>OX419738.1:17922500-18557500 GCA_948477245.1 Thumatha senex | reverse complement strand
ATGTCAAACTATATTACATACATAACAACAAACTTATGAAAATATAACAATATAAGATGTTAACTAGAGCCAAAAGCCGAAATGCACAACCAACACCACCGGATTCGTCGCATAGCTCCGCCTCGCAGCAAATGGAAACCTCGGAACCGATTGCTGCTGAGGCTTTGAGCTCGTCATCGAGCGACGAGTATTTCTCTCCCCCGACGTCGCCAACGTCTTCATCTATGAATGAAAACGTTATGCGGGCATATTTTGCGGCTACAGAGGGAGGAATTAACCTCACTGCGTACCGTGTTCGTATGCTGCCTTTGTTTCAGATACTTGAGCCAACAGTCAACGTTTCGGCACAGCGGCTATCGGATCAAGTGCGAGCCATTCAACGCTGTCTTATGTTAGATGATGCTGCACTTGGGAGACTTCGTTCAGAACTACAATGTAGCCACATCATCCCTCCTTCGTCTCAAACTAGTGAGGTTAATGAAATGTGTAATGCCACAGAACTTTCATCCAGAAAATCCATTGACGAAGAACTGGATGATGTTGTTACAAGAGTAAGTACCCAGTACAATGACGAATTAAGGAGTACTTTGGAACGACCGATTAATGAGTATAGGTTTTCTGATCCTGAGTATCGTCCACGTCCACGGCATTCGCGGGGACTGATATTAGTCCCCGCGAATGCCCGAGTCACGAAACGCATTACTTTCGGGCGTGTATTACCCGCCCTGAAGCAGCACAGCTTGCCAATGAGCACCCTAGTCTCGGCGATACGACGCTCAATTCTGCATTGCCAAGCTGGAACAGATTTTGGTCGAATAGCTGATTCAACTTGTCTAAATTTATCACCAGCTACCCGACAAACCGCAACAGCCGCACAATACAGAATTGAGTGTGCATCACTTAAATCTATACAAGTATCAAAATAGCTTGCTAGAACCGAGTCCAAAGCACACACCAGCGCTATATTCTTTTTATGCGTAGGCAACCGCGGTAGACGTGGACGATACTCAGGATCAGAAAACCTATACTCATTAATCGTTCGTTCCAAAGTACTCCTTAATTCGTCATTGTACTGGGTACTTACTCTTGTAACAACATCATCCAGTTCTTCGTCAATGGATTTTCTGGATGAAAGTTCTGTGGCATTACACATTTCATTAACCTCACTAGTTTGAGACGAAGGAGGGATGATGTGGCTACATTGTAGTTCTGAACGAAGTCTCCCAAGTGCGGCATCATCTAACATAAGACAGCGTTGAATGGCTCACACTTGATCCGAAAGCCACTGTGCCGAAACGTTGACTGTTGGCTCAAGTATCTGAAACAAAGGCAGCATACGAACACGGTACGCAGTGAGGTTAGTTCCTCCCTCTGTAGCCGCAAAATATGCCCGCATAACGTTTTCATTCATAGATGAAGTCCATCGTATGCGGTGCACATTACCACCGGCAGCGGGAGCCCTATTCGAGGCCGGCGGGCCTCTGGACTCCAAGCACGTCGGTGGCCGGCGTCTCCCCTGCCGACGTACAGGTGTTGGCGACGTCGGGGGAGAGAAATACTCGTCGCTCGATGACGAGGTCAAAGCCTCAGCAGCAATCGGTTCCGAGGTTTCCATGTGCTGCGAGGCGGAGCTATGCGACGAATCCGGTGGTGTTGGTTGTGCATTTCGGCTTTTGGCTCTAGTTAACATCTTATATTGTTATATTTTCATAAGTTTGTTGTTATGTATGTAATATAGTTTGACATGACAGACGTCATGTCATTCTTCAAAAACATTATAAACATATTTTCTTGTTTACTGCATATTTCGGTTCATTTTTATAATGTTGAGGTTGATTCTGTTTCTTTATTATTCTATTGTAATACTTAAATAAGTGCTTGTGTGTAAATACTTCTGAAAATTAATTATTATATACAATATAGATGCTTCTGACAACGCCAATTTTTTTTTTTTATTATTATTATTAACCGCACTGGTCCTACAAATGAAGATAAATCACTATATGAACTATGGTATGGTAGAAAACCAAGAATTGGTCATTTGAGAGTAATTGGCAGTACCTGCTATGCTCATGTTCCAAAAGTTTCACGTAGTAAATTGGATAAAAAAGCCAAGAAAGGTATATTAGTTGGATATAATAATGACGAAGGATATCGTATATGGTTGAAAGATAGCTTGTCAGTTATAAATTCTAGAGATGTGATATTTGACGAGAAAACTTTGAATCCTATTGACGATACAGAATCTGTAACCGAAAGTAACTCGCAAGAGAAGACAACCGGAACTCTAATGATTCCCCTTCAACTTAGTGATGATCTTGATCTTGATGATCCAGTCACAAGTATACCAATAGATCCAATGAATGATTCCGTGAATTTCGATACAGCTGAATCAGAAGACGATGAAAACGACTCTTGTCCAGATGTTATAACGGAACAATCAGATGAACTGCATCAAGGTTCAGATAGAATAAACCTAAGAGATCGCTCTACATTGAAAGCTCCTGCTAGGTTCGATGAATTTGTAATTAGTTGTGTTGAGAAAGTTTATGAACATGAAGAAGAACCACAAACCTACAAGGAAGCGATGAAGTCAAATAATAAAAACAAATGGATTAGAGCTATGGATGATGAAATTAATTCTCTTAAGGAGAATGACACTTGGGAAATAGTTCCTTTACCCAACGGTCGCAAAGCCATTTCAACTAAATGGATATTTAAAATAAAAAGGAACCCAAATGGGTCTATAAATAAATTCAAGGCCAGACTTGTTGCTGTGGGTTATTCTCAAAAGAAAGGCATCGATTACGACAAAACATTTAGTCCTGTCGCTAAAATGAGTTCTATAAGACTACTCATAAGTATTGCTGCAAGAGAAAATATGATTCTTACACAATTTGATGTGTCTTCAGCATTTCTATATGGAAGTTTGAAAGAAGACATTTACGTTAAACAGCCTGAAGGCTACAATGACAACTCGGGAAGAGTTTTTAAATTGAAAAGAAGCCTCTATGGGTTGAAACAAGCCCCATTATGTTGGAATAATTGTATCAAAGAGTTTCTCTTAGAACAAGGTTTTGTACCTGCAGAAGATCCATGTTTCTTCTCATTGGAGAGGGAAGGAGGTCGACTACTATTAGCTTTGTATGTCGATGATGGGCTTCTCGCTGGGACATCACAAGGGCTTATTAATGAATTTTTAACAACACTCGAGAATCGATTTAGAGTTCAAACTCATAAAAACAGTAAGTCATATTATTTTCTAGGTCTTGAAATAGAAAAGAATGATAGTAGTATAAAGATACATCAAAATGCCTACACAAAAAGGTTCTTGAAAGATTTGGGATGTTAAATTGTAAATCAGTTGTCACTCCTATTATAAAGGATTCAGAATCAAGAGAAGATTTTGAAGGTGATTGGTGTAAGTTTCCTTATCGGGAAGCAGTTGGCGCACTTGCCTACCTAATGGTTGGTACCAGACCTGATATAGCTTACGCAGTGGGTGTCGTCTCAAGATTAGATTCTCCTACTCATGTAGACGTCATGAAAGTGAAGAGAATACTGAGCTATTTAAAGGGAACAGTAGCTATTTAAAGGGAATAGTAGCGCTCGTGGCCCCGCGGTCTCAGTGTTCAGTAAACGATCACTGAGGTACGCAACTTTCACTATGGCTGGTCGTCGGATGGGTGACCACTTTGTGGCATTTACATTTGCGAGCGTTTCCGTGCTTCGGAAGGCACGTTAAGCCGTTGGTCCCGGTTGCTAGTAAAATGGCAGTCGTTAAGCCTGGTTGAAAGCCTTATTGGCGGCTTAAAAAAAAATTTCAACAGCAGGTAGCCACAGCCTGCGTCTGTCTATTTCAACACGGCAATGGGCTCACCACCTATTACGTGGGACAGGAATCCACACGGTGAAAAGTGGGCATATAATATGCCTCTGCCACCCCTTCGGGGATAAGGCGTGATGGATATTAATTTATTTTATTTATTTATAGTAGATTACGGCATAACTTATTACAAAGATAGTGCAAAATCATTGATAAGCTACAGTGACGCAGATCATGGTGGAGACTCTGACTCAGGAAGATCGACATCAGTTCTACGTGCTTATATGGAGGCCCAATATCGTGGCGCAGTCAGTTGCAAACATCAGTTGCCATCTCAAGCACTGAAGCTGAGATAGTCGCTGCAAGTGAAACAGCACGAGAAATTATTTGGCTGAATAGGCTCATTAATAAAATTGAAAAACCAGACAAGACTGCTGTTCTTTTTGTTGACAATGAATCAGCTATAAAACTTGCACTTAATCCACCATACGAGTTTCACAACCGTACAAAACACATTAAGCTGCGGCATTTCTTTATAAAAGAGACTGTAGCTGATGGTACTATGCAAATAGCCAAAATTGGAACAGAAAATCAGGTGGCTGACATGCTTACAAAACCTTTGTACAAGCCAAGGTTGTTCAAGCTAAGCCAACGGATTGGGTTACATGCTTAAGAGGATATGGAACACTGGTTACCAAGGCTTCAAGAGAAGATGTTAGACTATGGTCTTACTTAGTGAAGGCTTGGTTGCTACGCCACCAGTATGTTTTATATTGACAAATGTACAAAACTCGAATATTATAATTTGCTTTAATAAACATCACGTATACATTTCTATAGTTATTTATCTTCAGTAAATACACGGTTCAAAGAATATACAGGTGTTAAACTGTTTATTTTTAAAGGTTCAGGGCCGGCAAGAAAGGCTACGCTATTAAAGCAACTAGTATTGAAGAAAATGACTCAACAAGAAGATGTGAGAGACCATCTCAGTAATTTTATGGATATAGTAGGTAAATTAGAACAGATGGATGTCAAAATTCATCCAGAGTTATTAAGCGTAATGATGTTGTACAGTTTACCTACAAATTTCGATAGCTTCCGAACGGCAATTGAGTCGAGAGATGTTCTGCCAAGTCCTGAAAATTTAAAAATAAAAATCGTAGAAGAGTACGAAGCAAGAAGGCAAACCGATGCGAGTGAACCTCAGACTTCAGAAGCATTCTACACAAAGACGAAGAAAAAGGTACAATTTTGCAAGAACTGCAATAAGAAAGGGCATTCCACAGAAGCTTGTTGGTCGAAGAAGAGACCCAATAACCCCAATAAAATTAAAGGTCAAGAACAGACATATAACATCTGTTTAACAACAGGAACGTCGAAATGTAAAGGCAATTTATGGTGTCTTGACAGTGGCTGTACGTCACATATGACGGGTGATAAAAGTTTACTCCATAACGTACTCCCCGCGACTGACACTCTAAAGCTAGCTTCAGAAAAGCATACGACCGAAGTTAAAGGGAAAGGAAAAGCCGAACTTTATACAAATGATCGACGCTATAAAATGAGTCTTTCTGACACATTATATGTACCTGATTTATCGAATAATCTAATTTCTGCAAGCAAAATTACGGATCATGGCTATAAGGTTCTATTTGGAAAGAAACAAGCTAGTGTCAAAAAAGGCGGGAAAACTGTATTAAAAGCTAAAAGAAGAAATGGATTATACTACCTTAAATTTGATAAACTGGAAGAGACAGCAAACTTCACATCTAATGATGAAAGCGAAATTATGAAATGGCACAAGAAATTAGGTCACATAAATGAAAGAGACCTAAAATAAATGGTTAAAAATAAAATGATGCGAGGCTTCGACTTTAAAGAAAAAGCTTTGGGTATCTGTGAGACTTGTATCAAAGAAAAATTTTTCACTCTACCATTCCAAAGCCATGGACAATTAATCTCTACCGAAGTGCTCCAGATAATTCACAGTGACGTGTGTGGCCCATTTGAGAATGAATCAATAGCCGGATCTAAGTATTTCTCTCCCCCGACGTCGCCAACACCTGTACGTCGGCAGGGGAGACGCCGGCCACCGACGTGCTTGGAGTCCAGAGGCCCGCCGGCCTCGAATAGGGCTCCCGCTGCCGGTGGTGATGTGCACCGCATACGATGGACTTCATCGAGCCAACAGTCAACGTTTCGGCACAGCGGCTATCGGATCAAGTGCGAGCCATTCAACGCTGTCTTATGTTAGATGATGCCGCACTTGGGAGACTTCGTTCAGAACTACAATGTAGCCACATCATCCCTCCTTCGTCTCAAACTAGTGAGGTTAATGAAATGTGTAATGCCACAGAACTTTCATCCAGAAAATCCATTGACGAAGAACTGGATAATGTTGTTACAAGAGTAAGTACCCAGTACAATGACGAATTAAGGAGTACTTTGGAACGAACGATTAATGAGTATAGGTTTTCTGATCCTGAGTATCGTCCACGTCTACCGCGGTTGCCTACGCATAAAAAGAATATAGCGCTGGTGTGTGCTTTGGACTCGGTTCTAGCAAGCTATTTTGATACTTGTATAGATTTAAGTGATGCACACTCAATTCTGTATTGTGCGGCTGTTGCGGTTTGTCGGGTAGCTGGTGTTAAATTTAGACAAGTTGAATCAGCTATTCGACCAAAATCTGTTCCAGCTTAGCAATGCAGAATTGAGCGTCGTATCGCCGAGACTAGGGTGCTCATTGGCAAGCTGTGCTGCTTCAGGGCGGGTAATACACGCCCGAAAGTAATGCGTTTCGTGACTCGGGCATTCGCGGGGACTGATATTAGTCCTTGCGAATACTCTTTTCGGGTCACGGAACGTATTGACCACCTGAAGCAGAAAATTTATGCGTGGGCAAATCGTATACGACGATACAAGAAGAGAGTGGATCGCTATACTCAGAATCGTTCGTTCCAAAAAGATGAGAGGTGGGTGTATAGAAGATGGGAGCAGCCTGATTTTCGTGTGACTGACATGTGTCTACCTGATGCTGAAGCCACAAACACGTTTTGGCGAAGTATTTGGTCGGCACCTGTTAGTCATACAGAAGATGAGTGGATGCGGGATGTCAGATTTTCATGTGAATCTATACAAACTATGGAACCAATAATAATAACATCTGATGACGTTGCCAGTGCAGTTCGTTCTTTACCCAATTGGAAGTCACCTGGGCCGGACGGACTGCACAATTTTTGGCTTAAATGGTTCCATAGTTCACATGACTGTTTGGCATCTCGCTTTCAAACATCACTTGAATCTGGGTTGCTGCCATCTTTTATGACTTCAGGCATCACTCACCTCCTTTATAAATCAGGTAGTACTACGGACCCTAAAAATTATAGACCAATTACTTGTTTACCTACGGTCTATAAGCTTCTCACGTCCATTTTGAGAGAACTCACATTGAAAATAATACTATAATGTCCAACTCTCAAAACGGATGTAGAAGCGGGTCACGAGGTAGTAAGGAACTCCTTATTCTTGACATGGCCATTAATCAGCAGGTCCGCCGTAACCGAAGAAATCTGGCAACATGCTGGATTGATTACAAGAAGGCCTATGACTCTGTGCCTCATACGTGGTTGTTGAGGGTGCTAGAGTTGTATAAAGTTGATACAACTCTACGCACCTTCTTGAAGGCCTGTATGGGGCAATGGAAAACGGCTCTTGTTTATCCAGGATGTCGTCAGGTTCTTGGGAATGGTGAACCTGTAAAGATCGAAAGGGGTTTATTTCAGGGTGACAGTTTGAGTCCCTTATGGTTTTGTCTGGCACTGAATCCTCTCAGTACTTTACTGGAGAATTCAGGGCTGGGCTATCAGTTTCGGAGAGGAGGTCAAGTTGTGTCGCATCTTCTTTACATGGATGATTTGAAATTATTTGCCTCCACCGAATCCCATTTGAATGAGTTACTAAAGGTCACTATAACCTTTAGTAAGTCAATCAAAATGGAGTTTGGTGTAGATAAGTGTGCTGTCATGCATGTTAAGAAGGGACGAATTGTGGAATCTGAAGGAGTACAACTTTCAGATTTCACAAAACTTAGGTCCCTTTCCGCGACTGAAACCTATAAATATCTGGGTATGTCGCAAGCATTGGGTATTACTGAGACTGACATGAAACGTTCGTTGCAGGATCGTTTCTTGGGCCGCCTGAAAAAGGTACTAAAAAGTCTTTTATCAGGCGGAAACAAGGTGCGCGCTATCAACGGGTGGGCCATGCCAGTCTTAGTATACTCCTTCGGCATACTTAGGTGGACTCAAACAGAGTTAGAATCCCTGGATAGGAAAGTCCGTTCGTTATTGACATCATATCGGACGCATCACCCGCGTTCGTCCATAATGAGGTTGTATATCCCACGGAAATGTGGAGGTCGCGGCTTTTTAAACGCCAAGACTTTGCATAACCGTGAGATATGCAACTTTAGAGAATATTTTCTTCGTACTGACGTGGGTATGCATAAGGGTATGGTGACAGTAGATAACGGACTGACCCCACTCGCTCTTGCCAAAGAGAACTGGCGCAAACCACTAATACTAAGTACTGACGATCGCAAGGAGATATGGCAGAGTAAGGAACTGCATGGATGGTTTTATCGGGCTTTACATAGGCCCGATGTAGATTTATTAGCATCTGTCTCCTGGCTACGGTTCGGTGATTTATTTGGCGAAACCGAGGGCTTTGTCTGTGCAATTACTGATGAAGTTGTAATGACGAATAACTATCGGAAGTATATTCTGAGAGATGGTACGGTTGACATATGTCGGGCATGCCACCTACCTGGTGAATCTCTTAGACATATAATATCTGGTTGTTCTCGTCTTGCCAACGGCGAGTATTTGCATAGGCACAACCAAGTAGCCAGGATTGTCCATCAGCAACTTGCACTGAAATATAACCTTGTCGATTCAGAGGTACCGTATTATAGGTATGTACCCGACCCAGTTCTAGAAAATGGTCGTGTCACATTATACTGGGACCGATCTATTATCACTGACAGGACTATTGTAGCCAATAAGCCTGATATAGTGGTAATAGATCGGTCAGAACGCCTCGCATTAATCGTTGATATAACCATTCCACATGACGAGAATCTCGTAAAAGCCGAAAAGGATAAAGAAATAAAATATTTGGACCTTGCTCACGAGATTGTCGACATGTGGGATGTTGATTCAGCGATTATTGTTCCGATAGTTGTATCGGCACATGGTCTGATTGCCAAGAGCCTCGACCAACATCTCAAGAGGCTCGCGTTAGGCAGTTGGGTCAAGGGCTTGATGCAGAAGGCGGTTCTTCTGGGCACGGCACGTATTGTGCGGAAGTTCTTGTCTCTGCAGCCCTGACCACCGGTAGCTTGGTCTCTGTACCCGATGCCGGCGGGATACTATTTTTTATATTTTTAAATAGATTTTTAATATGTATAATTTATTTAAAAATGTAATTTTTATGTGTATATAATAAATAAAGGAAATAATAATAATAATATATGCTTTATTGTACACCAAGAATAGCTATAACAGATTAGTTATTATGCTATAAATCAAGTACAATGGGTGGCCTTATTGCAAGCAGCAATCTCTACCAGGCAACCTTTAGATGGACAGGACTGTGTGAAAGTTTAATTTTGGGTTTCAAGTTTGGTGACAAATAATATTTTATAAATTACATTAAACATAATATATACCAATATTTTTTCGAAAATACATACACAAATAAATACATACATACATACACATATAAATACATACATACATACACATATAAATACATACATACACATATAAATACGTATATACATACATACACTTGCCCAATATACATAAGAAAGAAGGTCAGCGTACAAATAGCTTATATTGAAAGATAATATTCTTTCACTCTGACTTTAAACGATCCCAAGGTTTGAGCTCGTCTGATAGTGACTGGTAGTGCATTCCACAGTCGCGCTGCTTCAACAGTAAAAGATTTATCAACGAAGTTTGTTGAATGTACCGGTATATGCAGTCTCAAGTTGTGCGATGATTTCAGGAACCTTGAGTGCGTGTCACCTAGGAACTCAAAGCGTTCCTTTAGGTAAGAGGGAGCTAGTGGGTTAAATAATATATTATATAGCATAGAAAGGATATGAGTATTTCGTCGAAGGCGAATCGGGAGCCACTTGAGTTGGTTGCGGTATTCAGAAATGTGGTCATATTTGCGTAACCCAACTATAAACCAAATACAGAAATTTTGAAGGCGCTCAAGTTTATTTAGTTGCTCCTCCGTAATATCAAGATAGCTGGCGTCAGCATAGTCTAATATTGGAAGTAGTAATGACTGCGCAAGCGAAATTTTTGTTGGAATCGGGAGGAGGCCACGCAATCTTCGCAACGAGCCTGCCGAGGCAAACAATTTTCGATTAACTTCCTGCAAATGAGGTCCCCCAAGACAGAGTTCTATCAATATATATCCCCAGGTTCTTAACTCTATCACTTACCGGTAACGGCATACCATTAAAGATAATTTGTGGCAACTGTGCCCAGTCAACTCTGGAAATCATCCAGGTACTGCCTATCAGGATTACTTGAGTTTTAGTGGGGTTCACTTGCAAACCAAAGCTGTTACTCCAAGTACATATCCGTTCTAAATCACAATTTGTTACTCTAAAAGCTTCGTGTATGTCATTGAGTCCAACTTGTGAGTAGATTTGCAGATCGTCTGCATAAAGGTGGTAGGACGAAACTAATTGTTTTGTAATGGAATTAATGAATATTGCAAATAATAGAGGAGATAAAACGCCACCCTGCGGTACACCAACAGAGATATTGTTCCAGGAGGAAACTGCGTCATCAATGCAAATACGTTGTCGGCGACCAGTCAGGTAACTGCGAAACCAATCAATCACCGGTGGAGATATGTTAATAGAGCGTAGAATCTCAAGCATAATACGAAAATCAACTGTATTAAAAGCATTACTGAAGTCGAGAAGCGTCAGTAATGTAAGCCTTCCGTTCTCCATGCCCATTCTTATATCATCTGTAATATTAATAAGAGCAGTAACTGTACTATGCCCCGGGCGAAATCCTGATTGATAGGAGTTAAAAAGATAGTTTTTACTGAGAAAGGAGTTAAGTTGTGTGTGAACGAGACGTTCAAGAACTTTAGATAGAAAAGGTAAGATAGAAATAGGACGGTAGTGACAGAAAGACGAAGGGCTAGACTTTTTAGGTAAGGGTATAATTTGAGCTTCCTTCCACATCGATGGGAAAACACCACTGGAAATTGAATGATTCAGAATATTACAGATGATTGGCAGCACTACATCAAGAACAGGAAGGATCATATTGCGGCTAATGCAGTCGTTGCCGACTGCATTAGACGCTATAGATGTTATGCTCTTAACATCACAGGCCGTGAATTGATCAAATGCGAAAGATTGATATTTGGGAGTTGGAAGCTGTGAAAGACAATTAAGTGTGTTAGTTTTGGTAGTATCGTCAAAACTAGAAAAAGATGAGAAGTGCTTATTTAAAGCATCGAGATCAATATTCTTTGAATTTATATCTTGTTTTGACTTACCAACTCCCAAGGTTCTAAGAAATTTCCATATTTTAGCAGGATCTCCGTTTTCTATGGATGTTTGAATGTGCTGGCGTTGTGCATTCCTACACACCTTATTGCAGAGATTTCGTATTTTCACATATCTCTCCCGGTTATATTCATTAGGTTTGTATTTACATTTTGTTTTAGCCCGCCCTTTTTTATTAATTAAATCTTTAATTTCATTGGTGATCCAAGGCGACGGAGCATGTTTGATTTTTACTGCCCGGATTGGTGCATGAATATCATAAAGGCCTATTAAGTTACGTGTTAAAATGCTAACCTTGTCGTCAACTGAACTTGAATTGTATAAAGGTGTCCAATCAAGTTTTAATGCATCTTCTCTTAATTTATCTACACTCATTCGAGTGAAGTTTCGCTGCATTAACACCTTAGATTTTGCTTTGGGAGGACGAACTTTGTAGGAAAGGAAGATAAGATCATGATAGGAGAAAACATCAGCTGAGCATTGCCCGTGTTTGACTACATGCTCAGCTGACGAAACGATAATAAGATAAAGAAGGGAAGGAACACAGGAAAATGATGGGTAGTATTCAAAGGAAGAATGGTAAGATCACAGGATTCTAAAATATTGCAAAGCTTGGAAGAGCGGGAGTCATTCTTTACAAGACACGTATTAAAGTCACCTAGTATTATAGTATGTCGATAGGATGGCACCAGGTTTTCCAATATATTCTCAAAAGAAGCAAAATAGTCAACTCTTAAGGAGTGGCTGTAGTAAACACCAAGGAGTACCTTAATGTGATGAAGTTCCACTTCTACAAAAATATACTCGCCCGAATTTGACGGCGGTGGCTGTGCTGATACCTGTATAATATTGTAGGGAATTTGTGAACGTAAATAGATAGCAACACCTCCACCCTCGCCAACCGAGCGATCATTCCTAATTAGCTTGTATCCTGGTAGAGTAAATGGAAGAGAGGACATATGTGGCCTCAACCAAGTCTCCGATACGAAAATTGCGTGGATGTTGTTACAGCTTAAATTAGCCTGCATATCAGGGAAATGGGCGGAAATACTCTGGTTAAGTACATATACCACAGAATTAATAACTTCTGCCCATAATCCTTGTGGAAGTTCTCTTCCAGGAGTATGCAATATAGCTCTAGCGGCTTCAACAACAGTTCTGTTATCCCGTTCTGTTGAATTTTGCTGAGGTGAATGTGGCATGGTACATTTATGTAATATACCTTCCTTCTGTAGGACCTTTTTCACACTATCATTAAGAAATTCACCCCAGTTGTCTGTGAACAGTTCCTTGATAGTATGACCAGTGGTTCTAACTTGAGCAACAAATTTTACAATTTTGTCTTGTACTTCACTTTTGTTTCTCAATAGATACAAATAGCGAAATTTTGTGAAATTATCTCTAAACAGCAAGAAGTATCTGTATTTTGATATAGAATACATACACAGTTTCAAATTTAAGACGATGTGCTTTTCCATATACACAGCCTTCACATACTGTTTTATCACTTAGAGTGCAAAGTTTGATGCTTAGTTCTCTTTCAATTACTTTTCTCACATGAGTTTTGCTCTGGTGGACTAGTCTCTCGTGATACAATTGAAGCATGTTTGTTGCATCCATCGTGTTGATTTCAATAGGAGTAGACGGCTTGTTATTTAATCTTAATTTGTATAGACCACCATGTCTTTCTCTATCTCCAATAAGGACTGTTATTTCATTTACAACAAGTTTGCAATTCGTAGTTTTAGATATAAATGTACTGTACTTCAATGTATCTTGTGCGGCAAGTACCGAAAATAAATTCTTTGATATATTTGGTACAAGCCAAACATTCGTCAAGGTAAGTAGTGTTTTTACACCATTAACATTTGCTTCGACAATCATAATTCCTTTACCAGCTGCACATACAGTTTGTCCGCAAGCTGTAATAATGGTATGAGAATCTTTACTGAATGGCTCAAATGTTTCAAATAGATCTGATCGGTTTGTTACGTGGCTTGTGGCACCATTGTCAACATACCAATTTTTAGTATCTTTATTAACATTTATGTGTGCAATACTCAGCAGCAATACATTGTTCAATTCTTTGTCTTTAGAATTGTTAGAGCTTACCATTTTCTTTGATATTGAAGGTCTCTCTGATCCTGTTGGTCGTCCATCAGCAATCCAGTTGCGACAATCTTGGATTTGATGATTTTTACGATTACAGTATGTACACTTTATTACTGACCTCTAATCTCTGTTAGCGAACTTCTTTCCTTGATTATAAGTAGACTTTTTCTTACTATCGAGTGTTTCCTCGGTTTCATTTTTAGACAAAAGAGCTCGTTCGTGCGAACATAGCTGACTGGTAAGTTTTTCCACTGTACGTTCCCCTTTTGCTAGTAGTTTCCAGGTCGATATAAAGGAGAAGTATTCATCAGGACAGCTCTTCAGAATCTTGCACATGAGAAACATCTCAGGTAATTCAATGGTACCTTCTTTTTTCATTTCTAGAGTGAGATCTTGCCAAATATTTCTTAATTTTGAAATATGACTACCAATGTCGTCATTAGGATCTTTTACATACCCGAAGAATGACATACATAAGTCATAAGCGCGATCTTAGTTAGTTAGTTAGTTATTCTTTATTGTAACACCAAAAATACATTTAACATATTTACAATGTGATACAAAATAGTTTTACAATTGGCGGCCTTATCGCACAGAGGCAATTTCTTACAGGCAACCTTTGGATGGAGAATTATTATGAGAACTAAATTTGGGGCAGAATGGTGTTAAGTACATTAAAATATTGCCACTTCGTTAATTTTTATATTTTCAGTGACATAAATGTATACATATACAATACATACATACACAGATACATAAATAATAAATACATATATAATACATACATACATAATACATACATACATATACACAAATACCTACAATACTATAAATATTAACGGTGTCTCTCTGAAGGCAGAAACGCTAGATATAGCCAATGGCTCGCAAGTAATGGTCGTTTACTAACTTTTTGAATGTGGCTAGACTTTGCGCACGTCTGATAGATACTGGCAGTGTATTCCACAACCGAACCGCTTGGACAGAAAAAGATTTGTCCAGGAAATTAGTAGAATGCCCAGGCATCTTCAATCTCAGGTTCTCTGATGATCTTAGACATTTATTGTTGGAGTCACTCAGAAACTCAAAACGTTTTTTGAGATAGGTAGGAGTAAAGGGGTTAAAAAGAATGGTATATAATAAGAAGAGGATGTGAGTATTCCGGCGAAGGCGAATAGGTAACCACTTGAGTCTTTTTCGAAATTCAGAAACATGATCATATTTGCGTAATCCAAATATAAATCTTATACAGAAGTTTTGGAGTCTCTCAAGTTTATTTAACTGGTCCTCATTAAGATCTAAATAACTGACGTCTGCATAATCAAGAATGGGGAAAAGGAGCGATTGCACAAGCGCAACCTTAGTTGTAATAGGTAAGAAATTTCTCAACCTGCGCAAGGACCCAGCCGCAGCAAACATTTTGCGTCTCACCTCATTCGACTGTGGGCCCCAGGATAAACATGAGTCTAAATAAATGCCCAAGTTCTTGACCTTATCACTGTAGGAAATATCAATGCCGTTGCACATAACTTTTGGAAGTTGTGACCAGTCAATTTTAGACGTCATCCTAGAGCCACCAACAACGATAACCTGAGTTTTACATGGGTTCACTTTTAAGCCATACGAATTACTCCAGCTGCAAATAGTTCGCAGATCATCATTGACATTGTCAATAGCCTCGCTTAGTTGATCTAACGGAGCTTGGAAATATATCTGGAGATCGTCTGCGTAAAGGTGGTAGGAAGAAGTTAAGTCATTTGAGATTGAGTTGATAAAAACTGCGAAGAGTAGGGGAGATAAAACGCCACCCTGTGGCACGCCAGCAGTTACATTGCACCACGATGAAGAGGAGTCTTCAACATTAATACGCTGCCGTCGGCCAAACCGGTAACTATGAAACCAGTCAATCGCTGTTGGAGATATGTTTAGGGAGGCCAGTATACCGAGTAGAATATCAAAGTCCACCGTGTTAAAGGCATTGCTGAAGTCCAGCAGTGCTAGTACTGTGAGCTTGCCATTTTCCATGCCCGCTCTGATGTCGTCCGTAATATGAATTAGTGTAGTGGTTGTACTATGACCAGTACGACATCCAGATTGAAGGGGATTTAAGGGAGATGGGGCGGTAATCAGAGAAGGAGGAGGGATTTTTCTTTTTAGCTATGGGAATGATCTGAGCGTTTTTCCATGCCACTGGAAATATGCTGTTGGTTATAGAGAAATTGAAGATGTGACAGATGACAGGAAGAAGTTCGTCAATGATAGGAATAATCATATTACGGCTTAGACAGTCAGTACCTACCGCATTAGAACCGATTGACATTATACTCTTTTTAACATCACAAGCAGATAATTGACTAAAAAAGAAAGGAGAACAGTCGGGAGGGGATATAGTTGAAAGATGTTTAAGTGTCTTTTGTTTTATCATTCTATCAAAATTCGACGAATATGAGAAATGCTGATTGAGTAAATTCAGATCTAATGTTTTAGGCAAGGACTCTTGATCAGACTTTCCCACTCCCTATGACCTTAGAAATTTCCAGACTTTTGCTGGATCTCCGTTTTCAACAGAACTGTGAATATGTTGGCGTTGAGCTTTCCTACACACCTTGCGGCAATGATTCCTTATGAGTACATATTTATCCCAATTTGAAGCTGTAGGTCTATGCTTATATTTCGACTTGGCTGCAGCTTTTTTAGTGATCAGTATCTTGATGTCATTCGTGAGCCATGGCGACGGTAGATGTTTTATTTTAATTTTGCGAACTGGAGCATGTACGTCATATAGCGATATTAAATGTGAAGTGAGCAGTTCTACCTTATCATCGACGCAATTTGAGCGCAAAAGTGGGTCCCAGTCAATGCCATCGGCGTCCCCGCGCAATTCATCGAGAATCATACCATTAAAGTTGCGCAGTGCAAGAAATTTGGGTTTGGGTTTAGGTAAACGAAGGCGATATGATAGAAAAAGTAAATCATGAAATGAAAACTCGTCAGCCGTATGTTGGCCATGCTTAACCACCCTACTTGGGGTAGAAACAATTACAAGATCAAGTAGTGACGGAGGACGGTTCGAAAAATGATGGGTGGCCTTGGAAGGGAGAACCGACAGGTTACAGGACTGGATAATAGATTGGAACTTAGAAGAGCGAGAATCATTTTTAAGAAGGCAAGTGTTGAAATCTTCCATGATTATTATGTGACTGCACATTGAAATGACGTTTTCTAGAAGAGTTTCAAAGGAAGAGAAGTAGTTTATATGAGAGGAGGGACCATAATAAACACCAAAAGGAACTTTGCTGTGGAAGAGTTGAACCTCAAGAAAAAGAAGCTCACCAGAAAGTGGAAGAGGCGGCTGTGGTGATGAACTTACTACAGTATAAAGAAAGTGAGAACGTAAATAAATAGCCACACCACCATAGCCACCCGGTCCACGATCATTACGGATGAGGTTGAACCCAGGCAGAACATATGGAGCAGAGGTTAAGCATGGTTTTTATGTTTCAGAAACAAGTATAGCGTGTATATTTGTACAGTCAAAAGACGCCAGCATATCCGTTATGTGAGCCGGAATACTTTGAGCGTTTATGTGAACCACGTTAAAATTCCCAGACACATCAGAAAATTGAGACGATATTATTATTACTTGGATTTGGCAAGATTTATAAAACTAATAGTTTTTTCAATCAAGGTTTGTGAGTTTATTTACTTTTACATCCTCATATGTCCATTAATAGTGTGATTTTGTAATTTTCTATGAATAAAACATAACCTCGTTTTGTTTCGCATTTCTTTGCTCTAAGTCTACTTTGCTAATAATTACTGATTCTGTAGCACGTAATTATAACAAAATGTCGAATACTAATAACATGATAATGACGCGTAAGGCCTTAGCTCATCAACAAGAGACAAGGCTTCAATTAACGTTGAAAGAATTACAGATTTTTAGGGAGAAGTGCGATAAACTGAACAAGGAAAGGGACGAAAATGAGTTAGAACTGCTAGGTATTTTAAGTAAGAACGGACAACTCAAAAAAGAACTGGCGCAGTTGCATTCACTGTATACTGATACCTTACAGGATCGGGATAGGTTACAACTTATAGTTGACAGTTTTGACTCATGTAGGGAACATTATGAACAAACTCTGCACCAAATTAGAATACTAAAGGAGGAGCTACAACGATCGGAAATCAAAATATCGCAACTAGAAGACAAGAAACAGAGCACAGTGGTTCAATCTAATCAGAGTTTGTTCGATGAACTGATGGCTACAAGCTTAGATACTGCTACAGCTCACCCTTCCATTGTCATAGACCTCACTTCTGATGATGAAACCGGGGGCTGTTCTAAATCATTAAAAATTATTAAGTGTAGTAAGAATAAGTTAAAGAAATATTTAAAAATTAAAAAGTTTATTACTAAATCTAAAAAAATGATACATAAATACAAGTTTTTTATAAATAGCATGTCACTTAATAGACAGATATTGCAACTGATTGACCAGGTAAATATGTATATGTTAGAACTTGATACTGTTGCACAACAGTACAAAACTGATACACAGGCCCTTCAATGTCAGATTGACCGACTTCAAGACTCTTTGAAATCAATTTCATATAAATATGAAACAGCAGAGAAACAGAGTAGAGAACAGGTGTTAGCCATAGGTAAATTAGTAAATTCATGTCATTGTCAAAATGACCAATTGACATCCGCAGGCCATGTTCCCTCCTCACCCTTAAGTTGTGAAAGAATTAGATGCAATGATGAATTTTCACCAATTAAAACTGTGTGCAGTGTGGATAATAGTTTATTAAGTTCAAGTAGTAATTGCGAGGCATCTACGAGTATAATAGAAAAGTTGCAAATAAAAAGTGATGCAAAGACCATAGTCTATTGCGATGAAATAGGTAAAAATTTTGGACATTATTTATCACAGTTAAGTCATTCTGTAATAAATCATACATATCCAGGAGCTTCATACTCTCAAATTATAGATTTTATATTGACTGGTACACACTGCATGCAGTCTACTATAGTGGTGCTGGTTGGCAGAAGAGGCAATATTAATAGTGACAAACTTTTAAAAATTTTTGATAAGTTATCAAGTCTGCAAGTAAAACAAGTAATTTTGTCCACCTTGCCATACAGCACTGCTATGAGCCACAAGGAAAATCACTTAAGATACAAATTAAATATGAAACTACATACCATGGTATCATATTCCAAAAAAATTGAATTATTCGATTGGAAATGTATTTTCAATAATAATAGTTTGTTGACATTAGATAGATATTTTCTATCAAAATTTTTACAACGAAAGGTAGCTCTGTTGCTATCTAATTTTTTAATTTTTCAAGCCAAATTATTGGCTAGTACAACTGCTTTTATTGAGCAGGATAGTTTTGATACTTCACATTTGGAAAATGAAATTTCAAAAAACTAGTTTATAGGACAACAGATAATAAATCTGGCCAGTTGACTTTGGCCCCTGAGAATAATCTTAGTAAAAATATTGTTTTTATAAACCTGGTGCACCATAATGTTAGAGGTTTAATAAATGGTAAAGATTTAGAGTTAGAGCTATACATTAATGCAAATTCTATTAATATTTTTTGTGCTACAGAGCACTGGTTAAAAGATCATCAAATCACATTGTTGAACTTCGTAAATCACCAGGTTGCTAGCTCGTTCAATAGAAAACATTCTAAACGTGGAGGCTCTTTAATATTAATTAATAAAAACTTAAAATTGAAAGAACGTAAGGATTTAGTAGCCCTCTCCATTGAGCGAGTTATTGAGATTGCCAGTATTGAGTTTGAGCATTTCATCTTGTTAAGCGTATACAGTCCCCCTGATGCTTCTTACATTAAATTTGAAGAAAAGCTTGAAGAAGCACTGTTCAAATGCCAATGTTCTAAGAAATCTATAATAGTTTGTGGAGATTTTAATGTTGATATATTAGATACATCATTAACTCCATCAGAGAGAAATAAAATGAAAAATTTATTTAAATCCTTTAATCTGCATAGTACATTCTTAGAACCCACTCGTATTACAGCCACCAGTGCAAAATGTATTGATAATATTTTTACTGATATTAAACCTATAGATAAAGGTATTGTGGATCCTGTGGAGTCAGATCATCGTGGCCAATGGATAAAATTTCCTAAAAGTAGTAACAAAGTCAGCAAAAAACAAATTAAATATGTACCAATTAACCAAAGTCGTGTCAATAATTTTAAAGAAAATGTATTAAAGAGATTACCATATCTAACTAACTTCACTTGTGTAGACCAGTCATATAAACACTTATTTAATTTGATTAATGATGAGTTTGGCAAAGTTTTTACCTCACAAACTCTACAGATTGGTGGTCGTCCTGTTTTCAGTGACTGGGCAACACCAGGTATCTTTAAAAGTAGAAATAAATTATTTGAATTATATTCAGAAAAATCATATAATTTTAGGCAAACCTTTCAGGAATATGTTAAAAATTATTCAAAGATATTTAAACAAACGTGTCATCTTGCTAAGTCAAACTTCATTAAAAATAAAATTTCTAATTCTGTAAATAAAATAAAAATGACTTGGAAGATCATTAACTCTGAATGCGGTAGATCTTTAGTGACTGAAAGGGATTTCCACTTAAAAGTAAATGGTTGCCATGTTACAGGGGACCTGGAAGTGGCTACGGAGTTTGAACACTTTTTCAAAAATGTACCTATATTGACAACAAAATCTCTCCAAGCATCTTCCAGTTCCGCTGAACTTTTATTAGAAGAATCTGTTCTTTGTTGCAGGGATGCATTTGTATTCACAGATATTTGTGCTCAGGACATTGTAAAAACATTTAAATGTATCGAAATTAAGAAAACCGCGGACATTTGGGGATTATCGGTCAAAACTGCATCATGTATAATTGAGGTAATTGCGCCCCATCTAGCAACTGTGTTTAATGACTGTGTTTCTAGTGGTACATTTCCTGATTTAATGAAACACAGCAAAGTCGTTCCCTTGTTCAAGGCTGGCAGCGCTACAGAGCCGTCTAATTTCCGACCAGTGTCAGTGCTGCCAACTTTGAGCAAAGTATTTGAAAAAATAATCTTGAATCAAATGCTATCCCATTTTAATAGTCATAAAATACTCCATGCGAATCAATTTGCGTTTACGAAAGGGCGCTCAACTTCCGATGCTGGTGTTGAGTTATTAAAATGTATTCATGAAGCATGGGAAGACAAGCACGATGCATTAGGTATATTTTGCGATCTATCAAAGGCTTTTGATTGCGTTCAACATGAAACGCTGTGCAGGAAACTACACCACTATGGAATAAGAGGCAAAGCTCTCGACCTTCATATTTGAACAATAGAATACAGAGGGTCGATATTAATGGTACACGTTCTGTAGGATCCATGGTTACAATGGGTGTGCCGCAAGGCTCGATACTTGGGCCATTCTTGTTCCTCATTTATATTAATGATTTACCATTTTATGTAGGGGACAGGAATAGGATTGTTTTGTTTGCAGATGACACCTCATTAATTTTTAAAATTAAAAGACAATTAGATAACTATGACGATGTAAACAATGCAATTGCAAGAGTAGTTCATTGGTTCAGCTCAAATAATCTTTGCCTTAATGAAAATAAAACTAAATGTATAAAATTTACTCTACCAAATGTAAAACAAGTTGCGGCCAATGTTCAACTGAATGGACAAGTGTTAGAGTTTGTAGAATCAACTGTGTTCCTAGGTATAACTATTGATGCCAATTTGCAGTGGGGCCCACACATAGAAAAGACAGCCTCTAGATTAAGTTCGGCTGCATACGCTGTAAAAAAGATCAGGACTCTAACAGATGTGGATACGGCTAGAATGGTTTACTTCAGCTATTTTCATAGTATTATGTCTTACGGTATTCTCCTTTGGGGGAGTGCTGCAGATTTAAATATTATTTTTGTTCTACAAAAGCGGGCTGTACGCGCTATTTATAATTTGGGCCCCAGAGTTTCTCTCCGAGAAAAATTCAAAGAAGTAAATATTCTAACCGTACCATCACAATACATTTTTGCCAATCTTATGTATGTCCAGAAAAATCTATCAAATTTTTTTAAACTCTGTGATAAACATAATATAAACACTAGAAATAAAAATAATCTTTCAGTCCACCACAGTCGACTACATAAGATTGGCGATTCTTTCCAGGGTAACTGTATACGCTTTTACAACAAGCTTCCCTGTGACCTGAGATATTTACCTTTAAATAAATTTAAAAAGTTTATTAAAAGCAAGCTTTGTGAAAAAATGTTTTTACTCCGTTACAGACTATTTGCAGGACAGGGACGCCTGGAAATGATCTGCTGGCAAAGTGAAATAATATTAAATTGTAAATAGGCCATAAAAAAAAAGCCTTCCTAAGTTTCTTGCCGGTTCTTCTCAGGTGGGCCGCGTTCCGAACCGGTGGTCGCTTTAAATATTTTAAATAGGGTATGACATTTTGTAAGCGCCGTTAAAATGGTCTATGCAAAATAAAGATATTTTTATTTTTATTTATTTTTATTTTAGATAAGAACCCAGCAAGAGAAGGCGCAGCTTGAAAACTGGAATTACTATCTGCCGAAAAATAATTATCACTGTCAATACTGGTATCAGGCGAAAACGTATTCTCCATGAGTATATAATATTAATATATTTATATATAGTAAATAATATATATATACAATAACAAATAAATACAGTAAAATAATATATGATTCAAAATACAAATAAGCAAAACTCCATCTGCCGGTGCAAGTTTATAAGAACAACACTGCTAAGAATAAAATATTGAACATATTAGACTAACAACTGCAGTCCAGGCAAATCATAAACAACAATCTGACATACGTTCATAATGAACAAATTATAAAAAAAAAACCACTGCCAAAAAAACAAAATTGGAAATGGAATATGTAGTAAGTGTCCCAAAAGTTTTAGTAACCAGGCCATATAATACACAAAAAAAAATTAAATAAAATATACGAGTAACAGTCAACGCTCAACGCTGTCAGTGAATTCTATTATCGATTTGCAATTTATATATGTCTATGTACCTACTGATTTTAATTCTTATTATGAAGGTACCCAGTGCCAAAAGGACAATAGTAGTTAATGGCTTAGATTGTTTACATAATCTAAGACAAAGAGTGAAATGAAAAGTTTTAACAAACTGAAAAAGAAAACAATAATTGTCGTGACTTATAAATGAAGGAAAGTAGTGATGAAAAGAAAACATTTGAAAATCTACCTGGACCTGGACCGCAGACTGCTAAAATTAAGACTATATCACTTTTTTGCCGTCACTGCGCGTTTGTACTTCGCTGCAATCACCCTTGAAGTCTTGAAGTCGTGGCTGTAGCTATGGTCTTTGTTGGAACTTCACTAATCCTGTTGAGGTCGGCAAAGGATACTATTCTGTGCCGAACATCGTCAACTCCCAATACAAATATGACGCCATCCTTTGTCCAGCTCCTCGCAACTCCGAATTTTTCACGAGCCGCCATGAACGCATCATGTCTGGTCTTGGTCAGGAACTCTGTCATAGTAACACCAGAGCCCGTCAGCTTAGATTTGGTGAACCACAGCTTTTCACGCATAGAGGAGTCATGAAGCTTGAAGAGCAGGGGACGAGGCTTCTTCTTTGATGTGGAGCGGCCCAACCGTTGACAACGGCTAACGCAGCTAGCACTGAACTCCTGGATGTTTAATTGCTTTTTTACTATGTCAACAACAGTGCCTATTGGATTTTCATCCTTCACCTCATCAACACCGTGCAAGAGCAATATTCTCCTGCGCCTGTGCATCTCCACATTGTCTAGTAAATGTGCCAATGCCTCCATCTGCTGTTGCAACATTCTTAAGGCCTGAGTGACGAATACTCGAAAACTATTAAATTCAGTGTTTAGACCCGTAAGGCTTACAGGTGCATTTGGTGACTTCAAAACCTGTGCTTCAAATGCCTCCATTCTCTTATTAATAGTTTCAGTCAGGGCATCAATAGTACTTTGCATAGTGTCCATTGTGTAACCAGTGATATCAAACAGAAATGTTTAAGCAAAAATTTATATTGAATATTTGCAAGGAAATTATTGTACCCGGCAGTCAAGGGATCTAGCTATAATCATAGATCATTAGATTTTTTAAATAATTAATATTATAATTTTAAAATTAAAAATGTTCACAGACGAAAATTTTTGAACTTATTCATTCAACTACCCGCACTTTTTTTTTTGTAATGTCTCTGATCTTCTTTTACTCCTTCATAAATATTGTGTAACTCAGTCCAAGCTTCGCGAGCTGTTGTAAATCGCATAACTTTGAGAACATTCTCAGTAGATAAATGTGTAGTTATTATTTAAAATGCTAAACTATCACGTTTTTCAAACTTAGCTTTTTCATCAGTGGTCGTCTTATCGGTAGTTATGAAGTCAGTTTCTATTACGTCTATAAGTCCGAGTCCTCTGAGTGCCAGTTGAATTTGAAATTTCCATGTTAGCCAGTTAGAGTCATTTAGGCAACTAATTTTGTTACCAATCGCATCTGGAATTTTATCCATTACAATTGTTTCCTTTTGGTGCTTTCAAGAAAAACTATAATCCGGTTGATCTTCAGTTTTTTTTATTACGTGCTTATATTACCACATCATAAGGTATATACGCTCTGCTACCACTTAAAAAAAAACAGTTTAACACCTGTATATTCTTTGAACCGTGTATTTATAGTACGAGAGCCCACGACCAAAACCATGTCTCATAGCAATACGGCAAAAACCCTATAAAATCGTTAGATTATATGATTCTGAACCCGACTAGGTGTGTAGTAACGGTCGAAAGTGTAGCAACTGCGTGGGAGGCCATTTCTGCTGTGTCAAAAAAAAAGACAGTCGGTATTATAGCAATACGTCTGATAGTGAAAATGTACATAGATTTTATAATTGTATTACGAAAAAGTTTGTTTTCAGACATTTTGCGCGTAGCAAATAGCCTGAGCGAATTTTTGAAAATGTCAACAAATTTAGCCGACCTGTGTATCATAGCAATACGGATAATTTTTTTTTTCAACTTTTTGTATTGCTGCCATGATTACCAATAACCTGTTTTCAGACACTTTATGTGTAGCATATACTCCCAAAAACGAAAATAACGTTTCGGAGTCGCCTGGCCGACGCCTCTGTTAAATGTTTTTTTAAATTTACAGCCTTCATAGATATTCAAGAATCTCCCTTGTCTATTATATGTACTTTGACAGATGACAGATGTCATTACTTATTTCTTTTGTAAAAGTTACTCAAGTGTGCTTTAAATAAAACCAAAACTATCAAATCAATCAGTATTTAATTTCAACAGTCTCAGCGCTTGTTACGCTCCTGCCCCTTTCTTACTATTATACAGCTCACTCGCCAGCTGCTCCAAACGTTGGAACGACGCTCACTTAGTTGTCATACGTTGTGCGGTTGTGGTGGTGTAAAATGTCGGACCTGAGTTGTGTGTTTTGTAAAGAAACAAAGATTGAGAAAGTGAAAAAAATTACCGAAGAGACGCTGAAAAAGTGCAAAGAAGTGGCCGAATATCGGAGTAAAAAACAGAGAGTAAGCAGGAAATCGATTTACTCCGAAATCGAGTTGCCACGTGGTATCGAAACGGACATAGGATACCATTCGGCGTGCTACAAAAATTTCACGGCTGTGAGGATTCCGAAGGATTCAAATATTTCTCACGACAATGTCGTCAGTAATGTTTTTGATGACGGTGCATCGACATCCAGAGCGAGGTAAGAATGAAATATATATGCAATATATCTTTGAGGAGCGTTGGTATAAAGTGCGTCGTACACCACGTGGTCGCTGTATCGGTGAGCCTCGCACATTTGTGTGCCCGCATCGTACACAAGCCAACAATCGCCAAGAAATTGCATCTTATTTGTTATTTTAAATTAAGTTGATTTTATTTTCACGATAATATTTATTTTGGAGCATATTTAATATTCCGTATACTCGAAAAAGTCTCCCGCTTCTATTCTGTAACAGTACTTTATCAATTCTCATTTTCTCTGGTAGTAATAACAACTGGGAGGGGGGGGGGAGGGGGGGGGGTAAAGGCTATATCGTTATGAAAAGAAGCATGTTTACGATATTTTTTTGGTGACACAGTTTAATATATATTTATTTATGTAAAAAGTATGTAGTAAAAGGACATTTTAATCACATTTTGTAATATTTTTATGAAAAAATATACAGAAAATAAGCCACTTACTGTACATCTTTGCAGACACCTCAAAGAAATTGCGGTGTACAGCATAACTATCACCGAATCATACGAAAAAAAATTGCAAGAAGATTCTATTACTTTATAAGTTTCTCGAGGTAATGCTGTCGATTTTTTAAAATTATTTTATATTATTTTAATTCATTTTACAATAATGAAGGTTCCAATTTTCGAAATAAAAAATTTGAACTAAACTGCGAATAAAAATGGACTAACAATTGTGACTAAAAGTTTAAATAATTCAAAAAAAATAAAAACTCTACAGCGTTATCTCAATAAACTTATTGACTAATACAAACTTTTAGAATTTTTTTTCCTAGATCATCCAGTAATGAGTGACACAGTTCACCGCAATGTAACTTTTTTGCGGCGTCTGAGAGATTGGCTGTCATTGAATCATTTCTGCACAATTGATAATGAAAATTTCACACAATAGTCTTCAAATGTCCTTTTATTTTATACTAATCATTCAAATAAATATATATGAACTGTGTCGTCAACAAAAAGTATTGAAAATATGCTTCTTTTATAGTGCATTACCCTTATCCCCTCCCCCTTCTTAAATTTTGTTTATCCAAATGCTCACAAATTCAAACGAACGAACCAATTATCAGAATGGATATTCAAGAAATTGTATACGTACACTCAATATTTATTTTCTAAATTTTTCTGTACTTCTGGACTTTTGTATATAATTTCTTCTTGTTCTTTATAGAATTTTTTTTCCTTGCGTGTCCAAATAAATGGGAATTAAAATATAATTGTAAGAACGAAATCCGATAATTAAATTAAACATCCCAATTTCGAATTTGTCACATCACAGTGAAGAACCTGAAGGTGATCGAGGAGCGGACGAGAGTACGACAGCGGACGACAGTTCGTTAGCGGACGACAGTGCGTTAGCGGACGACAGTACGGTAGCTGTCGGCAATACGGTACCTGATGACAGTGCGGTAACTGATGTTGCTGACAATACGGCAACTGATGATTCGACTGCCGATGAAAATACACACAGCTGTATTATTTGCGGTAAATACAGGATATACGTGAAAAGACGCGCGGTATGTTTGATAAAAGCGACCAACACTTTCATCGAATTTATTAAGGCCGTGTCCACAGAGTACAACAAACTTCGAGATGCTGCGTAAAATCGAAACTCTCTAAGATGACAACTGCTTCTATCACAAACATTGCAAAACAAAGTTTGAATGGCACTGTAAGAATGATCTCGAGAAAAAAAACGAAAAAACTTGGCACAAAACACGACAATGTCATACTGACGCGTACGACAAAATTTGCATACTTATTCGCGAACGCGTTGTTGAGAACAATGAATGTCTCTTTTATAATTTCATCTTAGAAAAGTACATCGAGTTCCTGCACGAACAGTTTGACAACGTCTCCAACGTCGAAAAAACGGATTTTTTTTCGTCGCGTCATTTGGAAAAGAAGTTATTGGTAACATCAACACTGAAATAAAAATCATTTTCTCGGACAACATAAAGTATATCGCTCCATACGCTGGTCACATCGTCAGCAATCAAGAATTTTTCAAAAACATCGAAACGAGACAAGCGATATACAACATCGGGCAGATAATCAGACGAGAGATAATTAACGCGGACAAGACAAAATTACCGGAGGATATAACGGTGCAAGATCTCATCCGAGGTGAATGCGATTCTGTGCCACTGTTGCTATCGTATCTCTTGCAGTGTATCATTTGCGGTGATAGTAAAGGCGTAAGTCAATCTCGTCATGAATTAAAGAAATCCTCGCGCGACTTAAAAATGTTTTCCCTCGGTCAGGACATTATTTATGCAGCTACGAACGGCAATATTAAAACCTCGAAACATGTCACTCTGGGAATGGCGTTAAAGAGTCTCTCGAGCAACAGGAAAATTGTCGACCTTGTCAACAAATACGGTCACTGCTGTAGCTACAATGTCATCGAAGAGCTAGAGACTGAGCTGACATTCACATCAACGCAACAGAACAAATTATGTCCCGAAGACATAATTCTCGCCGATAATTTGTGTACTGGAGTCGCGTTCGATAACTTCGATCGGTTCGTCGATACTCTCACTGGTAAAGACACTCTCCACGACACTGTCGGGATAATTTACCAAAATATACCTAGTGACGCAAATTTTACCGCTCCAACCGACGCTTCTGTACAAAGTGATGATACTGCAGCCGCTTCTACAGATGAAACGCCGCGACGTCGAAAAAGAAGAAGATGTTTCGACGCTATCGTCAACGAAATCGTGCCTTACACGAAAAAACCAAAAATCGATTCCTACTTCTCAACTCCCAGTATCGGTCAAATCTCAATCAAACCTGAAGTTTTTCAGACGTGGAGGAACCTTGATCTTGCTTGGCTTTTTTCACACACACTGGACATTCCCGATACCCCTATGTGGACTGGGTTTAATAGCCTCATAACTGAAGACACCTCTGCTTTGCAGAAAGTATCGTATTTGACGCCTATCAATGCATCTCCTACAGATAATTCCGTAGTACACCTCACTTTGAAAATGGCTCAACAAGTAGCTGAAGAATGCAGTTCGGAATACATGCAAGTAACGTACGATTTAGCTATTGCAAGAATTGCATTCGGAATTCAGTTCCAGGAAGCGCCGAAATTCGACAACGTTTTCATACATCTCGGCGGATTTCATATAATGATGTCATACTTCAAAGTTATCGGCTCTTTCATTGAGGATTGCGGTATTACCAATATTCTGGTGGACAGTGAAATTTTGGCGAATGGTTCATTGAAGAGTTTCATTTCAGGTACAAATTTCAATCGATGCAAAAGACTACATCCCCTTGTATCGCTCGCGTTTCAAAAACTGCATTTCAATACCTTCGTCGACCGTGAAAAAATTGTCATCGAGAAATCGACGACGACGCCTACAATAGAACACGAAGCAACTCTCGAATTGTTCGAGAAGTATGACAATTTTACCGAACAAACATTGCAAGGAAAGCATGGACTAACTGCTCAGTTTTACACCGTTTACATCCGATTAGTGTCCTATTATGACATGCTGAACAAGAGTATCAGAACCGGAGATCTGAAAATGTATGTTTACATTCTTGCAAAAATCACAAACTTTTTCTTCGCGTTCAATCACCAAAATTATTCTCGTTGGCTGGTATATTATGTCAGCAAGCTGTGCAGGATCGACGAAACCCATCCAGGACTGCGTTTCTCATTAGAACAAGGATCATTCGGAGTACGAAGAACGGAGAAATCTTTTTCCAGAATACCTGTTGACCTGACTTTGGAACAAACGATTAACGGCGAAGCAGCTCGGAAGCTAATCGGAATAATTCACATGACAAATTCGGTGGCTGCAAGGCAACGTTGGGCAATAAATCACAGTGCTCGAGCTCGAATAATATCACATGTGCTGAAACCGCTGGAATCGCCAAGAATCAGGATATCACCTCGGAACTGAAGAGTTCTCGCATTCGAAAGAGTCACCAGCAAGTTGAGAAATTCACAAGGACTTTACAACAATACATGAATCTTTTCGACAATTCGTTAGACGCTGATAAGTTGTACAACATCACAACTGGAGAAGCTGCTGCACAAAATACCACTGACTTTCTGCTCAACGTCGAATCTCGAAGAGAAACTTTGCGCAATAATTTCATAACCAAGGTAGAAGAGAGACATGCACGTTTTCAAGAACCAATAAAAAAGAATCCAGTCTTCGCATTCAGCACGGTAAAGAAAAAGAAAAAAGTTGTACTCGGTGGCAAGGTTCAAGAATTGAGGCACAAAGAGACTTATTTGGGCGGCTTTTAGCTTTGTCCTTAGAAAAAAAAAATAAGTATCGAAAAAGTGTTGTGTTACCCGATAACCCCAATGCCGCTATCACTTTGTCACATGGACGGTACAATAAATAAAACCGACAAATCAGCATTGATGCGAGACCTTGAAAAAAAATCGAGAGCACGGAGCCAGAGTCTACAGATGTTTTGATTATCGATGGGTTCTTTTTACTGCACACCTTAAAAGACACACGAACATTTGGAGATATCTCGAAAAAAAATTTGCACATTTTGTGCAAACATAATGTTGAGAGGATCGATCTGATATTCGACAGGTATTTCTGCCCGTCGATCAAGGACACGGAGCATGGATTGCGAAAAAACGTAAAATCGACCGATTTTCGAATCTCAGGACCGCAACAAGTTCGACCTTCCGATTTCGCTAAAGAATTGAAAAACATCAAATTCAAAGATGCTCTGGTCAAATTTATTATCAACAATTGGTCAGAACAAGACATGGCGCTCATAATCGCAAACAAAATCATCAACATCAATCACGACATGTGTTATGAATATTCGGTGAAAGGTGGTTTTGTTATCCAAACAATCAACGAAGATTTAACTTGCCAAGAACACGAAGAGGCAGATACGAAGATCGTTTACCATGTCTGCCAAATGAAACAACGGGGTAAAGTAACGATTCGATGTTCAGACACCGATATATTAATAATAAAGCTCGGAAATATGGAATTTGTAGAAAGTGTCGTCCAAATTTCTATGGATGTTGGTGTTGGCAATTCCCGGCGTTACATTGATGTTTCACGTTTATACGAGACATTGGGATCCACTCTGGCAAAATCTTTACCTGCTTTCCATGCAATGACCGGCTGCGATTATAATCCCGCGTTATATCGCAAGGGTAAAAAAAGACCATTGACGATGCTGAAAAACTGATAGTGACAAGGTATTCCCCGTTTTGGAAGAATTCACGTGCAGATTGTACAACGAAAAAAAAAATTAATAACGTCGATTTAGCTCGACTCAACATTTTTTCGAAGACATATAAAATTAAAAACGACGTGGCTTCGACAACTCTGAATCTCCAGTTATCCAATTACGACGCCTGCAATCTGCCACCATGCAAAACGGAATTGGAGAAACTTTTATTACCAACAAAATATATTGCACAAGTCTGGAGCAACGCTCATACCAAAACGCCAACCGAACTGAACCCTGCAGATTGCGGATGGTATGAAGACGAGGGACGATTTCAGTTTTCGTGGTTCTCTGGCAACCAACTACCTGAGTTGAGCAACGTTATTTTGGACGACAAATCATCATCCACAACAGGTACAGTTTACATGGCTTTTGCTGTTAATTTCATAAATAAGTTCGTGATTTTCACTAACGATGTTTATTTTACAGAAGAAGACGTTGAAGATCTCCCGAGCGACGTCGAAAGTGATTTCGAAGACGACGATTCCGAATCCGACAGCGATTGAATACGAGAATATTTTGTAACTTTGAATAAACCGTTTTTTTTTCAACTTCATCCCAGTTTCCTTTTGTGCGATTTATTTCAGTCCTTCAACTTCAATGTTACGGTTTCGGGTAAATTCTTTGTTAATTATCATCTAATAAATTCAGGGTCGCAACGTATTCATTGGTTTGTAACAGAAAATTCAAGATGCCTCAATACGATTTTTAAATGATATCTGAGTATCGAAAAGTTGTCTGATAGAGAAGGTGCTACACTTAATTTGTCTGATATAAATTTTTTGCACATGTGGACAACTTATTTTATCATGTCCAACAATTTTCAGACATATTGCTATGATACCGATCGGTAAAATTTGTTAACATTTTCAAAAGAGTCTCAAAATTTAATGCGTTCACATTTCCGTCTGAAAATTGTTTTGTTCGCATCAAATAACCAAAATTTACTAATAAAAAAGATTTTCAGACGTATTGCTATGAGACATTTTTTTTGTCTAATTTTTAATTTTTTTAAGTGATTTTACGGGTTTGCGCTACACCGCTAACGTCTGAAAAATATGTTTCCGGTATCTCAGAACTATCATTCAACTACAGTCTGCAAATCAGACATATTCTCTGATGCAGTTCGGTAAAATTCTTTGACAATTTTGAAAATTCGGTCAGATCAAACGCTACGCGGAAAATGTCTGATATTGGTATTTTCGAGTTCAGGATAATCGTATCTATCGATTTGATGCGGTTTTGGCCGTATTGCTATGAGACAAAAATTTCGGTCGTGGGCTCTCGTACTATTACTGAAGATAAATAACTATAGAAATGTATACGTGATGTTTATTAAAGCAAATTATAATATTCGAGTTTTGTACATTTGTCAATATAAAACATACTGGTCGCGTAGCAACCAAGCCTTCACTAAGTAAGACCATAGTCTAACATCTTCTCTTGAAGTCTTGATAACCAGTTCCATATCCTCTTAAGCATGTAACCCAATCTAAACCTTGGCTTGTATAAAGGTTTTGTAAGCATGTCAGCCACCTGATTTTCTGTTCCAATTTTGGCTATTTGCATAGTGCCATTAGCTAGTCTCTTTTATAAAGAAATGCCGCAGCTTAATGTGTTTTGTACGGTTGTGAAACTCGTATGGTGGATTAAGTGCAAGTTTTATAGCTAATTCATTGTCAACAAAAAGAACAGCAGTCTTGTCTGGTTTTTCAATTTTATTAATGAGCCTATTCAGCCAAATAATTTCTCGTGCTGTTTCACTTGCAGCGACTATCTCAGCTTCAGTGCTTGAGATGGCAACTGATGTTTGCAACTGACTGCGCCACTGTATTGGGCCTCCATATAAGCACAATAGACCTGATGTCGATCTTCCTGAGTCAGAGTCTCCACCATGATCTGCGTCACTGTAGCTTATCAATGATTTTGCACTATATTTGTAATAAGTTATGCCGTAATCTACTGTTCCCTTTAAATAGCGCAGTATTCTCTTCACTTTCATGACGTCTACATGAGTAGGAGAATCTAAATGTCTTGAGACGACACCCATTGCGTAAGCTATATCAGGTCTGGTACCAACCATTAGGTAGGCAAGTGCGCCAACTGCTTCCCGATAAGGAAACTTACACCAATCACCTTCAAAATCTTCTCTTGATTCTGAATCCTTTATAATAGGAGTGGCAACTGATTTACAATTTAACATCCCAAATCTTTCAAGAACCTTTTTTGTGTAGGCATTTTGATGTATCTTTATACTACTATCATTCTTTCCTATTTCAAGACCTAGAAAATAATATGACTTACTGTTTTTATGAGTTTTAACTCTAAATCGATTCTCGAGTGTTGTTAGAAATTCATTAATAAGCCCTTGTGATGTCCCAGCGAGAAGCCCATCATCGACATACAACGCAAATAGTAGTCGACCTCCTTCCCTCTCCAATGAGAAGAAACATGGATCTTCAGCAGGTACAAAACCTTGTTCTAAGAGAAACTCTTTGATACAATTATTCCAACATAATGGGGCTTGTTTCAACCCATAGAAGCTTCTTTTCAATTTAAAAACTCTTCCCGAGTTGTCATTGTAGCCTTCAGGCTGTTTAACGTAAATGTCTTCTTTCAAACTTCCATATAGAAATGCTGTAGACACATCAAATTGTGTAAGAATCATATTTTCTAGTCTTTTTCTCTTTCTAGTCTTTAGAATAAACAGTTTCACACCTGTATATTCTTTGAACCGTGTATTTACTGAAGATAAATAACTATAGAAATGTATACGTGATGTTTATTAAAGCAAATTATAATATTCGAGTTTTGTACTTTTGTCAATATAAAACATACTGGTCGCGTAGCAACCAAGCCGTCACTAAGTAAGACCATAGTCTAACATGAGGTTCACTCGCATCGGTTTGCCTTCTTGCTTCGTACTCTTCTACGATTTTTATTTTTAAATTTTCAGGACTTGGCTGAACATCTCTTGACTCAATTGCCGTTCGGAAGCTATCGAAATTTGTAGGTAAACTGTACAACATCATTACGCTTAATAACTCTGGATGAATTTTGACATCCATCTGTTCTAATTTACCTACTATAGCCATAAAATTACTGAGATGGTCTCTCACATTTTCTTGTTGAGTCATTTTCTTCAATACTAGTTGCTTTAATAGCGTAGCCTTTCTTGCCGGCCCTGAACTTTGAAGTACAGACTTTAGTTTGTCCCATACCTCCTTGGACGTATTACACCCTTTAATTTGTTTAAGTTCTGGTGGAGATATAAGTAAAAATAGCTCTGACCTTGCCTTTAAGTCTTCCTTTAGGAACGCACTCTTTTCTTCGGCAGTCGCAGTTGCCGCTAACATTTTATTACCACTAGCGTATTCCCACAAATCGTATCTTATGAGAATCGCCTGTAAGAAGAAGCACCAGGTATCGTAATTTGATTTGTTCAACGGTTCTATGCTTCTGATACTCGAGCTCATTTTTAAACTTTTATTTTCTCATTTACTTATGATTTTAAATATGCTTCTTCCATTTGCCACTAGATATTTATTCAACCACGCTCTGCTACCACTGATAGGGTGGACTAGCGGCTATAGCAATTAATTAAAACGTAAATAATACTTGAAAACATTGTGTTTACTTGTACATGAGAAAATATAATACATAATGGTACCGCACATCAAAAATAAAAGAACATAATACAAAATTCTAATGCAGTACATCATAGACAAATATACGTGGACAGCATCACGACCTTCCAACAATTTCAACACATGTCTTCTTAAAAATGACTCTCGCTCTTCTACTTTTCAATCTATCATTCAATCCTGTAACCTTTCAGTTCTTCCTTCTGAAACCACCCATCACTTTCCAAACCGTACTACATCACTACTGGACCTCATATTTGTTTCTACTCCAAGGCTAAACATGGTCAGCATACAGCTGACGGGTTTTCCTTTCACGACTTACTGTTTCTTTCATATCGCCTTCTTCTATCGAAGCGCTCGTGGCCCCGCGGACTTAGTGTACTGTAAACGATCACCGAGTTACGCAACTTTCACTATGGCTGGTCCTCGGATGGGTGACCACATTGTGGCATTTACATTTGCGAGCGTTTCCGTGCTTCGGAAGGTACGTTAAGCCGTTGGTCCCGGTTGCTAGTAACATGGCAGTCGTTAAGTCAAGTTGAAGGCCTTATGGGCGGCTTGAAAAATTTCAACTGCAGGTAGCCACAACCTGCGTCTGTCTATTTCAACACGGCAATGGGCTCACCACCTATTACGTGGGACAGGAATACACATGGTGAAAAGTGGGCATATAATATGCCTCTGCCACCCCTTCGGGGATAAGGCGTGATAGACAAAAAAAAATCATATCGCCTTCGTTTGCCTAAGCCCAAACCCAAATTTCTTTCTTTACGCAACTTTAATGGTATGAATATTGATGATTTGCGCAGGGACGCCGATGGCATTAACTGGGAACCACTTTTCAACTCAAATTGCGTCGATGACAAAGTCGAACTACTTAATACAAATTTAATATCCCTGTATGACGTACATGCTCCAGTTCGCAAAATTAGAGTTAAACATATACCGTCACCATGGCTCACACATGATATAATATTATTGATTTCTAAAAAAGCCGCAGCCAAGTCTACATATAAATGTAGAAACCGCCTTAAATTGGGAAAAATACGTTAAAATAAGAAATCATCGCAGCAAGGTGTGTAGGAATGCTCAACGCCAACATATTCACAGTTCTGTTCAAAACGGAGATCCTGCAAAAGTTTGGAAATTTTTGAGCTCATAGGGAGTGGCAAAATCTGATCAAGACTCCATATCCAAAACTATAAATCTTGATTTACTCAATCAGCATTTCTCAGCTTCGCCCAATTTTGATAGATTGATAATAGAAACGACACTTAAACATCTTTCAACAATATCCCCTCCCGACTGTAATCCTTTCATTTTTAGTCAATTAACTGCTTGTGATGTTAAGAGGAGTATAATGTCAATCACTTCTAATGCGGTAGGTGCTGATTGTCTGAGCCGTAATATGATTATTCCCATTATTGACGAAATTCTTCCTGTCATCTGTCACATCTTAAATTTCTCTATTATTAACAGCATATTTCTATTATTATCAGCGTTTTTCCAAGCCACTTCCAGTGGCTTGGAAAAACGCTCAGATCATACCTATAGCCAAAAAGAAAAATCCTTCCTCCTTCTCTGATTACCGCCCTATATCTATTCTCCCTTTTCTTTCGAAAGTTTTCGAACGACTTCTTTACTCTCAACTCATGAATTACCTCTCTAATAATAAACTTTTAAATTCCCTTCAATCCGGATTCCGTACTGGTCATAGTACAACCACAACGTTAACTCATTACGGACGACATCAGAGCGGGCATGGAAAATGGTATGCTTACAGTACTAGCACTGCTGGACTTCAGCAATGCCTTTAATATGGTGAACTTTGACATTCTACTCGGTATACTGGCCTCCCTTAACATATCTCCAACAGTGATTGACTGGTTTCATAGTTACCTGTATGGCCGACGGCAGCGAATTAATGTTGATGACACCTCTTCTTCTTGGTGCATTACTTTGCGAATACGCCATGCCCTGTGAGGAGCTGACTGAGGTGGAACGTAGGCTCACCGTGTGCCCTCTCTACCCAGGCACGTAGGACGGGCCGGACAGCCCCCACGAGCCGGAGGCTAACAGAGGGGCCTACCAACCTCTCGGCCCACTTCCGAAAGAGATCGTCGCGAGCCGACTGTCTCCAGCGGTCGATCTCGTCCGGAAGACGGATTTGTGTCGTTGCCGGTGTGCCTCAGGGTGGCATTTTATCTCCTCTACTCTTCGCAGTTTTTATTAACTCAATCACAAAGTATTATCTTCTTCCTACCACCTCTACGCAGACGACCTCCAAATATATTCTCAAGCTCCGGTAGATAAACTAAGCGAGGCTATTGGCTATGTTAATGATGATCTGCGTACCATTTGCAGCTGGAGTGAGTCGTACGGTCCGAAGGTGAACCTATCTAAGACCCAGGTTATCGTAGTAGGTGGCGCCAGGGTGACGCCTTAAATTGATTGGTCACAACTTCCTAAAGTTATGTGCAATGGTATTGACATTTCCTATAGTGACAAGGTCAAGAACTTGGGCATTTATTTAGACTCATGCTTATCCTGGGGGCCTCAGTTGCAAGAGGTAAGACGCAAATTGTTTGCTGCGGCGGGGTCCTTGCGCAGGCTGAGAAATTTCCTACCTATTTCAGCTAAAGTTGCGCATGTACAATCGCTTCTTTTCCCCATACTTGATTATGCAGAAGTCAGTTATCTAGATCTTAATGAGGACCAATTCAATAAACTTGAGAAACTTCTGTATAAGATTTATAATTGGACTACGCAAATATGATCATGTTTCTGAATTTCGAAAAAGACTCAAGTGGTTACCTAGTCGCCTTCGCCGGAATATCCATATCCTCTCCCTATTATATAACGTACTTTTTAACCCTCATACTCCTTCTTATCTGAAAACCCGTTTTGACTTTCAGAGCGATTCCCACAATAAATTCCTGAGATCGTCGGAGAACTTGAGATTGAGGATGCCCGGACATTCCACTAAATTAGACAAATCTTTCTCTGTCCAAGCGGTTCGGTTGTGGAATGCACTGCCAGTACCTATTAGACGTGCACAAAGTTTAGGCACATTCAAAAGACTTGTAAACGACCACTACTTGAGAGACATTGGTTATACCTAGTTTTTTGTGCCACCGAATAGTCAATTATAATATTTATTGTAATATTTGTTATATCATAGGTATTTATGTATGTATTTTGTATGTGTTTTGTATATATATATATATATATATATATATATATATATATATGTGTATTTATATGGATATTATATGTTTGTATTTGTATGTAGGTGTATGACATGTATGTGTGAACGGTATATTGTGTAAATAAGATATTTTAATGAAATGTTACATTTCAATGTAACACCATTCTGCCCCAATTTCAGTTCTTGTAAAGGTTGCCTGTAAGAGATTACCTTTGTGCGATAAGGCCGCCAATTGTAAAACCAATTGTTATCACATTATCTTTATGTTTAAATGTAATTTGGTGTAACAATAAAGAATATATCAATCATCAATCAAAAATTTAGCCTAATTGCTTTTATCTATTTTGTACTAGCGAATGTTGAAACTCGTGGTAAATTATTTTAAATAAATATGTTTTTGAGTCAATAATGATATTATTTCCTATTCAAACAAATATATAATAGTACATCATGGGCATCTTAGGATTTTTAATTTTTAATTATTTTATTGTTTTCTTTGATTCTCATCTTAATAATAACTTAGCTTCCTGCACGAGCAGAGCATATGTTATATACTTAAACAAAATGTAACTTACAACTACCCCTGTCTCCTCATTGAGTAATAACGCAGATACATTTTTTTAAGGACTCTAAAGACTGTTGCATTGTCTTAATAGGTATGGCTCTAAACAAATTAAGCAAAATATATTGTTGATTTTTCAAATTATCTTTGAGTGATGTAATAATATTATTACATCACTTTGTTTAGTATTTTCACGAGTTTAAATTCTTGTTTGTATTCCAAATGATCCTGCTTTTCGAAACAAATCCTTAAAGGACTTTAATCTTCTTTTCTCTTAGTCCCTATCTAGTTTACTTTTTAGACATCTTTATTATTTTGCTTTTCATTAACAAGCGTGCATTTTAAAATTACAGCACGTTGAGCCTATGTGCTTCGGAAAGTAACATTTAACATAATTTAGTCATAGGGCTTATGTAGAAGGTAGACTGTAAAGATTCTTCTAATCGTAGATGATGTAATTGGTTTCTAATTCATAGTAATATCGCTTGGTGCATTGTTGTTTCTGCTGGTGGGGTGTAAGTTGTTGATTAATAATGGATTTCGTCGTTTTAACTGGCTCATTTTTCTTCATAGGTAACGGAATTGGTTTTACGATATTCGTTGTCATATTTACCTGTGTGCATTGGGTGTGGCCGGTCTTTCAACTTGTGAGGGAAGTAACTTCTGGATGTCAGTGAAACTCATTCCTATTGTGGGCTTATTGTTTACAAATTGCTCGATAACTAAAAAAGATAATACTTAAGAATACTTTCTGTCTATTAATAATTCATCAATAATCGAAAGAGTGTCAGGGTGCTATAGCGATTTTCATCGACAGGCATTACCTGTTGTTGTTGCTGATAATATGGCATATTGTGTCGGAGTTTTAGGAGCAGTTGGGTTCTTCATGGTCGTAGCAGGTAAAAATCATACATGCATACATACATATCGTCACGCCTGTCTCCCATCGGAATAGGTAGAAACTATGGCTTTCCACTTGCTACGATCCTGGCATACAACTTTCGCTTCTTCCACTTTCATAAATGTTTTCATACACACACGCCGGTTAAGGGTACTCTTGACCTGATCTTTTTCCAAAATGTCTTCTATTTGATTGACATATGTACGTCGAGGTCGCCCCTTACCAGTTTGCCCATTCACTCTCTTCTGATAAATCTGTTTCGTTAGTCTACTTTCATCCATCCTCTCCACGTGTCCGAACCATCTAAGCATACCTTTTTCTATCTTAGTCACTACTTCTTCTACCGCAATGGTCCCTTATCACACTGTTCCGTTCTTTGTCCATCAATTTCACTCCAGCTATACTCCGCAGACTTCTCATTTCCACTGCATTAATTTTACTTCTATGCTTCTTCTGCCACACCCAACTTTCAGTGCCGTACATGAGTGTAGGAACAAGTACTTCTCTATGCACAGCCAGTCTTGCCTTCTCAGACACGTTCTGACTGCTCATAAAGGTGTACATGGCTCCATTCACTTGATTTCCAGCCAAAACTCTTCGTTCAATGTCACAATCACACTTTCCATCTCTCATAAAATTTGAAGCTAAATATACAAATTCTTTCACCAGTTCCACTCGTTTTCAACTACAGCTCCTCCGCCGATCATGCCAGTATTACCTGGTCATCAGCGTATAGGAGGCATTTGACAGTCAGTTCATTTAGTTTTAAACCATACGCACTCTCTTGCAGTTCTTTCAAACAACTATCCATGTAAAGGTTAACAACGCCGGTGATGCTACACAACCCTGTCTCACACCTTTTTCAATGTGAAAAAAGTCTGTGCAAGCTCCGTTGATCCTGACCCAAGCACTGGAGCCCTCATAGAAAGATTTCAGTGCTCGTATCAAGTGACTGCTTACTCCATACTTGGCCAGTGTTGTCCATAGTTCGTGCCTCACCACTCACTCGGTCATAGGCCTTTTCCAAGTCTACAAATATGCAATAGACCTTCTGACATTTCGGCAAAAATTTTTCTGATATGCATCGTAAGGAAAAGATCTGATCCGTGCATCCTCTTCCTTTCATAAATCCTGCTTGTACATGCCACATTTTCTCTTCAGTTTCATTCATCACTCTTTTTATCAAAACTTTTGCATTTAATTTGCCGACGATGCTGAGCTAGCTTATGCCGCGGTAGTTTTTGCACTCTTGCGGTGACCCTTTTCCTTTGTAAAGCGGCACGATGACAGCCTTGCACCAATCTCCTGGCACGCTGCCACTCCTCCAGTAAAGATTAAAAAGGCGGTACAGCTGGCAAGCTACCACGCCATGTCCCGCTTTCAGCATCTCGACAGAAATCCTATCAAATCCAGCAGCCTTACCCAATTTCATACTACTCAATGCTTCCACAATTTCTTTCATACTTAATGCTTTCGTTGCTAAGTTCATTCCTTTCCCAAGAACTCGTTTGTACTTCCATATCCTCTTTTTCATATAAGCTTTTAAAATAACCCTTCCATCTTTTTAGCACACATTCTTCTCCTTTTAGAAAACTGCCATCCTGATTTCTGATATTACTGAGTTTCGATGATGTTTGTTGACCCCTCACAGATTTTAAAGAGTTCCAAAATAATTTTATATTCTGCTGGAAATTATCAGATAACCTACTATTAAATTTATCCCTATCATTCTCTTTCTCTCATTTTAAAACTTCTTTTGCAACTCGTTTATACCTTTTATATTCATTCTTTGCCATTTTTACATACTCATCCGTTGCCCTCTGCATTCTTTGATTGACCTTTGAAGTCAGCCAGTTCAATCATGCCGTCTTCTTGTCGGACAATGCTTTCGTGACTTCTGCACACATTCTCTTCACCTTACATCCGTGGCTCCTTTTATTTACCCCACACACTTCCACCGCAACTTCCACTAGACCTTCCTTAAGCGTCTTCCATAATTCTTCAATCTCACATACTTTATCTAAATTTTTAAATTTCTTACTCAATTTACTCACGAATCCTTCTTTTATGCTCATCTCTTGCAAATTTGTCTAATAAATTATTCGACGTATACGAGTTTTTTGGAATGTTGCTACACTGCCCTCAAAATACTCAAAATACCCTTAATTAATTAATAATTAACGGCCCATATACGCAAAAATGAAGGGAATGGATCCGGTGCGTATACCGGCAAATCAATCTTGTATCACAGGATCAGGATCCTGTAATACAAAAATGACATGTCTTTCACTGCCTCGGTAGTGATAGTTAGCGCGACTGCCGCATTAAGGTCCCGGGATAGACATCTGGGTCGAAAAAAATATTAGTGTGATCCACAAATGTTTTTTTCGGAATTTGGGTGTTTTCTATGAATATTTGTATATTTTTAGAAACATAAAAAAATGTTCAGTTGTCTTGACCTAGCTTATATTAATTTTTTTTTAAAACTAGAAAACTCTGTGTAAAAAAAATGTCAAAAAATTTTTATTTTATTAGTTCTTCCTTAATTTGATCCAGTACCTATTTCACAGTGGTGGATACGGCTAATTTGTCATAGAAATAACACGATCGCAGCGATCCGATGGTCCACTGCTAGGACATACAGCTTCTCAATTTATTACAGCCGTATTATTAATATCAAATCCACCTTAAATGCCTGAAATGTCTGCCACTTTCAAGAGACATTGATAAACATCCGCAGTGTACAGATTTTCCGGCTGGCTGACTAATATATCAACCCACAGCACAAACCATAGGTTTGGCTCAAATTTGGCATTTGGAAGTTGGAAAACGGGGATTTGAAGCCATCATCAAACATCTACTTAATGTCACTTCGCGGCTTAGCTCCTTAGTGATTGAAATAAATGTGTTCCTTCTCGCTTTTTTTGAGTAAATACCTTGTTAAACTATAAATCAAATCGTAGTCTCCACTGGTGGATATAGGCAAGAAAACCTATATAAGCAAGAATATAAAAAGAAGGTCCGTCTAAAAAAACATAGGTTATTACATTTTAAAATCTTTATTCAACTTATACCTAATCTTCATTACTTTCATTATTTATTTATTACACTATTTACAACCTAAAGGTACTATCAAATATCAAAAAAATAAATACATTATATAAATCTATATCACTATATAATACAATTAACTATCTTAATCTTATAATGAAACTATTCTAAAATTATTTTTTATGGTAAAAAGGACATTGTGGCATAGTACAGTTATTGCCATAGTGGCAAGGCTTCGGATGTTCGTAACGGCACAGCAGCGATTGACACCTTTGACCATATATGCAAGGCTTCTTTTGGTACAACCTGCATATTTTACGCATCGGATATTTAAACTCTAGAGACCCTGTAACAACAAGTATAACTTATATATTATATAACAACAAGTATCACTTAATGCAAATATTCATAGCCTACGATAAGCAGTCAGGCGCCGTCGTAATTGCCTCCTCCGTTACTCAGCAGAGGCACCGCTAGCAATATAGGTTGCTTGGGCCTCGGGAGATTTTAGTGGGGACCCTTTCACCCAAACCAACTTACAAATTTATCAACCATTTTATCTTCCTAGCGGAACATGTATCATGGAATACGGAAAATGTCGCTGTCACAGCTATCTGCGGCCAAGGAACTAGGTAGGTAAATTTTATTAGAGGTCCGTAGACACTAAGGACACTATTTGATTTATTAACTAGCCCACATTTGCTTTGATAATTCAAAATCAGCATAGATGCATAGATCAGTAATGTGATAATTTCCAAGAGTTAAATAATACATTAATGATAATACTGTGCATACTTACCAAAACCAGTCCTATTAGTCGACGCACTTGATGTGGCTGGCAGCGGGGCGCTCGGCGTGTGCGAATACATGCAATTATGACACTTACACAATGCCATGTATTTGCAGCGGGGGTGCGTAAACGCACATGCTGATCTGGGCCGCAATTCTCATGCCTTCGAAACAGTCTCGATTTCGAGATAAATTTCGAATTCGAACTTTCTTTTCTTTTATTCTGCAAATCTCGAACTCGACTTTTCTCGAAGGGAAGCCACTCGAGTTGATTCGAATGGTTGGAAGCAGTCGAGACACAGATTTCGAAGTCGAATCACTATAATCTTTGGACATTTCTTAAGTGACCGACCCTAAATTAGCATTATATTACATTTTACATTTAATAAATATCAAAATGATTGATAAATTAATAGTTTAATACGTGCAAAACATATTGCAACTCGCTTCAATTTCAAACACGTCGTCGACGATGTTTCAGCAATGTGGAAATTTCAGCAATTTGATTTGTGATTACAAATAACACGGTTTCAATAATATAGACACACAGTGACAGTGACACATTCAGATATTTTTAATTTTACGGGTTTGCTTATACCAATTTTTAAAATATACATTAAGTAACATTTATTATTAGTTCAGTCATTACGTCGGAAAAATTAGGTTAGAAATGCAAATGAACCGAGAAAGCCAAATTTTGGATATTACGTGGGGGGAGGCTAGAAAAGCATAAGTTCAAATTGTCGACCAAAATAACCTGATGGGTTTTCCGCCATCTTGAAAAAGGTATTTTCTGTTTTTTCATCATAACTCGGTTCCCCGTCGAGAAACGAAAATTTTTTTTTAATATTTATTTTTTAAATTTTTACAATTTCAATATTAAAATAAGTGTAAAATACAGGTATTAACGCGATCATGCTTATTTACCTTAAATAGCTTGACGTTTCGACTGGGTTGCACCAACCGTGGTCACAAGCAGACTGAAGAGGCGGTGTCACTCCGATTGTGAGGTAGAATCGTCTGAATCTACCCTCATATTGTCTATCCACGCACCAGTACACACAACACTGACAGAGTCCCTATTCTGTAGGCCGTCCGTATTCCGAGCGTTACCCGACTGTGCAAAACAACGAGGTAGTGTGATATCAATGACTGGATTCCACGTCGTAGATAATTTGAAGCCCTCCTCTCTATTGAAATTTGTGTGTTTTTTGATTTCAATTGCTTCACGCACCATTCTCGAATAATAATGGCGGTCAGTGGCGAGGACTTGGGGACGGTGAAACTCAATCCAGTGATTAGTGCCTGATTGTAATATATGTTCTGCAATCGCCGATTTGTTGGTCTGTCGGTTCTTTACAGCGGCGATATGTTCCTTTATCCTTTCAGCTATGGTCCGCTTTGTTTGGCCTATGTAGGAACTACCGCAGCTGCAATTTATTTTATAAACGCCCGACGTTTGGAAAGGCAGTACATCCTTCGGTGTGCCCACTATTTTGTTTACTTTAGCCCCCGGCGTGTACATAGTTTGAATTGAATACTTTCGTAACACCGTTCCAATCTTCTCTGTTACTCCTTTCACATAGGGCAAGTAGGCAGGTTGTCTTTTAACCTCTGGATGCCTAACACGCCTTGCCTGCCTCTGTCGTAATCGCTTCACTTTATATCCGTTTCGACTAAGTACCTCCTGAACATGGTTAAGTTCACCCTCTAAATGTTCAGGGTCACAAAGATCATGAGCTCGGTTCTTTAAAGAAGTCATAACGGATTGTAAGTGACGAGGATGGTGATGCGACGTAGCGTGTAGGTATCTGTCTGTATGTGTAGGCTTCCGGTAAATACAGTGTGTTAAAGACCCGTCAGTTCTCACGGCCAATCTAACATCCAAGAATGACAACGAACGATCCTTTTCCATCTCATAAGTGAAGTTCATCTTTGGGTGTATGGAGTTAAGATGTTTTAAATATTGATCTACTTCCTGCTTATTTCCAGAGACGACGCTGAAAATATCGTCGACATAGCCTGATAATTTTGGGCCCATCTCTCAACGCCTTCTCTTCAAAATGTTCCATCCATAGATTAGCTAGTACCGGGGCTACTGGACTCCCCATCGCGACACCATCTACTTGGAGGTAGTGCTGACCTTGAAAAAGGAAATAGTTGCCTTCTAAGCAGTGTTTCAGTAGATCAATATAATTCAATGCCATTTCGCTGTCAATCAGTCTGTCTTTTACTACATCCTAACACTCCTCAATTGGAACGTTGGTAAACAATGACTCCACATCAAAGCTGACCATCATTTCTCCTGGTTCCAATGTAAGGGACTTTACAATTTGAATGAAATGGCGAGTCTTTCACAAAAGATGGTGTTTTACCCACCAGTGGCTGTAATACTGACGCGACGTGCTTCGCAAGGTCATAAGTAGGAGATGAAATCTGACTTACGATAGGCCGCAATGGCACGTCGGTCTTATGTATTTTGGGTAACCCATATAGTCTCGGGGGTTGGTGTAGCTTTGGTTTGTACAGTTTATCTTACTCATCTTCTGTGAACAGGTCCTGGTGTTCCAGTACTGTGCTTCGTATTTTGCGTGTTACTCTGGCCTATTTAAGGTAAATAAGCATGATCGCGTTAATACCTGTATTTTACACTTATTTTAATCATGCAACGCGAAAGTTTAAAATATTTTTTTATTTTTTTTACTTTTTTCAAGATGGTGGAAAACCCATCAGGTTATTTTGGTCGACAATTTGAACTTAAGCTTTTCTAGCCCCCTCCCCCCCACGTTTTATCTAAGATTTGGCTTTCTCGGTTCATTTGCATTTCCAAATGTATATATAATGGACTATATGCAGTTTACAATATTTTTTCCTTTAATAAATACTATAAAATATGTAATTATTGTTTATAACGTGTAAAATAAGCTTAAAAAACTTTTAGAACATTTTGTAAGAGTAGTCTTGTTGTAAACGTTTTCAAACCGGATGAAAAGTGTCGAACGGAACGCATTGTAATGTGAGATGGTTCTTAAATGGCAACATTTCACACAATAATCTCGAACATTAGTTCGAATAGCGGTGAGAATAAGACATTCGAAAAAACCATCTCGATTTACGAGATTTTATGTTCGCAAAAGGATTCGAAGAGTGAACTCGAATTCGAGATTATTTCGAAGTAAACGAGAATTGCGACGCTGAAGCGACAGTTCGGGAACATCCGACATAATTAGCGTACTTACGCATAACCGTACGTTCTTGCCGCATTCTGGAACAAATAAAGCAAAACTAACCATTAAAATAAACTTCTATATCGCTGTCAACAGTCAACAGGTAAATGCAGCGGTGGTGATTCTACTAAGCAACTGGTCAACATAGTAGTACTACTATCAGCATTTAAGAACTTTCCTTCACTATTATCCTGAATGGTTTACACCTTACACTATTTGTACATCACCGTCCGCCTGTTTCAAAGCCTAATGACAGACCCGTCAACGTGGCTTACAATGAAACTAAAAGTTCAGACTTCATTGATCTGACTTGTCATAAAAGTGACTTCACTGGGTGTGAATTATGCAAAAATAGACTATTTCCCCGTTTTTGCTCATATCAGAAAAAGGTATCCATAGTACTTACACTTCATTTATCAACTCAATCTCATTGATTATTTTGGGTTCGCAGTTGTCAGAATCCTGTGCTTTGTCAGCGTTCTTTTCTCTGGACGTTGTCTGTTCTTGGTGTCCGGCGCATTTTATAGTCGGTGACACAAGCGCCTGCGGTCTTTCTTGTTCGACGTTTTTATTTGACATCTGGAGAGAATGAATTAAGAGAATGGTTATCTTATTATATTTTCACTTTTCCTTTTTCGTTTATTAAATACGATTCCTTAATAGAACCCATTGGCAAGACCACCTATATAAGTAACACATTTACCTGTGGAAAACATTACTAAGTAGGAAGATCAATGATATTCTGTAGTATAATTATTTAAATATTGTACTTAGGCCTATTATTGTTATTTATTTTAACTTTTTTTATTTTAAAAAGTCTAATGTTTCTATGCCGAGTTTAAGCGCAATGTAATCGGCACCCAGACATCTATCTACACCAAAAAACTCAATAAAATCAGTTGTTCATCATCGACACATTATACAGATGAATATTAATAATATTAAAGACATTACCTGCATTTTCAGTAGATATTCTTTCGCTGCCGTCGTAGCACTACTATGAGTAATAGATGAAAAATAATCCACACTTCAATGTCACGTGACTAAAAGTTTGTATACTAGCCCAATCAAACGTCACTTTTACTGTAAATTGAGAGAGAGAGCTCTTGAGAAACGTCTATGTAGAAGCGTGAACGAACACTGAATCAACCTCAAATCATATTTCGAAACAGGAGTAGTGATCTTCGAAGCGGACTACCTACCTACCTACCTGGGTTTAAAAAAAAACCAGTTTTTAACAATAGTTTACAGGTCCTAAAATATCTACTATTTGTTGCAAAGTTTTGATGGACTAAACCTTAGGTACTTCTAGGGTTAATTTATGATGTTTAAAAAATAAAGAAAAAAGAATGAACATGACTCAATTGTATCTGAGTAGGTATGATTTAGTGATAGGCAAGTGACTCAATCACACACATAACTGTTCTATAACAGCAATTTCAAAATTGAAAAACATTTTAAGAAATCAACAATACTTTTATTCAACAAACCTTAGAGAACCTAGAACTTACAAAATCATTAGGTATTCATGTAGGTGTTCCACAGGGATCAATCCTTGGTCCATTTGTTTTTTTGATGTATATATTAATAACTTTACTTACCATGTTGGGGATAAACATGAGGTTGTACTGTTTGCGGAAGATACCTGTTTGACATTTAAAATTAATTGACAATTAATTAATTATGATGATGTTAACAGCGCACTCCCAAAAGTTGTTCATTGGTGAACGTTAATAATATTCTTTTAAATGATAAAAAAAAACTAAAGCTACTTAGTTTTCGACTGCAATTTGAGACAGGTGGCGACCAATGTGCAATTTAATGGATCGGAGGTGGATACTGTTGGGGCTACTGTGTTTTTGGGTATTATGACTCAAAGTTGCAGTAGGGGCCATAAATAGAAAAGTGGTCAGGCAAATTAAGCTCTGCTGCATATCAGTAAAAACAATAAGGCGGCTTACTGAAGTTGAAATGGCTGGAATAGTATATTACAGTTATTTCCATAGCGTTATATTATACTGAATTCTTCTCTGGGGAGACTCTGCGGACATTAATCCGATATTAATTTTACTAAAAAACCTTTTCCCGGGATAAGAGTACTTGTCTACCTTTATTCATTCCTAGAAGTACGAACGAACACTGAAAGATTTGTGATTTTTGTTCGACACTTCTCATAAAATTGTCATTATTTAAAACACTGGTAAAGTTTAAAAAATTGCCTGTTCTTAAAACGATAACCTATTGTTGCAAAGTTTTTATTGGTCAAAACAATAGCGTATTATTTAAAAATGAAATCGGCTTGAAAATTTTTTTAACTATAAATATTTTCCCATGCAACGAGAAAAGACTCGACTAGGTTAAAATATTTCTAAAAAAAAATCGTTTAAAATAATAAATAAATGTCGAGGTAACGGGGGTACCTAGTGATAAACAAAATAATAAATAAAATAGTTTCTGTATTAGTGTTACGTGGCCGTCCTGAAGATCATGTGGGCGTGAAGATCGAGGGCTGACGAGAGTTGACGGAGGTATTGAGAACAACGCTCTCAAGAAGATACACTATTACGCTTTTTACACGTGGCTATTGTGAACATGTATTTCAAAAGAAGTCTGAATATTTTAACACTGAAAGACCGATTTCCTACTATGATGGGAGACACCCCATCAGCAAGTAGCCACCTAAAAAGTCATACCTGGTCTCCAGGTATGACTTTTTAGTCTCTTCTAAAAAACTAATAACTATTAATAATATTATATATGTAAAAGTTTGTGAGTTTGTTGTTTCTACACGCTCAAACGGCTGTATTAGTTTTGAATTACAATTGTAATAACGAACAGCTCATACCATCGATTTGTCTACAATTTGACGTATAGAAAGTTATTATGACGTAGGAACGCATTTCGCATTTGAATCTTCATTTATAGCAGGGATTCGAAGTACGCTGCCGGCAATTCTGCAAAAACTACTAGCTCGAAGTCACGAGCTATTTCTTGATAATTCTATTCCATTTTTTCATTCGTTTCGATCAAATTCTAATTTTAAATCGTAAAACTTTAAACTGAGAATGTAGTTATGGGCAAGAATAAACTAGGGACCCTTTAAAAACGCAGCTTACTAGGGCAGTTTGGCAATTCAGTGACTTAAGAATGAATTAAAACTTTTTTAATAATTCTTTTTTTTTTAATTTTAATGGGGAAATTAATGTGACATAAAATAGTTATTGTGCTACCTAAGGACAGTTTTAGTATAAAAATCCATGTAATCGACTGAACGAATCAACCTACAAAATATTATTTTCCCTGATTGTACAACAATTAATCGAATAAAGTAATTGTCCCCTCACAGCTATCTGCGGCCAAGGAGGTATATTCAAGATTCGTAGGAAGTTAAGAAATTTTCATGAAAAAGCCTTTGTTTCGGTTTAAATCAGCATAGAGATTCAAAATTAACGTTTGCAGCTATTGTGTTTGGTGTGTGATTGCCATGGAATGTGATGTGAACGGAATTGGTTTTTCGATATAAGTTGTCTATTACCTGTGTGCACTGGTGTGGCCGGTCTATCAACTTTTGAGGGGGAGTAACTTATGGATTGTTAGTGAAACTAATTCGTATCGTTGACTTATTGTTCACATATTGCTCGATAACTAGAAAAGATAATACTTGAGAATACTTTCTGTCTATTTATAATTCATCAATAATCGAAGGAGTGTCATGGTGCTAGAGTGATTTTTATTGACAGGCATGACCTGTTGTAGGTGCTGATAATATGGCATTTTATGTCTGCGTTATAGTAGCAGGTGGGTTCTTTATATTCGTAGCAGGTAAATAATCAGCATTCTCAAAAATGTATCTCTTTAGATACTACAGAACCAATTTTTTCAAAACCACTGACAACTTTTTGGGTTGATGTTGTTCGCATTATATGCTCTACCAAACAAATTAGCCACATTTGTCTGATAAATTATTCGACGTATAAGAGTTTTTTGGAATGTTGCTACACTGCCCTCAAAATATTTAATGCTGCCTTACTGCCTTTACTACCCTCAATTAATTAATAATTAACGGCCCATATACGCAAAAATGAAGGAAATGGATCCATTGCGTAGTATACCGGCAAATCATTCTTGAATCACAGGATCAGGATCGTGTAATACAAAAATGACATGTTTCTCACTGCCTCGGTAGTGCAGTGATAGTTAGCGCGACTGCCGCATTAAGGTCCTGGTATAGACTCCAGGGTCGAAAAAAATATTAGTGTGATCCACAAATGTTTCTTTCGGAATTTGGGTGTTTTCTATGAATATTTGTATATATTTAGAAATATAAAAGAATGTTCAGTTGTCTTGACCAAGCTTAAATTAGTTTTTTTTAAACTAGATGGTGGTGGATACGGCTAATTTGTCATGGAAATAACAAGATCTCAGCGATCCGATGTCAACTGCTAGGACATACTGCTTCTCAATTTATAACAGCCGTATTGTTAATATCAAATCCACCTTAAATACCAGAAATGTCTGCCACTTTCAAGAGACATTGATAAACATCCGCAGTGTACAGATTTCCCGGCTGGCTGACTAATATATCAACCCACAGCACAAACCATAGGTTTGGCTCAAATTTGGCATTTTGAAGTTGGAAAACGGGGATTTGAAACCATCATCAAACATCTACTTAATGTCAGTTCGCGGCTTAGCTCCTTGGTGATTGAATTAATTGTGTTCCTTCTTGCTTATTTTTAGTAAATACCTTGTTAAACTATAAATCAAATCGTAGTCACCACTGGTGGATATAGGCAAGAAAACCTATATAAGCAAGAATATAAAAATAAGGTCCGTCTAAAAAACCATAGGTTATTATTACATTTTAAAATCTTTATTCGACTTATACCTAATCTTCATTACTTTCATTATTTATTTATTACACTATTTACAACCTAACGGTACTATCAAATATCTAAAAAATAAATACATTATATAAATCTATATCACTATATAATACAATTAACTATCTTAATCTTATAATGAAACTGATTTTAAAATTATTTTTTATGGTAAAAATGACATTGTGGCATAGTACAGTTATTGCCATAGTGGCAAGGCTTTGGATGTTCGTAAGGGCACAGCAGCGATTGACACCTTTGACCATATATGCAAGGCTTCTTTTGGTATAACCTGCATATTTTACGCACCGGATATTTAAACTCTAGAGACCCTGTAACAACAAGTATAACTTATATATTATATAACAACAAGTATCACTTAATGCAAATATTCATAGCCTACGATAAGCAGTCAGGCGCCGTCGTAATTGCCTCCTCCGTTACTCAGCAGAGGCACCGCTAGCAATATAGGTTGCTTGGGCCTCGGGAGATTTTAGTGGGGACCCTTTCACTCAAACCAACTTACAAATTTATCAACCATTTTATCTTGCTAACGGAACATGTATCATGGAATACGAAAAATGTCGGCGTCACAGCTATCTGCGGCCAAGGAAATAGGTAGGTAAATTTTATTAGAGGTCCGTAGAGACTAAGGACACTATTTGATTTATTAACTAGCCCATATTTGCTTTGATAATTCAAAATCAGCATAGATATTGAAAATGGCAAAATTCAAGATCACCTCCGTCTTCAAGTGCCTGCCCGCCCTTAGTTTGATTGCTTTTACAAAGTGATAATTTCCAAGAGTTAAATAATACATTAATGATAATAGTGTGCATACTTACCAAAACCAGTCCTATTAGTCGACGCACTTGATGTGGCTGGCAGCGGGGCGCTCGGCGTGTGCGAATACATGCAATTATGACGCCTACATAATGCCATGTATTTGCAGCGGGGGTGCGTAAACGCACATGCTGATCCGAAGCGACATTTCGGGAACATCCGACATAATGTAACGTACTTACGCATAACCGTACGTTCTTGCCGCATTCTGGAACAAATAAAGCAAAACTAACCATTACAATAAACTTCTATATCGCTGTCAACAGTCAACAGGTAAATGCAGCGGTGGTGATTCTACTAAGCAACTGGTCAACATAGTAGTACTACTATCAGCATTTAAGAACTTTCCTTCACTATTATCCTGAATGGTTTACACCTTTTACTATTTGTACATCACCGTCCGCCTGTTTCAAAGCCTAATGACAAACCCGTCAACGTGGCTTACAATGAAACTAAAAGTTCAGACTTCATTGATCTGTAAAAGTGACTTCACTGGGTGTGAATTTAAGTGCAATGCAAAAATAGACTATTTCCCCGTTTTTGCTCATATCAGAAAAAGGTATCCATAGTACTTACACTTCATTTATCAATTCAATCTCATTGATCATTTTTCATAGGGTTGGCAGTTGTCAGAATCCTGTGCTTTGTCAGCGTACTTTTCTTTGGATGTTGTATCTTCTTGGTGTCCGGCGCATTTTATAGTCGGTGACACAAGCGCCTGCGGTCTTTCTTGTTCTACGTTTTTATTTGACATCTGGAGAGAATGAATTAAGAGAATGTTATCTTATTATATTTTCACTTTTCCTTTTTCGTTTATTAAATACGATTCCTTAATAGAACCCATTGTCTTGCCTATTACCTGCATTTTCGGTAGATATTCTTTCGCTGCCGTCGTAGCACTACTATGAGTAATAGATTAAAAATAATCCACACTTCAATGTCACGTGACTAAAAGTTTGTATACTAGCCCAATCAAACGTCACTTTTACTGTAAATTGAGAGAGAGCTCTTGAGAAACGTCTGTGTAGAAGCGTGAACGAACACTGAATCAACCTCAAATCATATTTCGAAACAGGAGTAGTGATCTTCGAAGCGGACTACCTACCTACCTACCTGGGTTTAAAAAAAATACCAGCTTTTTACAATAGTTTACAGGTCCTAAAATATCTGCTATTTGTTGCAAAGGTTTGATGGACTGAACAATAAACCTTAGGTACTTCTAGGGTTAATTTATGATGTTTAAAAAATAAAGAAAAAAGAATAAACATGACTCAATTGTATTTGAGTAGGTATGATTTAGTGATAGGCAAGTGACTCAATCACACACATAACTGTTCTATAACAGCAATTTCAAAATTGAAAAACATTTTAAGAAATCAACAATACTTTTATTCAACAAACCTTAGAGAACCTAGAACTTACGAAATCATTAGGTATTCATGTAAGTGTTCCACAGGGATCAATCCTTGGTCCATTTGTTTTTTTGATGTATATATTAATAACTTAACTTACCATGTTGGGGATAAACATGAGGTTGTACTGTTTGCGGAAGATACCTGTTTGACATTTAAAATTAATTGACAATTAATTAATTATGATGATGTTAACAGCGCACTCCCAAAAGTTGTTCATTGGTGAACGTTAAAATTATTCTTTTAAATGATAAAAAAAAACTAAAGCTACTTAGTTTTCGACTGCAATTTGAGACAGGTGGCGACCAATGTGCAACTTAATGGATCAGGGTTGGAAACTGTTGGGGCTACTGTGTATTTGGGTATTATGACTCAAAGTTGCAGTAGGGGCCATATATAGAAAAGCGGTCAGGCAAATTAAGCTCTGCTGCATATCAGTAAAAACAATAAGGCGGCTTACTGAAGTTGAAATGGCTGGAATTGTATATTTCAGTTATTTCCATAGCGTTATATTATACTAAATTCTTCTCTGGGGAGACTCGGCGGACATTAATACGATATTTATTTTACTAAAAAACCTTTTTCCGGGATAAGAGTACTTGTCTCCCTTTATTCATTCCTAGAAGTACGAACGAACACTGAAAAAGCTTCTATTATTTTTTTAAAGACGATTCCTGATTTTTGATCGACACTTCTCATAAAATTGTCATTATTTAAAACACAGGTAGAGTTTAAAAAATTGCCAGTTCTTAAAACGATAACTTATTGTTGAAAAGTTTTTGTTGGTCAAAACAATAGCGTATTATTTAAAAATGAAATCGACTTGAATATTTTTTTAACTATAAATATTTTCCCATGCAACGATAAAAGACTCAACTTGGTTAAAATAAACCTAAAAAAAATGTCGTTTATAAAAATAAATAAATTTCGAGGTAACGGGGTACCTAGTGATAAACAAAATATTTAAAATAGTTTCTGTATTAGGGTTACGTGGCCGTCCTGAAGATCATGTGGGCGTGAAGATCGAGGGCTTTGATTGTGTTGACGGAGGTTTTAAGAACAACGCTCCCAAGAAGATACACTATTACGCTCTTTACACGTGGCTATTGTGAACATGTATTTCAAAGGAAGTCTGAATATTTTAACACTGAAAGACCGATTTCCTACTAAGATGGGAGACAAGTAGCCACCTAAAAAGTCATACCTGGAGACAATCTCTTCTAAAAAACTAATAACTATTAATAATAATATATATGTAAAAGTTTGTGAGTTTGTTGTTTCTACACGCTCAAACGGCTGTATTAGTTTTGATAAAATTTGGTGTAAAGGTTACTTTTATCCCAGTAATTTTTTTCTAGAAAAGCTTCACTATACGGACGGACAGTCATGGTTTTCAATAAATTGTAGAGACATCTAGTTGAGCGTCTAATGGATATACATCCTCAGTGTGCATTATTCCAAGATAAGAAATTCCATAGAGCGGTCAAACACCTGAACATTTCGAAGGGTTCTATGGAGTTGTGATAACGAGTAACTTTGTATTTTTAATTTTTGTAGTCTGACATTGTGCCTGACCTCCTATCGTTGTATGTAAAATACAATTGTGATAACGAACAGCTCAAACCATCGATTTGTCTACAATTTGACGTATAGAAAGTTATTATGACGCAGGAACGCATTTCGCATTTATAGCAGGGTTCATAGTATGCTGCGGGCAATGCTGCAAAAACTACTAGCTCGAAGTCACGAGCTATTTCTTGATAATTCTATTCGATTTTTTCATTCGATTCGATCAAATTCTAATTTTAAATCGTAAAACTTTAAACTGAGAATGGTAGTTAAGGGCAAGAATAAACTAGGGACCCTTTAAAAACACAGCTTACTACGGCAGTTTGGCAATTCAGTGACTTAAGGATGAATTAAAACTTTTTTAATAATTCTTTTTTTTAAATCTTAATGGGGAACTTAATGTGACATAAAATAGTTATACTGCTACCTAAGGACAGTTTTAGTATAAAAATCCATGTAATCGGCTGAACGAATCAACCTGCAAAATATTATTTTCCCTGATTGTACAACAATTAATCGAATAAAGTAATTGTCCCCTCACAGCTATCTGCGGCCAAGGAGGTATATTCCAGGATTGTAGGAAGTTAAGAAATCCTCATGAAAAAGCCTTTGTTTCGGTTTAAATCAGCATAGAGATTCAAAATTAACATTTGCAGTTATTGTATTTGGTGTGTGATTGCTATAGAATGTGATGTGAACGGAATTGGTTTTTCGATATAAGTTGTCATATTACCTGTGTGCACTGGTGTGGCCGGTCTTTTAACTTTTGAGGGGAGTAACTTATGGATTGTTAGTGAAACTAATTCGTATTGTTGGCTTATTGTTCACAAATTGCTCGATAACTAGAAAAGATAATACATGAAAATACTTTCTGTCTATTTTTAATTCATCAATAATCGAAGGAGTGTCATGGTGCTAGAGTGATTTTTATTGACAGACATTACCTTTTTTATTTGCTGATAATATGGCATTTTATAATAATAATAATAATAACGTTTATTTTCCTCTCTCACACAGTAACAATTACATTATAGATCTTAAGCTAGGTTACACTTTTATTAGATTAAATTCTGTGTAAGAGACTGTTATCTGTAGTAGGTAAAGGATACCTGTGTGACAGATTACCAGCCTCTCCTAACTCTGGGCATAGGTACAGTGATAATCGTGTAGTGCATTTATTAATGGTTTGAATGTGAGGGGAGTCAGTAACCGTGTATATATGTGTGTGATTGTGTCTGTGTGTGTGTGTGTTAGTGAGCGTGCGTGCATGCGTGTGGGCCTGCGGAGGGAATTTTGTCTATGAGGGAACATGAAGCAGATTTTCAGTTTGGTCATAGCTAAGGGACTTAAGCAAACGAGAAACAATGGTTTTACATTTATATTTTGTAAGCTGGTAAATATACAGGTTCTCATTTACTTTATTGTATAAGTACACTCCTAAAAAGCCAAAGAACCTTCCTGAAAATGCCGTCGACAACCGATTTTCATTTTGACAGACCTTGTGCTTTCTGCGTTTATGTAAAACAAGATTTGACGAGTTATACGTGAGTAGTGAGTGCTGTTTTAGGACAGTGTTTAGTATATATATTTGGCGCACCGTTAGGACATCCGAGACTTGGTAGAGATCCCTAGTAGGGTATAGAAAAGGCAAGAAAAAGCTAACCTTTAGGACAGCCCTCTGAGCTCTTTCCACTTTAATTAAACTGGATTTGCACGTACCTCCCTATACTGTAATACAGTATGATAAAATAGGTTGACATAGGGTCATATAAACCATTCTTATGACCTTTCTGTTAGCGCAATGTCTTAGATTTTTACAGATGCAAATGAGTTTGCGAGTCCTAGATGAAAGTGTTTCTAAGTGGTGATTGAAGTTCAGAGTGTGACGTATATACTCTCTCAATATCTAAATGTCCGGTGGTGGGTAGAAGTACATTACATTTTAATAAATCAGTCTGTGGTTATCGCACGCCTTTCATTGACGCTTCACTGGCGACGAGGATTAATTCGAGAACTTAATTTCTTAGTGCATACCTACTTAGAGTGTTAATAATGTCGATCGGTAAATTAGAGCCATTTAACTTGAACTCAAAACAATGGCCTGCATATATCCGTCGTGTAAATCAATATATACGGCTAAACAAAATAGCGGACGACTTAAAAGTGCCTTTGTTAATAACGGTGGTCGGAGAGGCAACATATTCCCTAATGTGTGATTTGTGCTCGCCTTCTTTTCCTGAGGTGATGAGTTTCGACAATCTAGTGGAGTTAGTGACAAAACATTTGGAGCCGCAGAGGTCGGAAGTAGCGGAGCGCCACGTATTTCGGCAACGGCGACAACGCGCGGGCGAATCGCTTACCGAGTACCTCCAAGCCCTAAAACATCTGGCGGTGACATGCAACTTCACTAGCAACAATCTCGAGGAGAATCTCCGAGATCAATTTATATCGGGACTAGCGAATGACGTCATGCGCTCGAGAATCTTCGCAGAAAAGAATATTAAATATAAAGAGGCGATCGAATTGGCGCTGGCTCTGGAGGCCGCGGAGAAGCACGCGGAGGTGAGCGGCACTGCGGGAGCAGGAACATCAGCCACGGACTCTGGCGGCGGCGGCGAGGCGGGCGAAGGCCTGCACTACGCGCGGGGAACGCGTGGAGCGTACCGACCGGGACGCAGGGCCAGCGGGCCGGGCGCAGGCGGCGCGCCGGCAGCGGCGGCCGGGGCCGAGCCGAGGGCGCGAGACTGTTGGCGCTGCGGCAAGACTCACCCAGCGGACAGGTGTCGTTTCAAGAACTACAATTGTAACGAGTGTGGACAAAGAGGGCATCTCAAAGTAAGGTGTAAACAAGTGCGCGGGAACGGCGGTCGACACCATTACGTGAGTGACGAGTCCGATGACGACGGCATGTACAACATCAATGTGAACACTCAAGGTAACAAACCGTACTTTATTACATTAACAGTGGACAAACAAAACATTGAGTGCGAAGTAGATACCGGCAGCCGTATTTCAGCGATCAGTGACGACCTATATCGCAGATTGTTTTCACACAAAGTCATTATAACAAATAACGTAATGTTACGTAGTTATTCGGGCTCACAAATAGAATCACTCGGTTATATTGAGGTTGATGTTGTTCTGAACGGCTGGGAACAAAAATCTTTACATTTATACATTATCAAGGGAGGCGCACGGCCTTTATTAGGCCGAGAATGGATGCGAGCCCTGAAAATAACGCAAATCAACCTCAATACAATCGCAGATGATAGAATAGTGAAACAACTTAGTGGTGAATTCCCAGAGGTATTCAGTAATAAGCTAGGTACATGCAAGCAGGCCATTCAGTTGCAGTTGTTTAATAAAGACCCGGTTTACGTTCGAGCGCGACCGGTCCCACTTGCACTGCGCGCACGCGTTGAACAGGAGTTGAGTCTATTGGAAGTAGACGGGTCTATTTACCGCGTGGACCACTCAGACTACGGAACCCCTATAGTTCCAGTGGTTAAATCTAATGGGGAGATACGAATTTGCGGGGACTATAAAGTCACCATAAACCCAAAACTAAGACGCGATTATTATCCATTACCACGCATTGACGAATTGTTTACAAACCTAAGCGGCGGCGAAAGGTTTTCTAAAATAGACCTACGACACGCGTACGAACAGTGTTTAGTGGCGGAGGAGTCGCAACCGTATACAGCTATAACTACACATATAGGCACTTTTGTTTATCGACGCACACCATATGGGTTGTCTTGTGTGCCCGAAAAATTACAAAAAATAATGGAAGAGACATTACGTGGGGTGCCCGGTTGCGTAGTGTTTCTTGATGATATTTGTGTTACTGGTTCTAATGATAGAGAACATATTGTTAATTTAAGAACTGTACTGCAGAGACTGAGAGAAATGGGTCTGACGGTAAAATTAAATAAATGCAGTTTTATGCGTGATAGTGTAAAATATCTTGGTTTTATTATAAACAAAGAAGGCTTAAGGCCAGATCCTGCAAAAATCGAGGCCATTTCCAGTGCACCACAACCCGAAAACATGACACAATTAAAAAGCTTTTTAGGAATGTTAAATTATTACGGGCGTTTTATTCCCAACCTAAGTACGCTACTACATCCGCTCCACAATCTTTTAAAAAAAGATAGTGACTGGAAATGGGACTCGAAGTGTGAACGGGCCTTTAGTGAGGCTAAGCGAACTCTCTTGAGCGAACGGGTGCTGGCGCATTACGAGGAGGGGCGCGAACTGGTGCTGTCCGTGGACAGCAGCGCCTACGGGCTGGGCGCCGTACTGGCGCACCGTTACGCGCGAGGCGTCGAACGGCCCGTCAGCTGCGTGTCTCGCACACTCAACGCAACAGAGCGCAACTACAGCCAACTAGACAAGGAGGCACTCGCCATCCTGTTTGGTGTCACCAAACATCACCGGTACTTGTTTGGACGGCGTTTCACATTGCGCACGGATCACCAGTCACTGACACATATATTTGGGGAAAAGGGCGGCATTCCACAAACGGCAGCGAGCCGTTTTCAGAGGTGGGCAGCTCGTTTGGCCGCGTATGATTATAACATTGAGTTTGTACGTTCGGCGGGCAACGGTCCGGCCGATGCTCTGTCGCGACTACCGCTCCCCCAGCAGAGTTCACGGTCACACGCCGTAGATTATTTAAACATCGTAGAAGAATACCTACCTATTTCATTTAAAGAGGTGGCTAAGGAAACAGAAAACGATCCAATTTTATGTAAAATCAAAGGTTATGTGTTATTCGGTTGGCCGTTGTCGAGAGTGAGTTGCGATGTGGACAAAGGTTATTTCGATAGAAAAAACGAACTAATAATAGAAAGAGGTTGTTTGATTTATAAATATAGAATTGTAATACCGACACGATTGCGGAGGCAAATACTAGAAGAAATACACGAAGGTCACTTGGGAATGACTAAAATGAAAACCTTGTCCCGTAGTTATGTATATTGGCCGAGTTTAGACCGAGACATCGAGGAGCTGTGCCGCGCGTGCCCGGCGTGCGGCGCCGTTCGCGATGCGCCGCCCCGCGCGCCCCTGCACCCCTGGGAGTTCCCGCTGGAACCCTGGGGGCGCCTGCACGCCGATTTCGCAGATTGCGCGGGGGCGCGGTACCTTGTAGTAGTGGACGCGCATTCCAAGTGGCTAGAAGCGGTGGCGATGCGCGGCACGGATGCATCTGCCACCATAAAAGTATTACGGGGTATATTTGCTCAATTTGGCCTACCATCGCAACTTGTAACCGACAACGGGCCGCCTTTTACATCACAGAAATTTAAAATGTATTGTGAGAATAATTTCATTAGACATATAACTTCGGCTCCTTATAGACCACAGGGTAATGGTTTAGCGGAAAATGCTGTGAAAACGATAAAAAAGTGCATTAAGCGCGCATTAGTTGAAGGGGAAGACGTATACACTGCTCTGAGTAAATTCCTATTGCAATATCGCAACTGCGAGCACGCCACGACGGGGGTGTCACCGGCCATGGCGCTGCAGCGGCGGCGCCTACGCAGCCGTCTTGACGCGCTGCGCCCCGACACCGCAGCTCAAGTGCGCAACACTATGGAGCGTAAGGCCCAAGCCTCGCCGGGCACGCCACGCCACTTCCACGTCATTGATGTAGGTAAGGAAGAGCGTGGGGCCCAGAACGCTACCCTGCGGTACACCAAAATCACACTGTAGGTCATCGCTAGTAAATTTGTTTATGTCTGCGTTTTAGTAGCAGGTGGGTTCTTTATATTCGTAGCAGGTAAATAATCAGCATTCTCAAAAATGTATCTCTTTGGATACTACAGAACCCATTTTTTCAAAACCACTGACAACGTATTGGGTTGATGTTGTTGGCATTACATTTGTCTGATAAATTATTCGACGTATAAGAGTTTTTTAGAATGTTGCTACACTGCCCTCAAAATATTGAATGCTGCCTTACTGCCTTTACTACCCTCAATTAATTAATAATTAACGGCCCATATACGCAAAAATGAAGTAAATGGATCCGGTGCGTAGTATACCGGCAAATCATTCTTGAATCACAGGATCCTGTAATACAAAAATGACATGTTTCTCACTGCCTCGGTAGTGCAGTGACAGTTAGCGCGACTGCCGCATTAAGGTCCTGGGATAGACTCCTAGGTCGAAAAAAATATTAGTGTGATCCACAAATGTTTCTTTCGGAATTTGGGTGTTTTCTATGAATATTTGTATATATTTAGAAATATAAAAGAATGTTCAGTTGTCTTGACCTAGCTTAAATTAGTTTTTTTTTAACAAGATGGCTCTGTGTAAAAAAAATGTCAAAAACTATATTTATTTTATTAGTTCTTCCTTAATAAGATCCAATACCTATTTCACAGTGGTGGATACGGCTAATTTGTCATGGAAATACTAAGATCTCAGCGATCCACTGCTAGGACATACAGCTTCTCAATTTATAACAGCCGTATTGTTAATATCAAATCCACCTTAAATGCCAGAAATGTCTGCCACTTTCAAGAGACATTGATAAACATCCGCAGTGTACAGATTTCCCGGCTGGCTGTCTAATATATCAACCCACAGCACAAACCGTAGGTTTGGCTCAAATTTGGCATTTGGAAGTTGGAAAACGGGGATTTGAAGCCATCATCAAACATCTACTTAATGACAGTTCGCGGCTTAGCTCCTTGGTGATTAAATTAATTGTGTTCCTTCTCGAAGAATATAAAAATAAGGTCCGTCTAAAAAACCATAGGTTATTATTACATTTTAAAATCTTTATTCGACTTATACCTAATCTTCATTACTTTCATTATTTATTTATTACACTATTTACAACCTAACGGTACTATCAAATATCTAAAAAATAAATACATTATATAAATCTATATCACTATATAATACAATTAACTATCTTAATCTTATAATGAAACTGATTTTAAAATTATTTTTTATGGTAAAGATGACATTGTGGCATAGTACAGTTATTGCCATAGCGGCAAGGCTTTGGATGTTCGTAAGGGCACAGCAGCAATTGACACCTTTGACCAAATATGCAAGGCTTCTTTTGGTACAACCTGCATATTTTACGCACCGGATATTTAAACTCTAGAGACCCTGTAACAACAAGTATAACTTATATATTATATAACAACAAGTATCACTTAATGCAAATATTCATAGCCTACGATAAGCAGTCAGGCGCCGTCGTAATTGCCTCCTCCGTTACTCAGCAGAGGCACCGCTAGCAATATAGGTTGCTTGGGCCTCGGGAGATTTTAGTGGGGACCCTTTCACTCAAACCAACTTACAAATTTATCAACCATTTTATCTTCCTAACGGAACATGTATCATGGAATACGAAAAATGTCGCCGTCACAGCTATCTGCGGCCAAGGAAATAGGTAGGTAAATTTTATTAGAGGTCCGTAGACACTAAGGACACTATTTGATTTATTAACTAGCCCATATTTGCTTTGATAATTCAAAATCAGCATAGATATTGAAAATGGCAAAATTCAAGATCACCTCCGTCTTCAAGTGCCTGCCCGCCCTTAGTTTGATTGCTTTTACAAAGTGATAATTTCCAAGAGTTAAATAATACATTAATGATAATAGTGTGCATACTTACCAAAACCAGTCCTATTAGTCGACGCACTTGATGTGGCTGGCAGCGGGGCGCTCGGCGTGTGCGAATACATGCAATTATGACGCTTACATAATGCCATGTATTTGCAGCGGGGGTGCGTAAACGCACATGCTGATCCGAAGCGACATTTCGGGAACATCCGACATAATGTAACGTACTTACGCATAACCGTACGTTCTTGCCGCATTCTGGAACAAATAAAGCAAAACTAACCATTACAATAAACTTGTATATCGCTGTCAACAGTCAACAGGTAAATGCAGCGGTGGTGATTCTACTAAGCAACTGGTCAACATAGTAGTACTACTATCAGCATTTAAGAACTTTCCTTCACTATTATCCTGAATGGTTTACACCTTTTACTATTTGTACATCACCGTCCGCCTGTTTCAAAGCCTAATGACAAACCCGTCAACGTGGCTTACAATGAAACTAAAAGTTCAGACTTCAGTTGTCAGAATCCTGTGCTTTGTCAGCGTACTTTTCTTTGGACGTTGTATGTTCTTGGTGTCCGGCGCATTTTATAGTCGGTGACACAAGCGCCTGCGGTCTTTCTTGTTCTACGTTTTTATTTGACATCTGGAGAGAATGAATTAAGAGAATGTTATCTTATTATATTTTCACTTTTCCTTTTTCGTTTATTAAATACGATTCCTTAATAGAACCCGATCGCAAGACCACCTATATAAGTAACACATTTACCTATGGAAAACATTACTAAGTAGGAAGATCAATGATATTCTGTAGTATAATTATTTAAATATTGTACTTAGGCCTATTATTGTTATTTTTTTTTTTGTTATTTATTTATTTATTGGTTATTAACAAATTAAAATTTAACATATTTACAGAAAACAATACAAAAAGAAGGGGGCGGCTGGTGGGAATTATTACAAGACTGACAATGATGCCCCGACTAGGTGTCGAAGAATTCCTCCCCATCAAAATCAACCGGTAAAGTTCCCATAAGGCTGGCCGCATTGCCACGTTGTATGGCAATGCTTATTCTCTGAGCGAGAAAGAGGCCAGCCCTATGGTCATGAGAAGAATCGACCAGTCGCTTTGCGATATCACTATACAGTGAACGAGCACTTGGGCCCCACGAGCCCAGTGTCTCGACCCCAAACGGCTCAAAAATATAATTACCTATTAAATTATTATATTTGCGCCGCTTGAGAGTCTCGGCGGATGCAGCAGCAGCACAAGCGCAACTCGCCGTGCTATGAAGATGAGAAGGAGCCAGGGTGTCAACACAAGTTGCATCCCAAACTAAAGGCTTTCCCATCTTCCATGGCACCAATGACATACCGTCTGGCCTCTTGCCATCGTCACGCGCCAAACCATTAGGTTCTAGAACGGCTGGAACACCGGCGGTGACAAGAGCCCGACGGATAATGTCATTAAGGTATGCATGACGTGACCTGCGACCTGCACTCCTGCTGCATGAGAGACCGTGATGCCCAAGGCTGTCGACTACTTCACCACATTGACAGCAATGCGGAGAAACGCAGGGAGCACCTAAACGAAGACAGACAGCAATTCTGAATGTAGTGTCGTCCAACATAGTACCTATGTTGGGCGATGGAAGAGCCTGAAGCCAAACACCTGACTCCCATTCTCCCACAGCCAATAGGCGAGCACGTTCTGCAACATTCGAACACGTGTTCAATAAATTTTTTCTAACCTCGTTGCAGAGCGGCCTATCCCACTGCCTCTGGGAGCACGGGTTGGTCGGTAAAACAGTATCTGGGCACTTAAGTTTCCAAACATTTATGGCTTCAATCTTGCCTGGCACTTCAGAATTGACCAGTGTAGGAATTAAAATTTTCCTGGTCAATTCATCAGTGCCGTGTACTGAAGACAAAAATGCAGGTAAACTTATATCAGAGATGTTACGAACACCGAGGCCGCCCCAGCGTATTGGTAAAGACGCTTGGAGCCACGCTCGGTCGTCCAAATCTGCATTCAAAATTTTGGAAAGCGTGGTATGAATAATTTTGTCCATATTTTCCAAAAGGGTCGGATGTTTAAAAAATTGAGATGAGCGAAGGGCATGAGTTAATTTTGGGACGAAAAGACAATACCGAATAATTGTAAAGGCCGATTGTATATTTATTTGAAGGAGTCGATCCGAAACTTCACAAAAATTTTTGATCTTTTCCTCAATGAAAGATTCATAGGCATCTTCTAAAACGGGAGACCCAAGGAGGCGTAGAGAACAATTCTGAAGGATTTTCAAATTTGGAGCCAAAACATTGAATTTTGAAATAGTAGAAACACTATCAATATTGTCATTTAGAAAAATTTCACACTTTGAAGGATTCAGATCCAAACCAATTAATTTAAATTTTTCTTTTATCAATGCCAAATCTCTGAAAACTGTGTCTACATCTCCTCCTAGAGTGCCGTCATCTAAATACCAGACGTTAAATTTGGAATTTAGCTGGCTAATTATTGGGTGTATTGATAAGCTGAAAATGAGTGGCCCGAGAGGGTCACCTTGTTGACAACCCACTGCAGAATCTAAAATATTTTCCTTATACATTAATTTTGATGGGTTTCTGTAGCACTGCCAAAGAAAATTAAAAATTTTGGGTGTTTCCAATTTGGCTTGTGTCAACAAAGTGCCTGTTTACTGAATTAAAGGCATTCTTCAAGTCAACTTTAAGAATGACCTCTCCTTTCCCGCAGCCAAGGTAAGTAGACAGGGCATGTATGGCAGCTTCACAACCCCCTTTTGATCCAAAACCGAGCTGTATGGGTTGGAATTTGCCAGACAGTTCTTCCTTGTAAAACTGACAGCAAATTTTGGCTACCATACGCCTGAAAGTACATCCCACGGCAATGGGACGAATTCCACCCTACTTCTTGCGAAGAGCACACAGATTGGCACCATAAAGGATGTCGATGATGCCTTCGTCCACATTGCCGGACAACATAAGGTTAGCCAAACCTGTTAGCTCCTTCAAGAGTGCCTCGCCGGCCTCCCCAGCGGCCGGACCCAATAGGTCCTTTAAATGTTGTGGAGTCAAACCATCAAGGCCACCAGCAGAACCACTACGGAAGGAGTTAACAGCTGTCAGAACTTCCTTGGCTGAAACAATCAAAAAGTCAGATTCAGAATTTGGAGGATCGGGAAAGGACAAGTCATCTATTGGCGCAGGATGCTTGCTCCTCAGATCAGCAAGAGTATCTGGAGAGCAAGGCGCCACCACGTCGCTACTAAATAATAACCTGGATGCTCCTCTTATGTCACCTTCTCTTAATTTAGATTCTACATAATGATAAATGGAATTCTTATGGAAGGTTGTGAATTTGGGGTCAAATAAACGCGACGAATTACAGTTTTCTTTAATTTGGCTAGTCAAAGATTTATTGGTTGTCTGATTTTTAGAAATATGTAGAATCCTATAAGAAAAGGTAAGTAGTTGCTCCCAAGCAAAAGTAGCATTCTCCCGTACTACAAGGCCAATACAGTGGGCTAGGTTTTGTGCCACTGCAGGTCTTGCAGCACGAGGAATCCTTTTTAAAACCGGAACAGAATTTTTATATTTAGAAATAGTTTGCCAAAAAGAAATTTTTATCTGCTGGGCCTCAAACGTTGATATGTTCGAAAGTACATTTTGGGATTTATGTACCTTCCCAAAATGTACTTTCAAACCTCGCTGACCCTTAAAAAACGAGCTTGGGAACAATTAGGACAGCGAACCAAGCAATTTAGAGACGAGGTCGGTTGACTACTTACATTCAAAATGCCACCATCACCGCAGTCTTGCAACATATATGGATAAACTTAAAACTTACACGTATAAATCAATAAAAAAATAAAATAATAAAAAATACACCACAAATACACTTATTGTTTGTAACGCCACGTGTAGTTGTTACCGTGGGATACGGATAATGCAGCCTCTTACAAACTGTTGCCGCTGATAAACTCTCCAAGAACAGACGGCGCTTTCCGCATCAGTTTGTCAGTGATGTGTTCAAGAGTGGTGGGATATATTGCGCTAAACATTTTCATGGCCTCGTGGAAATGACTGTACTCTATGCTCTCAGGCTGGAACTGCGAAACATGTACTCCTCCTGTCCGGTGCTGCTGTGTAACTTTGCGTTTTTCAAAAATTTTACAACACCATCAATGTTGTTATTTCCTAAAGCAGCTTTTCTTTAGCAGGGTAAAGATAGTTTCCATTCTTTTTGTAACCATTGATATAAAATAATGATTTTATATTTACTAAATATAATAGTATATTATTGACAGCTGACAAGCTCAATTTTTTTCAAAATCAGTTAAGTCAGAAAATATTATTGTTATTTATTTTAACTTTTTTTATTTAAAATAGTCTAATGTTTCTATGCCGAGTTTAAGCGCAATGTAATCGATACCCAGACATCTATCTACACCAAAAATCTCAATAAAATCAGTTGTTCATCATAGACACATTATACAGATGAATATTAATAATATTAAAGACATTACCTGCATTTTCAGTAGATATTCTTTCGCTGCCGTCGTAGCACTACTATGAGTAATAGATGAAAAATAATCCACACTTCAATGTCACGTGACTAAAAGTTTGTATACTAGCCCAATCAAACGTCACTTTTACTGTAAATTGAGAGAGAGCTCTTGAGAAACGTCTGTGTAGAAGCGTGAACGAACACTAAATCAACCCCAAATCATATTTCGAAACAGGAGTAGTGATCTTCGAAGCGGACTACCTACCTACCTGGGTTTAAAAAAAATACCAGTTTTTTACAATAGTTTACAGGTCCTAAAATATCTGCTATTTGTTGCAAAGGTTTGATGGACTAAACAATAAACCTTAGGTACTTCTAGGGTTAATTTATGATGTTTAAAAAATAAAGAAAAAAGAATAAACATGACTCAATTGTATCTGAGTAGGTATGATTTAGTGATAGGCAAGTGACTCAATCACACACATAACTGTTCTATAACAGCAATTTCAAAATTGAAAAACATTTTAAGAAATCAACAATACTTTTATTCAACAAACCTTAGAGAACCTAGAACTTACAAAATCATTAGGTATTCATGTAGGTGTTCCACAGGGATCAATCCTTGGTCCATTTCTTTTTTTGATGTATATATTAATAACTTTACTTACCATGTTGGGGATAAACATGAGGTTGTACTGTTTGCGGAAGATACCTGTTTGACATTTAAAATTAATTGACAATTAATTAATTATGATGATGTTAACAGCGCACTCCCAAAAGTTGTTCATTGGTGAACGTTAATAATATTCTTTTAAATGATAAAAAAAACTAAAGCTACTTAGTTTTCGACTGCAATTTGAGACAGGTGGCGACCAATGTGCAACTTAATGGATCAGGGTTGGAAACTGTTGGGGCTACTGTGTTTTTGGGTATTATGACTCAAAGTTGCAGTATGGGCCATATATAGAAAAGTGGTCAGGTAAATTAAGCTCTGCTGCATATCAGTAAAAACAATAAGGCGGCTTACTGAAGTTGAAATGGCTGGAATTGTATATTTCAGTTATTTCCATAGCGTTATATTATACTGAATTCTTCTCTGGGGAGACTCGGCGGACATTAATACGATATTTATTTTACTAAAAAACCTTTTTCCGGGATAAGAGTACTTGTCTCCCTTTATTCATTCCTAGAAGTACGAACGAACACTGAAAAAGCTTCTATTATTTTTTTAAAGAAGATTAGGGATTTTTGATCGACACTTCTCATAAAATTGTCATTATTTAAAACACAGGTAGAGTTTAAAAAAAATCCAGTTATTAAAACGATAACTTATTGTTGAAAAGTTTTTATTGGTCAAAACAATAGCGTATTATTTAAAAATGAAATCTACTTGAATATTTTTTTAACTATAAATATTTTCCCATGCAACGACAAAAGACTCAACTAGGTTAACATATACCTGAAAAAAATGTCGTTTAAAATAATAAATAATGTCGAGGTAACGGGGTACCTAGTGATAAACAAAATATTTAAAATAGTTTCTGTATTAGGGTTACGTGGCCGTCCTGAAGATCATGTGGGCGTGAAGATCGAGGGCTTTGATTATGTTGACGGAGGTTTTAAGAACAACGCTCCCAAGAAGATACACTATTACGCTCTTTACACGTGGCTATTGTGAACATGTATTTCAAAAGAAGTTTTAACACTGAAAGACCGATTTCCTACTAAGATGGGAGACAAGTAGCCACCTAAAAAGTCATACCTGGAGACAATCTCTTCTAAAAAACTAATAACTATTAATAATAATATATATGTAAAAGTTTGTGAGTTTGTTGTTTCTACACGCTCAAACGGCTGTATTAGTTTTGATAAAATTTGGTGTAAAGGTTACTTTTATCCCAGTAATTTTTTTCTAGAAAAGCTTCACTATACGGACGGACAGTCATGGTTTTCAATAAATTGTAGAGACATCTAGTTGAGCGTCTAATGGATATACATCCTCAGTGTGCATTATTCCAAGATAAGAAATTCCATAGAGCGGTCAAACACCTGAACATTTCGAAGGGTTCTATGGAGTTGTGATAACGAGTAACTTTGTATTTTTAATTTTTGTAGTCTGACATTGTGCCTGACCTCCTATCGTTGTATGTAAAATACAATTGTGATAACGAACAGCTCAAACCATCGATTTGTCTACAATTTGACGTATAGAAAGTTATTATGACGTAGGAACGCATTTCGCATTTATAGCAGGGATTCGTAGTATGCTGCGGGCAATGCTGCAAAAACTACTAGCTCGAAGTCACGAGCTATTTCTTGATAATTCTATTCGATTTTTTCATTCGATTCGATCAAATTCTAATTTTAAATCGTAAAACTTTAAACTGAGAATGGTAGTTATGGGCAAGAATAAACTAGGGACCCTTTAAAAACACAGCTTACTAGGGCAGTTTGGAAATTCAGTGACTTAAGGATGAATTAAAACTTTTTTAATAATTATTTTTTTTAATCTTAATGGGGAACCTAATGTGACATAAATAATAGTTATACTGCTACCTAGGGACAGTTTTAGTATAACGAACGAACGAATCAACCTACAAAATATTATTTTCCCCGATTGTACAACAATTAATCGAATAAAGTAATTGTCCCCTCACAGCTATCTGCGGCCAAGGAGGAATATTCAAGATTTGTAGGAAGTTAAGAAATCCTCATGAAAAAGCCTTTGTTTCGGTTTAAATCAGCATAGAGATTCAAAATTAACGTTTGCAGTTATTGTATTTGGTGTGTGATTGTTATAGAATGTGATGTGATCGGAATTGGTTTTTCGATATAAGTTGTCATATTACCTGTGTGCACTGGTGTGGCCGGTCTTTCAACTTTTGAGGGGAGTAACTTATGGATTGTTAGTGAAACTAATTCGTATTGTTGGCTTATTGTTCACAAATTGCTCGATAACTAGAAAAGATAATACATGAAAATACTTTCTGTCTATTCATAATTCATCAATAATCGAAGGAGTGTCATGGTGCTAGAGTGATTTTTATTGACAGACATTACCTGTTGTAGTTGCTGATAATATGGCATTTTATGTCTGCGTTTTAGTAGCAGGTGGGTTCTTTATATTCGTAGTAGGTAAATAATCAGCATTCTCAAAAATGTATCTCTTTGGAAACTACAGAACCCATTTTTTCAAAACCACTGACAACGTTTTGGGTTGATGTTGTTAGCATTACATGCTCTACCAAACAAATTAGCCACATTTGTCTGATAAATTATTCGATGTATAAGAGTTTTTAGGAATGTTACTACACTACCCTCAAAATATTTAATGCTGCCTTACTGCCTTTACTACCCTCCATTAATCAATAATTAACGGCCCATATACGCAAAAATGAAGGAAATGGATCCGGTGCGTAGTAAACCGGCAAATCATTCTTGAATCACAGGATCAGGATCCTGTAATACAAAAATGACATGTTTCTCACTGCCTCGGTAGTGCAGTGATAGTTAGCGCGACTACCGCATTAAGGTCCTGTGATAGACTCCTGGGTCGAAAAAAATATTAGTGTGATCCAAAAATGTTTTTTTCGGAATTTGGGTGTTTGCTATGAATATTTGTATATATTTAGAAACATAAAAGAATGTTCAGTTGTCTTCACCTAGCTTAAATTAGTATTTTTAAAACTAGATGGCTCTGTGTAAAAAAAAATGTTAAACTATATTTATTTTATTAGTTCTTCCTTAATTTGATCCTGTACCTATTTCACAGTGGTGGATACGGCTAATTTGTCTTGGAAATAACAAGATCTCAGCGATCCGATGTCCACTGCTAGGACATACAGCTTCTCAATTTATAACAGCCATATTGTTAATATCAAATCCACCTTAAATGCCAGAAATGTCTGCCACTTTCAAGAGACATTGATAAACATCCGCAGTGTACAGATTTCCCGGCTGGCTGACTAATATATCAACCCACAGCACAAACCGTAGGTTTGGCTCAAATTTGGCATTTGGAAGTTGAAAAACGGGGATTTGAAGCCATCATCAAACATCTAATTGTGTTCCTTCTCGCTTTTTTTTAGTAAATACCTTGTTAAACTATAAATCAAATCGTAGTCACCACTGGTGGATATAGGCAAGAAAACCTATATAAGCAAGAATATAAAAATAAGGTCCGTCTAAAAAACCATAGGTTATTACATTTTAAAATCTTTATTCGACTTATACCTAATCTTCATTACTTTCATTATTTATTTATTACACTATTTACAACCTAACGGTACTATCAAATATCTAAAAAATAAATACATTATATAAATCTATATCACTATATAATACAATTAACTATCTTAATCTTATAATGAAACTGATTTTAAAATTATTTTTTATGGTAAAAAGGACATTGTGGCATAGTACAGTTATTGCCATAGTGGCAAGGCTTTGGATGTTCGTAAGGGCACAGCAGCGATTGACACCTTTGACCATATATGCAAGGCTTCCTTTGGTACAACCTGCATATTTTACGCACCGGATATTTAAACTCTAGAGACCCTGTAACAACAAGTATAACTTATATATTATATAACAACAAGTATCACTTAATGCAAATATTCATAGCCTACGATAAGCAGTCAGGCGCCGTCGTAATTGCCTCCTGCGTTACTCAGCAGAGGCACCGCTAGCAATATAGGTTGCTTGGGCCTCGGGAGATTTTAGTGGGGACCCTTTCACTCAAACCAACTTACAAATTTATCAACCATTTTATCTTCCTAACGGAACATGTATCATGGAATACGAAAAATGTCGGCGTCACAGCTATCTGCGGCCAAGGAAATAGGTAGGTAAATTTTATTAGAGGTCCGTAGACACTAAGGACACTATTTGATTTATTAACTAGCCCACATTTGCTTTGATAATTCAAAATCAGCATAGATATTGAAAATGGCAAAATTCAAGATCACCTCCGTCTTCAAGTGCCTGCCCGCCCTTAGTTTGATTGCTTTCACAAAGTGATAATTTCCAAGAGTTAAATAATACATTAATGATAATATTGTGCATACTTACCAAAACCAGTCCTATTAGTCGACGCACTTGATGTGGCTGGCAGCGGGGCGCTCGGCGTGTGCGAATACATGCAATTATGACGCTTACATAATGCCATGTATTTGCAGCGGGGGTGCGTAAACGCACATGCTGATCCGAAGCGACATTTCGGGAACATCCGACATAATGTAGCGTACTTACGCATAACCGTACGTTCTTGCCGCATTCTGGAACAAATAAAGCAAAACTAACCATTAAAATAAACTTCTATATCGCTGTCAACAGTCAACAGGTAAATGCAGCGGTGGTGATTCTACTAAGCAACTGGTCAACATAGTAGTACTACTATCAGCATTTAAGAACTTTCCTTCACTATTATACTGAATGGTTTACACCTTTTACTATTTGTACATCACCGTCCGCCTGTTTCAAAGCCTAATGACAAACCCTTCAACGCGGCTTACAATGAAACTAAAAGTTAAAATAAAAATAATAAATATCCATCACGCCTTATCCCCGAAGGGGTGGCAGAGGCATATTATATGCCCACTTTTCACCGTGTGGATTCCTGTCCCACGTAATAGGTGGTGAGCCCATTGCCGTGTTGAAATAGACAGACGCAGGTTGTGGCTACCTGTTGTTGAAATTTTCAAGCCGCCCATAAGGCCTTCCACCAGGCTTAACGACTGCCATTTTACTGGCTACTGGGACCAACGGCTTAACGTGCCTTCCGAAGCACGGAAACGCTCGCAAATGTAAATGCCACAAAGTGGTCACCCATCCGAGGCCCAGCCATAGTGAAAGTTGCGTAACTCAGTGATCGTTTACAGAACACTGAGACCGCGAGGCGAACTAAAAGTTCAGACTTCATTGATCTGTAAAAGTGACTTCACTGGGTGTGAATTTAAGTGCAATGCAAAAATAGACTATTTCCCCGTTTTTCTCATATCAGAAAAAGGTATCCATAGTACTTACACTTCATTTATCAACTCAATCTCATTGATCATTTTGGGTTCGCAGTTGTCAGAATCCTGTGCTTTGTCAGCGTACTTTTCTTTGGACGTTGTATGTTCTTGGTGTCCGGCGCATTTTATAGTCGGTGACACAAGCGCCTGCGGTCTTTCTTGTTCTACGTTTTTATTTGACATCTGGAGAGAATGAATTAAGAGAATGTTATCTTATTATATTTTCACTTTTCCTTTTTCATTTATTAAATACGATTCCTTAATAGAACCCGATCGCAAGACCACCTATATAAGTAACACATTTACCTATGGAAAACATTACTAAGTAGGAAGATCAATGATATTCTGTAGTATAATTATTTAAATATTGTACTTAGGCCTATTATTGTTATTTATTTTAACTTTTTTTATTTAAAATAGTCTAATGTTTCTATGCCGAGTTTAAGCGCAATGTAATCGACCAGACATCTATCTACACCAAAAATCTCAATAAAATCAGTTGTTCATCATAGACACATTATACAGATGAATATTAATAATATTAAAGACATTACCTGCATTTTCAGTAGATATTCTTTCGCTGCCGTCGTAGCACTACTATGAGTAATAGATGAAAAATAATCCACACTTCAATGTCACGTGACTAAAAGTTTGTATACTAGCCCAATCAAACGTCACTTTTACTGTAAATTGAGAGAGAGCTCTTGAGAAACGTCTGTGTAGAAGCGTGAACGAACACTGAATCAACCTCAAATCATATTTCGAAACAGGAGTAGTGATCTTCGAAGCGGACTACCTACCTACCTACATGGGTTTTAAAAAATACCAGCTTTTTACAATAGTTTACAGGTCCTAAAATATCTGCTATTTGTTGCAAAGGTTTGATGGACTGAACAATAAACCTTAGGTACTTCTAGGGTTAATTTATGATGTTTAAAAAATAAAGAAAAAAGAATAAACATGACTCAATTGTATCTGAGTAGGTATGATTTAGTGATAGACAAGTGACTCAATCACACACGTAACTGTTCTATAACAGCAATTTCAAAATTGAAAAACATTTTAAGAAATCAACAATACTTTTATTCAACAAACCTTAGAGAACCTAGAACTTACAAAATTATTAGGTATTCATGTAGGTGTTCCACAGGGATCAATCCTTGGTCCATTTCTTTTTTTGATGTATATATTAATAACTTTACTTACCATGTTGGGGATAAACATGAGGTTGTACTGTTTGCGGAAGATACCTGTTTGACATTTAAAATTAATTGACAATTAATTAATTATGATGATGTTAACAGCGCACTCCCAAAAGTTGTTCATTGGTGAACGTTAATAATATTCTTTTAAATGATAAAAAAAACTAAAGCTACTTAGTTTTCGACTGCAATTTGAGACAGGTGGCGACAAATGTGCAACTTAATGGATCATGGTTGGAAACTGTTGGGGCTACTGTGTTTTTGGGTATTATGACTCAAAGTTGCAGTATGGGCCATATATAGAAAAGTGGTCAGGCAAATTAAGCTCTGCTGCATATCAGTAAAACAATAAGGCGGCTTACTGAAGTTGAAATGGCTGGAATTGTATATTTCAGTTATTTCCATAGCGTTATATTATACTGAATTCTTCTCTGGGGAGACTCGGCGGACATTAATACGATATTTATTTTACTAAAATACCTTTTTCCGGGATAAGAGTACTTGTCTCCCTTTATTCATTCCTAGAAGTACGAACGAACACTGAAAAAGCTTCTATTATTTTTTTAAAGAAGATTAGGGATTTTTGATCGACACTTCTCATAAAATTGTCATTATTTAAAACATAGGTAGAGTTTAAAAAAATTCCAGTTCTTAAAACGATAACTTATTGTTGAAAAGTTTTTATTGGTCAAAACAATAGCGTATTATTTAAAAATGAAATCTACTTGAATATTTTTTTAACTATAAATATTTTCCCATGCAACGACAAAAGACTCAACTAGGTTAACATATACCTGAAAAAAATGTCGTTTAAAATAATAAATAATGTCGAGGTAACGGGGTACCTAGTGATAAACAAAATATTTAAAATAGTTTCTGTATTAGGGTTATGTGGCCGTCCTGAAGATCATGTGGGCGTGAAGATCGAGGGCTTTGATTATGTTGACGGAGGTTTTAAGAACAACGCTCCCAAGAAGATACACTATTACGCTCTTTACACGTGGCTATTGTGAACATGTATTTCAAAAGAAGTTTTAACACTGAAAGACCGATTTCCTACTAAGATGGGAGACAAGTAGCCACCTAAAAAGTCATACCTGGAGACAATCTCTTCTAAAAAACTAATAACTATTAATAATAATATATATGTAAAAGTTTGTGAGTTTGTTGTTTCTACACGCTCAAACGGCTGTATTAGTTTTGATAAAATTTGGTGTAAAGGTTACTTTTATCCCAGTAATTTTTTTCTAGAAAAGCTTCACTATACGGACGGACAGTCATGGTTTTCAATAAATTGTAGAGACATCTAGTTGAGCGTCTAATGGATATACATCTTAGTGTGCATTATTCCAAGATAAGAAATTCCATAGAGCAGTCAAACACCTGAACATTTCGAAGGGTTCTATGGAGTTGTGATAACGAGTAACATTGTATTTTTAATTTTTGTAGTCTGACATTGTGCCTGACCTCCTATCGTTGTATGTAAAATACAATTGTGATAACGAACAGCTCAAACCATCGATTTGTCTACAATTTGACGTATAGAAAGTTATTATGACGTAGGAACGCATTTCGCATTTATAGCAGGGATTCGTAGTATGCTGCGGGCAATGCTGCAAAAACTACTAGCTCGAAGTCACGAGCTATTTCTTGATAATTCTATTCGATTTTTTCATTCGATTCGATCAAATTCTAATTTTAAATCGTAAAACTTTAAACTGAGAATGGTAGTTATGGGCAAGAATAAACTAGGGACCCTTTAAAAACACAGCTTACTAGGGCAGTTTGGAAATTCAGTGACTTAAGGATGAATTAAAACTTTTTTAATATTTTTTTTTTTTAATCTTAATGGGGAACCTAATGTGACATAAATAATAGTTATACTGCTACCTAGGGACAGTTTTAGTATAAAAATCCATGTAATCGACTGAACGAATCAACCTACAAAATATTATTTTCCCTGATTGTACAACAATTAATCGAATAAAGTAATTGTCCCCTCACAGCTATCTGCGGCCAAGGAGGAATATTCAAGATTTGTAGGAAGTTAAGAAATCCTCATGAAAAAGCCTTTGTTTCGGTTTAAATCAGCATAGAGATTCAAAATTAACGTTTGCAGTTATTGTATTTGGTGTGTGATTGCTATAGAATGTGATGTGAACGGAATTGGTTTTTCGATATAAGTTGTCATATTACCTGTGTGCACTGGTGTGGCCGGTCTTTCAACTTTTGAGAGGAGTAACTTATGGATTGTTAGTGAAACTAATTCGTATTGTTGGCTTATTGTTCACAAATTGCTCGATAACTAGAAAAGATAATACATGAAAATACTTTCTGTCTATTTATAATTCATCAATAATCGAAGGAGTGTCATGGTGCTAGAGTGATTTTTATTGACAGACATTACCTGTTGTAGTTGCTGATAATATGGCATTTTATGTCTGCGTTTTAGTAGCAGGTGGGTTCTTTATATTCGTAGCAGGTAAATAATCAGCATTCTCAAAAATGTATCTCTTTGGAAACTACAGAACCCATTTTTTCAAAACCACTGACAACGTTTTGGGTTGATGTTGTTCGCATTACATGCTCTACCAAACAAATTAGCCACATTTGTCTGATAAATTATTCGATGTATAAGAGTTTTTAGGAATGTTACTACACTGCCCTCAAAATATTTAATGCTGCCTTACTGCCTTTACTACCCTCCATTAATCAATAATTAACGGCCCATATACGCAAAAATGAAGGAAATGGATCCGGTGCGTAGTAAACCAGCAAATCATTCTTGAATCACAGGATCAGGATCCTGTAATACAAAAATGACATGTTTCTCACTGCCTCGGTAGTGCCAGTGATAGTTAGCGCGTCTACCGCATTAAGGTCCTGGGATAGACTCCTGGCTCGAAAAAAATATTAGTGTGATCCACAAATGTTTTTTTCGGGATTTGGGTGTTTTCTATGAATATTTGTATATATTTAGAAACATAAAAGAATGTTCAGTTGTCTTCACCTAGCTTAAATTAGTTTTTTTTAAACTAGATGGCTCTGTGTAAAAAAAATGTTAAACTATATTTATTTTATTAGTTCTTCCTTAATTTGATCCTGTACCTATTTCACAGTGGTGGATACGGCTAATTTGTCATGGAAATAACAAGATCTCAGCGATCCGATGTCCACTGCTAGGACATACAGCTTCTCAATTTATAACAGCCGTATTGTTAATATCAAATCCACCTTAAATGCCAGAAATGTCTGCCACTTTCAAGAGACATTGATAAACATCCGCAGTGTACAGATTTCCCGGCTGGCTGACTAATATATCAACCCACAGCACAAACCGTAGGTTTGGTCAAATTTGGCATTTGGAAGTTGGAAAACGGGGATTCAAATCCCCGTCATCAAAGTCATCAAGCCATCATCAAACATCTACTTAATGACAGTTCGCGGCTTAGCTCCTTGGTGATTAAATTAATTGTGTTCCTTCTCGCTTTTTTTTAGTAAATACCTTGTTAAACTATAAATCAAATCGTAGTCACCACTGGTGGATATAGGCAAGAAAACCTATATAAGCAAGAATATAAAAATAAGGTCCGTCTAAAAAACCATAGGTTATTACATTTTAAAATCTTTATTCGACTTATACCTAATCTTCATTACTTTCATTATTTATTTATTACACTATTTACAACCTAACGGTACTATCAAATATCTAAAAAATAAGTACATTATATAAATCTATATCACTATATAATACAATTAACTATCTTAATCTTATAATGAAACTGATTTTAAAATTATTTTTTATGGTAAAAAGGACATTGTGGCATAGTACAGTTATTGCCATAGTGGCAAGGCTTCGGATGTTCGTAAGGGCACAGCAGCGATTGACACCTTTGACCATATATGCAAGGCTTCTTTTGGTACAACCTGCATATTTTACGCACCGGATATTTAAACTCTAGAGACCCTGTAACAACAAGTATAACTTATATATTATATAACAACAAGTATCACTTAATGCAAATATTCATAGCCTACGATAAGCAGTCGGGCGCCGTCGTAATTGCCTCCTCCGTTACTCAGCAGAGGCACCGCTAGCAATATAGGTTGCTTGGGCCTCGGGAGATTTTACACTTCAGAACTTACAAATTTATCAACCATTTTATCTTCCTAACGGAACATGTATCATGGAATACGAAAAATGTCGGCGTCACAGCTATCTGCGGCCAAGGAAATAGATAGGTAAATTTTATTAGAGGTCCGTAGACACTAAGGACACTATTTGATTTATTAACTAGCCCACATTTGCTTTGATAATTCAAAATCAGCATAGATATTGAAAATGGCAAAATTCAAGATCACCTCCGTCTTCAAGTGCCTGCCCGCCCTTAGTTTGATTGCTTTCACAAAGTGATAATTTCCAAGAGTTAAATAATACATTAATGATAATAGTGTGCATACTTACCAAAACCAGTCCTATTAGTCGACGCACTTGATGTGGCTGGCAGCGGGGCGCTCGGCGTGTGTGAATACATGCAATTATGACGCTTACATAATGCCATGTATTTGCAGCGGGGGTGCGTAAACGCACATGCTGATCCGAAGCGACATTTCGGGAACATCCGACATAATGTAGCGTACTTACGCATAACCGTACGTTCTTGCCGCATTCTGGAACAAATAAAGCAAAACTAACCATTAAAATAAACTTCTATATCGCTGTCAACAGTCAACAGGTAAATGCAGCGGTGGTGATTCTACTAAGCAACTGGTCAACATAGTAGTACTACTATCAGCATTTAAGAACTTTCCTTCACTATTATACTGAATGGTTTACACCTTTTACTATTTGTACATCACCGTCCGCCTGTTTCAAAGCCTAATGACAAACCCTTCAACGCGGCTTACAATGAAACTAAAAGTTAAAATAAAAATAATAAATATCCATCACGCCTTATCCCCGAAGGGGTGGCAGAGGCATATTATATGCCCACTTTTCACCGTGTGGATTCCTGTCCCACGTAATAGGTGGTGAGCCCATTGCCGTGTTGAAATAGACAGACGCAGGTTGTGGCTACCTGTTGTTGAAATTTTCAAGCCGCCCATAAGGCCTTCCACCAGGCTTAACGACTGCCATTTTACTGGCTACTGGGACCAACGGCTTAACGTGCCTTCCGAAGCACGGAAACGCTCGCAAATGTAAATGCCACAAAGTGGTCACCCATCCGAGGCCCAGCCATAGTGAAAGTTGCGTAACTCAGTGATCGTTTACAGAACACTGAGACCGCGAGGCGAACTAAAAGTTCAGACTTCATTGATCTGTAAAAGTGACTTCACTGGGTGTGAATTTAAGTGCAATGCAAAAATAGACTATTTCCCCGTTTTTCTCATATCAGAAAAAGGTATCCATAGTACTTACACTTCATTTATCAACTCAATCTCATTGATCATTTTGGGTTCGCAGTTGTCAGAATCCTGTGCTTTGTCAGCGTACTTTTCTTTGGACGTTGTATGTTCTTGGTGTCCGGCGCATTTTATAGTCGGTGACACAAGCGCCTGCGGTTTTTCTTGTTCTACGTTTTTATTTGACATCTGGAGAGAATGAATTAAGAGAATGTTATCTTATTATATTTTCACTTTTCCTTTTTCATTTATTAAATACGATTCCTTAATAGAACCCGATCGCAAGACCACCTATATAAGTAACACATTTACCTATGGAAAACATTACTAAGTAGGAAGATCAATGATATTCTGTAGTATAATTATTTAAATATTGTACTTAGGCCTATTATTGTTATTTATTTTAACTTTTTTTATTTAAAATAGTCTAATGTTTCTATGCAGAGTTTAAGCGCAATGTAATCGACCAGACATCTATCTACACCAAAAATCTCAATAAAATCAGTTGTTCATCATAGACACATTATACAGATGAATATTAATAATATTAAAGACATTACCTGCATTTTCAGTAGATATTCTTTCGCTGCCGTCGTAGCACTACTATGTATAGTAATAGATGAAAAATAATCCACACTTCAATGTCACGTGACTAAAAGTTTGTATACTAGCCCAATCAAACGTCACTTTTACTGTAAATTAAGAGAGAGCTCTTGAGAAACGTCTGTGTAGAAGCGTGAACGAACACTGAATCAACCTCAAATCATATTTCGAAACAGGAGTAGTGATCTTCGAAGCGGACTACCTACCTACCTACCTGGGTTTAAAAAAAATACCAGCTTTTTACAATAGTTTACAGGTCCTAAAATATCTGCTATTTGTTGCAAAGGTTTGATGGACTGAACAATAAACCTTAGGTACTTCTAGGGTTAATTTATGATGTTTAAAAAATAAAGAAGAAAGAATAAACATGACTCAATTGTATCTGAGTAGGTATGATTTAGTGATAGGCAAGTGACTCAATCACACACGTAACTGTTCTATAACAGCAATTTCAAAATTGAAAAACATTTTAAGAAATCAACAATACTTTTATTCAACAAACCTTAGAGAACCTAGAACTTACAAAATCATTAGGTATTCATGTAGGTGTTCCACAGGGATCAATCCTTGGTCCATTTCTTTTTTTGATGTATATATTAATAACTTTACTTACCATGTTGGGGATAAACATGAGGTTGTACTGTTTGCGGAAGATACCTGTTTGACATTTAAAATTAATTGACAATTAATTAATTATGATGATGTTAACAGCGCACTCCCAAAAGTTGTTCATTGGTGAACGTTAATAATATTCTTTTAAATGATAAAAAAAACTAAAGCTACTTAGTTTTCGACTGCAATTTGAGACAGGTGGCGACCAATGTGCAACTTAATGGATCAGGGTTGGAAACTGTTGGGGCTACTGTGTTTTTGGGTATTATGACTCAAAGTTGCAGTATGGGCCATATATAGAAAAGTGGTCAGGCAAATTAAGCTCTGCTGCATATCAGTAAAAACAATAAGGCGGCTTACTGAAGTTGAAATGGCTGGAATTGTATATTTCAGTTATTTCCATAGCGTTATATTATACTGAATTCTTCTCTGGGGAGACTCGGCGGACATTAATACGATATTTATTTTTACTAAAAAACCTTTTTCCGGGATAAGAGTACTTGTCTCCCTTTATTCATTCCTAGAAGTACGAACGAACACTGAAAAAGCTTCTATTATTTTTTTAAAGAAGATTAGGGATTTTTGATCGACACTTCTCATAAAATTGTCATTATTTAACACACAGGTAGAGTTTAAAAAAATTCCAGTTCTTAAAACGATAACTTATTGTTGAAAAGTTTTTATTGGTCAAAACAATAGCGTATTATTTAAAAATGAAATCTACTTGAATATTTTTTTAACTATAAATATTTTCCCATGCAACGACAAAAGACTCGACTAGGTTAACATATACCTGAAAAAAATGTCGTTTAAAATAATAAATAATGTCGAGGTAACGGGGTACCTAGTGATAAACAAAATATTTAAAATAGTTTCTGTATTAGGGTTACGTGGCCGTCCTGAAGATCATGTGGGCGTGAAGATCGAGGGCTTTGATTATGTTGACGGAGGTTTTAAGAACAACGCTCCCAAGAAGATACACTATTACGCTCTTTACACGTGGCTATTGTGAACATGTATTTCAAAACAAGTTTTAACACTGAAAGACCGATTTCCTACTAAGATGGGAGACAAGTAGCCACCTAAAAAGTCATACCTGGAGACAATCTCTTCTAAAAAACTAATAACTATTAATAATAATATATATGTAAAAGTTTGTGAGTTTGTTGTTTCTACACGCTCAAACGGCTGTATTAGTTTTGATAAAATTTGGTGTAAAGGTTACTTTTATCCCAGTAATTTTTTTCTAGAAAAGCTTCACTATACGGACGGACAGTCATGGTTTTCAATAAATTGTAGAGACATCTAGTTGAGCGTCTAATGGAAATACATCCTGAGTGTGCATTATTCCAAGATAAGAAATTCCATAGAGCGGTCAAACACCTGAACATTTCGAAGGGTTCTATGGAGTTGTGATAACGAGTAACTTTGTATTTTTAATTTTTGTAGTCTGACATTGTGCCTGACCTCCTATCGTTGTATGTAAAATACAATTGTGATAACGAACAGCTCAAACCATCGATTTGTCTACAATTTGACGTATAGAAAGTTATTATGACGTAGGAACGCATTTCGCATTTATAGCAGGGATTCGTAGTATGCTGCGGGCAATGCTGCAAAAACTACTAGCTCGAAGTCACGAGCTATTTCTTGATAATTCTATTCGATTTTTTCATTCGATTCGATCAAATTCTAATTTTAAATCGTAAAACTTTAAACTGAGAATGGTAGTTATGGGCAAGAATAAACTAGGGACCCTTTAAAAACACAGCTTACTAGGGCAGTTTGGAAATTCAGTGACTTAAGGATGAATTAAAACTTTTTTAATATTTTTTTTTTTTAATCTTAATGGGGAACCTAATGTGACATAAATAATAGTTATACTGCTACCTAGGGACAGTTTTAGTATAAAAATCCATGTAATCGACTGAACGAATCAACCTACAAAATATTATTTTCCCTGATTGTACAACAATTAATCGAATAAAGTAATTGTCCCCTCACAGCTATCTGCGGCCAAAGAGGAATATTCAAGATTTGTAGGAAGTTAAGAAATCCTCATGAAAAAGCCTTTGTTTCGGTTTAAATTAGCATAGAGATTCAAAATTAACGTTTGCAGTTATTGTATTTGGTGTGTGATTGCTATAGAATGTGATGTGAACGGAATTGGTTTTTCGATATAAGTTGTCATATTACCTGTGTGCACTGGTGTGGCCGGTCTTTCGACTTTTGAGGGGAGTAACTTATGGATTGTTAGTGAAACTAATTCGTATTGTTGGCTTATTGTTCACGAATTGCTCGATAACTAGAAAAGATAATACATGAAAATACTTTCTGTCTATTTATAATTCATCAATAATCGAAGGAGTGTCATGGTGCTAGAGTGATTTTTATTGACAGACATTACCTGTTGTAGTTGCTGATAATATGGCATTTTATGTCTGCGTTTTAGTAGCAGGTGGGTTCTTTATATTCGTAGCAGGTAAATAATCAGCATTCTCAAAAATGTATCTCTTTGGAAACTACAGAACCCATTTTTTCAAAACCACTGACAACGTTTTGGGTTGATGTTGTTCGCATTACATGCTCTACCAAACAAATTAGCCACATTTGTCTGATAAATTATTCGATGTATAAGAGTTTTTAGGAATGTTACTACACTGCCCTCAAAATATTTAATGCTGCCTTACTGCCTTTACTACCCTCCATTAATCAATAATTAACGGCCCATATACGCAAAAATGAAGGAAATGTATCCGGTGCGTAGTAAACCAGCAAATCATTCTTGAATCACAGCATCAGGATCCTGTAATACAAAAATGACATGTTTCTCACTGCCTCGGTAGTGCAGTGATAGTTAGCGCGACTACCGCATTAAGGTCCTGGGATAGACTCCTGGCTCGAAAAAAATATTAGTGTGATCCACAAATTTTTTTTTCGGAATTTGGGTGTTTTCTATGAATATTTGTATATATTTAGAAACATAAAAGAATGTTCAGTTGTCTTCACCTAGCTTAAATTAGTTTTTTTTAAACTAGATGGCTCTGTGTAAAAAAAATGTTAAACTATATTTATTTTATTAGTTCTTCCTTAATTTGATCCTGTACCTATTTCACAGTGGTGGATACGGCTAATTTGTCATGGAAATAACAAGATCTCAGCGATCCGATGTCCACTGCTAGGACATACAGCTTCTCAATTTATAACAGCCGTATTGTTAATATCAAATCCACCTTAAATGCCAGAAATGTCTGCCACTTTCAAGAGACATTGATAAACATCCGCAGTGTACAGATTTCCCGGCTGGCTGACTAATATATCAACCCACAGCACAAACCGTAGGTTTGGCTCAAATTTGGCATTTGGAAGTTGGAAAACGGGGATTTGAAGCCATCATCAAACATCTACTTAATGACAGTTCGCGGCTTAGCTCCTTGGTGATTAAATTAATTGTGTTCCTTCTCGCTTTTTTTTAGTAAATACCTTGTTAAACTATAAATCAAATCGTAGTCACCACTGGTGGATATAGGCAAGAAAACCTATATAAGCAAGAATATAAAAATAAGGTCCGTCTAAAAAACCATAGGTATATATATTACATTTTAAAATCTTTATTGGACTTATACCTAATCTTCATTACTTTCATTATTTATTTATTACACTATTTACAACCTAACGGTACTATCAAATATCTAAAAAATAAATACATTATATAAATCTATATCACTATATAATACAATTAACTATCTTAATCTTAACTGATTTTAAAATTATTTTTTATGGTAAAAAGGACATTGTGGCATAGTACAGTTATTGCCATAGTGGCAAGGCTTCGGATGTTCGTAAGGGCACAGCAGCGATTGACACCTTTGACCATATATGCAAGGCTTCCTTTGGTACAACCTGCATATTTTACGCACCGGATATTTAAACTCTAGAGACCCTGTAACAACAAGTATAACTTATATATTATATAACAACAAGTATCACTTAATGCAAATATTCATAGCCTACGATAAGCAGTCAGGCGCCGTCGTAATTGCCTCCTTCGTTACTCAGCAGAGGCACCACTAGCAATATAGGTTGCTTGGGCCTCGGGAGATTTTACACTTGAGAACTTACAAATTTATCAACCATTTTATCTTCTTAACGGAACATGTATCATGGAATACGAAAAATGTCGGCGTCACAGCTATCTGCGGCCAAGGAAATAGGTAGGTAAATTTTATTAGAGGTCCGTAGACACTAAGGACACTATTTGATTTATTAACTAGCCCACATTTGCTTTGATAATTCAAAATCAGCATAGATATGCATGAGATATTGAAAATGGCAAAATTCAAGATCACCTCCGTCTTCAAGTGCCTGCCCGCCCTTAGTTTGATTGCTTTTACAAAGGGATAATTTCCAAGAGTTAAATAATACATTAATGATAATAGTGTGCATACTTACCAAAACCAGTCCTATTAGTCGACGCACTTGATGTGGCTGGCAGCGGGGCGCTCGGCTTGTGCGAATACATGCAATTATGACGCTTACATAATGCCATGTATTTGCAGCGGGGGTGCGTAAACGCACATGCTGATCCGAAGCGACATTTCGGGAACATCCGACATAATGTAGCGTACTTACGCATAACCGTACGTTCTTGCCGCATTCTGGAACAAATAAAGCAAAACTAACCATTAAAATAAACTTCTATATCGCTGTCAACAGTCAACAGGTAAATGCAGCGGTGGTGATTCTACTAAGCAACTGGTCAACATAGTAGTACTACTATCAGCATTTAAGAACTTTCCTTCACTATTATACTGAATGGTTTACACCTTTTACTATTTGTACATCACCGTCCGCCTGTTTCAAAGCCTAATGACAAACCCTTCAACGTGGCTTACAATGAAACTAAAAGTTCAGACTTCATTGATCTGTAAAAGTGACTTCACTGGGTGTGAATTTAAGTGCAATGCAAAAATAGACTATTTCCCCGTTTTTGCTCATATCAGAAAAAGGTATCCATAGTACTTACACTTCATTTATCAACTCAATCTCATTGATCATTTTGGGTTCGCAGTTGTCAGAATCCTGTGCTTTGTCAGCGTACTTTTCTTTGGACGTTGTATGTTCTTGGTGTCCGGCGCATTTTATAGTCGGTGACACAAGCGCCTGCCGTCTTTCTTGTTCTACGTTTTTATTTGACATCTGGAGAGAATGAATTAAGAGAATGGTTATCTTATTATATTTTCACTTTTCCTTTTTCGTTTATTAAATACGATTCCTTAATAGAACCCGATCGCAAGACCACCTATATAAGTAACACATTTACCTATGGAAAACATTACTAAGTAGGAAGATCAATGATATTCTGTAGTATAATTATTTAAATATTGTACTTAGGCCTATTATTGTTATTTATTTTAACTTTTTTTATTTAAAATAGTCTAATGTTTCTATGCCGAGTTTAAGCGCAATGTAATCGATACCCAGACATCTATCTACACCAAAAATCTCAATAAAATCAGTTGTTCATCATAGACACATTATACAGATGAATATTAATAATATTAAAGACATTACCTGCATTTTCAGTAGATATTCTTTCGCTGCCGTCGTAGCACTACTATGAGTAATAGATGAAAAATAATCCACACTTCAATGTCACGTGACTAAAAGTTTGTATACTAGCCCAATCAAACGTCACTTTTACTGTAAATTGAGAGAGAGCTCTTGAGAAACGTCTGTGTAGAAGCGTGAACGAACACTGAATCAACCTCAAATCATATTTCGAAACAGGAGTAGTGATCTTCGAAGCGGACTACCTACCTACCTACCTGGGTTTAAAAAAAATACCAGCTTTTTACAATAGTTTACAGGTCCTAAAATATCTGCTATTTGTTGCAAAGGTTTGATGGACTGAACAATAAACCTTAGGTACTTCTAGGGTTAATTTATGATGTTTAAAAAATAAAGAAAAAAGAATAAACATGACTCAATTGTATCTGAGTAGGTATGATTTAGTGATAGGCAAGTGACTCAATCACACACATAACTGTTCTATAACAGCAATTTCAAAATTGAAAAACATTTTAAGAAATCAATAATACTTTTATTCAACAAATCTTAGAGAACCTAGAACTTACAAAATCATTAGGTATTCATGTAGGTGTTCCACAGGGATCAATCCTTGGTCCATTTCTTTTTTTGATGTATATATTAATAACTTTACTTACCATGTTGTGATAACGAACAGCTCAAACCATCGATTTGTCTACAATTTGACGTATAGAAAGTAATTATGACGTAGGAACGCATTTCGCATTTATAGCAGGGATTCGTAGTATGCTGCGGGCAATGCTGCAAAAACTACTAGCTCGAAGTCACGAGCTATTTCTTGATAATTCTATTCGATTTTTTCATTCGATTCGATCAAATTCTAATTTTAAATCGTAAAATTTTAAACTGAGAATGGTAGTTATGGGCAAGAATAAACTAGGGACCCTTTAAAAACACAGCTTACTAGGGCAGTTTGGAAATTCAGTGACTTAAGGATGAATTAAAACTTTATTAATAATTTTTTTTTTTAATCTTAATGGGGAACCTAATGTGACATAAATAATAGTTATACTGCTACCTAGGGACAGTTTTAGTATAAAAATCCATGTAATCGACTGAACGAATCAACCTACAAAATATTATTTTCCCTGATTGTACAACAATTAATCGAATAAAGTAATTTTCCCCTCACAGCTATCTGCGGCCAAGGAGGAATATTCAAGATTTGTAGGAAGTTAAGAAATCCTCATGAAAAAGCCTTTGTTTCGGTTTAAATCAGCATAGAGATTCAAAATTAACGTTTGCAGTTATTGTATTTGGTGTGTGATTGCTATAGAATGTGATGTGAACGGAATTGGTTTTTCGATATAAGTTGTCATATTACCTGTGTGCACTGGTGTGGCCGGTCTTTCGACTTTTGAGGGGAGTAACTTATGGATTGTTAGTGAAACTAATTCGTATTGTTGGCTTATTGTTCACAAATTGCTCGATAACTAGAAAAGATAATACATGAAAATACTTTCTGTCTATTTATAATTCATCAATAATCGAAGGAGTGTCATGGTGCTAGAGTGATTTTTATTGACAGACATTACCTGTTGTAGTTGCTGATAATATGGCATTTTATGTCTGCGTTTTAGTAGCAGGTGGGTTCTTTATATTCGTAGCAGGTAAATAATCAGCATTCTCAAAAATGTATCTCTTTGGAAACTACAGAACCCATTTTTTCAAAACCACTGACAACGTTTTGGGTTGATGTTGTTCGCATTACATGCTCTACCAAACAAATTAGCCACATTTGTCTGATAAATTATTCGATGTATAAGAGTTTTTAGGAATGTTACTACACTGCCCTCAAAATATTTAATGCTGCCTTACTGCCTTTACTACCCTCCATTAATCAATAATTAACGGCCCATATACGCAAAAATGAAGGAAATGGATCCGGTGCGTAGTAAACCAGCAAATCATTCTTGAATCACAGGATCAGGATCCTGTAATACAAAAATGACATGTTTCTCACTGCCTCGGTAGTGCAGTGATAGTTAGCGCGACTACCGCATTAGGGTCCTGGGATAGACTCCTGGCTCGAAAAAAATATTAGTGTGATCCACAAATGTTTTTTTCGGAATTTGGGTGTTTTCTATGAATATTTGTATATATTTAGAAACATAAAAGAATGTTCAGTTGTCTTCACCTAGCTTAAATTAGTTTTTTTTAAACTAGATGGCTCTGTGTAAAAAAAATGTTAAACTATATTTATTTTATTAGTTCTTCCTTAATTTGATCCTGTACCTATTTCACAGTGGTGGATACGGCTAATTTGTCATGGAAATAACAAGATCTCAGCGATCCGATGTCCACTGCTAGGACATACAGCTTCTCAATTTATAACAGCCGTATTGTTAATATCAAATCCACCTTAAATGCCAGAAATGTCTGCCACTTTCAAGAGACATTGATAATCATCCGCAGTGTACAGATTTCCCGGCTGGCTGACTAATATATCAACCCACAGCACAAACCGTAGGTTTAGCTCAAATTTGGCATTTGGAAGTTGGAAAACGGGGATTTGAAGCCATCATTAAACATCTACTTAATGACAGTTCGCGGCTTAGCTCCTTGGTGATTAAATTAATTGTGTTCCTTCTCGCTTTTTTTTAGTAAATACCTTGTTAAACTATAAATCAAATCGTAGTCACCACTGGTGGATATAGGCAAGAAAACCTATATAAGCAAGAATATAAAAATAAGGTCCGTCTAAAAAACCATCGGTTATTACATTTTAAAATCTTAATTCGACTTATACCTAATCTTCATTACTTTCATTATTTATTTATTACACTATTTACAACCTAACGGTACTATCAAATATCTAAAAAATAAATACATTATATAAATCTATATCACTATATAATACAATTAACTATCTTAATCTTATAATGAAACTGATTTTAAAATTATTTTTTATGGTAAAAAGGACATTGTGGCATAGTACAGTTATTGCCATAGTGGCAAGGCTTCGGATGTTCGTAAGGGCACAGCAGCGATTGACACCTTTGACCATATATGCAAGGCTTCTTTTGGTACAACCTGCATATTTTACGCACCGGATATTTAAACTCTAGAGACCCTGTAACAACAAGTATAACTTATATATTATATAACAACAAGTATCACTTAATGCAAATATTCATAGCCTACGATAAGCAGTCAGGCGCCGTCGTAATTGCCTCCTCCGTTACTCAGCAGAGGCACCGCTAGCAATATAGGTTGCTTGGGCCTCGGGAGATTTTACACTTCAGAACTTACAAATTTATCAACCATTTTATCTTCCTAACGGAACATGTATCATGGAATACGAAAAATGTCGGCGTCACAGCTATCTGCGGCCAAGAAAATAGGTAGGTAAATTTTATTAGAGGTCCGTAGACACTAAGGACACTATTTGATTTATTAACTAGCCCACATTTGCTTTGATAATTCAAAATCAGCATAGATATGCATGAGATATTGAAAATGGCAAAATTCAAGATCACCTCCGTCTTCAAGTGCCTGCCCGCCCTTAGTTTGATTGCTTTTACAAAGTGATAATTTCCAAGATTTAAATAATACATTAATGATAATAGTGTGCATACTTACCAAAACCAGTCCTATTAGTCGACGCCCTTGATGTGGCTGGCAGCGGGGCGCCCGGCGTGTGCGAATACATGCAATTATGACGCTTACATAATGCCATGTATTTGCAGCGGGGGTGCGTAAACGCACATGCTGATCCGAAGCGACATTTCGGGAACATCCGACATAATGTAGCGTACTTACGCATAACCGTACGTTCTTGCCGCATTCTGGAACAAATAAAGCAAAACTAACCATTAAAATAAACTTCTATATCGCTGTCAACAGTCAACAGGTAAATGCAGCGGTGGTGATTCTACCAAGCAACTGGTCAACATAGTAGTACTACTATCAGCATTTAAGAACTTTCCTTCACTATTATACTGAATGGTTTACACCTTTTACTATTTGTACATCACCGTCCGCCTGTTTCAAAGCCTAATGACAAACCCTTCAACGTGGCTTACAATGAAACTAAAAGTTCAGACTTCATTGATCTGTAAAAGTGACTTCACTGGGTGTGAATTTAAGTGCAATGCAAAAATAGACAATTTCCCCGTTTTTGCTCATATCAGAAAAGGGTATCCATAGTACTTACACTTCATTTATCAACTCAATCTCATTGATCATTTTGGGTTCGCAGTTGTCAGAATCCTGTGCTTTGTCAGCGTACTTTTCTTTGGACGTTGTATGTTCTTGGTGTCCGGCGCATTTTATAGTCGGTGACACAAGCGCCTGCGGTCTTTCTTGTTCTACGTTTTTATTTGACATCTGGAGAGAATGAATTAAGAGAATGGTTATCTTATTATATTTTCACTTTTCCTTTTTCGTTTATTAAATACGATTCCTTAATAGAACCCGATCGCAAGACCACCTATATAAGTAACACATTTACCTATGGAAAACATTACTAAGTAGGAAGATCAATGATATTCTGTAGTATAATTATTTAAATATTGTACTTAGGCCTATTATTGTTATTTATTTTAACTTTTTTTATTTAAAATAGTCTAATGTTTCTATGCCGAGTTTAAGCGCAATGTAATCGATACCCAGACATCTATCTACACCAAAAATCTCAATAAAATCAGTTGTTCATCATAGACACATTATACAGATGAATATTAATAATATTAAAGACATTACCTGCATTTTCAGTAGATATTCTTTCGCTGCCGTCGTAGCACTACTATGAGTAATAGATGAAAAATAATCCACACTTCAGTGTCACGTGACTAAAAGTTTGTATACTAGCCCAATCAAACGTCACTTATACTGTAAATTGAGAGAGAGCTCTTGAGAAACGTCTGTGTTGAAGCGTGAACGAACACCGAATCAACCTCAAATCATATTTCGAAACAGGAGTAGTGATCTTCGAAGCGGACTACCTACCTACCTACCTGGGTTTAAAAAAAATACCAGTTTTTTACAATAGTTTACAGGTCCTAAAATATCTGCTATTTGTTGCAAAGGTTTGATGGACTGAACAATAAACCTTAGGTACTTCTAGGGTTAATTTATGATGTTTAAAAAATAAAGAAAAAAGAATAAACATGACTCAATTGTATCTGAGTAGGTATGATTTAGTGATAGGCAAGTGACTCAATCACACACGTAACTGTTCTATAACAGCAATTTCAAAATTGAAAAACATTTTAAGAAATCAACAATACTTTTATTCAACAAACCTTAGAGAACCTAGAACTTACAAAATCATTAGGTATTCATGTAGGTGTTCCACAGGGATCAATCCTTGGTCCATTTCTTTTTTTGATGTATATATTAATAACTTTACTTACCATGTTGGGGATAAACATGAGGTTGTACTGTTTGCGGAAGATACCTGTTTGACATTTAAAATTAATTGACAATTAATAAATTATGATGATGTTAACAGCGCACTCCCAAAAGATGTTCATTGGTGAACGCTAATAATATTCTTTTAAATGATAAAAAAAACTAAAGCTACTTAGTTTTCGACTGCAGTTTGAGACAGGTGGCGACCACTGTGCAACTTAATGGATCAGGGTTGGAAACTGTTGGGGCTACTGTGTTTTTGGGTATTATGACTCAAAGTTGCAGTATGGGCCATATATAGAAAAGTGGTCAGGCAAATTAAGCTCTGCTGCATTTCAGTAAAAACAATAAGGCGGCTTACTGAAGTTGAAATGGCTGGAATTGTATATTTCAGTTATTTCCATAGCGTTATATTATACTGAATTCTTCTCTGGGGAGACTCGGCGGACATTAATACGATATTTATTTTACTAAAAAACCTTTTTCCGGGATAAGAGTACTTGTCTCCCTTTATTAATTCCTAGAAGTACGAACGAACACTGAAAAAGCTTCTATTATTTTTTTAAAGAAGATTAGGGAATTTTGATCGACACTTCTCATAAAATTGTCATTATTTAAAACACAGGTAGAGTTTAAAAAAAATCCAGTTCTTAAAACGATAACTTATTGTTGAAAAGTTTTTATTGGTCAAAACAATAGCGTATTATTTAAAAATGAAATCTACTTGAATATTTTTTTAACTATAAATATTTTCCCATGCAACGACAAAAGACTCAACTAGGTTAACATATACCTGAAAAAAATGTCGTTTAGAATAATAAATAATGTCGAGGTAACGGGGGTACCTAGTGATAAACAAAATATTTAAAATAGTTTCTGTATTAGGGTTACGTGGCCGTCCTGAAGATCATGTGGGCGTGAAGATCGAGGGCTTTGATTATGTTGACGGAGGTTTTAAGAACAACGCTCCCAAGAAGATACACTATTACGCTCTTTACACGTGGCTATTGTGAACATGTATTTCAAAAGAAGTTTTAACACTGAAAGACCGATTTCCTACTAAGATGGGAGACAAGTAGCCACCTAAAAAGTCATACCTGGAGACAATCTCTTCTAAAAAACTAATAACTATTAATAATAATATATATGTAAAAGTTTGTGAGTTTGTTGTTTCTACACGCTCAAACGGCTGTATTAGTTTTGATAAAATTTGGTGTAAAGGTTACTTTTATCCCAGTAATTTTTTTCTAGAAAAGCTTCACTATACGGACGGACAGTCATGGTTTTCAATAAATTGTAGAGACATCTAGTTGAGCGTCTAATGGATATACATCCTCAGTGTGCATTATTCCAAGATAAGAAATTCCATAGAGCGGTCAAACACCTGAACATTTCGAAGGGTTCTATGAAGTTGTGATAACGAGTAACTTTGTATTTTTAATTTTTGTAGTCTGACATTGTGCCTGACCTCCTATCGTTGTATGTAAAATTCAATTGTGATAACGAACAGCTCAAACCATCGATTTGTCTACAATTTGACGTATAGAAAGTTATTATGACGTAGGAACGCATTTCGCATTTATAGCAGGGATTCGTAGTATGCTGCGGGCAATGCTGCAAAAACTACTAGCTCGAAGTCACGAGCTATTTCTTGATAATTCTATTCGATTTTTTCATTCGATTCGATCAAATTCTAATTTTAAATCGTAAAACTTTAAACTGAGAATGGTAGTTATGGGCAAGAATAAACTAGGGACCCTTTAAAAACACAGCTTACTAGGGCAGTTTGGAAATTCAGTGACTTAAGGATGAATTAAAACTTTTTTAATATTTTTTTTTTTAATCTTAATGGGGAACCTAATGTGACATAAATAATAGTTATACTGCTACCTAGGGACAGTTTTAGTATAAAAATCCATGTAATCGGCTGAACGAATCAACCTACAAAATATTATTTTCCCTGATTGTACAACAATTAATCGAATAAAGTAATTGTCCCCTCACAGCTATCTGCGGCCAAGGAGGAATATTCAAGATTTGTAGGAAGTTAAGAAATCCTCATGAAAAAGCCTTTGTTTCGGTTTAAATCAGCATAGAGATTCAAAATTAACATTTGCAGTTATTGTATTTGGTGTGTGATTGCTATAGAATGTGATGTGAACGGAATTGGTTTTTCGATATAAGTTGTCATATTACCTGTGTGCACTGGTGTGGCCGGTCTTTCGACTTTTGAGGGGAGTAACTTATGGATTGTTAGTGAAACTAATTCGTATTGTTGGCTTAATGTTCACAAATTGCTCGATAACTAGAAAAGATAATACATGAAAATACTTTCTGTCTATTTATAATTCATCAATAATCGAAGGAGTGTCATGGTGCTAGAGTGATTTTTATTGACAGACATTACCTGTTGTAGTTGCTGATAATATGGCATTTTATGTCTGCGTTTTAGTAGCAGGTGGGTTCTTTATATTCTTAGCAGGTAAATAATCAGCATTCTCAAAAATGTATCTCTTTGGAAACTACAGAACCCATTTTTTCAAAACCACTGACAACGTTTTGGGTTGATGTTGTTCGCATTACATGCTCTACCAAACAAATTAGCCACATTTGTCTGATAAATTATTCGATGTATAAGAGTTTTTAGGAATGTTACTACACTGCCCTCAAAATATTTAATGCTGCCTTACTGCCTTTACTACCCTCCATTAATCAATAATTAACGGCCCATATACGCAAAAATGAAGGAAATGGATCCGGTGCGTAGTAAACCAGCAAATCATTCTTGAATCACAGGATCAGGATCCTGTAATACAAAAATGACATGTTTCTCACTGCCTCGGTAGTGCAGTGATAGTTAGCGCGACTTTTTTTTAAACTAGAAGGCTCTGTGTAAAAAAAATGTTAAACTATATTTATTTTATTAGTTCTTCCTTAATTTGATCCTGTACCTATTTCACAGTGGTGGATACGGCTAATTTGTCATGGAAATAACAAGATCTCAGCGATCCGATGTCCACTGCTAGGACATACAGCTTCTCAATTTATAACAGCCGTATTGTTAATATCAAATCCACCTTAAATGCCAGAAATGTCTGCCACTTTCAAGAGACATTGATAAACATCCGCAGTGTACAGATTTCCCGACTGGCTGACTCAATCAACCCACAGCACAAACCGTAGGTTTGGCTCAAATTTGGCATTTGGAAAACGGGGATTTGAAGCCATCATCAAACATCTACTTAATGACAGTTCGCGGCTTAGCTCCTTGGTGATTAAATTAATTGTGTTCCTTCTCGCTTTTTTTTAGTAAATACCTTGTTAAACTATAAATCAAATCGTAGTCACCACTGGTGCATATAGGCAAGAAAACCTATATAAGTAAGAATATAAAAATAAGGTCCGTCTAAAAAACCATAGGTTATTACATTTTAAAATCTTTATTCGACTTATACCTAATCTTCATTACTTTCATTATTTATTTATTACACTATTTACAACCTAACGGTACTATCAAATATCTAAAAAATAAATACATTATATAAATCTATATCACTATATAATACAATTAACTATCTTAATCTTATAATGAAACTGATTTTAAAATTATTTTTTATGGTAAAAAGGACATTGTGGCATAGTACAGTTATTGCCATAGTGGCAAGGCTTCGGATGTTCGTAAGGGCACAGCAGCGATTGACACCTTTGACCATATATGCAAGGCTTCTTTTGGTACAACCTGCATATTTTACGCACCGGATATTTAAACTCTAGAGACCCTGTAATAACTTATATATTATATAACAACAAGTATCACTTAATGCAAATATTCATAGCCTACGATAAGCAGTCAGGCGCCGTCGTAATTGCCTCCTCCGTTACTCAGCAGAGGCACCGCTAGCAATATAGGTTGCTTGGGCCTCGGGAGATTTTACACTTCAGAACTTACAAATTTATCAACCATTTTATCTTCCTAACGGAACATGTATCATGGAATACGAAAAATGTCGGCGTCACAGCTATCTGCGGCCAAGGAAATAGGTAGGTAAATTTTATTAGAGGTCCGTAGACACTAAGGACACTATTTGATTTATTAACTAGCCCACATTTGCTTTGATAATTCAAAATCAGCATAGATATTGAAAATGGCAAAATTCAAGATCACCTCCGTCTTCAAGTGCCTGCCCGCCCTTAGTTTGATTGCTTTCACAAAGTGATAATTTCCAAGAGTTAAATAATACATTAATGATAATAGTGTGCATACTTACCAAAACCAGTCCTATTAGTCGACGCACTTGATGTGGCTGGCAGCGGGGCGCTCGGCGTGTGTGAATACATGCAATTATGACGCTTACATAATGCCATGTATTTGCAGCGGGGGTGCGTAAACGCACATGCTGATCCGAAGCGACATTTCGGGAACATCCGACATAATGTAGCGTACTTACGCATAACCGTACGTTCTTGCCGCATTCTGGAACAAATAAAGCAAAACTAACCATTAAAATAAACTTCTATATCGCTGTCAACAGTCAACAGGTAAATGCAGCGGTGGTGATTCTACTAAGCAACTGGTCAACATAGTAGTACTACTATCAGCATTTAAGAACTTTCCTTCACTATTATACTGAATGGTTTACACCTTTTACTATTTGTACATCACCGTCCGCCTGTTTCAAAGCCTAATGACAAACCCTTCAACGTGGCTTACAATGAAACTAAAAGTTCAGACTTCATTGATCTGTAAAAGTGACTTCACTGGGTGTGAATTTAAGTGCAATGCAAAAATAGACAATTTCCCCGTTTTTGCTCATATCAGAAAAGGGTATCCATAGTACTTACACTTCATTTATCAACTCAATCTCATTGATCATTTTGGGTTCGCAGTTGTCAGAATCCTGTGCTTTGTCAGCGTACTTTTCTTTGGACGTTGTATGTTCTTGGTGTCCGGCGCATTTTATAGTCGGTGACACAAGCGCCTGCGGTCTTTCTTGTTCTACGTTTTTATTTGACATCTGGAGAGAATGAATTAAGAGAATGGTTATCTTATTATATTTTCACTTTTCCTTTTTCGTTTATTAAATACGATTCCTTAATAGAACCCGATCGCAAGACCACCTATATAAGTAACACATTTACCTATGGAAAACATTACTAAGTAGGAAGATCAATGATATTCTGTAGTATAATTATTTAAATATTGTACTTAGGCCTATTATTGTTATTTATTTTAACTTTTTTTATTTAAAATAGTCTAATGTTTCTATGCCGAGTTTAAGCGCAATGTAATCGATACCCAGACATCTATCTACACCAAAAATCTCAATAAAATCAGTTGTTCATCATAGACACATTATACAGATGAATATTAATAATATTAAAGACATTACCTGCATTTTCAGTAGATATTCTTTCGCTGCCGTCGTAGCACTACTATGTATAGTAATAGATGAAAAATAATCCACACTTCAATGTCACGTGACTAAAAGTTTGTATACTAGCCCAATCAAACGTCACTTTTACTGTAAATTGAGAGAGAGCTCTTGAGAAACGTCTGTGTAGAAGCGTGAACGAACACTGAATCAACCTCAAATCATATTTCGAAACAGGAGTAGTGATCTTCGAAGCGGACTACCTACCTACCTACCTGGGTTTAAAAAAATACCAGCTTTTTACAATAGTTTACAGGTCCTAAAATATCTGCTATTTGTTGCAAAGGTTTGATGGACTGAACAATAAACCTTAGGTACTTCTAGGGTTAATTTATGATGTTTAAAAAATAAAGAAAAAAGAATAAACATGACTCAATTGTATCTGAGTAGGTATGATTTAGTGATAGGCAAGTGACTCAATCACACACGTAACTGTTCTATAACAGCAATTTCAAAATTGAAAAACATTTTAAGAAATCAACAATACTTTTATTCAACAAACCTTAGAGAACCTAGAACTTACAAAATCATTAGGTATTCATGTAGGTGTTCCACAGGGATCAATCCTTGGTCCATTTCTTTTTTTGATGTATATATTAATAACTTTACTTACCATGTTGGGGATAAACATGAGGTTGTACTGTTTGCGGAAGATACCTGTATGACATTTAAAATTATTTGACAATTAATTAATTATGATGATGTTAACAGCGCACTCCCAAAAGTTGTTCATTGGTGAACGTTAATAATATTCTTTTAAATGATAAAAAAAACTAAAGCTACTTAGTTTTCGACTGCAATTTGAGACAGATGGCGACCAATGTGCAACTTAATGGATCAGGGTTGGAAACTGTTGGGGCTACTGTGTTTTTGGGTATTATGACTCAAAGTTGCAGTATGGGCCATATATAGAAAAGTGGTCAGGCAAATTAAGCTCTGCTGCATATCAGTAAAAACAATAAGGTGGCTTACTGAAGTTGAAATGGCTAGAATTGTATATTTCAGTTATTTCCATAGCGTTATATTATACTGAATTCTTCTCTGGGGAGACTCGGCGGACATTAATACGATATTTATTTTACTAAAAAACCTTTTTCCGGGATAAGAGTACTTGTCTCCCTTTATTCATTCCTAGAAGTACGAACGAACACTGAAAAAGCTTCTATTATTTTTTTAAAGAAGATTAGGGATTTTTGATCGACACTTCTCATAAAATTGTCATTATTTAAAACACAGGTAGAGTTTAAAAAAATTCCAGTTCTTAAAACGATAACTTATTGTTGAAAAGTTTTTATTGGTCAAAACAATAGCGTATTATTTAAAAATGAAATCTACTTGAATATTTTTTTAACTATAAATATTTTCCCATGCAACGACAAAAGACTCAACTAGGTTAACATATACCTGAAAAAAATGTCGTTTAGAATAATAAATAATGTCGAGGTAACGGGGTACCTAGTGATAAACAAAATATTTAAAATAGTTTCTGTATTAGGGTTACGTGGCCGTCCTGAAGATCATGTGGGCGTGAAGATCGAGGGCTTTGATTATGTTGACGGAGGTTTTAAGAACAACGCTCCCAAGAAGATACACTATTACGCTCTTTACACGTGGCTATTGTGAACATGTATTTCAAAAGAAGTTTTAACACTGAAAGACCGATTTCCTACTAAGATGGGAGACAAGTAGCCACCTAAAAAGTCATACCTGGAGACAATCTCTTCTAAAAAACTAATAACTATTAATAATAATATATATGTAAAAGTTTGTGAGTTTGTTGTTTCTACACGCTCAAACGGCTGTATTAGTTTTGATAAAATTTGGTGTAAAGGTTACTTTTATCCCAGTAATTTTTTTCTAGAAAAGCTTCACTATACGGACGGACAGTCATGGTTTTCAATAAATTGTAAAGACATCTAGTTGAGCGTCTAATGGATATACATCCTCAGTGTGCATTATTCCAAGATAAGAAATTCCATAGAGCAGTCAAACACCTGAACATTTCGAAGGGTTCTATGGAGTTGTGATAACGAGTAACTTTGTATTTTTAATTTTTGTAGTCTGACATTGTGCCTGACCTCCTATCGTTGTATGTAAAATACAATTGTGATAACGAACAGCTCAAACCATCGATTTGTCTACAATTTAACGTATAGAAAGTTATTATGACGTAGGAACGCATTTCGCATTTATAGCAGGGATTCGTAGTATGCTGCGGGCAATGCTGCAAAAACTACTAGCTCGAAGTCACGAGCTATTTCTTGATAATTCTATTCGATTTTTTCATTCGATTCGATCAAATTCTAATTTTAAATCGTAAAACTTTAAACTGAGAATGGTAGTTATGGGCAAGAATAAACTAGGGACCCTTTAAAAACACAGCTTACTAGGGCAGTTTGGAAATTCAGTGACTTAAGGATGAATTAAAACTTTTTTAATAATTATTTTTTTTAATCTTAATGGGGAACCTAATGTGACATAAATAATAATTATACTGCTACCTAGGGACAGTTTTAGTATAACGAACGAACGAATCAACCTACATAATATTATTTTCCCTGATTGTACAACAATTAATCGAATAAAGTAATTGTCCCCTCACAGCTATCTGCGGCCAAGGAGGAATATTCAAGATTTGTAGGAACTTAAGAAATCCTCATGAAAAAGCCTTTGTTTCGGTTTAAATCAGCATAGAGATTCAAAATTAACGTTTGCAGTTATTGTATTTGGTGTGTGATTGCTATAGAATGTGATGTGAACGGAATTGGTTTTTCGATATAAGTTGTCATATTACCTGTGTGCACTGGTCTTTCAACTTTTGAGGGGAGTAACTTATGGATTGTTAGTGAAACTAATTCGTATTGTTGGCTTATTGTTCACAAATTGCTCGATAACTAGAAAAGATAATACATGAAAATACTTTCTGTGTATTTATAATTCATCAATAATCGAAGGAGTCTCATGGTGCTAGAGTGATTTTTATTGACAGACATTACCCGTTGTAGTTGCTGATAATATGGCATTTTATGTCTGCGTTTTAGTAGCAGGTGGGTTCTTTATATTCGTAGCAGGTAAATAATCAGCATTCTCAAAAATGTATCTCTTTGGAAACTACAGAACCCATTTTTTCAAAACCACTGACAACGTTTTGGGTTGATGTTGTTCTCATTACATGCTCTACCAAACAAATTAGCCACATTTGTCTGATAAATTATTCGATGTATAAGAGTTTTTAGGAATGTTACTACACTGCCCTCAAAATATTTAATGCTGCCTTACTGCCTTTACTACCCTCCATTAATCAATAATTAACGGCCCATATACGCAATAATGAAGGAAATGGATCCGGTGCGTAGTAAACCAGCAAATCATTCTTGAATCACAGGATCAGGATCCTGTAATACAAAAATGACACGTTTCTCACTGCCTCGGTAGTGCAGTGATAGTTAGCGCGTCTACCGCATTAAGGTCCTGGGATAAACTCCTGGCTCGAAAAAAATATTAGTGTGATCCACAAATGTTTTTTTCGGAATTTGGGTGTTTTCTATGAATATTTGTATATATTTAGAAACATAAAAGAATGTTCAGTTGTCTTCACCTAGCTTAAATTAGTTTTTTTTAAACTAGATGGCTCTGTGTAAAAAAAATGTTAAACTATATTTATTTTATTAGTTCTTCCTTAATTTGATCCTGTACCTATTTCACAGTGGTGGATACGGCTAATTTGTCATGGAAATAACAAGATCTCAGCGATCCGATGTCCACTGCTAGGACATACAGCTTCTCAATTTATAACAGCCGTATTGTTAATATCAAATCCACCTTAAATGCCAGAAATGTCTGCCACTTTCAAGAGACATTAATAAACATCCGCAGTGTACAGATTTCCCGGCTGGCTGACTAATATATCAACCCACAGCACAAACCGTAGGTTTGGCTCAAATTTGGCATTTGGAAGTTGGAAAACGGGGATTTGAAGCCATCATCAAATATCTACTTAATGACAGTTCGCGGCTTAGCTCCTTGGTGATTAAATGAATTGTGTTCCTTCTCGCTGTTTTTTTAGTAAATACCTTGTTAAACTATAAATCAAATCGTAGTCACCACTGGTGGATATAGGCAAGAAAACCTATATAAGCAAGAATATAAAAATAAGGTCCGTCTAAAAAACCATAGGTTATTACATTTTAAAATCTTTATTCGACTTATACCTAATCTTCATTACTTTCATTATTTATTTATTACACTATTTACAACCTAACGGTACTATCAAATATCTAAAAAATAAATACATTATATAAATCTATATCACTATATAATACAATTAACTATCTTAATCTTATAATGAAACTGATTTTAAAATTATTTTTTATGGTAAAAAGGACATTGTGGCATAGTACAGTTATTGCCATAGTGGCAAGGCTTCGGATGTTCGTAAGGGCACAGCAGCGATTGACACCTTTGACCATATATGCAAGGCTTCTTTTGGTACAACCTGCATATTTTACGCACCGGATATTTAAACTCTAGAGACCCTGTAACAACAAGTATAACTTATATATTATATAACAACAAGTATCACTTAATGCAAATATTCATAGCCTACGATAAGCAGTCAGGCGCCGTCGTAATTGCCTCCTCCGTTACTCAGCAGAGGCACCGCTAGCAATATAGGTTGCTTGGGCCTCGGGAGATTTTAGTGGGGACCCTTTTCACTCAAACCAACTTACAAATTTATCAACCATTTTATCTTCCTAACGGAACATGTATCATGGAATACGAAAAATGTCGGCGTCACAGCTATCTGCGGCCAAGGAAATAGGTAGGTAAATTTTATTAGAGGTCCGTAGACACTAAGGACACTATTTGATTTATTAACTAGCCCACATTTGCTTTGATAATTCAAAATCAGCATAGATATTGAAAATGGCAAAATTCAAGATCACCTCCGTCTTCAAGTGCCTGCCCGCCCTTAGTTTGATTGCTTTCACAAAGTGATAATTTCCAAGAGTTAAATAATACATTAATGATAATAGTGTGCATACTTACCAAAACCAGTCCTATTAGTCGACGCACTTGATGTGGCTGGCAGCGGGGCGCTCGGCGTGTGCGAATACATGCAATTATGACGCTTACATAATGCCATGTATTTGCAGCGGGGGTGTGTAAACGCACATGCTGATCCGAAGCGACATTTCGGGAACATCCGACATAATGTAGCGTACTTACGCATAACCGTACGTTCTTGCCGCATTCTGGAACAAATAAAGCAAAACTAACCATTAAAATAAACTTCTATATCGCTGTCAACAGTCAACAACTGGTCAACATAGTAGTACTACTATCAGCATTTAAGAACTTTCCTTCACTATTATACTGAATGGTTTACACCTTTTACTATTTGTACATCACCGTCCGCCTGTTTCAAAGCCTAATGACAAACCCTTCAACGTGGCTTTCAATGAAACTAAAAGTTCAGACTTCATTGATCTGTAAAAGTGACTTCACTGGGTGTCAATTTAAGTGCAATGCAAAAATAGACTATTTCCCCGTTTTTGCTCATATCAGAAAAAGGTATCCATAGTACTTACACTTCATTTATCAACTCAATCTCATTGATCATTTTGGGTTCGCAGTTGTCAGAATCCTGTGCTTTGTCAGCGTACTTTTCTTTGGACGTTGTATGTTCTTGGTGTCCGGCGCATTTTATAGTCGGTGACACAAGCGCCTGCAGTCTTTCTTGTTCTACGTTTTTATTTGACATCTGGAGAGAATGAATTAAGAGAATGGTTATCTTATTATATTTTCACTTTTCCTTTTTCGTTTATTAAATACGATTCCTTAATAGAACCCGATCGCAAGACCACCTATATAAGTAACACATTTACCTATGGAAAACATTACTAAGTAGGAAGATCAATGATATTCTGTAGTATAATTATTTAAATATTGTACTTAGGCCTATTATTGTTATTTATTTTAACTTTTTTTATTTAAAATAGTCTAATGTTTCTATGCCGAGTTTAAGCGCAATGTAATCGATACCCAGACATCTATCTACACCAAAAATCTCAATAAAATCAGTTGTTCATCATAGACACATTATACAGATGAATATTAATAATATTAAAGACATTACCTGCATTTTCAGTAGATATTCTTTCGCTGCCGTCGTAGCACTACTATGAGTAATAGATGAAAAATAATCCACACTTCAATGTCACGTGACTAAAAGTTTGTATACTAGCCCAATCAAACGTCACTTTTACTGTAAATTGAGAGAGAGCTCTTGAGAAACGTCTGTGTAGAAGCGTGAACGAACACTGAATCAACCTCAAATCATATTTCGAAACAGGAGTAGTGATCTTCGAAGCGGACTACCTACCTACCTACCTGGGTTTAAAAAAAATACCAGCTTTTTACAATAGTTTACAGGTCCTAAAATATCTGCTATTTGTTGCAAAGGTTTGATGGACTGAACAATAAACCTTAGGTACTTCTAGGGTTAATTTATGATGTTTAAAAAATAAAGAAAAAAGAATAAACATGACTCAATTGTATCTGAGTAGGTATGATTTAGTGATAGGCAAGTGACTCAATCACACACATAACTGTTCTATAACAGCAATTTCAAAATTGAAAAACATTTTAAGAAATCAATAATACTTTTATTCAACAAATCTTAGAGAACCTAGAACTTACAAAATCATTAGGTATTCATGTAGGTGTTCCACAGGGATCAATCCTTGGTCCATTTCTTTTTTTGATGTATATATTAATAACTTTACTTACCATGTTGTGATAACGAACAGCTCAAACCATCGATTTGTCTACAATTTGACGTATAGAAAGTAATTATGACGTAGGAACGCATTTCGCATTTATAGCAGGGATTCGTAGTATGCTGCGGGCAATGCTGCAAAAACTACTAGCTCGAAGTCACGAGCTATTTCTTGATAATTCTATTCGATTTTTTCATTCGATTCGATCAAATTCTAATTTTAAATCGTAAAATTTTAAACTGAGAATGGTAGTTATGGGCAAGAATAAACTAGGGACCCTTTAAAAACACAGCTTACTAGGGCAGTTTGGAAATTCAGTGACTTAAGGATGAATTAAAACTTTATTAATAATTTTTTTTTTTAATCTTAATGGGGAACCTAATGTGACATAAATAATAGTTATACTGCTACCTAGGGACAGTTTTAGTATAAAAATCCATGTAATCGACTGAACGAATCAACCTACAAAATATTATTTTCCCTGATTGTACAACAATTAATCGAATAAAGTAATTTTCCCCTCACAGCTATCTGCGGCCAAGGAGGAATATTCAAGATTTGTAGGAAGTTAAGAAATCCTCATGAAAAAGCCTTTGTTTCGGTTTAAATCAGCATAGAGATTCAAAATTAACGTTTGCAGTTATTGTATTTGGTGTGTGATTGCTATAGAATGTGATGTGAACGGAATTGGTTTTTCGATATAAGTTGTCATATTACCTGTGTGCACTGGTGTGGCCGGTCTTTCGACTTTTGAGGGGAGTAACTTATGGATTGTTAGTGAAACTAATTCGTATTGTTGGCTTATTGTTCACAAATTGCTCGATAACTAGAAAAGATAATACATGAAAATACTTTCTGTCTATTTATAATTCATCAATAATCGAAGGAGTGTCATGGTGCTAGAGTGATTTTTATTGACAGACATTACCTGTTGTAGTTGCTGATAATATGGCATTTTATGTCTGCGTTTTAGTAGCAGGTGGGTTCTTTATATTCGTAGCAGGTAAATAATCAGCATTCTCAAAAATGTATCTCTTTGGAAACTACAGAACCCATTTTTTCAAAACCACTGACAACGTTTTGGGTTGATGTTGTTCGCATTACATGCTCTACCAAACAAATTAGCCACATTTGTCTGATAAATTATTCGATGTATAAGAGTTTTTAGGAATGTTACTACACTGCCCTCAAAATATTTAATGCTGCCTTACTGCCTTTACTACCCTCCATTAATCAATAATTAACGGCCCATATACGCAAAAATGAAGGAAATGGATCCGGTGCGTAGTAAACCAGCAAATCATTCTTGAATCACAGGATCAGGATCCTGTAATACAAAAATGACATGTTTCTCACTGCCTCGGTAGTGCAGTGATAGTTAGCGCGACTACCGCATTAGGGTCCTGGGATAGACTCCTGGCTCGAAAAAAATATTAGTGTGATCCACAAATGTTTTTTTCGGAATTTGGGTGTTTTCTATGAATATTTGTATATATTTAGAAACATAAAAGAATGTTCAGTTGTCTTCACCTAGCTTAAATTAGTTTTTTTTAAACTAGATGGCTCTGTGTAAAAAAAATGTTAAACTATATTTATTTTATTAGTTCTTCCTTAATTTGATCCTGTACCTATTTCACAGTGGTGGATACGGCTAATTTGTCATGGAAATAACAAGATCTCAGCGATCCGATGTCCACTGCTAGGACATACAGCTTCTCAATTTATAACAGCCGTATTGTTAATATCAAATCCACCTTAAATGCCAGAAATGTCTGCCACTTTCAAGAGACATTGATAAACATCCGCAGTGTACAGATTTCCCGGCTGGCTGACTAATATATCAACCCACAGCACAAACCGTAGGTTTAGCTCAAATTTGGCATTTGGAAGTTGGAAAACGGGGATTTGAAGCCATCATTAAACATCTACTTAATGACAGTTCGCGGCTTAGCTCCTTGGTGATTAAATTAATTGTGTTCCTTCTCGCTTTTTTTTAGTAAATACCTTGTTAAACTATAAATCAAATCGTAGTCACCACTGGTGGATATAGGCAAGAAAACCTATATAAGCAAGAATATAAAAATAAGGTCCGTCTAAAAAACCATAGGTTATTACATTTTAAAATCTTAATTCGACTTATACCTAATCTTCATTACTTTCATTATTTATTTATTACACTATTTACAACCTAACGGTACTATCAAATATCTAAAAAATAAATACATTATATAAATCTATATCACTATATAATACAATTAACTATCTTAATCTTATAATGAAACTGATTTTAAAATTATTTTTTATGGTAAAAAGGACATTGTGGCATAGTACAGTTATTGCCATAGTGGCAAGGCTTCGGATGTTCGTAAGGGCACAGCAGCGATTGACACCTTTGACCATATATGCAAGGCTTCTTTTGGTACAACCTGCATATTTTACGCACCGGATATTTAAACTCTAGAGACCCTGTAACAACAAGTATAACTTATATATTATATAACAACAAGTATCACTTAATGCAAATATTCATAGCCTACGATAAGCAGTCAGGCGCCGTCGTAATTGCCTCCTCCGTTACTCAGCAGAGGCACCGCTAGCAATATAGGTTGCTTGGGCCTCGGGAGATTTTACACTTCAGAACTTACAAATTTATCAACCATTTTATCTTCCTAACGGAACATGTATCATGGAATACGAAAAATGTCGGCGTCACAGCTATCTGCGGCCAAGAAAATAGGTAGGTAAATTTTATTAGAGGTCCGTAGACACTAAGGACACTATTTGATTTATTAACTAGCCCACATTTGCTTTGATAATTCAAAATCAGCATAGATATGCATGAGATATTGAAAATGGCAAAATTCAAGATCACCTCCGTCTTCAAGTGCCTGCCCGCCCTTAGTTTGATTGCTTTTACAAAGTGATAATTTCCAAGATTTAAATAATACATTAATGATAATAGTGTGCATACTTACCAAAACCAGTCCTATTAGTCGACGCCCTTGATGTGGCTGGCAGCGGGGCGCCCGGCGTGTGCGAATACATGCAATTATGACGCTTACATAATGCCATGTATTTGCAGCGGGGGTGCGTAAACGCACATGCTGATCCGAAGCGACATTTCGGGAACATCCGACATAATGTAGCGTACTTACGCATAACCGTACGTTCTTGCCGCATTCTGGAACAAATAAAGCAAAACTAACCATTAAAATAAACTTCTATATCGCTGTCAACAGTCAACAGGTAAATGCAGCGGTGGTGATTCTACCAAGCAACTGGTCAACATAGTAGTACTACTATCAGCATTTAAGAACTTTCCTTCACTATTATACTGAATGGTTTACACCTTTTACTATTTGTACATCACCGTCCGCCTGTTTCAAAGCCTAATGACAAACCCTTCAACGTGGCTTACAATGAAACTAAAAGTTCAGACTTCATTGATCTGTAAAAGTGACTTCACTGGGTGTGAATTTAAGTGCAATGCAAAAATAGACTATTTCCCCGTTTTTGCTCATATCAGAAAAGGGTATCCATAGTACTTACACTTCATTTATCAACTCAATCTCATTGATCATTTTGGGTTCGCAGTTGTCAGAATCCTGTGCTTTGTCAGCGTACTTTTCTTTGGACGTTGTATGTTCTTGGTGTCCGGCGCATTTTATAGTCGGTGACACAAGCGCCTGCGGTCTTTCTTGTTCTACGTTTTTATTTGACATCTGGAGAGAATGAATTAAGAGAATGGTTATCTTATTATATTTTCACTTTTCCTTTTTCGTTTATTAAATACGATTCCTTAATAGAACCCGATCGCAAGACCACCTATATAAGTAACACATTTACCTATGGAAAACATTACTAAGTAGGAAGATCAATGATATTCTGTAGTATAATTATTTAAATATTGTACTTAGGCCTATTATTGTTATTTATTTTAACTTTTTTTATTTAAAATAGTCTAATGTTTCTATGCCGAGTTTAAGCGCAATGTAATCGATACCCAGACATCTATCTACACCAAAAATCTCAATAAAATCAGTTGTTCATCATAGACACATTATACAGATGAATATTAATAATATTAAAGACATTACCTGCATTTTCAGTAGATATTCTTTCGCTGCCGTCGTAGCACTACTATGAGTAATAGATGAAAAATAATCCACACTTCAGTGTCACGTGACTAAAAGTTTGTATACTAGCCCAATCAAACGTCACTTATACTGTAAATTGAGAGAGAGCTCTTGAGAAACGTCTGTGTTGAAGCGTGAACGAACACCGAATCAACCTCAAATCATATTTCGAAACAGGAGTAGTGATCTTCGAAGCGGACTACCTACCTACCTACCTGGGTTTAAAAAAAATACCAGTTTTTTACAATAGTTTACAGGTCCTAAAATATCTGCTATTTGTTGCAAAGGTTTGATGGACTGAACAATAAACCTTAGGTACTTCTAGGGTTAATTTATGATGTTTAAAAAATAAAGAAAAAAGAATAAACATGACTCAATTGTATCTGAGTAGGTATGATTTAGTGATAGGCAAGTGACTCAATCACACACGTAACTGTTCTATAACAGCAATTTCAAAATTGAAAAACATTTTAAGAAATCAACAATACTTTTATTCAACAAACCTTAGAGAACCTAGAACTTACAAAATCATTAGGTATTCATGTAGGTGTTCCACAGGGATCAATCCTTGGTCCATTTCTTTTTTTGATGTATATATTAATAACTTTACTTACCATGTTGGGGATAAACATGAGGTTGTACTGTTTGCGGAAGATACCTGTTTGACATTTAAAATTAATTGACAATTAATAAATTATGATGATGTTAACAGCGCACTCCCAAAAGATGTTCATTGGTGAACGCTAATAATATTCTTTTAAATGATAAAAAAAACTAAAGCTACTTAGTTTTCGACTGCAGTTTGAGACAGGTGGCGACCACTGTGCAACTTAATGGATCAGGGTTGGAAACTGTTGGGGCTACTGTGTTTTTGGGTATTATGACTCAAAGTTGCAGTATGGGCCATATATAGAAAAGTGGTCAGGCAAATTAAGCTCTGCTGCATTTCAGTAAAAACAATAAGGCGGCTTACTGAAGTTGAAATGGCTGGAATTGTATATTTCAGTTATTTCCATAGCGTTATATTATACTGAATTCTTCTCTGGGGAGACTCGGCGGACATTAATACGATATTTATTTTACTAAAAAACCTTTTTCCGGGATAAGAGTACTTGTCTCCCTTTATTAATTCCTAGAAGTACGAACGAACACTGAAAAAGCTTCTATTATTTTTTTAAAGAAGATTAGGGAATTTTGATCGACACTTCTCATAAAATTGTCATTATTTAAAACACAGGTAGAGTTTAAAAAAAATCCAGTTCTTAAAACGATAACTTATTGTTGAAAAGTTTTTATTGGTCAAAACAATAGCGTATTATTTAAAAATGAAATCTACTTGAATATTTTTTTAACTATAAATATTTTCCCATGCAACGACAAAAGACTCAACTAGGTTAACATATACCTGAAAAAAATGTCGTTTAGAATAATAAATAATGTCGAGGTAACGGGGTACCTAGTGATAAACAAAATATTTAAAATAGTTTCTGTATTAGGGTTACGTGGCCGTCCTGAAGATCATGTGGGCGTGAAGATCGAGGGCTTTGATTATGTTGACGGAGGTTTTAAGAACAACGCTCCCAAGAAGATACACTATTACGCTCTTTACACGTGGCTATTGTGAACATGTATTTCAAAAGAAGTTTTAACACTGAAAGACCGATTTCCTACTAAGATGGGAGACAAGTAGCCACCTAAAAAGTCATACCTGGAGACAATCTCTTCTAAAAAACTAATAACTATTAATAATAATATATATGTAAAAGTTTGTGAGTTTGTTGTTTCTACACGCTCAAACGGCTGTATTAGTTTTGATAAAATTTGGTGTAAAGGTTACTTTTATCCCAGTAATTTTTTTCTAGAAAAGCTTCACTATACGGACGGACAGTCATGGTTTTCAATAAATTGTAGAGACATCTAGTTGAGCGTCTAATGGATATACATCCTCAGTGTGCATTATTCCAAGATAAGAAATTCCATAGAGCGGTCAAACACCTGAACATTTCGAAGGGTTCTATGAAGTTGTGATAACGAGTAACTTTGTATTTTTAATTTTTGTAGTCTGACATTGTGCCTGACCTCCTATCGTTGTATGTAAAATTCAATTGTGATAACGAACAGCTCAAACCATCGATTTGTCTACAATTTGACGTATAGAAAGTTATTATGACGTAGGAACGCATTTCGCATTTATAGCAGGGATTGGGTTTAAGGATGAATTAAAACTTTTTTAATAATTATTTTTTTTAATCTTAATGGGGAACCTAATGTGACATAAATAATAATTATACTGCTACCTAGGGACAGTTTTAGTATAACGAACGAACGAATCAACCTACATAATATTATTTTCCCTGATTGTACAACAATTAATCGAATAAAGTAATTGTCCCCTCACAGCTATCTGCGGCCAAGGAGGAATATTCAAGATTTGTAGGAACTTAAGAAATCCTCATGAAAAAGCCTTTGTTTCGGTTTAAATCAGCATAGAGATTCAAAATTAACGTTTGCAGTTATTGTATTTGGTGTGTGATTGCTATAGAATGTGATGTGAACGGAATTGGTTTTTCGATATAAGTTGTCATATTACCTGTGTGCACTGGTCTTTCAACTTTTGAGGGGAGTAACTTATGGATTGTTAGTGAAACTAATTCGTATTGTTGGCTTATTGTTCACAAATTGCTCGATAACTAGAAAAGATAATACATGAAAATACTTTCTGTGTATTTATAATTCATCAATAATCGAAGGAGTCTCATGGTGCTAGAGTGATTTTTATTGACAGACATTACCCGTTGTAGTTGCTGATAATATGGCATTTTATGTCTGCGTTTTAGTAGCAGGTGGGTTCTTTATATTCGTAGCAGGTAAATAATCAGCATTCTCAAAAATGTATCTCTTTGGAAACTACAGAACCCATTTTTTCAAAACCACTGACAACGTTTTGGGTTGATGTTGTTCTCATTACATGCTCTACCAAACAAATTAGCCACATTTGTCTGATAAATTATTCGATGTATAAGAGTTTTTAGGAATGTTACTACACTGCCCTCAAAATATTTAATGCTGCCTTACTGCCTTTACTACCCTCCATTAATCAATAATTAACGGCCCATATACGCAATAATGAAGGAAATGGATCCGGTGCGTAGTAAACCAGCAAATCATTCTTGAATCACAGGATCAGGATCCTGTAATACAAAAATGACACGTTTCTCACTGCCTCGGTAGTGCAGTGATAGTTAGCGCGTCTACCGCATTAAGGTCCTGGGATAAACTCCTGGCTCGAAAAAAATATTAGTGTGATCCACAAATGTTTTTTTCGGAATTTGGGTGTTTTCTATGAATATTTGTATATATTTAGAAACATAAAAGAATGTTCAGTTGTCTTCACCTAGCTTAAATTAGTTTTTTTTAAACTAGATGGCTCTGTGTAAAAAAAATGTTAAACTATATTTATTTTATTAGTTCTTCCTTAATTTGATCCTGTACCTATTTCACAGTGGTGGATACGGCTAATTTGTCATGGAAATAACAAGATCTCAGCGATCCGATGTCCACTGCTAGGACATACAGCTTCTCAATTTATAACAGCCGTATTGTTAATATCAAATCCACCTTAAATGCCAGAAATGTCTGCCACTTTCAAGAGACATTAATAAACATCCGCAGTGTACAGATTTCCCGGCTGGCTGACTAATATATCAACCCACAGCACAAACCGTAGGTTTGGCTCAAATTTGGCATTTGGAAGTTGGAAAACGGGGATTTGAAGCCATCATCAAATATCTACTTAATGACAGTTCGCGGCTTAGCTCCTTGGTGATTAAATGAATTGTGTTCCTTCTCGCTGTTTTTTTAGTAAATACCTTGTTAAACTATAAATCAAATCGTAGTCACCACTGGTGGATATAGGCAAGAAAACCTATATAAGCAAGAATATAAAAATAAGGTCCGTCTAAAAAACCATAGGTTATTACATTTTAAAATCTTTATTCGACTTATACCTAATCTTCATTACTTTCATTATTTATTTATTACACTATTTACAACCTAACGGTACTATCAAATATCTAAAAAATAAATACATTATATAAATCTATATCACTATATAATACAATTAACTATCTTAATCTTATAATGAAACTGATTTTAAAATTATTTTTTATGGTAAAAAGGACATTGTGGCATAGTACAGTTATTGCCATAGTGGCAAGGCTTCGGATGTTCGTAAGGGCACAGCAGCGATTGACACCTTTGACCATATATGCAAGGCTTCTTTTGGTACAACCTGCATATTTTACGCACCGGATATTTAAACTCTAGAGACCCTGTAACAACAAGTATAACTTATATATTATATAACAACAAGTATCACTTAATGCAAATATTCATAGCCTACGATAAGCAGTCAGGCGCCGTCGTAATTGCCTCCTCCGTTACTCAGCAGAGGCACCGCTAGCAATATAGGTTGCTTGGGCCTCGGGAGATTTTAGTGGGGACCCTTTTCACTCAAACCAACTTACAAATTTATCAACCATTTTATCTTCCTAACGGAACATGTATCATGGAATACGAAAAATGTCGGCGTCACAGCTATCTGCGGCCAAGGAAATAGGTAGGTAAATTTTATTAGAGGTCCGTAGACACTAAGGACACTATTTGATTTATTAACTAGCCCACATTTGCTTTGATAATTCAAAATCAGCATAGATATTGAAAATGGCAAAATTCAAGATCACCTCCGTCTTCAAGTGCCTGCCCGCCCTTAGTTTGATTGCTTTCACAAAGTGATAATTTCCAAGAGTTAAATAATACATTAATGATAATAGTGTGCATACTTACCAAAACCAGTCCTATTAGTCGACGCACTTGATGTGGCTGGCAGCGGGGCGCTCGGCGTGTGCGAATACATGCAATTATGACGCTTACATAATGCCATGTATTTGCAGCGGGGGTGTGTAAACGCACATGCTGATCCGAAGCGACATTTCGGGAACATCCGACATAATGTAGCGTACTTACGCATAACCGTACGTTCTTGCCGCATTCTGGAACAAATAAAGCAAAACTAACCATTAAAATAAACTTCTATATCGCTGTCAACAGTCAACAACTGGTCAACATAGTAGTACTACTATCAGCATTTAAGAACTTTCCTTCACTATTATACTGAATGGTTTACACCTTTTACTATTTGTACATCACCGTCCGCCTGTTTCAAAGCCTAATGACAAACCCTTCAACGTGGCTTTCAATGAAACTAAAAGTTCAGACTTCATTGATCTGTAAAAGTGACTTCACTGGGTGTCAATTTAAGTGCAATGCAAAAATAGACTATTTCCCCGTTTTTGCTCATATCAGAAAAAGGTATCCATAGTACTTACACTTCATTTATCAACTCAATCTCATTGATCATTTTGGGTTCGCAGTTGTCAGAATCCTGTGCTTTGTCAGCGTACTTTTCTTTGGACGTTGTATGTTCTTGGTGTCCGGCGCATTTTATAGTCGGTGACACAAGCGCCTGCAGTCTTTCTTGTTCTACGTTTTTATTTGACATCTGGAGAGAATGAATTAAGAGAATGGTTATCTTATTATATTTTCACTTTTCCTTTTTCGTTTATTAAATACGATTCCTTAATAGAACCCGATCGCAAGACCACCTATATAAGTAACACATTTACCTATGGAAAACATTACTAAGTAGGAAGATCAATGATATTCTGTAGTATAATTATTTAAATATTGTACTTAGGCCTATTATTGTTATTTATTTTAACTTTTTTTATTTAAAATAGTCTAATGTTTCTATGCCGAGTTTAAGCGCAATGTAATCGATACCCAGACATCTATCTACACCAAAAATCTCAATAAAATCAGTTGTTCATCATAGACACATTATACAGATGAATATTAATAATATTAAAGACATTACCTGCATTTTCAGTAGATATTCTTTCGCTGCCGTCGTAGCACTACTATGTATAGTAATAGATGAAAAATAATCCACACTTCAATGTCACGTGACTAAAAGTTTGTATACTAGCCCAATCAAACGTCACTTTTACTGTAAATTGAGAGAGAGCTCTTGAGAAACGTCTGTGTAGAAGCGTGAACGAACACTGAATCAACCTCAAATCATATTTCGAAACAGGAGTAGTGATCTTCGAAGCGGACTACCTACCTACCTACCTGGGTTTAAAAAAATACCAGCTTTTTACAATAGTTTACAGGTCCTAAAATATCTGCTATTTGTTGCAAAGGTTTGATGGACTGAACAATAAACCTTAGGTACTTCTAGGGTTAATTTATGATGTTTAAAAAATAAAGAAAAAAGAATAAACATGACTCAATTGTATCTGAGTAGGTATGATTTAGTGATAGGCAAGTGACTCAATCACACACGTAACTGTTCTATAACAGCAATTTCAAAATTGAAAAACATTTTAAGAAATCAACAATACTTTTATTCAACAAACCTTAGAGAACCTAGAACTTACAAAATCATTAGGTATTCATGTAGGTGTTCCACAGGGATCAATCCTTGGTCCATTTCTTTTTTTGATGTATATATTAATAACTTTACTTACCATGTTGGGGATAAACATGAGGTTGTACTGTTTGCGGAAGATACCTGTTTGACATTTAAAATTAATTGACAATTAATTAATTATGATGATGTTAACAGCGCACTCCCAAAAGTTGTTCATTGGTGAACGTTAATAATATTCTTTTAAATGATAAAAAAAACTAAAGCTACTTAGTTTTCGACTGCAATTTGAGACAGGTGGCGACCAATGTGCAACTTAATAGATCAGGGTTGGAAACTGTTGGGGCTACTGTGTTTTTGGGTATTATGACTCAAAGTTGCAGTATGGGCCATATATAGAAAAGTGGTCAGGCAAATTAAGCTCTGCTGCATATCAGTAAAAACAATAAGGCGGCTTACTGAAGTTGAAATGGCTGGAATTGTATATTTCAGTTATTTCCATAGCGTTATATTATACTGAATTCTTCTCTGGGGAGACTCGGTGGACATTAATACGATATTTATTTTACTAAAAAACCTTTTTCCGGGATAAGAGTACTTTTCTCCCTTTATTCATTCCTAGAAGTACGAACGAACACTGAAAAAGCTTCTATTATTTTTTTAAAGAAGATTAGGGATTTTTGATCGACACTTCTCATAAAATTGTCATTATTTAAAACACAGGTAGAGTTTAAAAAATTCCAGTTCTTAAAACGATAACTTATTGTTGAAAAGTTTTTATTGGTCAAAACAATAGCGTATTATTTAAAAATGAAATGTACTTGAATATTTTTTTAACTATAAATATTTTCCCATGCAACGACAAAAGACTCAACTAGGTTAACATATACCTGAAAAAAATGTCGTTTAAAATAATAAATAATGTCGAGGTAACGGGGTACCTAGTGATAAACAAAATATTTAAAATAGTTTCTGTATTAGGGTTATGTGGCCGTCCTGAAGATCATGTGGGCGTGAAGATCGAGGGCTTTGATTATGTTGACGGAGGTTTTAAGAACAACGCTCCCAAGAAGATACACTATTACGCTCTTTACACGTGGCTATTGTGAACATGTATTTCAAAAGAAGTTTTAACACTGAAAGACCGATTTCCTACTAAGATGGGAGACAAGTAGCCACCTAAAAAGTCATACCTGGAGACAATCTCTTCTAAAAAACTAATAACTATTAATAATAATATATATGTAAAAATTTGGAAGCGCTCGTGGCCCCGCGGTCTCAGTGTTCGGTAAACGATCACTGAGGTACGCAACTTTCACTATGGCTGGTCGTCGGATGGGTGACCACTTTGTGGCATTTACATTTGCGAGCGTTTCGGTGCTTCGGAAGGCACGTTAAGCCGTTGGTCCCGGTTGCCAGTAAAATGGCAGTCGTTAAGCCTGGTTGAAGGCCTTATAGGCGGCTTAAAAAATTTCAACAGCAGATAGCCACAACCTGCGTCTGTCTATTTCAACACGGCAATGGTCTCACCACCTATTACGTGGGACAGGAATCCACACGGTGAAAAGTGGGCATATAATATGCCTCTGCCACCCCTTCGGGGATAAGGCGTGATGGATATTTATTTATTTATTTATGTAAAAGTTTGTGAGTTTGTTGTTTCTACACGCTCAAACGGCTGTATTAGTTTTGATAAAATTTGGTGTAAAGGTTACTTTTATCCCAGTAATTTTTTTCTAGAAAAGCTTCACTATACGGACGGACAGTCATGGTTTTCAATAAATTGTAGAGACATCTAGTTGAGCGTCTAATGGATATACATCCTCAGTGTGCATTATTCCAAGATAAGAAATTCCATAGAGTGGTCAAACACCTGAACATTTCGAAGGGTTCTATGAAGTTGTGATAACGAGTAACTTTGTATTTTTAATTTTTGTAATCTGACATTGTGCCTGACCTCCTATCGTTGTATGTAAAATACAATTGTGATAACGAACAGCTCAAACCATCGATTTGTCTACAATTTGACGTATAGAAAGTTATTATGACGTAGGAACGCATTTCGCATTTATAGCAGGGATTCGTAGTATGCTGCGGGCAATGCTGCAAAAACTACTAGCTCGAAGTCACGAGCTATTTCTTGATAATTCTATTCGATTTTTTCATTCGATTCGATCAAATTCTAATTTTAAATCGTAAAACTTTAAACTGAGAATGGTAGTTATGGGCAAGAATAAACTAGGGACCCTTTAAAAACACAGCTTACTAGGGCAGTTTGGAAATTCAGTGACTTAAGGATGAATTAAAACTTTTTTAATATTTTTTTTTTTAATCTTAATGGGGAACCTAATGTGACATAAATAATAGTTATACTGCTACCTAGGGACAGTTTTAGTATAAAAATCCATGTAATCGACTGAACGAATCAACCTACAAAATATTATTTTCCCTGATTGTACAACAATTAATCGAATAAAGTAATTGTCCCCTCACAGCTATCTGCGGCCAAGGAGGAATATTCAAGATTTGTAGGAAGTTAAGAAATCTTCATGAAAAAGCCTTTGTTTCGGTTTAAATCAGCATAGAGATTCAAAATTAACGTTTGCAGTTATTGTATTTGGTGTGTGATTGCTATAGAATGTGATGTGAACGGAATTGGTTTTTCGATATAAGTTGTCATATTACCTGTGTGCACTGGTGTGGCCGGTCTTTCAACTTTTGAGAGGAGTAACTTATGGATTGTTAGTGAAACTAATTCGTATTGTTGGCTTATTGTTCACAAATTGCTCGATAACTAGAAAAGATAATACATGAAAATACTTTCTGTCTATTTATAATTCATCAATAATCGAAGGAGTGTCATGGTGCTAGAGTGATTTTTATTGACAGACATTACCTGTTGTAGTTGCTGATAATATGGCATTTTATGTCTGCGTTTTAGTAGCAGGTGGGTTCTTTATATTCGTAGCAGGTAAATAATCAGCATTCTCAAAAATGTATCTCTTTGGAAACTACAGAACCCATTTTTTCAAAACCACTGACAACGTTTTGGGTTGATGTTGTTCGCATTACATGCTCTACCAAACAAATTAGCCACATTTGTCTGATAAATTATTCGTTGTATAAGAGTTTTTAGGAATGTTACTACACTGCCCTCAAAATATTTAATGCTGCCTTACTGCCTTTACTACCCTCCATTAATCAATAATTAACGGCCCATATACGCAAAAATGAAGGAAATGGATCCGGTGCGTAGTAAACCAGCAAATCATTCTTGAATCACAGGATCAGGATCCTGTAATACAAAAATGACATGTTTCTCACTGCCTCGGTAGTGCCAGTGATAGTTAGCGCGTCTACCGCATTAAGGTCCTGGGATAGACTCCTGGCTCGAAAAAAATATTAGTGTGATCCACAAATGTTTTTTTCGGAATTTGGGTGTTTTCTATGAATATTTGTATATATTTAGAAACATAAAAGAATGTTCAGTTGTCTTCACCTAGCTTAAATTAGTTTTTTTTAAACTAGATGGCTCTGTGTAAAAAAAATGTTAAACTATATTTATTTTATTAGTTCTTCCTTAATTTGATCCTGTACCTATTTCACAGTGGTGGATACGGCTAATTTGTCATGGAAATAACAAAATCTCAGCGATCCGATGTCCACTGCTAGGACATACAGCTTCTCAATTTATAACAGCCGTATTGTTAATATCAAATTCACCTTAAATGCCAGAAATGTCTGCCACTTTCAAGAGACATTGATAAACATCCGCAGTGTACAGATTTCCCGGCTGGCTGACTAATATATCAACCCACAGCACAAACCGTAGGTTTGGCTCAAATTTGGCATTTGGAAGTTGGAAAACGGGGATTTGAAGCCATCATCAAACATCTACTTAATGACAGTTCGCGGCTTAGCTCCTTGGTGATTAAATTAATTGTGTTCCTTCTCGCTTTTTTTTAGTAAATACCTTGTTAAACTATAAATCAAATCGTAGTCACCACTGGTGGATATAGGCAAGAAAACCTATATAAGCAAGAAAATAAAAATAAGGTCCGTCTAAAAAACCATAGGTATATATATTACATTTTAAAATCTTTATTCGACTTATACCTAATCTTCATTACTTTCATTATTTATTTATTACACTATTTACAACCTAACGGTACTATCAAATTACTAAAAAATAAATACATTATATAAATCTATATCACTATATAATACAATTAACTATCTTAATCTTATAATGAAACTGATTTTAAAATTATTTTTTATGGTAAAAAGGACATTGTGGCATAGTACAGTTATTGCCATAGTGGCAAGGCTTCGGATGTTCGTAAGGGCACAGCAGCGATTGACACCTTTGACCATATATGCAAGGCTTCTTTTGGTACAACCTGCATATTTTACGCACCGGATATTTAAACTCTAGAGACCCTGTAACAACAAGTATAACTTATATATTATATAACAACAAGTATCACTTAATGCAAATATTCATAGCCTACGATAAGCAGTCAGGCGCCGTCGTAATTGCCTCCTCCGTTACTCAGCAGAGGCACCGCTAGCAATATAGGTTGCTTGGGCCTCGGGAGATTTTAGTGGGGACCCTTTCACTCAAACCAACTTACAAATTTATCAACCATTTTATCTTCCTAACGGAACATGTATCATGGAATACGAAAAATGTCGGCGTCACAGCTATCTGCGGCCAAGGAAATAGGTAGGTAAATTTTATTAGAGGTCCGTAGACACTAAGGACACTATTAGATTTATTAACTAGCCCACATTTGCTTTGATAATTCAAAATCAGAATAGATATTGAAAATGGCAAAATTCAAGATCACCTCCGTCTTCAAGTACCTGCCCGCCCTTAGTTTGATTGCTTTTACAAAGTGATAATTTCCAAGAGTTAAATAATACATTAATGATAATAGTGTGCATACTTACCAAAACCAGTCCTATTAGTCGACGCACTTGATGTTGCTGGCAGCGGGGCGCTCGGCGTGTGCGAATACATGCAATTATGACGCTTACATAATGCCATGTATTTGCAGCGGGGGTGCGTAAACGCACATGCTGATCCGAAGCGACATGTCGGGAACATCCGACATAATGTAGCGTACTTACGCATAACCGTACGTTCTTGCCGCATTCTGGAACAAATAAAGCAAAACTAACCATTAAAATAAACTTCTATATCGCTGTCAACAGTCAACAGGTAAATGCAGCGGTGGTGATTCTACTAAGCAACTGGTCAACATAGTAGTACTACTATCAGCATTTAAGAACGGAAAGTTCTTAAATGCTCTAATTCACTATTATACTGAATGGTTTACACCTTTTACTATTTGTACATCACCGTCCGCCTGTTTCAAAGCCTAATGACAAACCCTTCAACGTGGCTTACAATGAAACTAAAAGTTCAGACTTCATTGATCTGTAAAAGTGACTTCACTGGGTGTGAATTTAAGTGCAATGCAAAAATAGACTATTTCCCCGTTTTTGCTCATATCAGAAAAAGGTATCCATAGTACTTACACTTCATTTATCAACTCAATCTCATTGATCATTTTGGGTTCGCAGTTGTCAGAATCCTGTGCTTTGTCAGCGTACTTTTCTTTGGACGTTGTATGTTCTTGGTGTCCGGCGCATTTTATAGTCGGTGACACAAGCGCCTGCGGTCTTTCTTGTTCTACGTTTTTATTTGACATCTGGAGAGAATGAATTAAGAGAATGGTTATCTTATTATATTTTCACTTTTCCTTTTTCGTTTATTAAATACGATTCCTTAATAGAACCCGATCGCAAGACCACCTATATAAGTAACACATTTACCTATGGAAAACATTACTAAGTAGGAAGATCAATGATATTCTGTAGTATAATTATTTAAATATTGTACTTAGGCCTATTATTGTTATTTTAACTTTTTTTATTTAAAATAGTCTAATGTTTCTATGCCGAATTTAAGCGCAATGTAATCGATACCCAGACATCTATCTACACCAAAAATCTCAATAAAATCAGTTGTTCATCATAGACACATTATACAGATGAATATTAATAATATTAAAGACATTACCTGCATTTTCAGTAGATATTCTTTCGCTGCCGTCGTAGCACTACTATGTATAGTAATAGATGAGAAATAATCCACACTTCAATGTCACGTGACTAAAAGTTTGTATACTAGCCCAATCAAACGTCACTTTTACTGTAAATTGAGAGAGAGCTCTTGAGAAACGTCTGTGTAGAAGCGTGAACGAACACTGAATCAACCTCAAATCATATTTCGAAACAGGAGTAGTGATCTTCGAAGCGGACTACCTACCTACCTACCTGGGTTTAAAAAAAATACCAGCTTTTTACAATAGTTTACAGGTCCTAAAATATCTGCTATTTGTTGCAAAGGTTTGATGGACTGAACAATAAACCTTAGGTACTTCTAGGGTTAATTTATGATGTTTAAAAAATAAAGAAAAAAGAATAAACATGACTCAATTGTATCTGAGTAGGTATGATTTAGTGATAGGCAAGTGACTCAATCACACACGTAACTGTTCTATAACAGCAATTTCAAAATTGAAAAACATTTTAAGAAATCAACAATACTTTTATTCAACAAACCTTAGAGAACCTAGAACTTACAAAATCATTAGGTATTCATGTAGGTGTTCCACAGGGATCAATCCTTGGTCCATTTCTTTTTTTGATGTATATATTAATAACTTTACTTACCATGTTGGGGATAAACATGAGGTTGTACTGTTTGCGGAAGATACCTGTTTGACATTTAAAATTAATTGACAATTAATTAATTATGATGATGTTAACAGCGCACTCCCAAAAGTTGTTCATTGGTGAACGTTAATAATATTCTTTTAAATGATAAAAAAAACTAAAGCTACTTAGTTTTCGACTGCAATTTGAGACAGGTGGCGACCAATGTGCAACTTAATGGATCAGGGTTGGAAACTGTTGGGGCTACTGTGTTTTTGGGTATTATGACTCAAAGTTGCAGTATGGGCCATATATAGAAAAGTGGTCAGGCAAATTAAGCTCTGCTGCATATCAGTAAAAACAATAAGGCGGCTTACTGAAGTTGAAATGGCTGGAATTGTATATTTCAGTTATTTCCATAGCGTTATATTATACTGAATTCTTCTCTGGGGAGACTCGGCGGACATTAATACGATATTTATTTTTACTAAAAAACCTTTTTCCGGGATAAGAGTACTTGTCTCCCTTTATTCATTCCTAGAAGTACGAACGAACACTGAAAAAGCTTCTATTATTTTTTTAAAGAAGATTAGGGATTTTTAATCGACACTTCTCATAAAATTGTCATTATTTAACACACAGGTAGAGTTTAAAAAAATTCCAGTTCTTAAAACGATAACTTATTGTTGAAAAGTTTTTATTGGTCAAAACAATCACGTATTATTTAAAAATGAAATCTACTTGAATATTTTTTTAACTATAAATATTTTCCCATGCAACGACAAAAGACTCGACTAGGTTAACATATACCTGAAAAAAATGTCGTTTAAAATAATAAATAATGTCGAGGTAACGGGGTACCTAGTGATAAACAAAATATTTAAAATAGTTTCTGTATTAGGGTTATGTGGCCGTCCTGAAGATCATGTGGGCGTGAAGATCGAGGGCTTTGATTATGTTGACGGAGGTTTTAAGAACAACGCTCCCAAGAAGATACACTATTACGCTCTTTACACGTGGCTATTGTGAACATGTATTTCAAAAGAAGTTTTAACACTGAAAGACCGATTTCCTACTAAGATGGGAGACAAGTAGCCACCTAAAAAGTCATACCTGGAGACAATCTCTTCTAAAAAACTAATAACTATTAATAATAATATATATGTAAAAGTTTGTGAGTTTGTTGTTTCTACACGCTCAAACGGCTGTATTAGTTTTGATAAAATTTGGTGTAAAGGTTACTTTTATCCCAGTAATTTTTTTCTAGAAAAGCTTCACTATACGGACGGACAGTCATGGTTTTCAATAAATTGTAGAGACATCTAGTTGAGCGTCTAATGGATATACATCCTCAGTGTGCATTATTCCAAGATAAGAAATTCCATAGAGCAGTCAAACACCTGAACATTTCGAAGGGTTCTATGGAGTTGTGATAACGAGTAACTTTGTATTTTTAATTTTTGTAGTCTGACATTGTGCCTGACCTCCTATCGTTGTATGTATAATACAATTGTGATAACGAACAGCTCAAACCATCGATTTGTCTACAATTTAACGTATAGAAAGTTATTATGACGTAGGAACGCATTTCGCATTTATAGCAGGGATTCGTAGTATGCTGCGGGCAATGCTGCAAAAACTACTAGCTCGAAGTCACGAGCTATTTCTTGATAATTCTATTCGATTTTTTCATTCGATTCGATCAAATTCTAATTATAAATCGTAAAACTTTAAACTGAGAATGGTAGTTATGGGCAAGAATAAACTAGGGACCCTTTAAAAACACAGCTTACTAGGGCAGTTTGGAAATTCAGTGACTTAAGGATGAATTAAAACTTTTTTAATAATTATTTTTTTTAATCTTAATGGGGAACCTAATGTGACATAAATTATAATTATACTGCTACCTAGGGACAGTTTTAGTATAACAAACGAACGAATCAACCTACAAAATATTATTTTCCCTGATTGTACAACAATTAATCGAATAAAGTAATTGTCTCCTCACAGCTATCTGCGGCCAAGGAGGAATATTCAAGATTTGTAGGAAGTTAAGAAATCCTCATGAAAAAGCCTTTGTTTCGGTTTAAATCAGCATAGAGATTCAAAATTAACGTTTGCAGTTATTGTATTTGGTGTGTGATTGCTATAGAATGTGATGTGAACGGAATTGGTTTTTCGATATAAGTTGTCATATTACCTGTGTGCACTGGTGTGGCCGGTCTTTCAACTTTTGAGGGGAGTAACTTATGGATTGTTAGTGAAACTAATTCGTATTGTTGGCTTATTGTTCACAAATTGCTCGATAACTAGAAAAGATAATACATGAAAATACTTTCTGTCTATTTATAATTCATCAATAATCGAAGGAGTGTCATGGTGCTAGAGTGATTTTTATTGACAGACATTACCTGTTGTAGTTGCTGATAATATGGCATTTTATGTCTGCGTTTTAGTAGCAGGTGGGTTCTTTATATTCGTAGCAGGTAAATAATCAGCATTCTCAAAAATGTATCTCTTTGGAAACTACAGAACCCATTTTTTCAAAACCACTGACAACGTTTTGGGTTGATGTTGTTCGCATTACATGCTCTACCAAACAAATTAGCCACATTTGTCTGATAAATTATTCGATGTATAAGAGTTTTTAGGAATGTTACTACACTGCCCTTAAAATATTTAATGCTGCCTTACTGCCTTTACTACCGTCCATTAATCAATAATTAACGGCCTATATACGCAAAAATGAAGGAAATGGATCCGGTGCGTAGTAAACCAGCAAATCATTCTTGAATCACAGGATCAGGATCCTGTAATACAAAAATGACATGTTTCTCACTGCCTCGGTAGTGCAGTGATAGTTAGCGCGACTACCGCATTAAGGTCCTGGGATAGACCCCTGGCTCGAAAAAAATATTAGTGTGATCCACAAATGTTTTTTTCGGAATTTGGGTGTTTTCTATGAAATATTCATAGAAAACACATTTGGAAGTTGGAAAACGGGGATTTGAAGCCATCATCAAACATCTACTTAATGACAGTTCGCGGCTTAGCTCCTTGGTGATTAAATGAATTGTGTTCCTTCTCGCTGTTTTTTTAGTAAATACCTTGTCAAATCGTAGTCACCACTGGTGGATATAGGCAAGAAAACCTATATAAGCAAGAATATAAAAATAAGGTCTGTCTAAAAAACCATAGGTTATTACATTTTAAAATCTTTATTCGACTTATACCTAATCTTCATTACTTTCATTATTTATTTATTACACTATTTACAACCTAACGGTACTATCAAATTACTAAAAAATAAATACATTATATAAATCTATATCAGTATATAATACAATTAACTATCTTAATCTTATAATGAAACTGATTTTAAAATTATTTTTTATGGTAAAAAGGACATTGTGGCATAGTACAGTTATTGCCATAGTGGCAAGGCTTCGGATGTTCGTAAGGGCACAGCAGCGATTGACACCTTTGACCATATATGCAAGGCTTCTTTTGGTACAACCTGCATATTTTACGCACCGGATATTTAAACTCTAGAGACCCTGTAACAACAAGTATAACTTATATATTATATAACAACAAGTATCACTTAATGCAAATATTCATAGCCTACGATAAGCAGTCAGGCGCCGTCGTAATTGCCTCCTCCGTTACTCAGCAGAGGCACCGCTAGCAATATAGGTTGCTTGGGCCTCGGGAGATTTTAGTGGGGACCCTTTCACTCAAACCAACTTACAAATTTATCAACCATTTTATCTTCCTAACGGAACATGTATCATGGAATACGAAAAATGTCGGCGTCACAGCTATCTGCGGCCAAGGAAATAGGTAGGTAAATTTTATTAGAGGTCCGTAGACACTAAGGACACTATTTGATTTATTAACTAGCCCACATTTGCTTTGATAATTCAAAATCAGCATAGATATTGAAAATGGCAAAATTCAAGATCACCTCCGTCTTCAAGTGCCTGCCCGCCCTTAGTTTGATTGCTTTTACAAAGTGATAATTTCCAAGAGTTAAATAATACATTAATGATAATAGTGTGCATACTTACCAAAACCAGTCCTATTAGTCGACGCACTTGATGTGGCTGGCAGCGGGGCGCTCGGCGTGTGCGAATACATGCAATTATGACGCTTACATAATGCCATGTATTTGCAGCGGGGGTGCGTAAACGCACATGCTGATCCGAAGCGACATTTCGGGAACATCCGACATAATGTAGCGTACTTACGCATAACCGTACGTTCTTGCCGCATTCTGGAACAAATAAAGCAAAACTAACCATTAAAATAAACTTCTATATCGCTGTCAACAGTCAACAGGTAAATGCAGCGGTGGTGATTCTACCAAGCAACTGGTCAACATAGTAGTACTACTATCAGCATTTAAGAACTTTCCTTCACTATTATACTGAATAGTTTACACCTTTTACTATTTGTACATCACCGTCCGCCTGTTTCAAAGCCTAATGACAAACCCTTCAACGTGGCTTACAATAAAACCAAAAGTTCAGACTTCATTGATCTGTAAAAGTGACTTCACTGGGTGTGAATTTAAGTGCAATGCAAAAATAGACTATTTCCCCGTTTTTGCTCATATCAGAAAAAGGTATCCATAGTACTTACACTTCATTTATCAACTCAATCTCATTGATCATTTTGGGTTCGCAGTTGTCAGAATCCTGTGCTTTGTCAGCGTACTTTTCTTTGGACGTTGTATGTTCTTGGTGTCCGGCGCATTTTATAGTCGGTGACACAAGCGCCTGCGGTCTTTCTTGTTCTACGTTTTTATTTGACATCTGGAGAGAATGAATTAAGAGAATGGTTATCTTATTATATTTTCACTTTTCCTTTTTCGTTTATTAAATACGATTCCTTAATAGAACCCGATCGCAAGACCACCTATATAAGTAACACATTTACCTATGGAAAACATTACTAAGTAGGAAGATCAATGATATTCTGTAGTATAATTATTTAAATATTGTACTTAGGCCTATTATTGTTATTTATTTTAACTTTTTTTATTTAAAATAGTCTAATGTTTCTATGCCGAGTTTAAGCGCAATGTAATCAATACCCAGACATCTATCTACACCAAAAATCTCAATAAAATCAGTTGTTCATCATAGACACATTATACAGATGAATATTAATAATATTAAAGACATTACCTGCATTTTCAGTAGATATTCTTTCGCTGCCGTCGTAGCACTACTATGAGTAATAGATGGAAAATAATCCACACTTCAATGTCACGTGACTAAAAGTTTGTATACTAGCCCAATCAAACGTCACTTTTACTGTAAATTGAGAGAGAGCTCTTGAGAAACGTCTGTGTAGAAGCGTGAACGAACACTGAATCAACCTCAAATCATATTTCGAAACAGGAGTAGTGATCTTCGAAGCGGACTACCTACCTACCTACCTGGGTTTAAAAAAAATACCAGCTTTTTACAATAGTTTACAGGTCCTAAAATATCTGCTATTTGTTGCAAAGGTTTGATGGACTGAACAATAAACCTTAGGTACTTCTAGGGTTAATTTATGATGTTTAAAAAATAAAGAAAAAATAATAAACATGACTCAATTGTATCTGAGTAGGTATGATTTAGTGATAGGCAAGTGACTCAATCACACACATAACTGTTCTATAACAGCAATTTCAAAATTGAAAAACATTTTAAGAAATCAACAATACTTTTATTCAACAAACCTTAGAGAACCTAGAACTTACAAAATCATTAGGTATTCATGTAGGTGTTCCACAGGGATCAATCCTTGGTCCATTTCTTTTTTTGATGTATATATTAATAACTTTACTTACCATGTTGGGGATAAACATGAGGTTGTACTGTTTGCGGAAGATACCTGTTTGACATTTAAAATTAATTGACAATTAATTTATTATGATGATGTTAACAGCGCACTCCCAAAAGTTGTTCATTGGTGAACGTTAATAATATTCTTTTAAATGATAAAAAAAACTAAAGCTACTTAGTTTTCGACTGCAATTTGAGACAGGTGGCGACCAATGTGCAACTTAATGGATCAGGGTTGGAAACTGTTGGGGCTACTGTGTTTTTGGGTATTATGACTCAAAGTTGCAGTATGGGCCATATATAGAAAAGTGGTCAGGCAAATTAAGCTCTGCTGCATATCATTAAAAACAATAAGGCGGCTTACTGAAGTTGAAATGGCTGGAATTGTATATTTCAGTTATTTCCATAGCGTTATATTATACTGAATTCTTCTCTGGGGAGACTCGGCGGACATTAATACGATATTTATTTTTACTAAAAAACCTTTTTCCGGGATAAGAGTACTTGTCTCCCTTTATTCATTCCTAGAAGTACGAACGAACACTGAAAAAGCTTCTATTATTTTTTTAAAGAAGATTAGGGATTTTTGATCGACACTTTTCATAAAATTGTCATTATTTAACACACAGGTAGAGTTTAAAAAAATTCCAGTTCTTAAAACGATAACTTATTGCTGAAAAGTTTTTATTGGTCAAAACAATAGCGTATTATTTAAAAATGAAATCTACTTGAATATTTTTTTAACTATAAATATTTTCCCATGCAACGACAAAAGACTCGACTAGGTTAACATATACCTGAAAAAAATGTCGTTTAAAATAATAAATAATGTCGAGGTAACGGGGTACCTAGTGATAAACAAAATATTTAAAATAGTTTTTGTATTAGGGTTACGTGGCCGTCCTGAAGATCATGTGGGCGTGAAGATCGAGGGCTTTGATTATGTTGACGGAGGTTTTAAGAACAACGCTCCCAAGAAGATACACTATTACGCTCTTTACACGTGGCTATTGTGAACATGTATTTCAAAAGAAGTTTTAACACTGAAAGACCGATTTCCTACTAAGATGGGAGACAAGTAGCCACCTAAAAAGTCATACCTGGAGACAATCTCTTCTAAAAAACTAATAACTATTAATTATAATATATATGTAAAAGTTTGTGAGTTTGTTGTTTCTACACGCTCAAACGGCTGTATTAGTTTTGATAAAATTTGGTGTAAAGGTTACTTTTATCCCAGTAATTTTTTTCTAGAAAAGCTTCACTATACGGACGGACAGTCATGGTTTTCAATAAATTGTAGAGACATCTAGTTGAGCGTCTAATGGAAATACATCCTCAGTGTGCATTATTCCAAGATAAGAAATTCCATAGAGCGGTCAAACACCTGAACATTTCGAAGGGTTCTATGGAGTTGTGATAACGAGTAACTTTGTATTTTTAATTTTTGTAGTCTGACATTGTGCCTGACCTCCTATCGTTGTATGTAAAATACAATTGTGATAACGAACAGCTCAAACCATCGATTTGTCTACAATTTGACGTATAGAAAGTTATTATGACGTAGGAACGCATTTCGCATTTATAGCAGGGATTCGTAGTATGCTGCGGGCAATGCTGCAAAAACTACTAGCTCGAAGTCACGAGCTATTTCTTGATAATTCTATTCGATTTTTTCATTCGATTCGATCAAATTCTAATTTTAAATCGTAAAACTTTAAACTGAGAATGGTAGTTATGGGCAAGAATAAACTAGGGACCCTTTAAAAACACAGCTTACTAGGGCAGTTTGGAAATTCAGTGACTTAAGGATGAATTAAAACTTTATTAATATTTTTATTTTTTAATCTTAATGGGGAACCTAATGTGACATAAATAATAGTTATACTGCTACCTAGGGACAGTTTTAGTATAAAAATCCATGTAATCGACTGAACGTATCAACCTACAAAATATTATTTTCCCTGATTGTACAACAATTAATCGAATAAAGTAATTGTCCCCTCACAGCTATCTGCGGCCAAAGAGGAATATTCAAGATTTGTAGGAAGTTAAGAAATCCTCATGAAAAAGCCTTTGTTTCGGTTTAAATCAGCATAGAGATTCAAAATTAACGTTTGCAGTTATTGTATTTGGTGTGTGATTGCTATAGAATGTGATGTGAACGGAATTGGTTTTTCGATATAAGTTGTCATATTACCTGTGTGCACTGGTGTGGCCGGTCTTTCGACTTTTGAGGGGAGTAACTTATGGATTGTTAGTGAAACTAATTCGTATTGTTGGCTTATTGTTCACAAATTGCTCGATAACTAGAAAAGATAATACATGAAAATACTTTCTGTCTATTTATAATTCATCAATAATCGAAGGAGTGTCATGGTGCTAGAGTGATTTTTATTGACAGACATTACCTGTTGTAGTTGCTGATAATATGGCATTTTATGTCTGCGTTTTAGTAGCAGGTGGGTTCTTTATATTCGTAGCAGGTAAATAATCAGCATTCTCAAAAATGTATCTCTTTGGAAACTACAGAACCCATTTTTTCAAAACCACTGACAACGTTTTGGGTTGATGTTGTTCGCATTACATGCTCTACCAAACAAATTAGCCACATTTGTCTGATAAATTATTCGATGTATAAGAGTTTTTAGGAATGTTACTACACTGCCCTCAAAATATTTAATGCTGCCTTACTGCCTTTACTACCCTCCATTAATCAATAATTAACGGCCCATATACGCAAAAATGAAGGAAATGTATCCGGTGCGTAGTAAACCAGCAAATCATTCTTGAATCACAGCATCAGGATCCTGTAATACAAAAATGACATGTTTCTCACTGCCTCGGTAGTGCAGTGATAGTTAGCGCGACTACCGCATTAAGGTCCTGGGATAGACTCCTGGCTCGAAAAAAATATTAGTGTGATCCACAAATGTTTTTTTCGGAATTTGGGTGTTTTCTATGAATATTTGTATATATTTAGAAACATAAAAGAATGTTCAGTTGTCTTCACCTAGCTTAAATTAGTTTTTTTTAAACTAGATGGCTCTGTGTAAAAAAAATGTTAAACTATATTTATTTTATTAGTTCTTCCTTAATTTGATCCTGTACCTATTTCACAGTGGTGGATACGGCTAATTTGTCATAGAAATAACAAGATCTCAGCGATCCGATGTCCACTGCTAGGACATACAGCTTCTCAATTTATAACAGCCGTATTGTTAATATCAAATCCACCTTAAATGCCAGAAATGTCTGCCACTTTCAAGAGACATTGATAAACATCCGCAGTGTACAGATTTCCCGGCTGGCTGACTAATATATCAACCCACAGCACAAACCGTAGGTTTAGCTCAAATTTGGCATTTGGAAGTTGGAAAACGGGGATTTGAAGCCATCATCAAACATCTACTTAATGACAGTTCGCGGCTTAGCTCCTTGGTGATTAAATTAATTGTGTTCCTTCTCGCTTTTTTTTAGTAAATACCTTGTTAAACTATAAATCAAATCGTAGTCACCACTGGTGGATATAGGCAAGAAAACCTATATAAGCAAGAATATAAAAATAAGGTCCGTCTAAAAAACCATAGGTTATTACATTTTAAAATCTTTATTCGACTTATACCTAATCTTCATTACTTTCATTATTTATTTATTACACTATTTACAACCTAACGGTACTATCAAATATCTAAAAAATAAATACATTATATAAATCTATATCACTATATAATCTGCGTCTGTCTATTTCAACACGGCAATGGGCTCACCACCTATTACGTGGGACAGGTAAATCCACACGGTGAAAAGTGGGCATATAATATGCCTCTGCCACCCTTTCGGGGATAAGGCGTGATGGATATTTATTTTTTATTTTTATATAATACAATTAACTATCTTAATCTTAACTGATTTTAAAATTATTTTTTATGGTAAAAAGGACATTGTGGCATAGTACAGTTATTGCCATAGTGGCAAGGCTTCGGATGTTCGTAAGGGCACAGCAGCGATTGACACCTTTGACCATATATGCAAGGCTTCCTTTGGTACAACCTGCATATTTTACGCACCGGATATTTAAACTCTAGAGACCCTGTAACAACAAGTATAACTTATATATTATATAACAACAAGTATCACTTAATGCAAATATTCATAGCCTACGATAAGCAGTCAGGCGCCGTCGTAATTGCCTCCTCCGTTACTCAGCAGAGGCACCACTAGCAATATAGGTTGCTTGGGCCTCGGGAGATTTTACACTTGAGAACTTACAAATTTATTAACCATTTTATCTTCCTAACGGAACATGTATCATGGAATACGAAAAATGTCGGCGTCACAGCTATCTGCGGCCAAGGAAATAGGTAGGTAAATTTTATTAGAGGTCCGTAGACACTAAGGACACTATTTGATTTATTAACTAGCCCACATTTGCTTTGATAATTCAAAATCAGCATAGATATGCATGAGATATTGAAAATGGCAAAATTCAAGATCACCTCCGTCTTCAAGTGCCTGCCCGCCCTTAGTTTGATTGCTTTTACAAAGGGATAATTTCCAAGAGTTAAATAATACATTAATGATAATAGTGTGCATACTTACCAAAACTAGTCCTATTAGTCGACGCACTTGATGTGATTGGCAGCGGGGCGCTCGGCTTGTGCGAATACATGCAATTATGACGCTTACATAATGCCATGTATTTGCAGCGGGGGTGCGTAAACGCACATGCTGATCCGAAGCGACATTTCGGGAACATCCGACATAATGTAGCGTACTTACGCATAACCGTACGTTCTTGCCGCATTCTGGAACAAATAAAGCAAAACTAACCATTAAAATAAACTTCTATATCGCTGTCAACAGTCAACAGGTAAATGCAGCGGTGGTGATTCTACTAAGCAACTGGTCAACATAGTAGTACTACTATCAGCATTTAAGAACTTTCCTTCACTATTATACTGAATGGTTTACACCTTTTACTATTTGTACATCACCGTCCGCCTGTTTCAAAGCCTAATGACAAACCCTTCAACGTGGCTTACAATGAAACTAAAAGTTCAGACTTCATTGATCTGTAAAAGTGACTTCACTGGGTGTGAATTTAAGTGCAATGCAAAAATAGACTATTTCCCCGTTTTTGCTCATATCAGAAAAAGGTATCCATAGTACTTACACTTCATTTATCAACTCAATCTCATTGATCATTTTGGGTTCGCAGTTGTCAGAATCCTGTGCTTTGTCAGCGTACTTTTCTTTGGACGTTGTATGTTCTTGGTGTCCGGCGCATTTTATAGTCGGTGACACAAGCGCCTGCCGTCTTTCTTGTTCTACGTTTTTATTTGACATCTGGAGAGAATGAATTAAGAGAATGGTTATCTTATTATATTTTCACTTTTCCTTTTTCGTTTATTAAATACGATTCCTTAATAGAACCCGATCGCAAGACCACCTATATAAGTAACACATTTACCTATGGAAAACATTACTAAGTAGGAAGATCAATGATATTCTGTAGTATAATTATTTAAATATTGTACTTAGGCCTATTATTGTTATTTATTTTAACTTTTTTTATTTAAAATAGTCTAATGTTTCTATGCCGAATTTAAGCGCAATGTAATCGATACCCAGACATCTATCTACACCAAAAATCTCAATAAAATCAGTTGTTCATCATAGACACATTATACAGATGAATATTAATAATATTAAAGACATTACCTGCATTTTCAGTAGATATTCTTTCGCTGCCGTCGTAGCACTACTATGTATAGTAATAGATGAAAAATAATCCACACTTCAATGTCACGTGACTAAAAGTTTGTATACTAGCCCAATCAAACGTCACTTTTACTGTAAATTGAGAGAGAGCTCTTGAGAAACGTCTGTGTAGAAGCGTGAACGAACACTGAATCAACCTCAAATCATATTTCGAAACAGGAGTAGTGATCTTCGAAGCGGACTACCTACCTACCTACCTGGATTTAAAAAAAATACCAGCTTTTTACAATAGTTTACAGGTCCTAAAATATCTGCTATTTGTTGCAAAGGTTTGATGGACTGAACAATAAACCTTAGGTACTTCTAGGGTTAATTTATGATGTTTAAAAAATAAAGAAAAAAGAATAAACATGACTCAATTGTATCTGAGTAGGTATGATTTAGTGATAGGCAAGTGACTCAATCACACACGTAACTGTTCTACAACAGCAATTTCAAAATTGAAAAACATTTTAAGAAATCAACAATACTTTTATTCAACAAACCTTAGAGAACCTAGAACTTACAAAATCATTAGGTATTCATGTAGGTGTTCCACAGGGATCAATCCTTGGTCCATTTCTTTTTTTGATGTATATATTAATAACTTTACTTACCATGTTGGGGATAAACATGAGGTTGTACTGTTTGCGGAAGATACCTGTTTGACATTTAAAATTAATTGACATTTAATTAATTATGATGATGTTAACAGCGCACTCCCAAAAGTTGTTCATTGGTGAACGTTAATAATATTCTTTTAAATGATAAAAAAAACTAAAGCTACTTAGTTTTCGACTGCAATTTGAGACAGGTGGCGACCAATGTGCAACTTAATGGATCAGGGTTGGAAACTGTTGGGGCTACTGTGTTTTTGGGTATTATGACTCAAAGTTGCAGTATGGGCCATATATAGAAAAGTGGTCAGGCAAATTAAGCTCTGCTGCATATCAGTAAAAACAATAAGGCGGCTTACTGAAGTTGAAATGGCTGGAATTGTATATTTCAGTTATTTCCATAGCGTTATATTATACTGAATTCTTCTCTGGGGAGACTCGGCGGACATTAATACGATATTTATTTTACTAAAAAACCTTTTTCCGGGATAAGAGTACTTGTCTCCCTTTATTCATTCCTAGAAGTACGAACGAACACTGAAAAAGCGTCTATTATTTTTTTAAAGAAGATTAGGGATTTTTGATCGACACTTCTCATAAAATTGTCATTATTTAACACACAGGTAGAGTTTAAAAAAATTCCAGTTCTTAAAACGATAACTTATTGTTGAAAAGTTTTTATTGGTCAAAACAATAGCGTATTATTTAAAAATGAAATCTACTTGAATATTTTTTTAACTATAAATATTTTCCCATGCAACGACAAAAGACTCGACTAGGTTAACATATACCTGAAAAAAATGTCGTTTAAAATAATAAATAATGTCGAGGTAACGGGGTACCTAGTGATAAACAAAATATTTAAAATAGTTTCTGTATTAGGGTTATGTGGCCGTCCTGAAGATCATGTGGGCGTGAAGATCGAGGGCTTTGATTATGTTGACGGAGGTTTTAAGAACAACGCTCCCAAGAAGATACACTATTACGCTCTTTACACGTGGCTATTGTGAACATGTATTTCAAAAGAAGTTTTAACACTGAAAGACCGATTTCCTACTAAGATGGGAGACAAGTAGCCACCTAAAAAGTCATACCTGGAGACAATCTCTTCTAAAAAACTAATAACTATTAATAATAATATATATGTAAAAGTTTGTGAGTTTGTTGTTTCTACACGCTCAAACGGCTGTATTAGTTTTGATAAAATTTGGTGTAAAGGTTACTTTTATCCCAGTAATTTTTTTCTAGAAAAGCTTCACTATACGGACGGACAGTCATGGTTTTCAATAAATTGTAGAGACATCTAGTTGAGCGTCTAATGGATATACATCCTCAGTGTGCATTATTCCAAGATAAGAAATTCCATAGAGCAGTCAAACACCTGAACATTTCGAAGGGTTCTATGGAGTTGTGATAACGAGTAACTTTGTATTTTTAATTTTTGTAGTCTGACATTGTGCCTGACCTCCTATCGTTGTATGTAAAATACAATTGTGATAACGAACAGCTCAAACCATCGATTTGTCTACAATTTAACGTATAGAAAGTTATTATGACGTAGGAACGCATTTCGCATTTATAGCAGGGATTCGTAGTATGCTGCGGGCAATGCTGCAAAAACTACTAGCTCGAAGTCACGAGCTATTTCTTGATAATTCTATTCGATTTTTTCATTCAATTCGATCAAATTCTAATTATAAATCGTAAAACTTTAAACTGAGAATGGTAGTTATGGGCAAGAATAAACTAGGGACCCTTTAAAAACACAGCTTACTAGGGCAGTTTGGAAATTCAGTGACTTAAGGATGAATTAAAACTTTTTTAATAATTATTTTTTTTAATCTTAATGGGGAACCTAATGTGACATAAATAATAATTATATTGCTACCTAGGGACAGTTTTAGTATAACGAACGAACGAATCAACCTACAAAATATTATTGTCCCTGATTGTACAACAATTAATCGAATAAAGTAATTGTCCCCTCACAGCTATCTGCGGCCAAGGAGGAATATTCAAGATTTGTAGGAAGTTAAGAAATCCTCATGAAAAAGCCTTTGTTTCGGTTTAAATCAGCATAGAGATTCAAAATTAACGTTTGCAGTTATTGTATTTGGTGTGTGATTGCTATAGAATGTGATGTGAACGGAATTGGTTTTTCGATATAAGTTGTCATATTACCTGTGTGCACTGGTGTGGCCGGTCTTTCAACTTTTGAGGGGAGTAACTTATGGATTGTTAGTGAAACTAATTCGTATTGTTGGCTTATTGTTCACAAATTGCTCGATAACTAGAAAAGATAATACATGAAAATACTTTCTGTCTATTTATAATTCATCAATAATCGAAGGAGTGTCATGGTGCTAGAGTGATTTTTATTGACAGACATTACCTGTTGTAGTTGCTGATAATATGGCATTTTATGTCTGCGTTTTAGTAGCAGGTGGGTTCTTTATATTCGTAGCAGGTAAATAATCAGCATTCTCAAAAATGTATCTCTTTGGAAACTACAGAACCCATTTTTTCAAAACCACTGACAACGTTTTGGGTTGATGTTGTTCGCATTACATGCTCTACCAAACAAATTAGCCACATTTGTCTGATAAATTATTCGATGTATAAGAGTTTTTAGGAATGTTACTACACTGCCCTTAAAATATTTAATGCTGCCTTACTGCCTTTACTACCGTCCATTAATCAATAATTAACGGCCTATATACGCAAAAATGAAGGAAATGGATCCGGTGCGTAGTAAACCAGCAAATCATTCTTGAATCACAGGATCAGGATCCTGTAATACAAAAATGACATGTTTCTCACTGCCTCGGAAGAGCAGTGATAGTTAGTGCGACTACCGCATTAAGGTCCTGGGATAGACTCCTGGCTCGAAAAAAATATTAGTGTGATCCACAAATGTTTTTTTCGGAATTTGGGTGTTTTCTATGAAATATTTATAGAAAACACATTTGGAAGTTGGAAAACGGGGATTTGAAGCCATCATCAAACATCTACTTAATGACAGTTCGCGGCTTAGCTCCTTGGTGATTAAATGAATTGTGTTCCTTCTCGCTGTTTTTTTAGTAAATACCTTGTTAAACTATAAATCAAATCGTAGTCACCACTGGTGGATATAGGCAAGAAAACCTATATAAGCAAGAATATAAAAATAAGGTCTGTCTAAAAAACCATAGGTTATTACATTTTAAAATCTTTATTCGACTTATACCTAATCTTCATTACTTTCATTATTTATTTATTACACTATTTACAACCTAACGGTACTATCAAATTACTAAAAAATAAATACATTATATAAATCTATATCACTATATAATACAATTAACTATCTTAATCTTATAATGAAACTGATTTTAAAATTATTTTTTATGGTAAAAAGGACATTGTGGCATAGTACAGTTATTGCCATAGTGGCAAGGCTTCGGATGTTCGTAAGGGCACAGCAGCGATTGACACCTTTGACCATATATGCAAGGCTTCTTTTGGTACAACCTGCATATTTTACGCACCGGATATTTAAACTCTAGAGACCCTGTAACAACAAGTATAACTTATATATTATATAACAACAAGTATCACTTAATGCAAATATTCATAGCCTACGATAAGCAGTCAGGCGCCGTCGTAATTGCCTCCTCCGTTACTCAGCAGAGGCACCGCTAGCAATATAGGTTGCTTGGGCCTCGGGAGATTTTAGTGGGGACCCTTTCACTCAAACCAACTTACAAATTTATCAACCATTTTATCTTCCTAACGGAACATGTATCATGGAATACGAAAAATGTCGGCGTCACAGCTATCTGCGGCCAAGGAAATAGGTAGGTAAATTTTATTAGAGGTCCGTAGACACTAAGGACACTATTTGATTTATTAACTAGCCCACATTTGCTTTGATAATTCAAAATCAGCATAGATATTGAAAATGGCAAAATTCAAGATCACCTCCGTCTTCAAGTGCCTGCCCGCCCTTAGTTTGATTGCTTTTACAAAGTGACAATTTCCAAGAGTTAAATAATACATTAATGATAATAGTGTGCATACTTACCAAAACCAGTCCTATTAGTCGACGCACTTGATGTGGCTGGCAGCGGGGCGCTCGGCGTGTGCGAATACATGCAATTATGACGCTTACATAATGCCATGTATTTGCAGCGGGGGTGCGTAAACGCACATGCTGATCCGAAGCGACATTTCGGGAACATCCGACATAATGTAGCGTACTTACGCATAACCGTACGTTCTTGCCGCATTCTGGAACAAATAAAGCAAAACTAACCATTAAAATAAACTTCTATATCGCTGTCAACAGTCAACAGGTAAATGCAGCGGTGGTGATTCTACCAAGCAACTGGTCAACATAGTAGTACTACTATCAGCATTTAAGAACTTTCCTTCACTATTATACTGAATAGTTTACACCTTTTACTATTTGTACATCACCGTCCGCCTGTTTCAATGCCTAATGACAAACCCTTCAACGTGGCTTACAATGAAACTAAAAGTTCAGACTTCATTGATCTGTAAAAGTGACTTCACTGGGTGTGAATTTAAGTGCAATGCATAAATAGACTATTTCCCCGTCTTTGCTCATATCAGAAAAAGGTATCCATAGTACTTACACTTCATTTATCAACTCAATCTCATTGATCATTTTGGGTTCGCAGTTGTCAGAATCCTGTGCTTTGTCAGCGTACTTTTCTTTGGACGTTGTATGTTCTTGGTGTCCGGCGCATTTTATAGTCGGTGACACAAGCGCCTGCGGTCTTTCTTGTTCTACGTTTTTATTTGACATCTGGAGAGAATGAATTAAGAGAATGGTTATCTTATTATATTTTCACTTTTCCTTTTTCGTTTATTAAATACGATTCCTTAATAGAACCCGATCGCAAGACCACCTATATAAGTAACACATTTACCTATGGAAAACATTACTAAGTAGGAAGATCAATGATATTCTGTAGTATAATTATTTAAATATTGTACTTAGGCCTATTATTGTTATTTAATTTAACTTTTTTTATTTAAAATAGTCTAATGTTTCTATGCCGAATTTAAGCGCAATGTAATCGATACCCAGACATCTATCTACACCAAAAATCTCAATAAAATCAGTTGTTCATCATAGACACATTATACAGATGAATATTAATAATATTAAAGACATTACCTGCATTTTCAGTAGATATTCTTTCGCTGCCGTCGTAGCACTACTATGTATAGTAATAGATGAAAAATAATCCACACTTCAATGTCACGTGACTAAAAGTTTGTATACTAGCCCAATCAAACGTCACTTTTACTGTAAATTGAGAGAGAGCTCTTGAGAAACGTCTGTGTAGAAGCGCTAACGAACACTGAATCAACCTCAAATCATATTTCGAAACAGGAGTAGTGATCTTCGAAGCGGACTACCTACCTACCTACCTGGGTTTAAAAAAAATACCAGCTTTTTACAATAGTTTACAGGTCCTAAAATATCTGCTATTTGTTGCAAAGGTTTGATGGACTGAACAATAAACCTTAGGTACTTCTAGGGTTAATTTATGATGTTTAAAAAATAAAGAAAAAAGAATAAACATGACTCAATTGTATCTGAGTAGGTATGATTTAGTGATAGGCAAGTGACTCAATCACACACGTAACTGTTCTATAACAGCAATTTCAAAATTGAAAAACATTTTAAGAAATCAACAATACTTTTATTCAACAAACCTTAGAGAACCTAGAACTTACAAAATCATTAGGTATTCATGTAGGTGTTCCACAGGGATCAATCCTTGGTCCATTTCTTTTTTTGATGTATATATTAATAACTTTACTTACCATGTTGGGGATAAACATGAGGTTGTACTGTTTGCGGAAGATACCTGTTTGACATTTAAAATTAATTGACAATTAATTAATTATGATGATGTTAACAGCGCACTCCCAAAAGTTGTTCATTGGTGAACGTTAATAATATTCTTTTAAATGATAAAAAAAACTAAAGCTACTTAGTTTTCGACTGCAATTTGAGACAGGTGGCGACCAATGTGCAACTTAATGGATCAGGGTTGGAAACAGGGTTTGAAACACAGTAGCCCCAACGGCTACTGTGTTTTTGGGTATTATGACTCAAAGTTGCAGTATGGGCCATATATAGAAAAGTGGTCAGGCAAATTAAGCTCTGCTGCATATCAGTAAAAACAATAAGGCGGCTTACTGAAGTTGAAATGGCTGGAATTGTATATTTCAGTTATTTCCATAGCGTTATATTATACTGAATTCTTCTCTGGGGAGACTCGGCGGACATTAATACGATATTTATTTTTACTAAAAAACCTTTTTCCGGGATAAGAGTACTTGTCTCCCTTTATTCATTCCTAGAAGTACGAACGAACACTGAAAAAGCTTCTATTATTTTTTTAAAGAAGATTAGGGATTTTTGATCGACACTTCTCATAAAATTGTCATTATTTAACACACAGGTAGAGTTTAAAAAAATTCCAGTTCTTAAAACGATAACTTATTGTTGAAAAGTTTTTATTGGTCAAAACAATAGCGTATTATTTAAAAATGAAATCTACTTGAATATTTTTTTAACTATAAATATTTTCCCATGCAACGACAAAAGACTCGACTAGGTTAACATATACCTGAAAAAAATGTCGTTTAAAATAATAAATAATGTCGAGGTAACGGGGTACCTAGTGATAAACAAAATATTTAAAATAGTTTCTGTATTAGGGTTATGTGGCCGTCCTGAAGATCATGTGGGCGTGAAGATCGAGGGCTTTGATTATGTTGACGGAGGTTTTAAGAACAACGCTCCCAAGAAGATACACTATTACGCTCTTTACACGTGGCTATTGTGAACATGTATTTCAAAAGAAGTTTTAACACTGAAAGACCGATTTCCTACTAAGATGGGAGACAAGTAGCCACCTAAAAAGTCATACCTGGAGACAATCTCTTCTAAAAAACTAATAACTATTAATAATAATATATATGTAAAAGTTTGTGAGTTTGTTGTTTCTACACGCTCAAACGGCTGTATTAGTTTTGATAAAATTTGGTGTAAAGGTTACCTTTATCCCAGTAATTTTTTTCTAGAAAAGCTTCACTATACGGACGGACAGTCATGGTTTTCAATAAATTGTAGAGACATCTAGTTGAGCGTCTAATGGATATACATCCTCAGTGTGCATTATTCCAAGATAAGAAATTCCATAGAGCAGTCAAACACCTGAACATTTCGAAGGGTTCTATGGAGTTGTGATAACGAGTAACTTTGTATTTTTAATTTTTGTAGTCTGACATTGTGCCTGACCTCCTATCGTTGTATGTAAAATACAATTGTGATAACGAACAGCTCAAACCATCGATTTGTCTACAATTTAACGTATAGAAAGTTATTATGACGTAGGAACGCATTTCGCATTTATAGCAGGGATTCGTAGTATGCTGCGGGCAATGCTGCAAAAACTACTAGCTCGAAGTCACGAGCTATTTCTTGATAATTCTATTCGATTTTTTCATTCGATTCGATCAAATTCTAATTATAAATCGTAAAACTTTAAACTGAGAATGGTAGTTATGGGCAAGAATAAACTAGGGACCCTTTAAAACCACAGCTTACTAGGGCAGTTTGGAAATTCAGTGACTTAAGGATGAATTAAAACTTTTTTAATAATTATTTTTTTTAATCTTAATGGGGAACCTAATGTGACATAAATAATAATTATATTGCTACCTAGGGACAGTTTTAGTATAACGAACGAACGAATCAACCTACAAAATATTATTGTCCCTGATTGTACAACAATTAATCGAATAAAGTAATTGTCCCCTCACAGCTATCTGCGGCCAAGGAGGAATATTCAAGATTTGTAGGAAGTTAAGAAATCCTCATGAAAAAGCCTTTGTTTCGGTTTAAATCAGCATAGAGATTCAAAATTAACGTTTGCAGTTATTGTATTTGGTGTGTGATTGCTATAGAATGTGATGTGAACGGAATTGGTTTTTCGATATAAGTTGTCATATTACCTGTGTGCACTGGTGTGGCCGGTCTTTCAACTTTTGAGGGGAGTAACTTATGGATTGTTAGTGAAACTAATTCGTATTGTTGGCTTATTGTTCACAAATTGCTCGATAACTAGAAAAGATAATACATGAAAATACTTTCTGTCTATTTATAATTCATCAATAATCGAAGGAGTGTCATGGTGCTAGAGTGATTTTTATTGACAGACATTACCTGTTGTAGTTGCTGATAATATGGCATTTTATGTCTGCGTTTTAGTAGCAGGTGGGTTCTTTATATTCGTAGCAGGTAAATAATCAGCATTCTCAAAAATGTATCTCTTTGGAAACTACAGAACCCATTTTTTCAAAACCACTGACAACGTTTTGGGTTGATGTTGTTCGCATTACATGCTCTACCAAACAAATTAGCCACATTTGTCTGATAAATTATTCGATGTATAAGAGTTTTTAGGAATGTTACTACACTGCCCTTAAAATATTTAATGCTGCCTTACTGCCTTTACTACCGTCCATTAATCAATAATTAACGGCCTATATACGCAAAAATGAAGGAAATGGATCCGGTGCGTAGTAAACCAGCAAATCATTCTTGAATCACAGGATCAGGATCCTGTAATACAAAAATGACATGTTTCTCACTGCCTCGGTAGTGCAGTGATAGTTAGCGCAACTACCGCATTAAGGTCCTGGGATAGACTCCTGGCTCGAAAAAAATATTAGTGTGATCCACAAATGTTTTTTTCGGAATTTGGGTGTTTTCTATGAAATATTCATAGAAAACACATTTGGAAGTTGGAAAACGGGGATTTGAAGCCATCATCAAACATCTACTTAATGACAGTTGGCGGCTTAGCTCCTTGGTGATTAAATGAATTGTGTTCCTTCTCGCTGTTTTTTTAGTAAATACCTTGTTAAACTATAAATCAAATCGTAGTCACCACTGGTGGATATAGGCAAGAAAACCTATATAAGCAAGAATATAAAAATAAGGTCTGTCTAAAAAACCATAGGTTATTACATTTTAAAATCTTTATTCGACTTATACCTAATCTTCATTACTTTCATTATTTATTTATTACACTATTTACAACCTAACGGTACTATCAAATTACTAAAAAATAAATACATTATATAAATCTATATCACTATATAATACAATTAACTATCTTAATCTTATAATGAAACTGATTTTAAAATTATTTTTTATGGTAAAAAGGACATTTTGGCATAGTACAGTTATTGCCATAGTGGCAAGGCTTCGGATGTTCGTAAGGGCACAGCAGCGATTGACACCTTTGACCATATATGCAAGGCTTCTTTTGGTACAACCTGCATATTTTAAGCACCGGATATTTAAACTCTAGAGACCCTGTAACAACAAGTATAACTTATATATTATATAACAACAAGTATCACTTAATGCAAATATGCATAGCCTACGATAAGCAGTCAGGCGCCGTCGTAATTGCCTCCTCCGTTACTCAGCAGAGGCACCGCTAGCAATATAGGTTGCTTGGGCCTCGGGAGATTTTAGTGGGGACCCTTTCACTCAAACCAACTTACAAATTTATCAACCATTTTATCTTCCTAACGGAACATGTATCATGGAATACGAAAAATGTCGGCGTCACAGCTATCTGCGGCCAAGGAAATAGGTAGGTAAATTTTATTAGAGGTCCGTAGACACTAAGGACACTATTTGATTTATTAACTAGCCCATATTTGCTTTGATAATTCAAAATCAGCATAGATATTGAAAATGGCAAAATTCAAGATCACCTCCGTCTTCAAGTGCCTGCCCGCCCTTAGTATGATTGCTTTTACAAAGTGATAATTTCCAAGAGTTAAATAATACATTAATGATAATAGTGTGCATACTTACCAAAACCAGTCCTATTAGTCGACGCACTTGATGTGGCTGGCAGCGGGGCGCTCGGCGTGTGCGAATACATGCAATTATGACGCTTACATAATGCCATGTATTTGCAGCGGGGGTGCGTAAACGCACATGCTGATCCGAAGCGACATTTCGGGAACATCCGACATAATGTAGCGTACTTACGCATAACCGTACGTTCTTGCCGCATTCTGGAACAAATAAAGCAAAACTAACCATTAAAATAAACTTCTATATCGCTGTCAACAGTCAACAGGTAAATGCAGCGGTGGTGATTCTACCAAGCAACTGGTCAACATAGTAGTACTACTATCAGCATTTAAGAACTTTCCTTCACTATTATACTGAATAGTTTACACCTTTTACTATTTGTACATCACCGTCCGCCTGTTTCAAAGCCTAATGACAAACCCTTCAACGTGGCTTACAATGAAACTAAAAGTTCAGACTTCATTGATCTGTAAAAGTGACTTCACTGGGTGTGAATTTAAGTGCAATGCAAAAATAGACTATTTCCCCGTTTTTGCTCATATCAGAAAAAGGTATCCATAGTACTTACACTTCATTTATCAACTCAATCTCATTGATCATTTTGGGTTCGCAGTTGTCAGAATCCTGTGCTTTGTCAGCGTACTTTTCTTTGGACGTTGTATGTTCTTGGTGTCCGGCGCATTTTATAGTCGGTGACAAAGCGCCTGCAGTCTTTCTTGTTCTACGTTTTTATTTGACATCTGGAGAGAATGAATTAAGAGAATGGTTATCTTATTATATTTTCACTTTTCCTTTTTCGTTTATTAAATACGATTCCTTAATAGAACCCGATCGCAAGACCACCTATATAAGTAACACATTTACCTATGGAAAACATTACTAAGTAGGAAGATCAATGATATTCTGTAGTATAATTATTTAAATATTGTACTTAGGCCTATTATTGTTATTTATTTTAACTTTTTTTATTTAAAATAGTCTAATGTTTCTATGCCGAGTTTAAGCGCAATGTAATCGATACCCAGACATCTATCTACACCAAAAATCTCAATAAAATCAGTTGTTCATCATAGACACATTATACAGATGAATATTAATAATATTAAAGACATTACCTGCATTTTCAGTAGATATTCTTTCGTTGCCGTCGTAGCACTACTATGTATAGTAATAGATGAAAAATAATCCACACTTCAATGTCACGTGACTAAAAGTTTGTATACTAGCCCAATCAAACGTCACTTTTACTGTAAATTGAGAGAGAGCTCTTGAGAAACGTCTGTGTAGAAGCGTGAACGAACACTGAATCAACCTCAAATCATATTTCGAAACAGGAGTAGTGATCTTCGAAGCGGACTACCTACCTACCTACCTGGGTTTAAAAAAAATACCAGCTTTTTACAATAGTTTACAGGTCCTAAAATATCTGCTATTTGTTGCAAAGGTTTGATGGACTGAACAATAAACCTTAGGTACTTCTAGGGTTAATTTATGATGTTTAAAAAATAAAGAAAAAAGAATAAACATGACTCAATTGTATCTGAGTAGGTATGATTTAGTGATAGGCAAGTGACTCAATCACACACGTAACTGTTCTATAACAGCAATTTCAAAATTGAAAAACATTTTAAGAAATCAACAATACTTTTATTCAACAAACCTTAGAGAACCTAGAACTTACAAAATCATTAGGTATTCATGTAGGTGTTCCACAGGGATCAATCCTTGGTCCATTTCTTTTTTTGATGTATATATTAATAACTTTACTTACCATGTTGGGGATAAACATGAGGTTGTACTGTTTGCGGAAGATACCTGTTTGACATTTAAAATTAATTGACAATTAATTAATTATGATGATGTTAACAGCGCACTCCCAAAAGTTGTTCATTGGTGAACGTTAATAATATTCTTTTAAATGATAAAAAAAACTAAAGCTACTTAGTTTTCGACTGCAATTTGAGACAGGTGGCGACCAATGTGCAACTTAATGGATCAGGGTTGGAAACTGTAGGGGCTACTGTGTTTTTGGGTATTATGACTCAAAGTTGCAGTATGGGCCATATATAGAAAAGTGGTCAGGCAAATTAAGCTCTGCTGCATATCAGTAAAAACAATAAGGCGGCTTACTGAAGTTGAAATGGCTGGAATTGTATATTTCAGTTATTTCCATAGCGTTATATTATACTGAATTCTTCTCTGGGGAGACTCGGTGGACATTAATACGATATTTATTTTACTAAAAAACGTTTTCGGGGATAAGAGTACTTGTCTCCCTTTATTCATTCCTAGAAGTACGAACGAACACTGAAAAAGCTTCTATTATTTTTTTTAAGAAGATTAGGGATTTTTGATCGACACTTCTCATAAAATTGTCATTATTTAACACACAGGTAGAGTTTAAAAAAATTCCAGTTCTTAAAACGATAACTTATTGTTGAAAAGTTTTTATTGGTCAAAACAATAGCGTATTATTTAAAAATGAAATCTACTTGAATATTTTTTTAACTATAAATATTTTACCATGCAACGACAAAAGACTCAACTAGGTTAACATATACCTGAAAAAAATGTCGTTTAGAATAATAAATAATGTCGAGGTAACGGGGTACCTAGTGATAAACAAAATATTTAAAATAGTTTCTGTATTAGGGTTACGTGGCCGTCCTGAAGATCATGTGGGCGTGAAGATCGAGGGCTTTGATTATGTTGACGGAGGTTTTAAGAACAACGCTCCCAAGAAGATACACTATTACGCTCTTTACACGTGGCTATTGTGAACATGTATTTCAAAAGAAGTTTTAACACTGAAAGACCGATTTCCTACTAAGATGGGAGACAAGTAGCCACCTAAAAAGTCATACCTGGAGACAATCTCTTCTAAAAAACTAATAACTATTAATAATAATATATATGTAAAAGTTTGTGAGTTTGTTGTTTCTACACGCTCAAACGGCTGTATTAGTTTTGATAAAATTTGGTGTAAAGGTTACTTTTATCCCAGTAATTTTTTTCTAGAAAAGCTTCACTATACGGACGGACAGTCATGGTTTTCAATAAATTGTAGAGACATCTAGTTGAGCGTCTAATGGATATACATCCTTAGTGTGCATTATTCCAAGATAAGAAATTCCATAGAGCAGTCAAACACCTGAACATTTCGAAGGGTTCTATGGAGTTGTGATAACGAGTAACTTTGTATTTTTAATTTTTGTAGTCTGACATTGTGCCTGACCTCCTATCGTTGTATGTAAAATACAATTGTGATAACGAACAGCTCAAACCATCGATTTGTCTACAATTTGACGTATAGAAAGTTATTATGACGTAGGAACGCATTTCGCATTTATAGCAGGGATTCGTAGTATGCTGCGGGCAATGCTGCAAAAACTACTAGCTCGAAGTCACGAGCTATTTCTTGATAATTCTATTCGATTTTTTCATTCGATTCGATCAAATTCTAATTTTAAATCGTAAAACTTTAGTTTTAATCTTAATGGGGAACCTAATGTGACATAAATAATAATTATACTGCTACCTAGGGACAGTTTTAGTATAACGAACGAACGAATCAACCTACAAAATATTATTTTCCCTGATTGTACAACAATTAATCGAATAAAGTAATTGTCCCCTCACAGCTATCTGCGGCCAAGGAGGAATATTCAAGATTTGTAGGAAGTTAAGAAATCCTCATGAAAAAGCCTTTGTTTCGGTTTAAATCAGCATAGAGATTCAAAATTAACGTTTGCAGTTATTGTATTTGGTGTGTGATTGCTATAGAATGTGATGTGAACGGAATTGGTTTTTCGATATAAGTTGTCATATTACCTGTGTGCACTGGTGTGGCCGGTCTTTCGACTTTTGAGGGGAGTAACTTATGGATTGTTAGTGAAACTAATTCGTATTGTTGGCTTATTGTTCACAAATTGCTCGATAACTAGAAAAGATAATACATGAAAATACTTTCTGTCTATTTGTAATTCATCAATAATCGAAGGAGTGTCATGGTGCTAGAGTGATTTTTATTGACAGACATTACCTGTTGTAGTTGCTGATAATATGGCATTTTATGTCTGCGTTTTAGTAGCAGGTGGGTTCTTTATATTCGTAGCAGGTAAATAATCAGCATTCTCAAAAATGTATCTCTTTGGAAACTACAGAACCCATTTTTTCAAAACCACTGACAACGTTTTGGGTTGATGTTGTTCGCATTACATGCTCTACCAAACAAATTAGCCACATTTGTCTGATAAATTATTCGATGTATAAGAGTTTTTAGGAATGTTACTACACTGCCCTCAAAATATTTAATGCTGCTTTACTGCCTCTACTACCCTCCATTAATCAATAATTAACGGCCCATATACGCAAAAATGAAGGAAATGGATCCGGTGCGTAGTAAACCAGCAAATCATTCTTGAATCACAGGATCAGGATCCTGTAATACAAAAATGACATGTTTCTCACTGCCTCGGTAGTGCAGTGATAGTTAGCGCGACTACCGCATTAAGGTCCTGGGATAGACTCCTGGCTCGAAAAAAATATTAGTGTGATCCACAAATGTTTTTTTCGAAATTTGGGTGTTTTCTATGAATATTTGTATATATTTATAAACATAAAAGAATGTTCAGTTGTCTTCACCTAGCTTAAATTAGTTTTTTTTAAACTAGATGGCTCTGTGTAAAAAAAATGTTAAACTATATTTATTTTATTAGTTCTTCCTTAATTTGATCCTGTACCTATTTCACAGTGGTGGATACGGCTAATTTGTCATGGAAATAACAAGATCTCAGCGATCCGATGTCCACTGCTAGGACATACAGCTTCTCAATTTATAACAGCCGTATTGTTAATATCAAATCCACCTTAAATGCCAGAAATGTCTGCCACTTTCAAGAGACATTGATAAACATCCGCAGTGTACAGATTTCCCGGCTGGCTGACTAATATATCAACCCACAGCACAAACCGTAGGTTTGGCTCAAATTTGGCATTTGGAAGTTGGAAAACGGGGATTTGAAGCCATCATCAAACATCTACTTAATGACAGTTCGCGGCTTAGCTCCTTGGTGATTAAATTAATTGTGTTCCTTCTCGCTTTTTTTTAGTAAATACCTTGTTAAACTATAAATCAAATCGTAGTCACCACTGGTGGATATAGGCAAGAAAACCTATATAAGCAAGAATATAAAAATAAGGTCCGTCTAAAAAACCATAGGTTATTACATTTTAAAATCTTTATTCGACTTATACCTAATCTTCATTACTTTCATTATTTATTTATTACACTATTTACAACCTAACGGTACTATCAAATATCTAAAAAATAAGTACATTATATAAATCTATATCACTATATAATACAATTAACTATCTTAATCTTATAATGAAACTGATTTTAAAATTATTTTTTATGGTAAAAAGGACATTGTGGCATAGTACAGTTATTGCCATAGTGGCAAGGCTTCGGATGTTCGTAAGGGCACAGCAGCGATTGACACCTTTGACCATATATGCAAGGCTTCTTTTGGTACAACCTGCATATTTTACGCACCGGATATTTAAACTCTAGAGACCCTGTAACAACAAGTATAACTTATATATTATATAACAACAAGTATCACTTAATGCAAATATTCATAGCCTACGATAAGCAGTCAGGCGCCGTCGTAATTGCCTCCTCCGTTACTCAGCAGAGGCACCGCTAGCAATATAGGTTGCTTGGGCCTCGGGAGATTTTACACTTCAGAACTTACAAATTTATCAACCATTTTATCTTCCTAACGGAACATGTATCATGGAATACGAAAAATGTCGGCGTCACAGCTATCTGCGGCCAAGGAAATAGGTAGGTAAATTTTATTAGAGGTCCGTAGACACTAAGGACACTATTTGATTTATTAACTAGCCCACATTTGCTTTGATAATTCAAAATCAGCATAGATATTGAAAATGGCAAAATTCAAGATCACCTCCGTCTTCAAGTGCCTGCCCGCCCTTAGTTTGATTGCTTTCACAAAGTGATAATTTCCAAGAGTTAAATAATACATTATTGATAATAGTGTGCATACTTACCAAAACCAGTCCTATTAGTCGACGCACTTGATGTGGCTGGCAGCGGGGCGCTCGGCGTGTGCGAATACATGCAATTATGACGCTTACATAATGCCATGTATTTGCAGCGGGGGTGCGTAAACGCACATGCTGATCCGAAGCGACATTTCGGGAACATCCGACATAATGTAGCGTACTTACGCATAACCGTACGTTCTTGCCGCATTCTGGAACAAATAAAGCAAAACTAACCATTAAAATAAACTTCTATATCGCTGTCAACAGTCAACAGGTAAATGCAGCGGTGGTGATTCTACTAAGCAACTGGTCAACATAGTAGTACTACTATCAGCATTTAAGAACTTTCCTTCACTATTATACTGAATGGTTTACACCTTTTACTATTTGTACATCACCGTCCGCCTGTTTCAAAGCCTAATGACAAACCCTTCAACGTGGCTTACAATGAAACTAAAAGTTCAGACTTCATTGATCTGTAAAAGTGACTTCACTGGGTGTGAATTTAAGTGCAATGCAAAAATAGACAATTTCCCCGTTTTTGCTCATATCAGAAAAAGGTATCCATAGTACTTACACTTCATTTATCAACTCAATCTCATTGATCATTTTGGGTTCGCAGTTGTCAGAATCCTGTGCTTTGTCAGCGTACTTTTCTTTGGACGTTGTATGTTCTTGGTGTCCGGCGCATTTTATAGTCGGTGACACAAGCGCCTGCGGTCTTTCTTGTTCTACGTTTTTATTTGACATCTGGAGAGAATGAATTAAGAGAATGTTATCTTATTATATTTTCACTTTTCCTTTTTCGTTTATTAAATACGATTCCTTAATAGAACCCGATCGCAAGACCACCTATATAAGTAACACATTTACCTATGGAAAACATTACTAAGTAGGAAGATCAATGATATTCTGTAGTATAATTATTTAAATATTGTACTTAGGCCTATTATTATTTATTTTAACTATAATAATTATTGTTATTTATTTTAACTTTTTTTATTTAAAATAGTCTAATGTTTCTATGCCGAGTTTAAGCGCAATGTAATCGATACCCAGACATCTATCTACACCAAAAATCTCAATAAAATCAGTTGTTCATCATAGACACATTATACAGATGAATATTAATAATATTAAAGACATTACCTGCATTTTCAGTAGATATTCTTTCGCTGCCGTCGTAGCACTACTATGAGTAATAGATGAAAAATAATCCACACTTCAGTGTCACGTGACTAAAAGTTTGTATACTAGCCCAATCAAACGTCACTTTTACTGTAAATTGAGAGAGAGCTCTTGAGAAACGTCTGTGTTGAAGCGTGAACGAACACCGAATCAACCTCAAATCATATTTCGAAACAGGAGTAGTGATCTTCGAAGCGGACTACCTACCAACCTACCTGGGTTTAAAAAAAATACCAGTTTTTTACAATAGTTTACAGGTCCTAAAATATCTGCTATTTGTTGCAAAGGTTTGATGGACTGAATAATAAACCTTAGGTACTTCTAGGGTTAATTTATGATGTTTAAAAAATAAAGAAAAAAGAATAAACATGACTCAATTGTATCTGAGTAGGTATGATTTAGTGATAGGCAAGTGACTCAATCACACACATAACTGTTCTATAACATCAATTTCAAAATTGAAAAACATTTTAAGAAATCAACAATACTTTTATTCAACAAACCTTAGAGAACCTAGAACTTACAAAATCATTAGGTATTCATGTAGGTGTTCCACAGGGATCAATCCTTGGTCCATTTCTTTTTTTGATGTATATATTAATAACTTTACTTACCATGTTGGGGATAAACATGACGTTGTACTGTTTGCGGAAGATACCTGTTTGACATTTAAAATTAATTGACAATTAATTAATTATGATGATGTTAACAGCGCACTCCCAAAAGTTGTTCATTGGTGAACGTTAATAATATTCTTTCCATTAAAAAAAAAAACTAAAGCTACTTAGTTTTCGACTGCAATTTGAGACAGGTGGCGACCAATGTGCAACTTAATGGATCAGGGTTGGAAACTGTTGGGGCTACTGTGTTTTTGGGTATTATGACTCAAAGTTGCAGTATGGGCCATATATAGAAAAGTGGTCAGGCAAATTAAGCTCTGCTGCATATCAGTAAAAACAATAAGGCGGCTTACTGAAGTTGAAATGGCTGGAATTGTATATTTCAGTTATTTCCATAGCGTTATATTATACTGAATTCTTCTCTGGGGAGTCTCGGCGGACATTAATACGATATATATTTTACTAAAAAACTTTTTTCCGGGATAAGAGTACTTGTCTCCCTTTATTCATTCCTAGAAGTACGAACGAACACTGAAAAAGCTTCTATTATTTTTTTAAAGAAGATTAGGGATTTTTAATCGACACTTCTCATAAAATTGTCATTATTTAAAACACAGGTAGAGTTTAAAAAAATTCCAGTTCTTAAAACGATAACTTATTGTTGAAAAGTTTTTATTGGTCAAAACAATAGCGTATTATTTAAAAATGAAATCTACTTGAATAATTTTTTAACTATAAATATTTTCCCATGCAACGACAAAAGACTCAACTAGGTTAACATATACCTGAAAAAAATGTCGTTTAAAATAATAAATAATGTCGAGGTAACGGGGTACCTAGTGATAAACAAAATATTTAAAATAGTTTCTGTATTAGGGTTACGTGGCCGTCCTGAAGATCATGTGGGCGTGAAGATCGAGGGCTTTGATTATGTTGACGGAGGTTTTAAGAACAACGCTCTCAAGAAGATACACTATTACGCTCTTTACACGTGGCTATTGAGAACATGTATTTCAAAAGAAGTTTTAACACTGAAAGACCGATTTCCTACTAAGATGGGAGACAAGTAGCCACCTAAAAAGTCATACCTGGAGACAATCTCTTCTAAAAAACTAATAACTATTAATAATAATATATATGTAAAAGTTTGTGAGTTTGTTGTTTCTACACGCTCAAACGGCTGTATTAGTTTTGATAAAATTTGGTGTAAAGGTTACTTTTATCCCAGTAATTTTTTTCTAGAAAAGCTTCACTATACGGACGGACAGTCATGGTTTTCAATAAATTGTAGAGACATCTAGTTGAGCGTCTAATGGATATACATCCTCAGTGTGCATTATTCCAAGATAAGAAATTCCATAGAGCGGTCAAACACCTGAACATTTCGAAGGGTTCTATGGAGTTGTGATAACGAGTAACTTTGTATTTTTAATTTTTGTAGTCTGACATTGTGCCTGACCTCCTATCGTTGTATGTAAAATACAATTGTGATAACGAACAGCTCAAACCATCGATTTGTCTACAATTTGACGTATAGAAAGTTATTATGACGTAGGAACGCATTTCGCATTTATAGCAGGGATTCGTAGTATGCTGCGGGCAATGCTGCAAAAACTACTAGCTCGAAGTCACGAGCTATTTCTTGATAATTCTATTCGATGTTTTCATTCGATTCGATCAAATTCTAATTTTAAATCGTAAAACTTTAAACTGAGAATGGTAGTTATGGGCAAGAATAAACTAGGGACCCTTTAAAAACACAGCTTACTAGGGCAGTTTGGAAATTCAGTGACTTAAGGATGAATTAAAACTTTTTTAATAATTTTTTTTTTAATCTTAATGGGGAACCTAATGTGACATAAATAATAGTTATACTGCTACCTAGGGACAGTTTTAGTATAAAAATCCATGTAATCGACTGAACGAATCAACCTACAAAATATTATTTTCCCTGATTGTACAACAATTAATCGAATAAAGTAATTGTCCCCTCACAGCTATCTGCGGCCAAAGAGGAATATTCAAGATTTGTAGGAAGTTAAGAAATCCTCATGAAAAAGCCTTTGTTTCGGTTTAAATCAGCATAGAGATTCAAAATTAACGTTTGCAGTTATTGTATTTGGTGTGTGATTGCTATAGAATGTGATGTGAACGGAATTGGTTTTTCGATATAAGTTGTCATATTACCTGTGTGCACTGGTGTGGCCGGTCTTTCGACTTTTGAGGGGAGTAACTTATGGATTGTTAGTGAAACTAATTCGTATTGTTGGCTTAATAGTTCACAAATTGCTCGATAACTAGAAAAGATAATACATGAAAATACTTTCTGTCTATTTATAATTCATCAATAATCGAAGGAGTGTCATGGTGCTAGAGTGATTTTTATTGACAGACATTACCTGTTGTAGTTGCTGATAATATGGCATTTTATGTCTGCGTTTTAGTAGCAGGTGGGTTCTTTATATTCGTAGCAGGTAAATAATCAGCATTCTCAAAAATGTATCTCTTTGGAAACTACAGAACCCATTTTTTCAAAACCACTGACAACGTTTTGGGTTGATGTTGTTCGCATTACATGCTCTACCAAACAAATTAGCCACATTTGTCTGATAAATTATTCGATGTATAAGAGTTTTTAGGAATGTTACTACACTGCCCTCAAAATATTTAATGCTGCCTTACTGCCTTTACTACCCTCCATTAATCAATAATTAACGGCCCATATACGCAAAAATGAAGGAAATGGATCCGGTGCGTAGTAAACCAGCAAATCATTCTTGAATCACAGGATCAGGATCCTGTAATACAAAAATGACATGTTTCTCACTGCCTCGGTAGTGCAGTGATAGTTAGCGCGACTACCGCATTAAGGTCCTGGGATAGACTCCTGGCTCGAAAAAAATATTAGTGTGATCCACAAATGTTTTTTTCGGAATTTGGGTGTTTTCTATGAATATTTGTATATATTTAGAAACATAAAAGAATGTTCAGTTGTCTTCACCTAGCTTAAATTAGTTTTTTTTAAACTAGATGGCTCTGTGTAAAAAAAATGTTAAACTATATTTATTTTATTAGTTCTTCCTTAATTTGATCCTGTACCTATGTCACAGTGGTGGATACGGCTAATTTGTCATGGAAATAACAAGATCTCAGCGATCCGATGTCCACTGCTAGGACATACAGCTTCTCAATTTATAACAGCCGTATTGTTAATATCAAATCCACCTTAAATGCCAGAAATGTCTGCCACTTTCAAGAGACATTGATAAACATCCGCAGTGTACAGATTTCCCGGCTGGCTGACTAATATATCAACCCACAGCACAAACCGTAGGTTTGGCTCAAATTTGGCATTTGAAAGTTGGAAAACAGGGATTTGAAGCCATAATCAAACATCTACTTAATGACAGTTCGCGGCTTAGCTCCTTGGTGATTAAATTAATTGGGTTCCTTCTCGCTTTTTTTTAGTAAATACCTTGTTAAACTATAAATCAAATCGTAGTCACCACTGGTGCATATAGGCAAGAAAACCTATATAAGCAAGAATATAAAAATAAGGTCCGTCTAAAAAACCATAGGTTATTACATTTTAAAATCTTTATTCGACTTATACCTAATCTTCATTACTTTCATTATTTATTTATTACACTATTTACAACCTAACGGTACTATCAAATATCTAAAAAATAAATACATTATATAAATCTATATCACTATATAATACAATTAACTATCTTAATCTTATAATGAAACTGATTTTAAAATTATTTTTTATGGTAAAAAGGACATTGTGGCATAGTACAGTTATTGCCATAGTGGCAAGGCTTCGGATGTTCGTAAGGGCACAGCAGCGATTGACACCTTTGACCATATATGCAAGGCTTCTTTTGGTACAACCTGCATATTTTACGCACCGGATATTTAAACTCTAGAGACCCTGTAACAACAAGTATAACTTATATATTATATAACAACAAGTATCACTTAATGCAAATATTCATAGCCTACGATAAGCAGTCAGGCGCCGTCGTAATTGCCTCCTCCGTTACTCAGCAGAGGCACCGCTAGCAATATAGGTTGCTTGGGCCTCGGGAGATTTTACACTTCAGAACTTACAAATTTATCAACCATTTTATCTTCCTAACGGAACATGTATCATGGAATACGAAAAATGTCGGCGTCACAGCTATCTGCGGCCAAGGAAATAGGTAGGTAAATTTTATTAGAGGTCCGTAGACACTAAGGACACTATTTGATTTATTAACTAGCCCACATTTGCTTTGATAATTCAAAATCAGCATAGATATTGAAAATGGCAAAATTCAAGATCACCTCCGTCTTCAAGTGCCTGCCCGCCCTTAGTTTGATTGCTTTTACAAAGGGATAATTTCCAAGAGTTTAATAATACATTAATGATAATAGTGTGCATACTTACCAAAACCAGTCCTATTAGTCGACGCACTTGATGTGGCTGGCAGCGGGGCGCTCGGCTTGTGCGAATACATGCAATTATGACGCTTACATAATGCCATGTATTTGCAGCGGGGGTGCGTAAACGCACATGCTGATCCGAAGCGACATTTCGGGAACATCCGACATAATGTAGCGTACTTACGCATAACCGTACGTTCTTGCCGCATTCTGGAACAAATAAAGCAAAACTAACCATTAAAATAAACTTCTATATCGCTGTCAACAGTCAACAGGTAAATGCAGCGGTGGTGATTCTACTAAGCAACTGGTCAACATAGTAGTACTACTATCAGCACTTAAGAACTTTCCTTCACTATTATACTGAATGGTTTACACCTTTTACTATTTGTACATCACCGTCCGCCTGTTTCAAAGCCTAATGACAACCCGTCAACGTGGCTTACAATGAAACTAAAAGTTCAGACTTCATTGATCTGTAAAAGTGACTTCACTGGGTGTGAATTTAAGTGCAATGCAAAAATAGACTATTTCCCCGTTTTTCTCATATCAGAAAAAGGTATCCATAGTACTTACACTTCATTTATCAACTCAATCTCATTGATCATTTTGGGTTCGCAGTTGTCAGAATCCTGTGCTTTGTCAGCGTACTTTTCTTTGGACGTTGTATGTTCTTGGTGTCCGGCGCATTTTATAGTCGGTGACACAAGCGCCTGCGGTCTTTCTTGTTCTACATTTTTATTTGACATCTGGAGAGAATGAATTAAGAGAATGTTATCTTATTATATTTTCACTTTTCCTTTTTCGTTTATTAAATACGATTCCTTAATAGAACCCGATCGCAAGACCACCTATATAAGTAACACATTTACCTATGGAAAACATTACTAAGTAGGAAGATCAATGATATTCTGTAGTATAATTATTTAAATATTGTACTTAGGCCTATTATTGTTATTTATTTTAACTTTTTTTATTTAAAATAGTCTAATGTTTCTATGCCGAGTTTAAGCGCAATGTAATCGATACCCAGACATCTATCTACACCAAAAATCTCAATAAAATCAGTTGTTCATCATAGACACATTATACAGATGAATATTAATAATATTAAAGATATTACCTGCATTTTCAGTAGATATTCTTTCGCTGTCGTCGTAGCACTACTATGTATAGTAATAGATGAAAAATAATCCACACTTCAATGTCACGTGACTAAAAGTTTGTATACTAGCCCAATCAAACGTCACTTTTACTGTAAATTGAGAGAGAGCTCTTGAGAAACGTCTGTGTAGAAGCGTGAACGAACACTGAATCAACCTCAAATCATATTTCGAAACAGGAGTAGTGATCTTCGAAGCGGACTACCTACCTACCTACCTGGGTTTAAAAAAAATACCAGCTTTTTACAATAGTTTACAGGTCCTAAAATATCTGCTATTTGTTGCAAAGGTTTGATGGACTGAACAATAAACCTTAGGTACTTCTAGGGTTAATTTATGATGTTTAAAAAATAAAGAAAAAAGAATAAACATGACTCAATTGTATCTGAGTAGGTATGATTTAGTGATAGGCAAGTGACTCAATCACACACGTAACTGTTCTATAACAGCAATTTCAAAATTGAAAAACATTTTAAGAAATCAACAATACTTTTATTCAACAAACCTTAGAGAACCTAGAACTTACAAAATCATTAGGTATTCATGTAGGTGTTCCACAGGGATCAATCCTTGGTCCATTTCTTTTTTTGATGTATATATTAATAACTTTACTTACCATGTTGGGGATAAACATGAGGTTGTACTGTTTGCGGAAGATACCTGTTTGACATTTAAAATTAATTGACAATTAATTAATTATGATGATGTTAACAGCGCACTCCCAAAAGTTGTTCATTGGTGAACGTTAATAATATTCTTTTAAATGATAAAAAAAACTAAAGCTACTTAGTTTTCGACTGCAATTTGAGACAGGTGGCGACCAATGTGCAACTTAATGGATCAGGGTTGGAAACTGTTGGGGCTACTGTGTTTTTGGGTATTATGACTCAAAGTTGCAGTATGGGCCATATATAGAAAAGTGGTCAGGCAAATTAAGCTCTGCTGCATATCAGTAAAAACAATAAGGCGGCTTACTGAAGTTGAAATGGCTGGAATTGTATATTTCAGTTATTTCCATAGCGTTATATTATACTGAATTCTTCTCTGGGGAGACTCGGCGGACATTAATACGATATTTATTTTACTAAAAAACCTTTTTCCGGGATAAGAGTACTTGTCTCCCTTTATTCATTCCTAGAAGTACGAACGAACACTGAAAAAGCTTCTATTATTTTTTTAAAGAAGATTAGGGATTTTTGATCGACACTTCTCATAAAATTGTCATTATTTAAAACACAGGTAGAGTTTAAAAAAAATCCAGTTCTTAAAACGATAACTTATTGTTGAAAAGTTTTTATTGGTCAAAACAATAGCGTATTATTTAAAAATAAAATCTACTTGAATATTTTTTTAACTATAAATATTTTCCCATGCAACGACAAAAGACTCAACTAGGTTAACATATACCTGAAAAAAATGTCGTTTAAAATAATAAATAATGTCGAGGTAACGGGGTACCTAGTGATAAACAAAATATTTAAAATAGTTTCTGTATTAGGGTTACGTGGCCGTCCTGAAGATCATGTGGGCGTGAAGATCGAGGGCTTTGATTATGTTGACGGAGGTTTTAAGAACAACGCTCCCAAGAAGATACACTATTACGCTCTTTACACGTGGCTATTGTGAACATGTATTTCAAAAGAAGTTTTAACACTGAAAGACCGATTTCCTACTAAGATGGGAGACAAGTAGCCACCTAAAAAGTCATACCTGGAGACAATCTCTTCTAAAAAACTAATAACTATTAATAATAATATATATGTAAAAGTTTGTGAGTTTGTTGTTTCTACACGCTCAAACGGCTGTATTAGTTTTGATAAAATTTGGTGTAAAGGTTACTTTTATCCCAGTAATTTTTTTCTAGAAAAGCTTCACTATACGGACGGACAGTCATGGTTTTCAATAAATTGTAGAGACATCTAGTTGAGCGTCTAATGGATATACATCCTCAGTGTGCATTATTTCAAGATAAGAAATTCCATAGAGCAGTCAAACACCTGAACATTTCGAAGGGTTCTATGGAGTTGTGATAACGAGTAACTTTGTATTTTTAATTTTTGTAGTCTGACATTGTACCTGACCTCCTATCGTTGTATGTAAAATACAATTGTGATAACGAACAGCTCAAACCATCGATTTGTCTACAATTTGATGTATAGAAAGTTATTATGACGTAGGAACGCATTTCGCATTTATAGCAGGGATTCGTAGTATGCTGCGGGCAATGCTGCAAAAACTACTAGCTCGAAGTCACGAGCTATTTCTTGATAATTCTATTCGATTTTTTCATTCGATTCGATCAAATTCTAATTTTAAATCGTAAAACTTTAAACTGAGAATGGTAGTTATGGGCAAGAATAAACTAGGGACCCTTTAAAAACACAGCTTACTAGGGCAGTTTGGAAATTCAGTGACTTAAGGATGAATTAAAACTTTATTAATATTTTTATTTTTTAATCTTAATGGGGAACCTAATGTGACATAAATAATAGTTATACTGCTACCTAGGGACAGTTTTAGTATAAAAATCCATGTAATCGACTGAACGAATCAACCTACAAAATATTATTTTCCCTGATTGTACAACAATTAATCGAATAAAGTTATTGTCCCCTCACAGCTATCTGCGGCCAAGGAGGAATATTCAAGATTTGTAGGAAGTTAAGAAATCCTCATGAAAAAGCCTTTGTTTCGGTTTAAATCAGCATAGAGATTCAAAATTAACGTTTGCAGTTATTGTATTTGGTGTGTGATTGCTATAGAATGTGATGTGAACGGAATTGGTTTTTCGATATAAGTTGTCATATTACCTGTGTGCACTGGTGTGGCCGGTCTTTCGACTTTTGAGGGGAGTAACTTATGGATTGTTAGTGAAACTAATTCGTATTGTTGGCTTATTGTTCACAAATTGCTCGATAACTAGAAAAGATAATACATGAAAATACTTTCTGTCTATTTATAATTCATCAATAATCGAAGGAGTGTCATGGTGCTAGAGTGATTTTTATTGACAGACATTACCTGTTGTAGTTGCTGATAATATGGCATTTTATGTCTGCGTTTTAGTAGCAGGTGGGTTCTTTATATTCATAGCAGGTAAATAATCAGCATTCTCAAAAATGCATCTCTTTGGAAACTACAGAACCCATTTTTTCAAAACCACTGACAACGTTTTGGGTTGATGTTGTTCGCATTACATGCTCTACCAAACAAATTAGCCACATTTGTCTGATAAATTATTCGATGTATAAGAGTTTTTAGGAATGTTACTACACTGCCCTCAAAATATTTAATGCTGCCTTACTGCCTTTACTACCCTCCATTAATCAATAATTAACGGCCCATATACGCAAAAATGAAGGAAATGGATCCGGTGCGTAGTAAACCAGCAAATCATTCTTGAATCACAGGATCAGGATCCTGTAATACAAAAATGACATGTTTCTCACTGCCTCGGTAGTGCAGTGATAGTTAGCGCGACTACCGCATTAAGGTCCTGGGATAGACTCCTGGCTCGAAAAAAATATTAGTGTGATCCACAAATGTTTTTTTCGGAATTTGGGTGTTTTCTATGAATATTTGTATATATTTAGAAACATAAAAGAATGTTCAGTTGTCTTCACCTAGCTTAAATTAGTTTTTTTTAAACTAGATGGCTCTGTGTAAAAAAAATGTTAAACTATATTTATTTTATTAGTTCTTCCTTAATTTGATCCTGTACCTATGTCACAGTGGTGGATACGGCTAATTTGTCATGGAAATAACAAGATCTCAGCGATCCGATGTCCACTGCTAGGACATACAGCTTCTCAATTTATAACAGCCGTATTGTTAATATCAAATCCACCTTAAATGCCAGAAATGTCTGCCACTTTCAAGAGACATTGATAAACATCCGCAGTGTACAGATTTCCCGGCTGGCTGACTAATATATCAACCCACAGCACAAACCGTAGGTTTGGCTCAAATTTGGCATTTGGAAGTTGGAAAACGGGGATTTGAAGCCATCATCAAACATCTACTTAATGACAGTTCGCGGCTTAGCTCCTTGGTGATTAAATTAATTGTGTTCCTTCTCGCCTTTTTTTAGTAAATACCTTGTTAAACTATAAATCAAATCGTAGTCACCACTGGTGCATATAGGCAAGAAAACCTATATAAGCAAGAATATAAAAATAAGGTCCGTCTAAAAAACCATAGGTTATTACATTTTAAAATCTTTATTCGACTTATACCTAATCTTCATTACTTTCATTATTTATTTATTACACTATTTACAACCTAACGGTACTATCAAATATCTAAAAAATAAATACATTATATAAATCTATATCACTATATAATACAATTAACTATCTTAATCTTATAATGAAACTGATTTTAAAATTATTTTTTATGGTAAAAAGGACATTGTGGCATAGTACAGTTATTGCCATAGTGGCAAGGCTTTGGATGTTCGTAAGGGCACAGCAGCGATTGACACCTTTGACCATATATGCAAGGCTTCCTTTGGTACAACCTGCATATTTTACGCACCGGATATTTAAACTCTAGAGACCCTGTAACAACAAGTATAACTTATATATTATATAACAACAAGTATCACTTAATGCAAATTTTCATAGCCTACGATAAGCAGTCAGGCGCCGTCGTAATTGCCTCCTCCGTTACTCAGCAGAGGCACCGCTAGCAATATAGGTTGCTTGGGCCTCGGGAGATTTTAGTGGGGACCCTTTCACTCAAACCAACTTACAAATTTATCAACCATTTTATCTTCCTAACGGAACATGTATCATGGAATACGAAAAATGTCGGCGTCACAGCTATCTGCGGCCAAGGAAATAGGTAGGTAAATTTTATTAGAGGTCCGTAGACACTAAGGACACTATTTGATTTATTAACTAGCCCACATTTGCTTTGATAATTCAAAATCAGCATAGATATTGAAAATGGCAAAATTCAAGATCACCTCCGTCTTCAAGTGCCTGCCCGCCCTTAGTTTGATTGCTTTTACAAAGTGATAATTTCCAAGAGTTAAATAATACATTAATGATAATAGTGTGCATACTTACCAAAACCAGTCCTATTAGTCGACGCACTTGATGTGGCTGGCAGCGGGGCGCTCGGCGTGTGCGAATACATGCAATTATGACGCTTACATAATGCCATGTATTTGCAGCGGGGGTGCGTAAACGCACATGCTGATCCGAAGCGACATTTCGGGAACATCCGACATAATGTAGCGTACTTACGCATAACCGTACGTTCTTGCCGCATTCTGGAACAAATAAAGCAAAACTAACCATTAAAATAAACTTCTATATCGCTGTCAACAGTCAACAGGTAAATGCAGCGGTGGTAATTCTACTAAGCAACTGGTCAACATAGTAGTACTACTATCAGCATTTAAGAACTTTCCTTCACTATTATACTGAATGGTTTACACCTTTTACTATTTGTACATCACCGTCCGCCTGTTTCAAAGCCTAATGACAAACCCTTCAACGCGGCTTACAATGAAACTAAAAGTTAAAATAAAAATAATAAATATCCATCACGCCTTATCCCCGAAGGGGTGGCAGAGGCATATTATATGCCCACTTTTCACCGTGTGGATTCCTGTCCCACGTAATAGGTGGTGAGCCCATTGCCGTGTTGAAATAGACAGACGCAGGTTGTGGCTACCTGTTGTTGAAATTTTCAAGCCGCCCATAAGGCCTTCCACCAGGCTTAACGACTGCCATTTTACTGGCTACCGGGACCAACGGCTTAACGTGCCTTCCGAAGCACGGAAACGCTCGCAAATGTAAATGCCACAAAGTGGTCACCCATCCGAGGCCCAGCCATAGTGAAAGTTGCGTAACTCAGTGATCGTTTACAGAACACTGAGACCGCGAGGCGAACTAAAAGTTCAGACTTCATTGATCTGTAAAAGTGACTTCACTGGGTGTGAATTTAAGTGCAATGCAAAAATAGACTATTTCCCCGTTTTTCTCATATCAGAAAAAGGTATCCATAATACTTACACTTCATTTATCAACTCAATCTCATTGATCATTTTGGGTTCGCAGTTGTCAGAATCCTGTGCTTTGTCAGCGTACTTTTCTTTGGACGTTGTATGTTCTTGGTGTCCGGCGCATTTTATAGTCGGTGACACAAGCGCCTGCGGTCTTTCTTGTTCTACGTTTTTATTTGACATCTGGAGAGAATGAATTAAGAGAATGTTATCTTATTATATTTTCACTTTTCCTTTTTCGTTTATTAAATACGATTCCTTAATAGAACCCGATCGCAAGACCACCTATATAAGTAACACATTTACCTATGGAAAACATTACTAAGTAGGAAGATCAATGATATTCTGTAGTATAATTATTTAAATATTGTACTTAGGCCTATTATTGTTATTTATTTTAACTTTTTTTATTTAAAATAGTCTAATGTTTCTATGCCGAGTTTAAGCGCAATGTAATCGATACCCAGACATCTATCTACACCAAAAATCTCAATAAAATCAGTTGTTCATCATAGACACATTATACAGATGAATATTAATAATATTAAAGACATTACCTGCATTTTCAGTAGATATTCTTTCGCTGCCGTCGTAGCACTACTATGTATAGTATATATACATATAGTTGTAGTAATAGATGAAAAATAATCCACACTTCAATGTCACGTGACTAAAAGTTTGTATACTAGCCCAATCAAACGTCACTTTTACTGTAAATTGAGAGAGAGCTCTTGAGAAACGTCTGTGTAGAAGCGTGAACGAACACTGAATCAACCTCAAATCATATTTCGAAACAGGAGTAGTGATCTTCGAAGCGGACTACCTACCTACCTACCTGGGTTTAAAAAAAATACCAGCTTTTTACAATAGTTTACAGGTCCTAAAATATCTGCTATTTGTTGCAAAGGTTTGATGGACTGAACAATAAACCTTAGGTACTTCTAGGGTTAATTTATGATGTTTAAAAAATAAAGAAAAAAGAATAAACATGACTCAATTGTATCTGAGTAGGTATGATTTAGTGATAGGCAAGTGACTCAATCACACACGTAACTGTTCTATAACAGCAATTTCAAAATTGAAAAACATTTTAAGAAATCAACAATACTTTTATTCAACAAACCTTAGAGAACCTAGAACTTACAAAATCATTAGGTATTCATGTAGGTGTTCCACAGGGATCAATCCTTGGTCCATTTCTTTTTTTGATTTATATATTAATAACTTTACTTACCATGTTGGGGATAAACATGAGGTTGTACTGTTTGCGGAAGATACCTGTTTGACATTTAAAATTAATTGACAATTAATTAATTATGATGATGTTAACAGCGCACTCCCAAAAGTTGTTCATTGGTGAACGTTAATAATATTCTTTTAAATGATAAAAAAAACTAAAGCTACTTAGTTTTCGACTGCAATTTGAGACAGGTGGCGACCAATGTGCAACTTAATGGATCAGGGTTGGAAACTGTTGGGGCTACTGTGTTTTTGGGTATTATGACTCAAAGTTGCAGTATGGGCCATATATAGAAAAGTGGTCAGGCAAATTAAGCTCTGCTGCATATCAGTAAAAACAATAAGGCGGCTTACTGAAGTTGAAATGGCTGGAATTGTATATTTCAGTTATTTCCATAGCGTTATATTATACTGAATTCTTCTCTGGGGAGACTCGGCGGACATTAATACGATATTTATTTTACTAAAAAACCTTTTTCCGGGATAAGAGTACTTGTCTCCCTTTATTCATTCCTAGAAGTACGAACGAACACTGAAAAAGCTTCTATTATTTTTTTAAAGAAGATTAGGGATTTTTAATCGACACTTCTCATAAAATTGTCATTATTTAAAACACAGGTAGAGTTTAAAAAAATTCCAGTTCTTAAAACGATAACTTATTGTTGAAAAGTTTTTATTGGTCAAAACAATAGCGTATTATTTAAAAATGAAATCTACTTGAATAATTTTTTAACTATAAATATTTTCCCATGCAACGACAAAAGACTCAACTAGGTTAACATATACCTGAAAAAAATGTTGTTTAAAATAATAAATAATGTCGAGGTAACGGGGTACCTAGTGATAAACAAAATATTTAAAATAGTTTCTGTATTAGGGTTACGTGGCCGTCCTGAAGATCATGTGGGCGTGAAGATCGAGGGCTTTGATTATGTTGACGGAGGTTTTAAGAACAACGCTCCCAAGAAGATACACTATTACGCTCTTTACACGTGGCTATTGTGAACATGTATTTCAAAAGAAGTTTTAACACTGAAAGACCGATTTCCTACTAAGATGGGAGACAAGTAGCCACCTAAAAAGTCATACCTGGAGACAATCTCTTCTAAAAAACTAATAACTATTAATAATAATATATATGTAAAAGTTTGTGAGTTTGTTGTTTCTACACGCTCAAACGGCTGTATTAGTTTTGATAAAATTTGGTGTAAAGGTTACTTTTATCCCAGTAATTTTTTTCTAGAAAAGCTTCACTATACGGACGGACAGTCATGGTTTTCAATAAATTGTAGAGACATCTAGTTGAGCGTCTAATGGATATACATCCTCAGTGTGCATTATTCCAAGATAAGAAATTCCATAGAGCAGTCAAACACCTGAACATTTCGAAGGGTTCTATGGAGTTGTGATAACGAGTAACTTTGTATTTTTAATTTTTGTAGTCTGACATTGTACCTGACCTCCTATCGTTGTATGTAAAATACAATTGTGATAACGAACAGCTCAAACCATCGATTTGTCTACAATTTGATGTATAGAAAGTTATTATGACGTAGGAACGCATTTCGCATTTATAGCAGGGATTCGTAGTATGCTGCGGGCAATGCTGCAAAAATTACTAGCTCGAAGTCACGAGCTATTTCTTGATAATTCTATTCGATTTTTTCATTCGATTCGATCAAATTCTAATTTTAAATCGTAAAACTTTAAACTGAGAATGGTAGTTATGGGCAAGAATAAACTAGGGACCCTTTAAAAACACAGCTTACTAGGGCAGTTTGGAAATTCAGTGACTTAAGGATGAATTAAAACTTTATTAATATTTTTATTTTTTAATCTTAATGGGGAACCTAATGTGACATAAATAATAGTTATACTGCTACCTAGGGACAGTTTTAGTATAAAAATCCATGTAATCGACTGAACGAATCAACCTACAAAATATTATTTTCCCTGATTGTACAACAATTAATCGAATAAAGTTATTGTCCCCTCACAGCTATCTGCGGCCAAGGAGGAATATTCAAGATTTGTAGGAAGTTAAGAAATCCTCATGAAAAAGCCTTTGTTTCGGTTTAAATCAGCATAGAGATTCAAAATTAACGTTTGCAGTTATTGTATTTGGTGTGTGATTGCTATAGAATGTGATGTGAACGGAATTGGTTTTTCGATATAAGTTGTCATATTACCTGTGTGCACTGGTGTGGCCGGTCTTTCGACTTTTGAGGGGAGTAACTTATGGATTGTTAGTGAAACTAATTCGTATTGTTGGCTTATTGTTCACAAATTGCTCGATAACTAGAAAAGATAATACATGAAAATACTTTCTGTCTATTTATAATTCATCAATAATCGAAGGAGTGTCATGGTGCTAGAGTGATTTTTATTGACAGACATTACCTGTTGTAGTTGCTGATAATATGGCATTTTATGTCTGCGTTTTAGTAGCAGGTGGGTTCTTTATATTCATAGCAGGTAAATAATCAGCATTCTCAAAAATGCATCTCTTTGGAAACTACAGAACCCATTTTTTCAAAACCACTGACAACGTTTTGGGTTGATGTTGTTCGCATTACATGCTCTACCAAACAAATTAGCCACATTTGTCTGATAAATTATTCGATGTATAAGAGTTTTTAGGAATGTTACTACACTGCCCTCAAAATATTTAATGCTGCCTTACTGCCTTTACTACCCTCCATTAATCAATAATTAACGGCCCATATACGCAAAAATGAAGGAAATGGATCCGGTGCGTAGTAAACCAGCAAATCATTCTTGAATCACAGGATCAGGATCCTGTAATACAAAAATGACATGTTTCTCACTGCCTCGGTAGTGCAGTGATAGTTAGCGCGACTACCGCATTAAGGTCCTGGGATAGACTCCTGGCTCGAAAAAAATATTAGTGTGATCCACAAATGTTTTTTTCGGAATTTAGGTGTTTTCTATGAATATTTGTATATATTTAGAAACATAAAAGAATGTTCAGTTGTCTTCACCTAGCTTAAATTAGTTTTTTTTTAAACTAGATGGCTCTGTGTAAAAAAAAATGTTAAACTATATTTATTTTATTAGTTCTTCCTTAATTTGATCCTGTACCTATGTCACAGTGGTGGATACGGCTAATTTGTCATGGAAATAACAAGATCTCAGCGATCCGATGTCCACTGCTAGGACATACAGCTTCTCAATTTATAACAGCCGTATTGTTAATATCAAATCCACCTTAAATGCCAGAAATGTCTGCCACTTTCAAGAGACATTGATAAACATCCGCAGTGTACAGATTTCCCGGCTGGCTGACTAATATATCAACCCACAGCACAAACCGTAGGTTTGGCTCAAATTTGGCATTTGGAAGTTGGAAAACGGGGATTTGAAGCCATCATCAAACATCTACTTAATGACAGTTCGCGGCTTAGCTCCTTGGTGATTAAATTAATTGTGTTCCTTCTCGCTTTTTTTAGTAAATACCTTGTTAAACTATAAATCAAATCGTAGTCACCACTGGTGCATATAGGCAAGAAAACCTATATAAGCAAGAATATAAAAATAAGGTCCGTCTAAAAAACCATAGGTTATTACATTTTAAAATCTTTATTCGACTTATACCTAATCTTCATTACTTTCATTATTTATTTATTACACTATTTACAACCTAACGGTACTATCAAATATCTAAAAAATAAATACATTATATAAATCTATATCACTATATAATACAATTAACTATCTTAATCTTATAATGAAACTGATTTTAAAATTATTTTTTATGGTAAAAAGGACATTGTGGCATAGTACAGTTATTGCCATAGTGGCAAGGCTTTGGATGTTCGTAAGGGCACAGCAGCGATTGACACCTTTGACCATATATGCAAGGCTTCCTTTGGTACAACCTGCATATTTTACGCACCGGATATTTAAACTCTAGAGACCCTGTAACAACAAGTATAACTTATATATTATATAACAACAAGTATCACTTAATGCAAATATTCATAGCCTACGATAAGCAGTCAGGCGCCGTCGTAATTGCCTCCTCCGTTACTCAGCAGAGGCACCGCTAGCAATATAGGTTGCTTGGGCCTCGGGAGATTTTAGTGGGGACCCTTTCACTCAAACCAACTTACAAATTTATCAACCATTTTATCTTCCTAACGGAACATGTATCATGGAATACGAAAAATGTCGGCGTCACAGCTATCTGCGGCCAAGGAAATAGGTAGGTAAATTTTATTAGAGGTCCGTAGACACTAAGGACACTATTTGATTTATTAACTAGCCCACATTTGCTTTGATAATTCAAAATCAGCATAGATATTGAAAATGGCAAAATTCAAGATCACCTCCGTCTTCAAGTGCCTGCCCGCCCTTAGTTTAATTGCTTTTACAAAGTGATAATTTCCAAGAGTTAAATAATACATTAATGATAATAGTGTGCATACTTACCAAAACCAGTCCTATTAGTCGACGCACTTGATGTGGCTGGCAGCGGGGCGCTCGGCGTGTGCGAATACATGCAATTATGACGCTTACATAATGCCATGTATTTGCAGCGGGGGTGCGTAAACGCACATGCTGATCCGAAGCGACATTTCGGGAACATCCGACATAATGTAGCGTACTTACGCATAACCGTACGTTCTTGCCGCATTCTGGAACAAATAAAGCAAAACTAACCATTAAAATAAACTTCTATATCGCTGTCAACAGTCAACAGGTAAATGCAGCGGTGGTGATTCTACTAAGCAACTGGTCAACATAGTAGTACTACTATCAGCATTTAAGAACTTTCCTTCACTATTATACTGAATGGTTTACACCTTTTACTATTTGTACATCACCGTCCGCCTGTTTCAAAGCCTAATGACAAACCCTTCAACGCGGCTTACAATGAAACTAAAAGTTAAAATAAAAATAATAAATATCCATCACGCCTTATCCCCGAAGGGGTGGCAGAGGCATATTATATGCCCACTTTTCACCGTGTGGATTCCTGTCCCACGTAATAGGTGGTGAGCCCATTGCCGTGTTGAAATAGACAGACGCAGGTTGTGGCTACCTGTTGTTGAAATTTTCAAGCCGCCCATAAGGCCTTCCACCAGGCTTAACGACTGCCATTTTACTGGCTACCGGGACCAACGGCTTAACGTGCCTTCCGAAGCACGGAAACGCTCGCAAATGTAAATGCCACAAAGTGGTCACCCATCCGAGGCCCAGCCATAGTGAAAGTTGCGTAACTCAGTGATCGTTTACAGAACACTGAGACCGCGAGGCGAACTAAAAGTTCAGACTTCATTGATCTGTAAAAGTGACTTCACTGGGTGTGAATTTAAGTGCAATGCAAAAATAGACTATTTCCCCGTTTTTCTCATATCAGAAAAAGGTATCCATAGTACTTACACTTCATTTATCAACTCAATGTCATTGATCATTTTGGGTTCGCAGTTGTCAGAATCCTGTGCTTTGTCAGCGTACTTTTCTTTGGACGTTGTATGTTCTTGGTGTCCGGCGCATTTTATAGTCGGTGACACAAGCGCCTGCGGTCTTTCTTGTTCTACGTTTTTATTTGACATCTGGAGAGAATGAATTAAGAGAATGTTATCTTATTATATTTTCACTTTTCCTTTTTCGTTTATTAAATACGATTCCTTAATAGAACCCGATCGCAAGACCACCTATATAAGTAACACATTTACCTATGGAAAACATTACTAAGTAGGAAGATCAATGATATTCTGTAGTATAATTATTTAAATATTGTACTTAGGCCTATTATTGTTATTTATTTTAACTTTTTTTATTTAAAATAGTCTAATGTTTCTATGCCGAGTTTAAGCGCAATGTAATCGATACCCAGACATCTATCTACACCAAAAATCTCAATAAAATCAGTTGTTCATCATAGACACATTATACAGATGAATATTAATAATATTAAAGACATTACCTGCATTTTCAGTAGATATTCTTTCGCTGCCGTCGTAGCACTACTATGTATAGTATATATACATATAGTTGTAGTAATAGATGAAAAATAATCCACACTTCAATGTCACGTGACTAAAAGTTTGTATACTAGCCCAATCAAACGTCACTTTTACTGTAAATTGAGAGAGAGCTCTTGAGAAACGTCTGTGTAGAAGCGTGAACGAACACTGAATCAACCTCAAATCATATTTCGAAACAGGAGTAGTGATCTTCGAAGCGGACTACCTACCTACCTACCTGGGTTTAAAAAAAATACCAGCTTTTTACAATAGTTTACAGGTCCTAAAATATCTGCTATTTGTTGCAAAGGTTTGATGGACTGAACAATAAACCTTAGGTACTTCTAGGGTTAATTTATGATGTTTAAAAAATAAAGAAAAAAGAATAAACATGACTCAATTGTATCTGAGTAGGTATGATTTAGTGATAGGCAAGTGACTCAATCACACACATAATTGTTCTATAACAGCAATTTCAAAATTGAAAAACATTTTAAGAAATCAACAATACTTTTATTCAACAAACCTTAGAGAACCTAGAACTTACAAAATCATTAGGTATTCATGTAGGTGTTTCACAGGATCAATCCTTGGTCCATTTCTTTTTTTGATGTCTATATTAATAACTTTACTTACCATGTTGGGGATAAACATGAGGTTGTACTGTTTGCGGAAGATACCTGTTTGACATTTAAAATTAATTGACAATTAATTAATTATGATGATGTTAACAGCGCACTCCCAAAAGTTGTTCATTGGTGAACGTTAATAATATTCTTTTAAATGATAAAAAAAACTAAAGCTACTTAGTTTTCGACTGCAATTTGAGACAGGTGGCGACCAATGTGCAACTTAATGGATCAGGGTTGGAAACTGTTGGGGCTACTGTGTTTTTGGGTATTATGACTCAAAGTTGCAGTATGGGCCATATATAGAAAAGTGGTCAGGCAAATTAAGCTCTGCTGCATATCAGTAAAAACAATAAGGCGGCTTACTGAAGTTGAAATGGCTGGAATTGTATATTTCAGTTATTTCCATAGCGTTATATTATACTGAATTCTTCTCTGGGGAGACTCGGCGGACATTAATACGATATTTATTTTACTAAAAAACCTTTTTCCGGGATAAGAGTACTTGTCTCCCTTTATTCATTCCTAGAAGTACGAACGAACACTGAAAAAGCTTCTATTATTTTTTTAAAGAAGATTAGGTATTTTTTATTGACACTTCTCATAAAATTGTCATTATTTAAAACACAGGTAGAGTTTAAAAAAATTCCAGTTCTTAAAACGATAACTTATTGTTGAAAAGTTTTTATTGGTCAAAACAATAGCGTATTATTTAAAAATGAAATCTACTTGAATATTTTTTTAACTATAAATATTTTCCCATGCAACGACAAAAGACTCAACTAGGTTAACATATACCTGAAAAAAATGTCGTTTAAAATAATAAATAATGTCGAGGTAACGGGGGTACCTAGTGATAAACAAAATATTTAAAATAGTTTCTGTATTACGTGGCCGTCCTGAAGATCATGTGGGCGTGAAGATCGAGGGCTTTGATTATGTTGACGGAGGTTTTAAGAACAACGCTCCCAAGAAGATACACTATTACGCTCTTTACACGTGGCTATTGTGAACATGTATTTCAAAAGAAGTTTTAACACTGAAAGACCGATTTCCTACTAAGATGGGAGACAAGTAGCCACCTAAAAAGTCATACCTGGAGACAATCTCTTCTAAAAAACTAATAACTATTAATAATAATATATATGTAAAAGTTTGTGAGTTTGTTGTTTCTACACGCTCAAACGGCTGTATTAGTTTTGATAAAATTTGGTGTAAAGGTTACTTTTATCCCAGTAATTTTTTTCTAGAAAAGCTTCACTATACGGACGGACAGTCATGGTTTTCAATAAATTGTAGAGACATCTAGTTGAGCGTCTAATGGATATACATCCTCAGTGTGCATTATTCCAAGATAAGAAATTCCATAGAGCAGTCAAACACCTGAACATTTCGAAGGGTTCTATGGAGTTGTGATAACGAGTAACTTTGTATTTTTAATTTTTGTAGTCTGACATTGTGCCTGACCTCCTATCTATGTATGTAAAATACAATTGTGATAACGAACAGCTCAAACCATCGATTTGTCTACAATTTAACGTATAGAAAGTTATTATGACGTAGGAACGCATTTCGCATTTATAGCAGGGATTCGTAGTATGCTGCGGGCAATGCTGCAAAAACTACTAGCTCGAAGTCACGAGCTATTTCTTGATAATTCTATTCGATTTTTTCATTCGATTCGATCAAATTCTAATTTTAAATCGTAAAACTTTAAACTGAGAATGGTAGTTATGGGCAAGAATAAACTAGGGACCCTTTAAAAACGCAGCTTACTAGGGCAGTTTGGAAATTCAGTGACTTAAGGATGAATTAAAACTTTTTTAATAATTATTTTTTTTAATCTTAATGGGGAACCTAATGTGACATAAATAATAGTTATACTGCTACCTAGGGACAGTTTTAGTATAACGAACGAACGAATCAACCTACAAAATATTATTTTCCCTGATTGTACAACAATTAATCGAATAAAGTAATTGTCCCCTCACAGCTATCTGCGGCCAAGGAGGAATATTCAAGATTTGTAGGAAGTTAAGAAATCCTCATGAAAAAGCCTTTGTTTCGGTTTAAATCAGCATAGAGATTCAAAATTAACGTTTGCAGTTATTGTATTTGGTGTGTGATTGCTATAGAATGTGATGTGAACGGAATTGGTTTTTCGATATAAGTTGTCATATTACCTGTGTGCACTGGTGTGGCCGGTCTTTCGACTTTTGAGGGGAGTAACTTATGGATTGTTAGTGAAATTAATTCGTATTGTTGGCTTATTGTTCACAAATTGCTCGATAACTAGACAAGATAATACATGAAAATACTTTCTGTCTATTTATAATTCATCAATAATCGAAGGAGTGTCATGGTGCTAGAGTGATTTTTATTGACAGACATTACCTGTTGTAGTTGCTGATAATATGGCATTTTATGTCTGCGTTTTAGTAGCAGGTGGGTTCTTTATATTCGTAGCAGGTAAATAATCAGCATTCTCAAAAATGCATCTCTTTGGAAACTACAGAACCCATTTTTTCAAAACCACTGACAACGTTTTGGGTTGATGTTGTTCGCATTACATGCTCTACCAAACAAATTAGCCACATTTGTCTGATAAATTATTCGATGTATAAGAGTTTTTAGGAATGTTACTACACTGCCCTCAAATTATTTAATGCTGCCTTACTGCCTTTACTTCCCCTTCATTAATCAATAATTAACGGCCCATATACGCAAAAATGAAGGAAATGGATCCGGTGCGTTACTAACGCACCGGATGCGTTACTAACCAGCAAATCATTCTTGAATCACAGGATCAGGATCCTGTAATACAAAAATGACATGTTTCTCACTGCCTCGGTAGTGCAGTGATAGTTAGCGCGACTACCGCATTAAGGTCCTGGGATAGACTCCTGGGTCGAAAAAAATATTAGTGTGATCCAAAAAAGTTTTTTTCGGAATTTGGGTGTTTGCTATGAATATTTGTATATATTTAGAAACATAAAAGAATGTTCAGTTGTCTTCACCTAGCTTAAATTAGTTTTTTTAAACTAGATGGCTCTGTGTAAAAAAAATGTTAAACTATATTTATTTTATTAGTTCTTCCTTAATTTGATCCTGTACCTATTTCACAGTGGTGGATACGGCTAATTTGTCATGGAAATAACAAGATCTCAGCGATCCGATGTCCACTGCTAGGACATACAGCTTCTCAATTTATAACAGCCGTATTGTTAATATCAAATCCACCTTAAATGCCAGAAATGTCTGCCACTTTCAAGAGACATTGATAAACATCCGCAGTGTACAGATTTCCCGGCTGGCTGACTAATATATCAACCCACAGCACAAACCGTAGGTTTGGCTCAAATTTGGCATTTGGAAGTTGGAAAACGGGGATTTGAAGCCATCATCAAACATCTACTTAATGACAGTTCGCGGCTTAGCTCCTTGGTGATTAAATTAAATGTGTTCGTTCTCGCTTTTTTTTAGTAAATACCTTGTTAAACTATAAAACAAATCGTAGTCACCACTGGTGGATATAGGCAAGAAAACCTATATAAGCAAGAATATAAAAATAAGGTTTGTCTAAAAAACCATAGGTTATTACATTTTAAAATCTTTATTCGACTTATACCTAATCTTCATTTTCATTACTTTCATTATTTATTTATTACACTATTTACAACCTAACGGTACTATCAAATATCAAAAAAATAAATACATTATATAAATCTATATCACTATATAATACAATTAACTATCTTAATCTTATAATGAAACTGATTTTAAAATTATTTTTTATGGTAAAAAGGACATTGTGGCATAGTACAGTTATTGCCATAGTGGCAAGGCTTCGGATGTTCGTAAGGGCACAGCAGCGATTGACACCTTTTTTTCGGCGGAACTTCTTGCGACGTTTACTTTGAGGGCAAATTCCTATTAAACATATTCCTTGCGCCGCAACACATTCGCTATTAGGATGTTTATACCGCCGCGTGACTTTCATAAGTTCATTTTCTTCAGAGTGTACGCACACATGTAAAAGTCCCACACACACATGCGCAACGTCGTACCACGTCTTCCCCTTGTACCGCGCTCCTCACAGTCAGTCGGCCTGCGCGCGTTCGGAGCACCTTACGTGTGTCTGTGGTGAGACTCAGTGAGCGTGAACGAATTACGACTAAAAGTAAGTAAATGTTGTAAATATTGTTGTTACGTTTAGTTGAGATAATTACATGCATGTTCGTGAATAATAAACATTGTCATAAAAGCTTGAACTTGAAATAAATTTGAAAGAAACTTGGTAACGGTTTTTCTGGGCGTGTTATTCTTATGCTTATTTTGAACTGTGAGGACATGTACTTATCATATAATAACTCGTGTTATGTTGAGTCATAATTATGTTTTACAATATTTAGATTATTATTTGCTTTAGTAAATGCATGATATGTATTGTTTTAGATGGATAAGTTCGATGAGCGTATTATGAAACTATTCGAAGAAGCGTCATCGGGAAGCACCATACCAGACCCATTTAGCGATGTATGCTCGGGTGTGGAAGTGTCATTTTCAAGGGCATAACTACGGGGAAGCCCGCTCCGGGCCTGTCCCGCGAAGGTGAAACCGGCGCCGCACCGCTCGACACCCCAAGCCGCTCACACCGGTGTTGCCTCCTGTCGCCTTACAGGCTTATCTTGCCTATGGCGATTGTATAGGGGGCCCATCTAGTAAGTTGGCAAGTCACCGTCTGCCAATATTTTGATGATATTATATTGAAATGGCAGACGCAGTTTTCATCCATAGTTCAAGTCACCCAGTACATTTAACCTCCAACTCAATAGCCCAATAGTAGTTAGCATATTGTACAATAGTTTAACTCCCATTGGAGATGGTCCATTACCGTTCTTCTACATAAGGCGGACGTGGATTGTCTGCAGTGGGGGTCCCATTCCCTGTTACACTAAAATTCTCAAAGGGCCTCTGCGTGTTGGACCACTATGTCCCCATGTAAGCCTACCAAAAGACCGGGTATCTTCGTAAGAAAAAACAAAGGAGATACCCGAGAAGAAGAGACAAATAATAATAATAATATTACTGCGTACCGTAGTCGGCTATTAACTGTGTTTCAGGATCTTGAACCAGCTGCTAACGTCTCGGCACAACGATTATCGGATCAGGTACGGGCTATTCAACGTTGTAACATGTTGGATAGTGTTGTACTTGAGCGGCTACGTTCTGAAATACGAAATAGCCTCGCCTGTCGAACTTCATCTCAGGTTGCAAGTTTAGAGGTAACAAACACACCGCATAATGATGAAGTTGTAGCTGTGGAGGCTATATCCGTAAGTAACCAGTGCAATGATAAATTAAGGAGTGCTTTGGAAGATGCGATGCTGGAATATCGATCTATGAGTCCAGGCTGTAGACCTAGCCTACTGCGTTTGCCTATGCATAAACGAAATATGGCCCTGGTGTGTGCTCTAGATTCGCTATTATCTGAATATTTGGATAATAGTGAATACCTTAGTGATACGCACTCGATTCTATACTGTGCAGCCGTTGCAGCATGTAGAGTAGCTGGAGTGATTTTTTTTGAAAAGAAACTTGCTTCACCTCCTAAACCTGCTGTGCCAGCTTCGCAGTATAGAATTGAGCGTCGTATCGCTCGGGCTAGGGCACCAATTATATAAATATTATTTGTCTCTTCTTCTCGGGTATCTCCTTTTTTTTTTCTTACGAAGATACCCGGTCTTTTGGTAGGCTTACATGGGGACATAGTGGTCCAACACGCAGAGGCCCTTTGAGAATTTTAGTGTAACAGGGAATGGGACCCCCACTGCAGACAATCCACGTCCGCCTTATGTAGAAGAACGGTAATGGACCATCTCCAATGGGAGTTAAACTATTGTACAATATGCTAACTACTATTGAGTTGGAGGTTAAATGTACTGGGTGACTTGAACTATGGATGAAAACTGCGTCTGCCATTTCAATATAATATCATCAAAATATTGGCAGACGGTGACTTGCCAACTTACTAGATGGGCCCCCTATACAATCGCCATAGGCAAGATAAGCCTGTAAGGCGACAGGAGGCAACACCGGTGTGAGCGGCTTGGGGTGTCGAGCGGTGCGGCGCCGGTTTCACCTTCGCGGGACAGGCCCAGAGCGGGCTTCCCCGTAGTTATGCCCTTGAAAATGACACTTCCACACCCGAGCATATCGCTCTGGCTCCCTCCCTCTAACCGGCTAATTAAGGCAAGCCAGAGTTGAGATTTGCTGCACTCCCAATTATTATTATTATTATTCTCTTTATTAACTATACAGACATACAAATTACATTTTTAAATATATCTAAAAAAACACATTTAAAAATATAAAAACTAGTAGCCCACCGGTATCGGGTGCAGGGACCAAGCTACCGGTGGTTAGGGCTCCAGAGATAGGAACCTCCTGACAATGCGTGCCGTGTCGAGGAGAACTGCCTTCTGCATCAAACTCCCGATCCAACTGCCTAACGCGAGCCTCATAAGATGTTGGTCAATTCTTGGCAATCAACCCATGTGCTGATATGACTATCGGGACAATGATTGCCGAATCCACATCCCACATGTCAACAATCTCGTGAGCCAAGTCCAAATATTTCAATTGTTTTTCTTTTTCACGAGATTTTAGTCATGTGGGATGGTAATATCAATAATCATTGCGCGACGCTCTAATCGATCCATCACCACTATATCAGGCTTATTGGCAACAATAGTCCTGTCAGCAATGATGGATCGATCCCAGTACAATGTGATACGACCATTTCCAAGAACTGGGTCGGGTACATACTTGTAATAGGGCACCTCCAAATCCACAAGTTTATACTTAAGGGCTAGTTGCTGATGGACAATCCTGGCTACTTGATTGTGTCTATGCAAATAATCCCCGTTAGCAAGACGCGAACAACCAGAAATAATATGTCTTAAAGATTCACCCGGACGATGACATGCCCGACAAATGTCAATCGTACCATCCTTCAGAATATACTTTCGGTAGTTATTCGTCATTATTACTTCGTCTGTAATTGCAAAGACAAAACCTTCAGTTTCCCCAAAGAGGTCCCCAAACCGTAGCCAGGAAACAGATGCTGTTAAATCTACATCGGGCCCATATAGGGCCCGGAAAAATCGTCCATGCAGCTCCTTACTCTTCCATATCTCCTTGCGATCATCAGTAGTGAGTATCACAGGTTTGCGCCAGTTCTGTTTAGCCAGACTAAGCGGGGTAAGTCCATTATCTACTGCAACCACACACCGATGCATACCCATATTCGCTGACAGAAAATATTCTCTAAGGTTGCATATCTCGCGGTTGTGGAGAGTCTTAACATTTAAGAAGCCTCGACCCCCAATCTTCCGCGGCATATACAACTTCATAACAGACGAACGTGGATGGTGCATTCGGTATGTAGTAAGCAGAGTACGAACCTTTCTGTCGAGGGTGTCCAACTCAGTTTGAGTCCATCTGAGTATGCCAAAGGAATAGGTTAACAATGGTATGACCCAATCATTATAGGCGCGAACCTTGTTCCCACCTGATAAAAGACTTTTCAGTACTTTCTTCAGGCGGCCCAAGAAACGCTCCACCAATGATTGTTTCATACCCCTGTCATCAATTCCTAATGCCTGTGACATACCCAAATATTTGTAGGTTTCATTTGCAGAAAGGGATCTAAGTTTAGTCTAATCTGAAAGTTCCAATCCATCAGATTTCACAATCTTCCCTCTTTTAACATGCATGGTTGCACATTTATCTACACCAAACTCCATCTTGATAGAATTACTAAAGTTTTCAGTTACCTTTAGTAAGACTGTCAATTGGATATCGTTGGAGGTAAAGAGCTTCAAATCATCCATGTAAAAGAGGTGGGATATAACTGGACCACCTCCCTGCAAATTATAGCCTAGCCTTAAACCCTCTAATATTGTACTCAGAGGGTTTAGTGCTAGACAGAACCACAAAGGACTCAAACTATCACCCTGGAAAATACCCCGCTTTATATTTATAGAATCATCGTCACCCATAATTTCTCGACATCCCGGATAATTGTCCCATACACGTCTTCAAGAAGATGCATAGAGTAGCATCAATCTTATACAACTCTAGCACCCTAATGAGCCATGAATGTGGCACGGAGTCATAAGCCTTCTTATAGTCTATCCAAGATGTCGCTAAATCCCTTCGTTTACGACGAACCTGTTGGCTAATAGTCGTATCAATAATAAGAAGTTCTTTAGTACCACGAGCTCCAGTCCTACATCCATTCTGAGAGTCTGACAGGATGGAATTTTCTGTTATATGAGAGTTTATTTTTACTCTCAGAATAGATGTAAGAAGTTTATATAACGTGGGAAGACACGTTATAGGTCTATAATTTTTGGGGTCCATGGTACTACCAGACTTATGTAGCAGGTGGGTTATCCCAGTGGTCATAAAACTTGGAAGCAACCCAGATTCCAAGGATGATTGAAATTGAGATGCCAAACGACTATGTGAACTCCGAAGCCACTTTAGCCAAAAAATGTGCAGTCCGTCTGGTCCTGCAGATTTCCAATTAGGAAGTTGACGGACTGCATTAGCAACATCATCAGATGTAATTGATGGTGGCTCCATTGGATTAATAGAGTCACACATTCGCTTGACATCTCGCATCCATTCACCTTCTGTATGGGTGACAGGCACTGACCAAATACTACGCAAATGAGTTCGTAGTTACAGTATCTGGTAAATGCATGTCACCCACAGTATCAGGTTGCTCCCAATTTCTATACACCCACCGCTCATCTCTCTGAAATGTGCGATTCAGGATATATCTACCTGTCCTAGTTTTATAGCGTCTAATTCGGTTTGCCCATGCATAAACTTTCTGTTTTAGGAAGTCAATGCGTTCTGTAACTTGGGTTGCATAATCACAATTGCGTACTCCAGTTCCAGCAAAAGCCCGAGCTACAAAACGCATCACTTTCGGACGAGTATTGCCCAACCTAAAGCAGATAAGCTTGCCAATGAGTACCCTGGTCTCAGCAATCCGCCGCTCAATCCTGCACTGCCACAATGGTACAGAACAAACTGGTCGAGTAGTGATCTTATGATCTGGGAATTTAACACCAGCTACTCGACATGCTGCAACAGCTGCACAGTACAGAATTGAGTGCGTACTACTGAGATTTTCACTTTTATCTAAATAATTAGACAATAGCGAATCCAGGGCACACACCAGCGCCATATTGCGTTTATGCATCGGCAAACGCGGCAGACGCGGTCTTATTTTCAAATCAACATTTAGATAATCCTGCATCGCACACTCCAAAGCACTTCTTATTTGTTCATTGCACTGAGTACTTACAGTTAAAGTTACGCTATCCATTCCATCATCGGTACGTGTGAGAGGTAATGGTGTTGGTACCTGTAATTGCGTTATTTGTGATGTGGGAGAGATAACATTTCTCTGCCGCAAGTCAGAGCGTAGCCTCTCAAGTACGGTACTATCCAACATATGACAACGTTGAATAGCACGCACTTGATCCGATAGTCGTTGTGCCGAAACGTTGACACCTGGTTCAAGACCCTGAAACAGAAGAAGCATTCGATCGCGATACGCGGTCAAGTTGGTTCCCCCCTCTGTAGCCTCATAATATGCCCGCATGACGTTTTCATTCATGGAATGAGTCCATCGCATGCGGTGCACATCACCACCGGCAGCGGGAGCCCTATTCGAAGTCGATGGGCCTCGGGACCCCAAGCAAACTGGTGGCCGGCCTCTCCCACGCCGCCGCGCTGGTGTTGGTGACGACGGCGGAGAGAAATATTCGCCGCTGGAGCTCGAGCTCAACGCCTCAACAGCAGTCGGTGTGCTCACCGTGGGCTGCGAGGCGGAGCTATGCGGCGAATCCGGAGATGGTAAACGTGCATTTTGTTTCGCCCTGGATCTTGTTAGCATACCAGTTTTTTCATTTTTATTATCACAATATTGTTGAAATTATCTTGACGTCAAACATCATGTCATCTATGAATTGTTTTTTTTTTCTAATTGTTTATAAATATCCATGAATAATTTGTATTTATGCCACTTAAATACATTATTCTTCTATTGTAAATTTGTTCTTGGACTTTATTGGTTATATTTTATTGTATTAATTAATTTTAAATGTATTATGACAAAAAGACAGTTGGTAGCTCAGAGTTGCCAGAGTAGTAGTTATTATTATTTCCTTTATTCATTTTATATACTTATTAAATACATTTTTAAATAAATTTAAAATTAAACAAAAACAATCTATTTAAAAATATATAAAACAGCATCCTACCGGTATCGGATACAAGGACCAAGATACCGGTGGTTAGGGCTCCAGAGACAAAAACCTTCTCACAATACGTGCCGTATCGAGAAGTACTGCTTTCTGAATCTGCCCCTTGACCCAGCTACCCAACGCGAGCCTCTTGAGATGTTGGTCGAGGCTCTTGGCAATAAGTCCATTGACAGAGACAACTATCGGAACAATGATTGCCGAGTCCACCTCCCACATATCGACAACCTCGCGAGCTAAATCCAAATACTTACTTTGCTTTTCTTTCTCAGCTTTCACGAGATTGCCATCATGAGGGATTGTGACATCGACAATCATTACACGACGCTCTGACCTGTTTATCACCACAATGTCAGGTTTGTTAGCTATAACAGTCCTGTCTGTGATGATAGACCGGTCCCAGTACAATGTGATATGACCATTTTCGAGAACTGACTCAGCTACATACTTATAATACGGAACCTCAGTATCCACCAGGCGGTACTTCAGAGCAAGCTGTTGGTGAATAATCCTGGCTTCTTGATTGTGCCTGTGCACGTACTCGCTGTTAGCAAGTCGAGGACAACCGGAAACGATATGTCTTAGGGACTCACCTGGTTGGTGACACGCTCGTCAAATATCGATCGTGCCGTCCCTCATAATATGCCTCCTATAGTTGTTCGTCTTGATAACCTCATCTGCAATTGCACAGACAAAACCTTCGGTTTCTCCGAAGAGGTCACCGAAACGTAACCAGGCTACGGACGATAAAAAGTCCACATCAGGCCCATGTAAGGCCTGATAAAACCTACCATGAAGCTCCTTGCTCTGCCATACCCTCTGACGGTCACCAAGGCTTAGCACTGTTGGCTTATGCCAGTTCTTTAGCCAAACCAAGCGGGGTGAGTCCAACGTCCACTGCAACAACATCTCGATGCATTTCCACATTCATATTAATAAAATGGTGTCTAAGGCTGTACACCTCACTGTTATGAAGACCTTTCACATTTAAAAAACCTCGTCCTCCACATCGTCGTGGGATGTACATCCTCATCACAGAAGAACGTGGATGATGCATCCGATATGCTGTTAGCAATGTACGTACACTTCTATCCAGAGCATCCAATTCAGTCTGAGTCCACTTGAGTATGCCAAAGGAGTACATCAGAAGTGGCATGACCCATCCATTATAAGCACGCACCTTGTTGCCGCCTGATAAAAGGCTATTTAGTACCTTTTTCAGGCGACCAAAGAAACGTTCTCGTAATAAATGTTTCATGTCAGCTTCATTGATGCACAAAGCCTGCGACATACCCAAGTACTTATAGGTATCAGTTACGAGGAGTGACGTCAGGTGAATGGAATCAGAGAGCTGAATGCCATCTGATTCCAATATCTGACCTCGTTTAATATGCATGACTGCACATTTATCCACACCAAACTCCATTTTGATTGAATTACTAAAGTTTTCAGTTACCTTTAGTAAATCTATCAAGTGGGAGTTAGTTGTAGCAAACAACTTTAAATCATCCATATAAAGCAAGTGCGATATTACCTGACCACCTCTTCGCAACTTATAACCTAACCCTGAACTCTCAAGTAGAGTTCTTAAAGGATTCAGTGCTAAGCAAAACCAAAGAGGACTCAAACTGTCACCTTGGAATATTCCCCGCTTAATTTTTATATGTTCACCACCACCGCATATCCCTCGGTATCCTGGATAGCTAAGTATAGTTCTCCATTGGCCCATACATGACTTTAAGAAGCTGCATAGAGTTGCATCTATTTTATACAACTCCAACACCCTCAAAAGCCACGTATGAGGTACGGAATCGAATGCTTTCTTATAATCTATCCAACATACAGAGAGATCTTTACGGTTGCGGCGAACTTGCTGGCTGATGATCATATCAATGATGAGGAGCTCTTTAGTACCTCGAGCTCCACTTCTACATCCATTTTGCGAGACACTCATTATCGCATTGTAGCTAACATGTTCAGCAATTTTGTCTCTCAAAATGAAAGTTAGAAGTTTATAGACCGATGGTAAACAAGTGATCGGTCTATAATTACTGGGGTTCGAGGTACTGCCGGCCTTATGGAGCAGATGAGTAACTCCTGTTGTCATAAAAATTGGCAGCGTACCAGATTCAATGGCAGCCTGAAATTGAGATGCCAAAAGACCATGTGAACTGCGGAACCATTTAATCCAGAAGTTTTGCAGTCCGTCCGGTCCTGGAGCTTTCCAATTTGATAATGGACGGACTGCATTAGCCACATCTAAATTATTAATTTGTATGGGTTCCATATCTGCAATACTTTCACATGCTCTCTTGACATCACAAATCCAGTCACCCTCAGTATGAATTACTGGTGCCGACCAGATACTACGCCAAAACACATTCGTTTCATCCGTATCAGGTAGGCAACCGACATTCACATCTTTATCTGGTCGTTCCCAATTTCTATAAACACGCCTCTGGTCTCTTTGGAATGAGCAATTAACATGAAATCGATTCACGCGTTTTCTATACCTACGAATTCTTTGTGCCCAAGCATAGATTTTTTGTTTCAAAAAATCGTATAATTTCGTATAATCCTGTGGACTAATTTCAGTCTTGGAAAATGCTCGCTTCACGAAGCGCATGATTCTTGGTCGAATGTTACCAGCTTTAAAACTGGTTAATTTGCCAATGAGCACTCTTGTCTCGGCAATACGTCGTTCGATCCTGGACTGCCAAACAGGGACGATAGGTTTTGACCGTGGAACAAGGTCTTGTAAGGGCATTTTTACTCTTGCTACACGGCAAACCGCAACTGCTGCACAATACAGAATCGAATGGGTATCACCGAGAGACTCACTATTATCTAAATAAATAGATAATAATGAGTCAACAGCACTCACTAGCAGCATGTTCTTTCTATGCATGGGCAACCGAGGTAACCGCGGTCTTAAATGAATTGGCATGGTGCGATATTCACCAATTGCACATTCCAAATATACTCTTACCTCGTCATTGTACTGTGTATCTGCAGGAATAAACGTGTCATCCACAACAGTATTATTACCATTCACAGTGGTATTTAAATTATTTATGGTACTTACAGTTTGTGGCGGAGGAGCGATAACACGCATATTCTGCAAACACTCCGAGCGTAAACGATCAAGAACGGCATTATCTAACATATGGTTACGTTGAATGACCCGCACTTGGTCCGATAGTCTTTGAGCAGATACGTTGATAGCTGGTTCAAGCTCCTGAAACAGAGGCAATATACGATTACGATACGCTGTAAGGTTGGTTTCAACCTCTGTGGCCACAAAATATGCCCGCATGACATTTTCATTGATTGATTGTGTCCATCTCATGCGGCGCACATTACCACCGGTAGCGGGGGCCCTATTCGAGACCGGTGGGCCTCGGGGTCCCATGCAAGTCGGCGGCCGGCCTCTCCCTTGCCGGCATACAGGTATTGGCGACGCCGGCGGGGAGAAGAACTCATCACTGGAGCTTGAGCTCTTTTTATTATTATTATTATGTCTCTTCTTTTCTCGGGTATCTTCTTTTTTTTTTCTTGAAGATACCCGGGCTTTTGGTAGGCTTACATGGAGACATAGGTCCAACACGCAGAGGCCCTTTGAGAATTTTAATCTAATAGGGAATGGGACCCTCACTGCAGATAGTCCACGCCCGCCTTATGTAGAAGAACGGTAATGGATCATCTCCAATGGGAGTTAAACTATTGTGAAATGTGCTAACTATGAAATGGGCTATTGGGTTGGGTGTTAAATGGATTGGGTGATTTAAGCTATTGATGAAAACGGCGTCTGCCTTTTTAATATATTATTATTAAACTATTGGCAGACGGTGACTCGCCAACTCACTAGATGGGCCCCCTATACAATCACCATAGGCATGATAAGCCTGTAAGGCGACAGAGGGCAACACCGGTGTGAGCGGCTTGGGGTGTCGAGCGGTGCGGCGCCGGTTTCACCTTCGCGGGACAGGCCCGGAGCGGGCTTCCCCGTAGTTATGCCCTTGAAAATGACACTTCCACCCCCGAGCATATAGCTCTGGCTCCCTCCCTCAGACCGGCCAATTAAGGCAAGCCAGAGTTGAGATTTGCTGCACTCCCGGGAGAAGCACTCTCACTGCTCTCCCGTTAGGCCATTAAATCCTAACCGGTGCAGAAGGGCAACAAAACTCTGAGGAATCGGGACCGATGTGTAGCCACGCACATTCAGCTCGCCACAAGCTGCCCTGCGGATGTGAGCTTTTCAATAACTTTCTGATACATTTTTTGTTGATATCAGAAAGTGGATGACTCAAAAAGCGAATCTACTATGCCCTCATAGGGTTGCGTTAATCCTATAAAAGATAACGACTGTCCTCGAGGGACATTAAAATTATTAAATAACTAATTGAATCAGGCGTTACATGGCGGAAATCCATTTTAAAAATCTATAATTATTTTTGTTTTTAAATGTTATTTTTGCAATATTCCGCTTTTTTAGAATGTCGTACGATGTCGACACGTGTTTCGCCTACACACGAGGCATTATCAAGACTGTTTGGCAGCAAAAGTACTTACACGTTCACCTCAACCTTTTATAGTTCGAACGCAACCAAACGATAGCGCGATGTAGACTTCTAGTTGTTTTGTCTATTTTTAAATAAACTAAGCAAAACCGAAGTGTGGAAGTCTGTTTGTTCGTTCAGCAAAGTACACCCGTCCCGTTTTATAATTTCTAACTGCTCTAATACGGACATTTTTAGACCCTTTTCACATAAATGTAATATTTCAAAATTGTTGTTATCATTCAAAATATGCCCGGTGTCCAGCAAATGCTTCGCGAAATGTGATTTATCTGTGTGACCGTTTCGGAATGCTCCTAGGTGTTCCTTATATCTGGTATCAAAGGAACGACCTGTTTGGCCTATATAAACATTGCTACAACCATCACATTTCAACTTATAAATACCGGATTTTTTGCTATTACTAATACTATCTTTACCATTACATAATGTTTTTAAGGTATTTTGAGGTCTATAGGCCGAGAAAACATTATTTTCCTTAAGTACCCTCGCCACACGATGTGTGATACGCCCAAAGTATGGGAGACAAGAAGTATACTTCTTGGTTTCTTTAGTTGATGGGTACAAAAGGAGCTTAACCATTTTATTTTGCTTTTTTAATAAAAGTGAGTGTATTAATTTTGAGCTATAGCCGTTAGATTGAGCAATGCAACAAATTATATTCAATTCCTTGTCAAATGCCTCTCCGCTTAATGGAACATTTAATAGCCTATGAATCATACTATGGAAAGCCGCCATTTTGTGCAGCCACGGGTGGCAAGAATTAAAAGGGATTGTAGTATCTGTATACGTTGGTTTACGGAATATTTCAAAACTATGCTTTGTGCCATTTTTTGAAATTGATAGGTCTAGGAAGTTTAATAAATTATTTTGTTCTATCTCTAATTTAAATTTAATTTTAGGGTGAATGCCATTTAAATTACTGAGAAATATACTTAGTTGTCTATGGGTACCCGTCCAACTCATTATTATATCATCTACATATCTATAATAATATGAAATATGACTGTTATTGATTATATTTATATTTTCAAAATAGTCCATAAATATGTCTGCCATTAGGGGGCTTAAAGGCGAGCCCATTGCTAGACCTTCTTTTTGTACATAATATTCATAGTTAAATTGAAAGTAATTTTGCTTCATACAAAGCTCCGTCAAGCGTAAAATATCATTAATTTGTTCTGGATGTAATTTTTTAATTTGCAACATATTTTTTATGATTTTTAAGCATTCCATATAAGGAACGTTTGTAAACAAACTATCTACGTCCAACGATACCAATATTGAATTACGCGGCAACTCGATGTCTTTTATTTTTTGAATCAAATCATAAGTGTTACGTAAACAATATTTTGGATTGAAACCGGTCTTTTCCTTAATAAGTGAATTGAGGTACTTGGCTAATTTATAAGTAGGCGCGTTTATATACGAGACTACAGGTCGGACAGGTACATTGTCTTTATGAATTTTTGGTAACCCGTAAAGTAGTGGACATTGTGGATTCATAGGTATTAAGGTCCGAAGTAACGGCGAATCTTCTGGAAAAAGGTATTTTGCTGCTTTTATACAGAGTTTTAGCTCTGCGTGATACTTCAAAGTTGGATCGGAACCCAGGCGCTGAAACTCATCTGTCAGAATGATGTCATTCACTTTGCTGGTGTATTCAGCTCTGGGCATAATCACTATAGTGTTACCTTTATCAGCTTTATTAATGACTAAATTATTGGTGACAAGTTTTTGGTGTATTGATTTAATGTTTGTTATTTCCGAGCTATGAAAACCTGTGGACTTATATGATTTTATCTGGTGAGCCGCCAGACTTTTAACTATATTGTCCTTTTTATTCCTAACGATTGCTACCTCGGTATCCACTGCCAGTGTCTCTTTGGACCTTGTAGCAACCGGTTTTGGTATACTATATTTTAAACCCTTTTCCAGGAGTGACATTTCATTCGTAGAAAACTGAATATTCGAAAGATTTTTAACTCTAGGGTAAAAGGAGTGACTGCAACGTTGTACCTCCTCATTATTTTGAAAACGCGAAGCACTATTTCTCAATGTTTGTAATTTATTACGTTGGTTTAGAAATTTTTTATGAGCTACTTGGGATGCCAGGTCGCGAGCTTTTTGATCTAACAAGTCAAATTCAATGTTATGTAATTTAATTGCTAACTCAGAATATAGTATTTTTAAATGGAGTTTTAAATTATCTTTAATTTGAAACCAACGCCTTGTCTCCTCGCTCAACCAAAATATTTGCGCCTTTTTTATAGCTACATTAGCAGCCCTAGAATATGTATTTGTACGTATACTGATATAACTTGGAATAACGTTGTAGTGTTTACATTGCCGATTGAACCACACATTTTGGCTAGTCCTTAATAAGTGAATTGAGGTACTTGGCTAATTTATAAGTAGGCGCGTTTATATACGAGACTACAGGTCGGACAGGTACATTGTCTTTATGAATTTTTGGTAACCCGTAAAGTAGTGGACATTGTGGATTCATAGGTATTAAGGTCCGAAGTAACGGCGAATCTTCTGGAAAAAGGTATTTTGCTGCTTTTATACAGAGTTTTAGCTCTGCGTGATACTTCAAAGTTGGATCGGAACCCAGGCGCTGAAACTCATCTGTCAGAATGATGTCATTCACTTTGCTGGTGTATTCAGCTCTGGGCATAATCACTATAGTGTTACCTTTATCAGCTTTATTAATGACATTATGTACAAAAAGAAGGTCTAGCAATGGGCTCGCCTTTAAGCCCCCTAATGGCAGACATATTTATGGACTATTTTGAAAATATAAATATAATCAATAACAGTCATATTTCATATTATTATAGATATGTAGATGATATAATAATGAATTGGACGGGTACCCATAGACAACTAAGTATATTTCTCAGTAATTTAAATGGCATTCACCCTAAAATTAAATTTAAATTAGAGATAGAACAAAATAATTTATTAAACTTCCTAGACCTATCAATTTCAAAAAATGGCACAAAGCATAGTTTTGAAATATTCCGTAAACCAACGTATACAGATACTACAATCCCTTTTAATTCTTGCCACCCGTGGCTGCACAAAATGGCGGCTTTCCATAGTATGATTCATAGGCTATTAAATGTTCCATTAAGCGGAGAGGCATTTGACAAGGAATTGAATATAATTTGTTGCATTGCTCAATCTAACGGCTATAGCTCAAAATTAATACACTCACTTTTATTAAAAAAGCAAAATAAAATGGTTAAGCTCCTTTTGTACCCATCAACTAAAGAAACCAAGAAGTATACTTCTTGTCTCCCATACTTTGGGCGTATCACACATCGTGTGGCGAGGGTACTTAAGGAAAATAATGTTTTCTCGGCCTATAGACCTCAAAATACCTTAAAAACATTATGTAATGGTAAAGATAGTATTAGTAATGGCAAAAAATCCGGTATTTATAAGTTGAAATGTGATGGTTGTAGCAATGTTTATATAGGCCAAACAGGTCGTTCCTTTGATACCAGATATAAGGAACACCTAGGAGCATTCCGAAACGGTCACACAGATAAATCACATTTCGCGAAGCATTTGCTGGACACCGGGCATATTTTGAATGATAACAACAATTTTGAAATATTACATTTATGTGAAAAGGGTCTAAAAATGTCCGTATTAGAGCAGTTAGAAATTATAAAACGGGACGGGTGTACTTTGCTGAACGAACAAACAGACTTCCACACTTCGGTTTTGCTTAGTTTATTTAAAAATAGACAAAACAACTAGAAGTCTACATCGCGCTATCGTTTGGTTGCGTTCGAACTATAAAAGGTTGAGGTGAACGTGTAAGTACTTTTGCTGCCAAACAGTCTTGATAATGCCTCGTGTGTAGGCGAAACACGTGTCGACATCGTACGACATTCTAAAAAAGCGGAATATTGCAAAAATAACATTTAAAAACAAAAATAATTATAGATTATTAAAATTATTATTATTATATTAATTATTATTATTATTATTACCATGTTGGGGATAAACATGAGGTTGTACTGTTTGCGGAAGATACCAGTTTGACATTTAAAATTAATTGACAATTAATTAATTATGACGATGTTAACAGCGCACTCTCAAAAGTTGGTGAACGTTAATAACATTCTTTTAAATGATAAAAAAAAACTAAAGCTACTTAGTTTTCAACTGCAATTTGAGACAGGTGGCGACCAATGTGCAACTTAATGGATCAGGGTTGGATACTGTTGGGGCTACTGTGTTTTTGGGTATTATGACTCAAAGTTGCAGTAGGGGCCATATATAGAAAAGTGGTCAGGCAAATTAAGCTCTGCTGCATATCAGTAAAAACAATAAGGTGGCTTACTGAAGTTGAAATGGCTGGAATAGTATATTTCAGTTATTTCCATAGCGTTTGTTAAACTGAATTCTTCTCTGGGGAGACTCCGCGGACATTCATACGATATTTATTTTACTAAATACCTTTTCCCGGGATAAGAGTACTTGTCTACCTTTATTCATTCCTAGAAGTACGAACGAACACTGAAAGAGCTTCTATTATTTTTTAAAGAAGATTAGTGATTTTTAATCGACACTTCTCTTAAAATTGTCATTATTTAAAACACAGGTAGAGTTTAAAAAATGCCAGTTCTTAAAACGATAACTTATTGTTGCAAAGTTTTTATTGGTCAAAACAATAGCGTATTATTTATAAATGAAATCGACTTGAATATTTTTTTTAACTATAAATACTTTCCCATGCAACGACAAAAGACTCAACTATGTTAACATATACCTAAAAAAAATTTGTTTAAAATAATTAATAAATGTCGAGGTACCCCGTTACCTTTTTTAAGACTCAACTAGGTTAAAATATACCTATACGTTTTTATAAATAAAAAAAAATGGCGTTTAAAATAATAAAAAATGTCGAGGTAACGGGGTACCTAGTGATAAACAAAATATTTAAAATAGTTTCTGTATTAGGTTTACGTGGCCGTCCAGAAGATCATGTGGGCGTGAAGATCGAGGGCTTTGATTGTGTTGACGGAGGTTTTGAGAACAACGCTCCCAAGAAGATACACTATTACGCTCTTTACACGTGGCTATTGTGAACATGTACTTCAAAAGAAGTCTGAATATTTTAACACTGAAAGACCGATTTCCTACTAAGATGGGAGACACCCCATCAGCAAGTAGCCACTTAAAAATTCATACCTGGAGACAATCTCTTCTAAAAAACTAATAACTATTAATAATATTATATATGTAAAAGTTTGTGAGTTTGTTGTTTCCACACACTCAAACAGCTGTATTAGTTTTGATAAAATTTAGTGTATAGGTTACTTTTATAACAGTATTTTTTTTTCTAGAAAAGCTTCATTATACGGACGTCATGGTTTTCAATAAATTGTAGAGACATCTAGTTGAGCGTCGAGTGGATATATATCCTCAGTGTGCATTATACCAAGATAAGAAATTCCATAGAGTGGTCAAACACGTGAATATTTCGTAGGGTTCTATGGAGTTGTGATAACGAGTAACTTTGTATTTTTAATTTTTGTAGTCTGACATTGTGCCTGACCTCCTATCGTTGTATGTAAAATACAATAGTTATAACTAACAGCTCACACCATCGATTTGTCTACAATTTGACGTATAGAAAGTTATTATGACGTAGAATAAATTATTCGACGTATAAGAGTTTTTTGGAATGTTGCTACACTGCCCTCAAAATACTCAAAATACCCTCAATTAATTAATAATTAACGGCCCATATACGCAAAAATGAAGGGAAAGGATCCGGTGCGTAGTACTCGTATACTGGCAAATCAATCTTGTATCACAGGATCAGGATCCTTAGTTCTTCCTTAATTTGATCCAGTACCTATTTCACAGTGGTGGATACGGCTAATTTGTCATGGAAATAACAAGATCTCAGCGATCCGATGTCCACTGCTAGGACATACAGCTTCTCAATTTATAACAGCCGTATTGTTAATATCAAATCCACCTTAAATGCGAGAAATGTCTGCCACTTTCAAGAGACATTGATAAACATCCGCAGTGTACAGATTTCCCGGCTGGCTGACTAATATATCAACCAACAGCACAAACCATAGGTTTGGCTCTAATTTGGCATTTGGAAGTTGGAAAACGGGGATTTGAAGCCATCATCAAACATCTACTTAATGTCAGGTCGCGGCTTAGTGATTTAATTAATTGTGTTCCTTCTCGCTTTTTTTAGTAAATACCTTGTTAAACTATAAATCAAATCGTAGTTACCACAGGTGGATATAGGCAAGAAAACCTATATAAGCAAGAATATAAAAATAAGGTCCGTTTAAAAAAACATAAGTTATTACATTTTAAAATCTTTATTCGACTTATACCTAATCTTCATTACTTTCATTATTTATTTATTACAGTATTTACAACGTAACGGTACTATCAAATATCTAAAAAATAAATACATTATATAAATCTATATCACTATATAATACAATTAACTATCTTAATCTTATAATGAAACTGATTTGAAAGTTATTTTTTATGGTAAAAAGGACATTGTGGCATAGTGCAGTTATTGCCATAGTGGCAAGGCTTCGGATGTCCGTAAGGGCACAGCAGCGATTGACACCTTTGACCATATATGCAAGGCTTCTTTTGGTACAACCTGCATATTTTACGCACCGGATATTGAAACTCTAGCGACCCTGTAACAACAAGTATAACTTATATATTATATAACAACAATTATCACTTAATGCAAATATTCATAGCCTACGATAAGCAGTCAGGCGCCGTCGTAGTTGCCTCCTCCGTTACTCAGCAGAGGCACCGCTAGCAATATGCTTGCTTGAGCCTCGGGAGATTTTAGTGGGGAGTAAATTTTATTAGAGGTCCGTAGACACTAAGGACACTATTTGATTTATTAACTAGCCCACATTTGCTTTGATAATTCAAAATGAGCATACATATTGAAAATGGCAAAATTCAAGATCACCTCCGTCTTCAAGTGCCTGCCTGCCCTTAGTTTGATTGCTTTTATAATGTGATAATTTCCAAGAGTTAAATTATACTTTAATGATAATAGTGTGAATACTTTTTTTTTTAACGTGAGGAAATCCCCTCGGATGTCATGCCGGACTCGAACCGGCTAAAACCACACAGTCCCCGCCTAACTGTCTATTGCCGGCCGCCCCGGGTAACTCGGAAAGATGTCCCAGAGCTCCCGGCAGAATTTGGCTACCACCGCGGCCTCACCTGACCCCGGCCTCACCTGTAGTGTGCATACTTACCAAAACCAGTACTATTAGTCGACGCACTTGATGTGGCTGGCAGCGGGGCGCTCGGCGTGTGCGAATACATGCAATTATGACGCTTACATAATGCCATGTATTTGCAGCGGGGGTGCGTAAACGCACATGCTGATCCAAAGCGACATTTCGGGAACATCCGACATAATGTAGCGTACTTACGCATAACCGTACGTTCTTGTCGCATTCTGGAACAAATAAAGCAAAACTAACCATTAAAATAAACTTCTATATCGCTGTCAACAGTCAACAGGTAAATGCAGCGGTGGTGATTCTACTAAGCAACTAGTCAACATAGTAGTACTACTATCAGCATTTAAGAACTTCCCTTCACTATTATCCTGAATGGTTTACACCTTACACTATTTGTATCACCGTCCGCCTGTTTCAAAGCCTAATGACAGACCCGTCAACGTGGTTTACAATGAAACTAAAAGTTCAGACTTCATTGATCTGTAAAAGTGACTTCACTGGGTGTGAATTTAAGTGCAATGCAAAAATAGACTATTTCCCCGTTTTTGCTCATATCAGAAAAAGGTATCCATAGTACTTACACTTCATTTATCAACTCAATCTCATTGATCATTTTGGGTTCGCAGTTGTCAGAATCCTATGCTTTGTCAGCGTACTTTTCTTCTGACGTTGTATGTTCTTGGTATCCGGCGCATTTTATAGTCGGTGACACAAGCGCCTGCGGTCTTTCTTGTTCTACGTTTTTATTTGAAATCTGGAGAGAATGAATTAAGAGAATGTTCTCTTATTATATTTTCACTTTTCCTTTTTTGTTTATTAAATACGATTCCTTAATAGAACCCGATCCCAACACTACCTATATAAGTAACACATTTACCTATGGAAAACATTACTAAGTAGGAAGATCAATGAAATTCTGTAGTATAATTATTTAAATATTGTACTTAGGCCTATTATTGTTATTTATTTTAACTTTTTTTATTTAAATAGTCTAATGTTTCTATGCCGAGTTTAAGCGCAACGTAATCGACACCCAGACATCTATCTACACCAAAAATCTCAATAAAATCAGTTGTTCATCATAGACACATTATACAGATGAATATTAATAATATTAAAGACATTACCTGCATTTTCAGTAGATATTCTTTCGCTGCCGTCGTAGCACTACTATGAGTAATAGATGAAAAATAATCCACACTTCAATGTCACGTGACTAAAAGTTTGTATACTAGCCCAATCAAACGTCACTTTTACTGTAAATTGAGAGAGAGCTCTTGAGAAACGTCTGTGTAGAAGCGTGAACGAACACTGAATCAACCTCAAATCATATTTCGAAACAGGAGTAGTGATCTTCGAAGCGGACTACCTACCTAGCCTACCTACCTACCTGGGTTTAAAAAAAATACCAGTTTTTAACAATAGTTTACAGGTCCTAAAATATCTGCTATTTGTTGCAAAGGTTTGATGGACTAAACAATAAACCTTAGGTACTTCTAGGGTTAATTTATGATGTTTAAAAAATAAAGAAAAAGGAATAAACATGACTCAATTGTATCTGAGTAGGTATAATCTAGTGATAGGCAAGTGACTCAATCACACTCATAACTTTTCTATAACAGCAATTTTAAAATTGAAAAACATTTTAAGAAATCAACAATAGCCATAATGCACAACCTTAGAGAACCTAGAACTTACAAAATCGTTAGGTATTCATGTAGGTGTTCTACAGGGATCATCCCTTGGTCTTGGTTTTTGATGTATATATTAATAACTTACCTTACCATGTTGGGGATAAACATGAGGTTTTACTGTTTGCGGAAGATACCTGTTTGACTTTTAAAATTAATTGACAATTAATTAATATTGCTAGGGCGTGCCCCCGAGGCGACGCGCACCAGTTCGTCCCGGCTGGTGCGAAAAGTGTGTGCCAGAGCGGCGTAGGGTAATTAATATAGTAAAAGGTTATGTCGGTTCTGAAACAGACGAATATCTCACTACTGCCGCCTCTCATGGGTTACTGCCTGCCCACACGTTCCCTACTGGAAATGGTAGATGTCTTGATCATGCTATTCTTAAATCACCTAAGCCTATCACCACCCTAATCCTAGACTCACTTATTACGGATCATTCTCCTATTGTCCTCTTTTGTAATTCAAATTTAAAATTTAATATCACACAAAAGAAATCTCTTACCAAGATTGATATACCCGGAGTCACAAAAGACCTTGCTGAAACTGATTTCTCGCACATATATGACAGTGTAGACCTTAGTTGGGCTTCCTCAGCTTTGGTCACCATTGTATCGGATTCTATCAGACGTCACACTCATACAATAACTGTCCCAAGCCGAAGACGTATAATTAAGCCCTGGATTACTCAGGGACTCCTGAGGTGCATTCGTCACAGGGATAAGCTGCATCGTGCTTCAAAAAAACAACCAAACAACAAGCTTTGCAGACACGTTTTTGAGCGCTATCGTACTTTTTGTAATAACCTACTGAAAAAGATTAAAATTAATTATGAAAAACAAGAACTCGAAAAATGTAAAAATAACCCTAGACGGACATTGATAGGTGAGATAGCAAATTTTGAAAAGCCAAGAACTTCCTCGCTAAAAGATGTGTGATGTGAAGAGAAAGTGACCCTTTGCAGACTGTAAACAATGTAAACACCTACTTTGCTGGTATTGGGGATAGTCTTGCTAAAAAAATCACACAGACAGAGCTCTATAAAACCTCATCAAAGCTCAATTGGAAATCCAAAATTGCTAAAGAGGATAGACGAAGTCCTGTTGACTCAATGGCACTTTACGATGTGGATTGTGTTGAGTTGGAGACGATCATTCTCAGCCTAAAGGATAAGTGTGCTATTGGTCACGATGGAATTTCCACTTGTATTATTAAAGCTGCTCGACATGCACTAATCCCTGTTCTCACATATATTTATAATCTATAATTTTTAAATGGTATCTTCCCAGACAATTACAAAACAGCGATTGTGCACCCTATATTCAAGGGTGGGAGCAGAGGTAGTGTAACTAACTATAGGCCAATATCGGTACTTACGACTTTTTCTAAGATACTAGAAAAACTAATAAACATTAGGTTAATAAAATACTTAAACAAACTAAAGATCTTAACTCCCAATTAATTTGGTTTCAGGGCAGGTAAATCAACTGAAGATTCGGTAATCGAATTAACAGATACAATTGTTCAACATTTTAATAATAAAAAGAAAACTCTTGGTATTTTTCTGGACCTATCAAAGGCGTTTGACACTATCTCTGTTCCCATCCTTCTATCCAAACTGGAGGGTATTGGAATTCGGGGCAAGTCCTTGGAAATCCTTCAGAGCTACCTTAATGATCGGATACAGGTTGTAAAGGTCGAGGAATATATTAGCAATGAACAGACTGTGACATTTGGCGTGCCTCAGGGGAGTGTCCTCGGCCCTACACTTTTCCTTATTTACATTAATGAGCTGTGTCAGCTATCGCTTACAAATACCAAAATTGTGGCCTATGCCGATGACACTGCTCTCGTGGTTACTGGTCAGGACTGGTCTGACGCATATAACAATGCTGAGATGGCCCTTGAATGTGTGATGGCATGGCTAGCTGCAAATCTTCTTACGCTAAACATTGCCAAGACAACGGTTGTTCCCTTCTCACCCGGAATCTTTGGTCTGCCTCCAGCATCCTTTAGTGTCAAAGCCCATATTTGTCAACGCTCCCAACAAACACTTAATTGTGATTGCACAATTATTAATTGTACTATCGCTTTCAAATATCTTGGAGTAATACTTGATAGTCAGCTAAATTGGAAGGCCCATATTGACTCGGTTGTAGGGCGAATTAGAAAACTGATTTATATTTTCAAAAAATTGAGATTAGCTGCTGACTTAGAGTGGATGATATTTGTCTATCTTGCTTTGGGACAATCGGTGCTTGGATATTGTATAACGGCTTGGGGCAAAACCTCAATTTTGCGCCTAGAACGAGCCCAAAGGGCTGTACTCAAAGTATTGGCGAAAAAGCCTATCTGGTTTTCTACAATCTCCCTATATTCACTTTGCAAAGTACTCTCGCTACGACAACTGTACATACTTCGCGTCGTTCTTCGTAAACATGAGCAACTCCCTTATAACCATGACCACTATTCGAATAGGCGTCGGTCCGACAGAGTTTGTCACATTCCGCATCGTACTACCGAGACTGCTAGTCATCAATACCGACATACTAGTGCAATTTGTACAACCAAATTAACAAATCCCTCTATATTTATCATTTAACACGGAAAAAGCTGAAATCCATGCTTGCAGAGTTTTTAAAATGCCTTTAATACTCGGAAACCGAAGATCTAATTCCAATCGGAATCCAAGTATAAAACTTATGTGGTAGTGATGGAGATACGTGCACACACACACACACACACATATACACTCACACACACACACACACACACACACAGAGAGAGAGGCCTTGTTGCACATAATTTTCTTACCTTTTTAAATAATACCAAATTTTTTTTTTATATGTTAAAACCGCTGTTATATTTTCAAGAAGGGCGTTGATAGTTACGACACAGTATTATTACTTTTGTAACTATTTTCGTATCAAAGTGATTTCTTGTAGTGGACTAATGAAATGGGTTGTTATTGAAAAATGTTATTTTTAGTTTACTATAGCGATGAAAATAGGAGGGTTATGACTTTGATCACTTGTATGCTATACACATATTGATATATACCTAAAAAAAAAATATTTTTTAAATAAATTGATTTACTTTCAGGCAGGTTTGTCTAAATGTTTTTGAGTATTTTTATACAAACTCTTGAAAATTTGGATTATGATTATAGGACTTCTCTTAGTATAGTTGATACAATTTCATCGATCGATCGCTTGGCTAAGCAGACGTGTTATTTTACAAAATAAAAAAATGTATTTAGTAATCGAGTACTTTTATTTGTGTCACTACACTTATTTCCGCAGTGTCAGTTATTTTAGTGTTTGTCATTGCACGTGAGTAATATGTCCAAGTGATATCTCATAGACAAGAGTGGAATCTGTGCTAGAAATGTCTAATACAGGATTCAGCCCATTTAGCCGAAGTCAACTAATGCGTAGAAGCCCACCACCGACGCCACCCTCTCAACCCATCCCTATGGAAGAAAATCCGTGCCCGAACAGTGACAATGAACTGCCTTCTGAAGTTAAACCCACGGCGGAGATCCAGAGATGGATGTCGTTTGTTGAGGCAACGTTGAATGAGGTGTGCTCGATAGTTACTGAAGGAAAAATGAACTCCGACCAAAAATTACGCGTTACTAATCTTTGCCGCAAGGCTACGGGTAGTATTTCCCAGATGGCTGTATTATATCAAGCCTTAAAACAAAAAACTATCCAGGCGCACAACACCATTCAGCAACTAAGAGAACAGCAGGATATGGCGTCCTCTCTTCAGCAATTTAAAGAGGTTGTCGATGACAAGTTGAAGCCCCACCAGGATACTAGTTCTTTTGCCGATATGGTCAAAAAAGGTACCGATAAGTTTATACGTCCAAGTAATTTAAGTTCTCTTGCTATATATCCCAGCGATTAGACTAAGACTAGCGAAGAAACAAAATCATTAGTCCAGAAAATAATATCCCCTGAAGAGCTTAAGCTACAGATAAGAGGCCTAAAAAAAGTGAAGAATGGAGGGGTGCTCATAAGCACTGAGTCCAAGAATGATATAGAAAAGCTAAGAAATTCCGAGAAATTAGCATTATCAGGTTTAAATGTTGAGGAACCAGTAAAAAGTCGCCCAAGGATAATTGTGCTAGGTGTTCCCGTCGCCTTATCTGAAAAGGAAATCTTTAATGCATTTACGAGCAAAATCTTATCGATAAGTTTCCGAGCTCAAGCCGTGACTCATTTCTAGCCGCAGTAAAACTAAGCCATAAATCTGGATAAAAGAATCTGTCCACTACTAATTATGTCTTAGAGGTACCTGCCAACGTTAGAAAAGCGTTGATCAACCAAGGACGAATATTTATAAATTGGACTGCCTGCCCAGTTAAGGACTTTACTATTGTAACTCGGTGCTTCAAGGGCCAACAGTATGGCCATGCAGCTAAATTTTGTCGTGAAAAAGACACTACTGCGGAGAGCAAGGGCACTCAATTAAAGAATGCAGCAAAACATCTTCCCCCAAATGTGCTACGTGCAAACGCTTTAAGAGGAGGTGTGATCACCAAACCGGTGATTTAACCTGTCCCGCCCGTAAGTATGCAGAGGACAAATATATTCACAGCATTGACTATGAAGGCGCCTAGAAGCGCCACCTACTCCTTTAATCAGTAAGCACTTTTAACTTAGTTTTTAATTCTTTTATTTATATGACCGAAAAACTGATCGGTGATTTAGACATTTTTTCTGTGTCAGATGTAAAATATTGTGAGATTGAAGAGTGTAAATTGTTGTTGCCTGCTGCTGAAAAGTCACTATCACTGCTTACACAAAACATCCGTAGCATAAATCGGAACATTCAGGGGTTTCAAGTTTTAATGCATAGACTCGACGTAAGCTGTGATATTATTGTACTGACAGAATGTTGGTTGTCAGAACAGACAATCCTACCACCTCTCGATGGTTTTATGGCCTATAAAACGGAGAAAATACTTAACCAAAATGATGGTTTAGTTGTTTATACAAAAATATACCTGGATATAAGCGTGGAGGAACCTCCATTATTGGCCTGTAATTGTTTATTGATTAGAATTAATATCGACAATGTAATTTTAGCTATATATAGACCCCCCTCTCTAAGTGTAGATTCCTTTTTAGAATCACTTGATATTACCTTAAAAGGCTTATCATCATTTAAAACCATAATCCTTGTCGGCGACATAAACATTAACATTCGTCCAGAGAGATCCAATGAACAGGCAGATAAATATTTGAATATCTGTTCAGGTCATGGATTACTATCAACCCATAATCTTCCCACTTTCATAACTGGTTCATGTTTAGATCATTTTATAATAAAAACAAATAAACCAGCACTAACATTGGTTACTAACTCTACTCTCACAGATCATCAAGCAATTTTACTAACATTACAATTATCTATATCTAGAAAAAGTGCATGCACAGCAATACTAGGCTAAACATGGCTAACCTTGAAAGAGATATTCGTAAAATTAATTTCGACCCAGTTTATAAATTAGATGATGCAAATATTTCCCTAAGCTATTTTATAAATTCACTACAAGGGATTATATTGAAAAATTCCTACACTCCGATAACCTCTAGAAAGTATATTAACACTAAACCATGGATTACGCCTGGTCTAGTCCGTTGCATAAGACACAGAGACAAATTACACCACAAAGTAAAATTAGCTCTCAACAACCAAATACTAAGTTTATCTTATAAGCGGTATAGAAACTTTTGCAATGGTCTGCTGAAAAAACTGAAAATACAGTATGAAAAGTGTGAATTACAGAAGGCCGGCAAAAACAACAAATTGGTTAGGAAAGTTATTAAAAATAATACTTTCCAACTAAAAAACCACGCACCACCACTAGATTTATTATCCACAGACTCCGAACCTGCCTATGAGATGTACAAAATTAATAATTTTTTTGTAAACGTTGGATAAATTCTAGCAGAAAAAGCAATTAGCTCAGCTCCTCGGAATAGAACAAGACCACACTTCTCTACCCTAAATTCGTTCGTCTTACTGGACACGGATACAGACGAAGTATTGAGAATTATCAGTGGATTAAAAGACTCATGCACTGTCGGTTGGGACAATATATCCAATTTTATTCTAAAAAGATTTAAGAATATACTTGCCCCTCCCCTAACGCACATTTTTCAAACTTGTTTGCACACTGGCACTTTCCCTAAACTGCTTAAAAAGGCCATGGTCATACCTATTCTAAAATCTGGAAATCCGAAAACTATTAATAACTAAAGACCAATTTCAATACTATCTGGCCTATCAAAAATATTAGAAAAAATAGTAAACAATAGATTGATCCGATATCTCGAAGATAAAAAATTGCTCTCAGAAAATCAATTTGGTTTTCGACCAAAAAGATCAACTGATCAAGCAGTGCATCAAATGACCAATTACATAACTAGCAATCTGGATAGGGGCATGCACACCATTGGAATTTTTTTAGACCTCGCTAAAGCTTTTGATACTGTATCTTGTACTATTCTTTTACGGAAGCTTGAAGCACTGGGGATAAGAGGAATTCAACTAAAACTGATTTCGGATTTTCTTAGTGATCGATATCAATGTGTAAAAATCGGCCAGTGGACAAGCACTCAATTGAAAAATACCTGTTATGGATTGCCGCAGGGCAGTATTTTATCACCGACCCTGTTTCTTATCTATATAAATGACTTATGCAACCTTACACTAGAAGAGGGGATTATAATGTCATATGCAGACGACACTGCATTGCTTTTCTCAGCTGAATCACGCGAGGATGTCTATAAAGTCGCTCAGAAAGGTTTTGATACGGTATTTAATTGGCTTCAAGAAAACTTACTAACCCTATTACAAATAAAACTAAGTACATTATTTTTAGAATGAGGAACAATAAAATTCACAATACTAACCTAAACATATATGCGCATAATTGCAACAGGTTTGCTGACATAACATGCACAAGTAGGGCATACTTTAGATATAACAGACGATGTAAAATATCTAGGCATTACTCTAGACTGTAATTTAAATTTCCGTAAACATATTGATTTGCTATGTAACAGAGTACGTAAATTAATTTATATATTTAAAAATTTGCGCAATATTGCTGACTATTCTCTAATTAGACAAGTGTACTATGCTTTATGCCAGTCCATATTATCATATTGTATCACCTCCTGGGGTGGAGCAGCAAAGGTGATTTTACTTCCTCTGGAACGTGCACAAAGAGCACTACTAAAGGTTTCAACATTCCGCCCCTATTTATTCCCAACACATCAACTGTATAAGGAATGTGAAGTTTTAACAGTGCGACAGTTGTTTATACTTCAACTTGTACTAAAAGAACACGCTGAATTGCCTCTCACTATGATACCGCCAGATAGAAGAAGGAAGGACTTGGTCTGTAACAGTATTCAAACTAGACATGCATATGTAAATAGATTTTACATATTCTTAGGTCCATTTCTTTATAACAAGTTTAACGCGTTACTGAATATTTATAACAATAGTCATAGAAATTGTGCAACAAGACTGTCTGATTACTTGCGTAAACACAATTATGATGACACGGAAAAAATATTAGAAATTATAAGCTAATATTCTGTTTGTATATTTAAATATGTGGTAATTTTCTTTTTTATTTTGGAAACCAATAGATTCATGTTTACATTCAAGTCTGTCAAGCGATCGTCTGAGACACAGGTTCATCCTAGTTCATATAAGTGGCTAAGATTTAGATTTTCACTTAAACTCTTTTGACAAAGTCAATAATTACATAAATATTTTAATTAATGGCCAAGTCACAGTAAGAATTATATAAAATGTTATTAATGTTAAGTACCATGTAAGTTAACAAATAAGTTTTATGGCGCCGAATAAATTATTATTTCTCTTTATTTATTGAAATAAAGAGAAATAATAAATTTTACATTTATATGTAATATAAATAATATTTTTAAATTTACATATTAAAAATTCATATAAATTATATTTTTAAATTTACATATACAAAAAGTGCATTTAAAAATATAAAACATAGTATACCACCGGCATCGGGTACAGGGACCAAGCCACCGGTGGTTAGGGCTTCAGAGAGAGGAACCTCCTCACAATACGTGCAGTATTAAGAAGAACTGCCTTCTGCATCAAGCCCTTGACCCAACTGCCTAACGTGAGCCTCTTAAGGTGTTGATCGAGGCTATTGGGTATTAGTCCGTGCACAGAGATTACTATGGGAACAATAATAGCTAAGTCAATACTCCAAATTATTATTATTCTCTTTATTTACAATACAAACATATAAATTACATTTTTAAATATATCTATAAAAACAAATACATTTAAAAATATAAAAATAGTAGCCCACCGGTATCGGGTACAGGGACCAAGCTACCGGTGGTTATGGTTCCAGAGACAGGAACCTCCTCACATTGCGTGCCGTATCGAGGAGAACTGCCTTCTGCATCAAGCCCTTGACCCAGCTGCCTAACGCGAGCCTCGTAAGATGTTGATCGAGGCTCTTGGCAATCAACCCATGTGCTGATACGACTATCGGGACAATGATTGCCGAATCCACATCCCACATGTCGACAACCTCGTGAGCCAAGTCCAAATATTTTAATTGTTTCTCTTTTTCTGCTTTCACGAGATTTTCATCATGTGGAATGGTAATATCAACAATCATTGCGCGACGCTCTAATCGATCTATCACTACTATATCAGGTTTATTGGCCACAATAGTCCTGTCAGTAATGATAGATCGATCCCAGTACAAAGTGATACGACCATTCTCAAGAACTGGGTCGGGTACATACCTGTAATAGGGCACCTCCAATTCCACAAGTTTATATTTAAGAGCTAGTTGCTGATGGACAATCCTGGCTACTTGATTGTGTCTATGCAAATACTCCCTGTTAGCAAGACGAGAACAACCAGAAATAATATGTCTAATAGATTCTCCCGGACGATGACATGCCCGACAAATGTCAATCGTCCCATCCTTCAGAATATACTTCCGATAGTTATTCGTCATTACTACTTCGTCTGTAATTGCACAGACAAAACCTTCAGTTTCTCCAAAGAGGTCACCAAACCGTAGCCAGGAAACAGATGCTGTTAAATCTACGTCGGACCCATATAGGGCCCGGAAAAATCGTCCATGCAGCTCCTTGCTCCTCCATATCTCCCTGCGATCATCAGTAGTGAGTATCACAGGTTTGCACCAGTTCTTTTTAGCCAGATTATGCGGGGTAAGTCCATTGTCTACTGCTACTACATCCCGATGCATACCAACGTCCGCTGACAAAAAATATTTTCTAAGGTTGCATATCTCGCGGTTGTGGAGAGTCTTAACATTTAAGAAGCCTCGACCCCCAATCTTCCGCGGGATATACAACCTCATGACAGACGAAGTGGGTGATGTATTCGATATGCAGTAAACAGAGTACGAACTTTTCTATCCAGGGTGTCCAGCTCTGTTTGAGTCCATCTGAGTAAGCCAAAGGAGTAGGTTAACAATGGTATGACCCAATCGTTATAAGCGCGCACCTTGTTTCCTTCTGATAAAAGACTTTTCAGTACCTTTTTCAGGCGGCCCAGGAAACGCTCCATTAACGATTGTTTCATACCCTTGTCATCAATTCCTAATGCCTGTGTCATACCCAAATATTTGTAGGTTTCATTTGCAGAAAGGTATCTAAGTTTTGTGGAATCTGAAAGTTCCATGCCTTCAGATTCCACAATCTTACCTCTTTTAACATACATGGTTGCACATTTGTCTACACCAAACTCCATCTTGATAGAATTACTAAAGTTTTCAGTTGCCTTTAGTAAATCTTTCAATTGGATATCGTTGGAGGCAAAGAGTTTCAAATCATCCATGTAAAAGAGGTGGGATATAACTTGACCACTTCTCTGCAAATGATAGCCCAGCCCTAAACCCTCTAATATAGTACTGAGAGGGTTAAGTGCTAGACAAAACCACAAAGGACTCAAACTTCACCCTGGAAAATACCCCTCTTTATAGGTTCATCGTCACTAAGAATTTCTCGACATCTTGGATAGCGAAGGACCGTACTCCATTGCCCCATACATGTCTCCAAGAAGGTGCATAGAGTTGCCTCAATCTTATACAACTCCAGCACCCTCATGAGCCATGAATGAGGCACGGAGTCATAAGCCTTCTTATAGTCTATCCAAGATGTCGCCAAATCCCTTCGTTTACGACGAACCTGTTGGCTAATGGTCATATCAATAATAAGGAGCTCTTTAGTACCACGGGCCCCAGTCCTACATCCATTCTGAGAGCCTGATAAGATTGAATTTTCAGTAACATGAGAATTAATTTTTACTCTCAGAATAGATGTAAGTAGTTTATATAACGTTGGAAGACACGTTATAGGTCTATAGTTTTTGGGGTCCGTGGTACTACCTGACTTATAAAGCAGGTGGGTTACTCCAGTGGTCATAAAACTTGGAAGCAACCCAGATTCTAAGGATGATTGAAATTGAGATGCCAAATGACTGTGTGAACTCCGGAGCCACTTTTGCCAAAAATTGTGCATTCCGTCCGGTCCTGCAGCTTTCCAACTAGGAAGTTGACGGACTGCATTTAAAACATCATCAGATGTTATTGATGGTGGCTCCATTGGATGAATGGAGTCACACATTCGCTTGACACCTCTCATCCATTCACCCTCTGTATGGGTGACAGGCACTGACCAAATACTACGCCAAAATGAATTCGTAGCCTCATTATCTGGTAAATGCGTGTCACCCACTACATCTGGTTGCTCCCAATTTCTATAAACACGCCGCTCATCTTTTTGAAATGTGCGATTCAGGACATATCTATCTGTTCTAGTTTTGTATCGTCTAATGCGGTTTGCCCATGCATAAACTTTCTGCTTTAGGAAGTCAATGCGTTCTGTAACTCGGTTTGCGTAATCACTTATTCCAGTTCTTGCAAAAGCCCGAGTTACAAAACGCATAACTCTCGGGCGAGTATTGCCCGACCTAAAGCAAAGCTTGCCAATGAGTACCCTGGTCTCAGTAATCCGCCGTTCGTATTATTATTATTATTAAAAAAAATTCTTACGACTTTTATAGATTCCTGGAGTTGCCCAGTCACTGAAAGTTAGGCCTTCACTCTTAGATAAGTGCTTAGAAGTAAAAATTGAGCTGAACTCACCATTAATCAAGTTGACTAATGAGTTGTATAAGTGATCCACATTTCCATGACAGGGTAAAATTTAACTTTTTTTGTAACATTACATTTAAAATTTTCTACACATTTATTTGTCTTTTTACATTACTGTGAGGGGACAATTACTTTATTCGATTAATAAAATAAAATAAAAAAATAAATATCCATCACGCCTTTTCCCCTAAGGGGTGGCAGAGGCATATTATATGCCCACTTTTCACCGTGTGGATTCCTGTCCCACGTAATAGGTGGTGAGCCCATTGCCGTGTTGAAATAGACAGACGCAGGCTGTGGCTACCTGCTGTTGAAATTTTTTAAGCAGCCCATAAGGCCTTCAACCAGGCTTAACGACTGCCATTTTACTGGCAACCGGGACCAACGGCTTAACGTGCCTTCCGAAGCACGGAAACGCTCGCAAATGTAAATGCCACAAAGTGGTCACCCATCCGACGACCAGCCATAGTGAAAGTTGCGTACCTCAGTGATCGTTTACCGAACACTGAGACCGCGGGGCCACGAGCGCTTCCAGAGAGGACAGATCGCCAGGCTTCGCGATCCATGCATACTTCTTTCGCTTCTTCGAGATTCATCAATCGCTTCATACACGCACGTCTGGGTATCCGAGTACTTTTGACCTTTCCGTTTTTGAGCAATCTGCTCACGTGGTCTTCATATGTAAGTCTCGGCCTACCCTGACTCCTTCTACCCTCTACTTTTGAACAATATATATATTCTTCGTCAATCGTTCCTCACTCATTCGTTGGACGTGTACAAACCAACGGAGCACGCCCTTTTCCAGCTTAACGCTGACACTTTCATTCAAACCTGCCATATTGCGTATCACTTCGTTACGTATTCGGTCGGCCAAGGTAACGCCGCACAATTTTCGGAGTGATCGCATCTCCACAGCATTCAATTTACTTTCATGCATCTGCTGACATACCCAGGTTTCACTACCGTAAAGCAAAGTTATATTACTGAGACCAGGGTACTCATTGGCAAGCTTTGCTTTAGGTCGGGCAATACTCGCCCGAGAGTTATGCGTTTTGTAACTCGGGCTTTTGCAAGAACTGGAATAAGTGATTACGCAAACCGAGTTACAGAACGCATTGACTTCCTAAAGCAGAAAGTTTATGCATGGGCAAACCGCATTAGACGATACAAAACTAGAACAGATAGATATGTCCTGAATCGCACATTTCAAAAAGATGAGCGGCGTGTTTATAGAAATTGGGAGCAACCAGATGTAGTGGGTGACACGCATTTACCAGATAATGAGGCTACGAATTCATTTTGGCGTAGTATTTGGTCAGTGCCTGTCACCCATACAGAGGGTGAATGGATGAGAGGTGTCAAGCGAATGTGTGACTCCATTCATCCAATGGAGCCACCATCAATAACATCTGATGATGTTTTAAATGCAGTCCGTCAACTTCCTAGTTGGAAAGCTGCAGGACCGGACGGAATGCACAATTTTTGGCAAAAGTGGCTCCGGAGTTCACACAGTCATTTGGCATCTCAATTTCAATCATCCTTAGAATCTGGGTTGCTTCCAAGTTTTATGACCACTGGAGTAACCCACCTGCTTTATAAGTCAGGTAGTACCACGGACCCCAAAAACTATAGACCTATAACGTGTCTTCCAACGTTATATAAACTACTTACATCTATTCTGAGAGTAAAAATTAATTCTCATGTTACTGAAAATTCAATCTTATCAGGCTCTCAGAATGGATGTAGGACTGGGGCCCGTGGTACTAAAGAGCTCCTTATTATTGATATGACCATTAGCCAACAGGTTCGTCGTAAACGAAGGGATTTGGCGACATCTTGGATAGACTATAAGAAGGCTTATGACTCCGTGCCTCATTCATGGCTCATGAGGGTGCTGGAGTTGTATAAGATTGAGGCAACTCTATGCACCTTCTTGGAGACATGTATGGGGCAATGGAGTACGGTCCTTCGCTATCCAAGATGTCGAGAAATTCTTAGTGACGATGAACCTATAAAGATAAAGAGGGGTATTTTCCAGGGTGAAGTTTGAGTCCTTTGTGGTTTTGTCTAGCACTTAACCCTCTCAGTACTATATTAGAGGGTTTAGGGCTGGGCTATCATTTGCAGAGAAGTGGTCAAGTTATATCCCACCTCTTTTACATGGATGATTTGAAACTCTTTGCCTCCAACGATATCCAATTGAAAGATTTACTAAAGGCAACTGAAAACTTTAGTAATTCTATCAAGATGGAGTTTGGTGTAGACAAATGTGCAACCATGTATGTTAAAAGAGGTAAGATTGTGGAATCTGAAGGCATGGAACTTTCAGATTCCACAAAACTTAGATACCTTTCTGCAAATGAAACCTACAAATATTTGGGTATGACACAGGCATTAGGAATTGATGACAAGGGTATGAAACAATCGTTAATGGAGCGTTTCCTGGGCCGCCTGAAAAAGGTACTGAAAAGTCTTTTATCAGAAGGAAACAAGGTGCGCGCTTATAACGATTGGGTCATACCATTGTTAACCTACTCCTTTGGCTTACTCAGATGGACTCAAACAGAGCTGGACACCCTGGATAGAAAAGTTCGTACTCTGTTTACTGCATATCGAATACATCACCCACTTCGTCTGTCATGAGGTTGTATATCCCGCGGAAGTTTGGGGGTCGAGGCTTCTTAAATGTTAAGACTCTCCACAACCGCGAGATATGCAACCTTAGAAAATATTTTTTGTCAGCGGACGTTGGTATGCATCGGGATGTAGTAGCAGTAGACAATGGACTTACCCCGCATAATCTGGCTAAAAAGAACTGGTGCAAACCTGTGATACTCACTACTGATGATCGCAGGGAGATATGGAGGAGCAAGGAGCTGCATGGACGATTTTTCCGGGCCCTATATGGGTCCGACGTAGATTTAACAGCATCTGTTTCCTGGCTACGGTTTGGTGACCTCTTTGGAGAAACTGAAGGTTTTGTCTGTGCAATTACAGACGAAGTAGTAATGACGAATAACTATCGGAAGTATATTCTGAAGGATGGGACGATTGACATTTGTCGGGCATGTCATCGTCCGGGAGAATCTATTAGACATATTATTTCTGGTTGTTCTCGTCTTGCTAACAGGGAGTATTTGCATAGACACAATCAAGTAGCCAGGATTGTCCTTCAGCAACTAGCTCTTAAATATAAACTTGTGGAATTGGAGGTGCCCTATTACAGGTATGTACCCGACCCAGTTCTTGAGAATGGTCGTATCACTTTGTACTGGGATCGATCTATCATTACTGACAGGACTATTGTGGCCAATAAACCTGATATAGTAGTGATAGATCGATTAGAGCGTCGCGCAATGATTGTTGATATTACCATTCCACATGATGAAAATCTCGTGAAAGCAGAAAAAGAGAAACAATTAAAATATTTGGACTTGGCTCACGAGGTTGTCGACATGTGGGATGTGGATTCGGCAATCATTGTCCCGATAGTCGTATCAGCACATGGGTTGATTGCCAAGAGCCTCGATCAACATCTTACGAGGCTCGCGTTAGGCAGCTGGGTCAAGGGCTTGATGCAGAAGGCAGTTCTCCTCGATACGGCACGCAATGTGAGGAGGTTCCTGTCTCTGGAACCATAACCACCGGTAGCTTGGTCCCTGTACCCGATACCGGTGGGCTACTATTTTTATATTTTTAAATGTATTTGTTTTTATAGATATATTTAAAAATGTAATTTATATGTTTGTATTGTAAATAAAGAGAATAATAATAATTTGGAGTATTGACTTAGCTATTATTGTTCCCATAGTAATCTCTGTGCACGGACTAATACCCAATAGCCTCGATCAACACCTTAAGAGGCTCACGTTAGGCAGTTGGGTCAAGGGCTTGATGCAGAAGGCAGTTCTTCTTAATACTGCACGTATTGTGAGGAGGTTCCTCTCTCTGAAGCCCTAACCACCGGTGGCTTGGTCCCTGTACCCGATGCCGGTGGTATACTATGTTTTATATTTTTAAATGCACTTTTTGTATATGTAAATTTAAAAATATAATTTATATGAATTTTTAATATGTAAATTTAAAAATATTATTTATATTACATATAAATGTAAAATTTATTATTTCTCTTTATTTCAATAAATAAAGAGAAATAATAATTTATTCGGCGCCATAAAACTTATTTGTTAACTTACATGGTACTTAACATTAATAACATTTTATATAATTCTTACTGTGACTTGGCCATTAATTAAAATATTTATGTAATTATTGACTTTGTCAAAAGAGTTTAAGTGAAAATCTAAATCTTAGCCACTTATATGAACTAGGATGAACCTGTGTCTCAGACGATCGCTTGACAGACTTGAATGTAAACATGAATCTATTGGTTTCCAAAATAAAAAAGAAAATTACCACATATTTAAATATACAAACAGAATATTAGCTTATAATTTCTAATATTTTTTCCGTGTCATCATAATTGTGTTTACGCAAGTAATCAGACAGTCTTGTTGCACAATTTCTATGACTATTGTTATAAATATTCAGTAACGCGTTAAACTTGTTATAAAGAAATGGACCTAAGAATATGTAAAATCTATTTACATATGCATGTCTAGTTTGAATACTGTTACAGACCAAGTCCTTCCTTCTTCTATCTGGCGGTATCATAGTGAGAGGCAATTCAGCGTGTTCTTTTAGTACAAGTTGAAGTATAAACAACTGTCGCACTGTTAAAACTTCACATTCCTTATACAGTTGATGTGTTGGGAATAAATAGGGGCGGAATGTTGAAACCTTTAGTAGTGCTCTTTGTGCACGTTCCAGAGGAAGTAAAATCACCTTTGCTGCTCCACCCCAGGAGGTGATACAATATGATAATATGGACTGGCATAAAGCATAGTACACTTGTCTAATTAGAGAATAGTCAGCAATATTGCGCAAATTTTTAAATATATAAATTAATTTACGTACTCTGTTACATAGCAAAACAATATGTTTACGGAAATTTAAATTACAGTCTAGAGTAATGCCTAGATATTTTACATCGTCTGTTATATCTAAAGTATGCCCTACTTGTGCATGTTATGTCAGCAAACCTGTTGCAATTATGCGCATATATGTTTAGGTTAGTATTGTGAATTTTATTGTTCCTCATTCTAAAAATAATGTACTTAGTTTTATTTGTAATAGGGTTAGTAAGTTTTCTTGAAGCCAATTAAATACCGTATCAAAACCTTTCTGAGCGACTTTATAGACATCCTCGCGTGATTCAGCTGAGAAAAGCAATGCAGTGTCGTCTGCATATGACATTATAATCCCCTCTTCTAGTGTAAGGTTGCATAAGTCATTTATATAGATAAGAAACAGGGTCGGTGATAAAATTCTGCCCTGCGGCAATCCATAACAGGTATTTTTCAATTGAGTGCTTGTCCACTGGCCGATTTTTACACATTGATATCGATCACTAAGAAAATCCGAAATCAGTTTTAGTTGAATTCCTCTTATCCCCAGTGCTTCAAGCTTCCGTAAAAGAATAGTACAAGATACAGTATCAAAAGCTTTAGCGAGGTCTAAAAAAATTCCAATGGTGTGCATGCCCCTATCCAGATTGCTAGTTATGTAATTGGTCATTTGATGCACTGCTTGATCAGTTGATCTTTTTGGTCGAAAACCAAATTGATTTTCTGAGAGCAATTTTTTATCTTCGAGATATCGGATCAATCTATTGTTTACTATTTTTTCTAATATTTTTGATAGGCCAGATAGTATTGAAATTGGTCTTTAGTTATTAATAGTTTTCGGATTTCCAGATTTTAGAATAGGTATGACCATGGCCTTTTTAAGCAGTTTAGGGAAAGTGCCAGTGTGCAAACAAGTTTGAAAAATGTGCGTTAGGGGAGGGGCAAGTATATTCTTAAATCTTTTTAGAATAAAATTGGATATATTGTCCCAACCGACAGTGCATGAGTCTTTTAATCCACTGATAATTCTCAATACTTCGTCTGTATCCGTGTCCAGTAAGACGAACGAATTTAGGGTAGAGAAGTGTGGTCTTGTTCTATTCCGAGGAGCTGAGCTAATTGCTTTTTCTGCTAGAATTTATCCAACGTTTACAAAAAAATTATTAATTTTGTACATCTCATAGGCAGGTTCGGAGTCTGTGGATAATAAATCTAGTGGTGGTGCGTGGTTTTTTAGTTGGAAAGTATTATTTTTAATAACTTTCCTAACCAATTTGTTGTTTTTGCCGGCCTTCTGTAATTCACACTTTTCATACTGTATTTTCAGTTTTTTCAGCAGACCATTGCAAAAGTTTCTATACCGCTTATAAGATAAACTTAGTATTTGGTTGTTGAGAGCTAATTTTACTTTGTGGTGTAATTTGTCTCTGTGTCTTATGCAACGGACTAGACCAGGCGTAATCCATGGTTTAGTGTTAATATACTTTCTAGAGGTTATCGGAGTGTAGGAATTTTTCAATATAATCCCTTTTAGTGAATTTATAAAATAGCTTAGGGAAATATTTGCATCATCTAATTTATAAACTGGGTCGAAATTAATTTTACGAATATCTCTTTCAAGGTTAGCCATGTTTAGCCTAGTATTGCTGTGCATGCACTTTTTCTAGATATAGATAATTGTAATGTTAGTAAAATTGCTTGATGATCTGTGAGAGTAGAGTTAGTAACCAATGTTAGTGCTGGTTTATTTGTTTTTATTATAAAATGATCTAAACATGAACCAGTTATGAAAGTGGGAAGATTATGGGTTGATAGTAATCCATGACCTGAACAGATATTCAAATATTTATCTGCCTGTTCATTGGATCTCTCTGGACGAATGTTAATGTTTATGTCGCCGACAAGGATTATGGTTTTAAATGATGATAAGCCTTTTAAGGTAATATCAAGTGATTCTAAAAAGGAATCTACACTTAGAGAGGGGGGTCTATATATAGCTAAAATTACATTGTCGATATTAATTCTAATCAATAAACAATTACAGGCCAATAATGGAGGTTCCTCCACGCTTATATCCAGGTATATTTTTGTATAAACAACTAAACCATCATTTTGGTTAAGTATTTTCTCCGTTTTATAGGCCATAAAACCATCGAGAGGTGGTAGGATTGTCTGTTCTGACAACCAACATTCTGTCAGTACAATAATATCACAGCTTACGTCGAGTCTATGCATTAAAACTTGAAACCCCTGAATGTTCCGATTTATGCTACGGATGTTTTGTGTAAGCAGTGATAGTGACTTTTCAGCAGCAGGCAACAACAATTTACACTCTTCAATCTCACAATATTTTACATCTGACACAGAAAAAATGTCTAAATCACCGATCAGTTTTTCGGTCATATAAATAAAAGAATTAAAAACTAAGTTAAAAGTGCTTACTGATTAAAGGAGTAGGTGGCGCTTCTAGGCGCCTTCATAGTCAATGCTGTGAATATATTTGTCCTCTGCATACTTACGGGCGGGACAGGTTAAATCACCGGTTTGGTGATCACACCTCCTCTTAAAGCGTTTGCACGTAGCACATTTGGGGGAAGATGTTTTGCTGCATTCTTTAATTGAGTGCCCTTGCTCTCCGCAGTAGTGTCTTTTTCACGACAAAATTTAGCTGCATGGCCATACTGTTGGCCCTTGAAGCACCGAGTTACAATAGTAAAGTCCTTAACTGGGCAGGCAGTCCAATTTATAAATATTCGTCCTTGGTTGATCAACGCTTTTCTAACGTTGGCAGGTACCTCTAAGACATAATTAGTAGTGGACAGATTCTTTTATCCAGATTTATGGCTTAGTTTTACTGCGGCTAGAAATGAGTCACGGCTTGAGCTCGGAAACTTATCGATAAGATTTTGCTCGTAAATGCATTAAAGATTTCCTTTTCAGATAAGGCGACGGGAACACCTAGCACAATTATCCTTGGGCGACTTTTTACTGGTTCCTCAACATTTAAACCTGATAATGCTAATTTCTCGGAATTTCTTAGCTTTTCTATATCATTCTTGGACTCAGTGCTTATGAGCACCCCTCCATTCTTCACTTTTTTTAGGCCTCTTATCTGTAGCTTAAGCTCTTCAGGGGATATTATTTTCTGGACTAATGATTTTGTTTCTTCGCTAGTCTTAGTCTAATCGCTGGGATATATAGCAAGAGAACTTAAATTACTTGGACGTATAAACTTATCGGTACCTTTTTTGACCATATCGGCAAAAGAACTAGTATCCTGGTGGGGCTTCAACTTGTCATCGACAACCTCTTTAAATTGCTGAAGAGAGGACGCCATATCCTGCTGTTCTCTTAGTTGCTGAATGGTGTTGTGCGCCTGGATAGTTTTTTGTTTTAAGGCTTGATATAATACAGCCATCTGGGAAATACTACCCGTAGCCTTGCGGCAAAGATTAGTAACGCGTAATTTTTGGTCGGAGTTCATTTTTCCTTCAGTAACTATCGAGCACACCTCATTCAACGTTGCCTCAACAAACGACATCCATCTCTGGATCTCCGCCGTGGGTTTAACTTCAGAAGGCAGTTCATTGTCACTGTTCGGGCACGGATTTTCTTCCATAGGGATGGGTTGAGAGGGTGGCGTCGGTGGTGGGCTTCTACGCATTAGTTGACTTCGGCTAAATGGGCTGAATCCTGTATTAGACATTTCTAGCACAGATTCCACTCTTGTCTATGAGATATCACTTGGACATATTACTCACGTGCAATGACAAACACTAAAATAACTGACACTGCGGAAATAAGTGTAGTGACACAAATAAAAGTACTCGATTACTAAATACATTTTTTTATTTTGTAAAATAACACGTCTGCTTAGCCAAGCGATCGATCGATGAAATTGTATCAACTATACTAAGAGAAGTCCTATAATCATAATCCAAATTTTCAAGAGTTTGTATAAAAATACTCAAAAACATTTGGACAAACCTGCCTGAAAGTAAATCAATTTATTTAAAAAATATTTTTTTTTTAGGTATATATCAATATGTGTATAGCATACAAGTGATCAAAGTCATAACCCTCCTATTTTCATCGCTATAGTAAACTAAAAATAACATTTTTCAATAACAACCCATTTCATTAGTCCACTACAAGAAATCACTTTGATACGAAAATAGTTACAAAAGTAATAATACTGTGTCGTAACTATCAACGCCCTTCTTGAAAATATAACAGCGGTTTTAACATATAAAAAAAAAAATTGGTATTATTTAAAAAGGTAAGAAAATTATGTGCAACAAGGCCTCTCTCTCTGTGTGTGTGTGTGTGTGTGTGTGAGTGTATATGTGTGTGTGTGTGTGTGCGCGTATCTCCATCACTACCACATAAGTTTTATACTTGGATTCCGATTGGAATTAGATCTTCGGTTTCCGAGTATTAAAGGCATTTTAAAAACTCTGCAAGCATGGATTTCAGCTTTTTCCGTGTTAAATGATAAATATAGAGGGATTTGTTAATTTGGTTGTACAAATTGCAACTAGTATGTCGGTATTGATGACTAGCAGTCTCGGTAGTACGATGCGGAATGTGACAAACTCTGTCGGACCGACGCCTATTCGAATAGTGGTCATGGTTATAAGGGAGTTGCTCATGTTTACGAAGAACGACGCGAAGTATGTACAGTTGTCGTAGCGAGAGTACTTTGCAAAGTGAATATAGGGAGATTGTAGAAAACCAGATAGGCTTTTTCGCCAATACTTTGAGTACAGCCCTTTGGGCTCGTTCTAGGCGCAAAATTGAGGTTTTGCCCCAAGCCGTTATACAATATCCAAGCACCGATTGTCCCAAAGCAAGATAGACAAATATCATCCACTCTAAGTCAGCAGCTAATCTCAATTTTTTGAAAATATAAATCAGTTTTCTAATTCGCCCTACAACCGAGTCAATATGGGCCTTCCAATTTAGCTGACTATCAAGTATTACTCCAAGATATTTGAAAGCGATAGTACAATTAATAATTGTGCAATCACAATTAAGTGTTTGTTGGGAGCGTTGACAAATATGGGCTTTGACACTAAAGGATGCTGGAGGCAGACCAAAGATTCCGGGTGAGAAGGGAACAACCGTTGTCTTGGCAATGTTTAGCGTAAGAAGATTTGCAGCTAGCCATGCCATCACACATTCAAGGGCCATCTCAGCATTGTTATATGCGTCAGACCAGTCCTGACCAGTAACCACGAGAGCAGTGTCATCGGCATAGGCCACAATTTTGGTATTTGTAAGCGATAGCTGACACAGCTCATTAATGTAAATAAGGAAAAGTGTAGGGCCGAGGACACTCCCCTGAGGCACGCCAAATGTCACAGTCTGTTCATTGCTAATATATTCCTCGACCTTTACAACCTGTATCCGATCATTAAGGTAGCTCTGAAGGATTTCCAAGGACTTGCCCCGAATTCCAATACCCTCCAGTTTGGATAGAAGGATGGGAACAGAGATAGTGTCAAACGCCTTTGATAGGTCCAGAAAAATACCAAGAGTTTTCTTTTTATTATTAAAATGTTGAACAATTGTATCTGTTAATTCGATTACCGAATCTTCAGTTGATTTACCTGCCCTGAAACCAAATTAATTGGGAGTTAAGATCTTTAGCATCTTGAGCAAGCCCAACTAAGGTCTACACTGTCATATATGTGCGAGAAATCAGTTTCAGCAAGGTCTTTTGTGACTCCGGGTATATCAATCTTGGTAAGAGATTTCTTTTGTGTGATATTAAATTTTAAATTTGAATTACAAAAGAGGACAATAGGAGAATGATCCGTAATAAGTGAGTCTAGGATTAGGGTGGTGATAGGCTTAGGTGATTTAAGAATAGCATGATCAAGACATCTACCATTTCCAGTAGGGAACGTGTGGGCAGGCAGTAACCCATGAGAGGCGGCAGTAGTGAGATATTCGTCTGTTTCAGAACCGACATAACCTTTTACTATATTAATGTTAATATCTCCCACAATAGCCAGTGTTTTAAATTGCTTTAACTGAGATAATACACCATCAAGACCAGCAAAGAAGGGTGATAGATCCCGGTAAGACGGTGAGCGATATAAAGTCACCAAAGCCAAGTCCTTCATTCTTAGTAGCAAGCAAGTAGCATCCTGTAACTCAACCTCTTCCACAGAAACGTGCAAAACATTACTAACATATGCAACAACACCGTCATTTTGATTTTTTTATAAAGAAGTATGCGCAGAAAAACCGGTTATACTAGGAATGATCGGACACTTGCTCAGCCAACACTCTGTCAGTAGAACTAAATCAAGGGAGTAACTTAATCTGCTCATCAAGACTAGAAGATTGTTAAAAAATTTATTAATGCTCCGAATATGTAAATGCAATACTTTGAGAGTATTATTAGCATTACTCAAAAATGTGTTGCTCTGCTCTGGTGGACATTTATATGAGTTGGAGACAGCAACCAGATCAACCTCATTATTGATCAATAGCATGTCATCCATATTCAGTTGTGAGGAGGAACATGTGTGCGTGGAACTTGGAATAAGAGAAATAGCCAGCATATAAGGGACTATGATATGTCATGGTTAAAGTTGTGATAACTAAAAGTGGTTGCGCATAATGTGAGTTGTACAATGAAAGAGTGTAAAACAATTTGCGTTTGCTCATTACAAATGTTATGAATGATTTGTGAGTATTGAGTAGTGTGTTTTGGTTGGTTGTGTATGTTATAACTATTACAGTTAAAATACAAAAATATATAACATGCAAGAAATGACTACATAGTACTCGGGATAAAACCCACAGCTGGCGATTATTAAGGGCAATATGACAAAATTTTATAAAATAATTCCAGAACAGAAGTATTCTGTAGGGCCTTTTTTTGAGTACAAAATAAATAAGTAGTCAAATACTCTTTTTAACTTTCTTTATATCTGTTTTTATTTCGACGTGTTTACTGCCTTCCCTTTCACGAACAAATATTTTTACATGTTTAATCCAGCAGTATCTGTACTCATTCGACTTTGCCGCGAACCTGGCCAGAAAAAAAAGCCTCTTTTTTCTCGCCGTCAGATTCTCAGAGATAAAAATTGGTTGTGATCCGTCAATTCTTAAATGTTCTGTTGTAATCCTATAGCTGTCCTTCGTGTGTTTTTTATAGTTTGCCAGGAACAGCTCCTTGCACAAACGGTGGTAAAGTCTACTATTATAGTTTTGCTGATGGAGTCTTTAGATTTGACGCGGTAGACGTCTTTTATGTCATTAGGTTGGATCTTTATCTTCAAGATGTTACCAGTGTTGGCAATCGTGGTGAATAGGGATGTCTTTGTTTCTGACTTATCGACGGGAATATTACGTATTTCCAGGCAAGTTGACCTGGAACTTTGTTCGAAGTGTTCAAGTTTGGTTTCTAATTTGTGAATGTACAAGGACTGTTCTTTACATTCAGTCTCCAATAGCTGTACCCTGGAACGAAGGCAATCGAATTTTTCAGCCACTAAATCTATATATAGTCTTGCACATGTCATCCATGATTGAGCACACCAGTTCGTACTTCTCGATTTGCTGACGTTTAAAATCATTAAATAATTGTTTAATTTCGGACATAAACATTGACAGTGTAGACTCCTCCACACCCTCCACCCGCTTAACATTACGGGCGGTGACAACCGGTGAGTCCGGATTTTTTGCAAGGTTCGGCTCTGACGAGCTGTGAGGAGACGAAAGCTTTGCATGTGTCATCACTGGTGTTTGAACCTGATGAGCGGATGCTGAAGTCGTCGGTGGTGGTGGAGTACGTTTAAGTGGCATTTTACTCGTACGTAAGTCCCTCTCCTTAATCTATAGTTAATTAAACTTGTAGTTCAGAAGGTCCGGTGTTGGCAGTAAATATTAGTAAGTCAGCCTAACTTGATGTAATAAGTTGTTAACTATGTGGCAGCAGCGCTCGATTGATGGCGCTTTTCTAATTACTGAATCGCGGTATGGTTTCAATACGGGTACAAAACCACTACAGCAATTAAAGCTCTGAGTGTTTTATGCTAGCCTGGTACCAAGAGACGCAGAATAAGTTTGAATAAGCAAAGTATGTTTGTCTCTCTCACCCAGGTCCGGTCGTACCGCTGACACAATACCTCTTCAACAGTTATGCACTCCTATTTTATTTTCATGAATTTTTAATATTTAAATTTCAAATTAATATTTAGAAAGAAACTTGTAGCGGTTCCGCGCACGTCTACTCGTACCGAGGTCCAAGGGGAAGTGGATTATTCAAATAATGTTATTAAGGAAACTTGGAATGTTATAAATATTGAGACCGGTAAATCCAAAGTGCACAGTCATGATTTTCATTTAAAAATAAATAACGTAAATATTATAGAAGATTTTAAAGTTGCAACTGAATTTGAAAAATATTTTTCTAATATTCCTCTTTCAATTACAAGAACTCTCTCGTCTTGCTCTAACGATGCTGAACAACTTTTAAAACATGGCGTGGAGGAATGTGGCACAGACTTTGAATTTTCAGCTGTTAGTCCTAGAGATATTTTAAAAACTTTTAAGGCAATTAATATGAAAAATACTAAAGATTTATATATCTGTTACAACTGTCTCTCATATTATCACTGTAATAGCTCCACATCTGGCAGCTGAGTTCAATTGCTGTGTCAAGTCTGGGGTATTTCCTGACTTAATGAAACATAGTAAAGTAATTCCTTTATTTAAAGCCGGCGATAATGCAGATCCCTCTAACTTTCGGCCTGTTTCCGTACTAACAACACTAAGTAAAATATTTGAAAAGCTAATGCTTGGACAGTTGCTTAGTCACTTTAATATACATAATTTACTACACAGGAAACAGTTTGGATTTACAAAGGGTTGCTCAACGGTGGATGCAAGGGTTGCAGGGGTTGCTTTACTCAAAAGTATTTATGCGGCTTGGGAGGATTCGCAGGATGCATCAGGTGTTTTTTGCGATTTATCTAAAGCCTTCGATTCATCACGAAACACTTGTAAAGAAATTACGCCACTACGGTATAAGAAATATAGCTCTCGACCTTATGACTTCTTATTTAAGCAATAGAATTCAAAGGGTTGAAGTAAACGGTAAACGATCAGCAGGATCTCCAGTTGTAATGGGTGTTCCAGAGGGATCAATCCTTGGTCCATTTCTTTTTTTGATTTACATTAATGACTTACCTTACTATGTTGGGGATTAACATGAGATTGTGCTGTTTGCGGATGATACCTCTTTGACATTTAACATTAATAGACAATTTATTAATTATGACGATGTTAACAGTGTACTCTCAAAAGTTGTTCATTGGTTTAACGTTAATAATCTTCTTTTAAATGATAAAAAAACTAAAGTAATTAATAAAATTTTTAAAGCAATTATTTGCTAAATTTCTCATAAATTTTTATTAAAGTGGAAAAAGACAACTTGATTAGACCTTTGCCTAAAGGTCACAGGTTCAATCCCTGTCTCGAATCAAGTTGTCTTTTTCCACTTTAATAAAAAATTATAAAGTAATTAAGTTTTCGACACCTAATGTGAGACAGGTGACGACCAATGTGCAACTTAATGAATCAAGGTTGGATACTGTTGAGGCTTCTGTGTTTTTGGGTATCACTATTGATTCAAAGTTGCAGTGGGGACCACATATAGCAAAATTGTCAGGCAAATTAAGCTCTGCTGCATATGCAGTAAAAACAATAAGACGGCTCACTGATGTTGAAATGGCTAGAATAGTTTATTTCAGTTATTTCCATAGCGTTATGTCATACGGAATTCTTCTCTGGGGAGACCCAGCGAACATTAATACGATATTTATTTTACAGAAGAGAGCTGTGAGAGCAATATACCAGCTTGGTCCCAGGGTATCTCTAAGAGAAAGATTCAATGAAATTAATATTCTTACCGGTATATCACAATATATATATGAGAATTTACTTTATGTGCACAAAAACATAGACACATTTCTTAAAAAAAGTGATATATATAATGTAAACACTAGGCATAAAGATAATCTTGTATTACATTCTACTCGTCTCGAAATAATCAGCAATTCTTTTATGGGGCAATGTATACGATTCTATAACAAACTTCCCGGTAAAATTAGAATAATGTCAATAAATATGTTTAAGACAAAAGTCAAGGCCAAATTGTGTAACAAGGCATATTATAATATTTCAGACTATATAAATGATAAAAATGCATGGGAGTAAGTCGCTCTAAGTCAACACACATAAATATACAAATATAATTAATAATAATAATAAAGAATCATTATAAATATAATGTACATTTGTTCAACATAAGTGATCTGAAACGTCAGGTTAATTAAAATAATTATATGTAATTTGAGTTTGTTATTGTGTGAGCACCGTCCACATAGCTTTTTATAATTTTTGAAATTGACATGATGGTTGTTGTGCAGTTTGAGTATGTCATGCTCGCCTACGCGTCCTGGCAGTGGTGGCGCATGTATCGAATCGCCTTATTCCCTATAATACGGTTGAGTAGAGTAATGGCTGATATATGCGTCATACCCGTGAACGGGTGCCGTCTGTTGGGACTGGTCAGCTCATAGCTGTTATAGCAATTATTACAAATAATATTATTTATATTTAAGGCAAATTAAGTTTAGTCGACTGTTCTCACGTAACTCCAAAGGAACAATGTAAGTTTAATATTGTAAGCCAACCCTACATTTTAAAAATAGCAGCCATTTAGTTTCTTGCCGGAGTCTTCCTCATAAGGTTGGGCTGGGCTACCTTTAAAACTGGCAACTAGAAACAATCTCATTTTGATTTGATTTTGTTTGTTTTGTATAGACTCATTACTATATAAATTGTTCAAATATCATGTGAATAAAACTAATGTAATTACTGGCAGTTAGAAAAGAGTGGCCATGAATTTAATGCCAGGTTCTTCCTCAGGCTCTACCTATTGCGTTGCGAATCTGGAAGTAAATGTAAATGTAGAAGCAATAATCTTGACGTTTATAAGTGTTACTTTGTGACCTACATGAATAAAGATTTTTCACTTTCACTTTCACAGCTATCTGCGGCCAAGGAGTCAAATTCAAGATTCGTAGGAAGTTAAGAAATTTTCATGAAAAATCCTTTGTTTCGTTTTAAAGTTCTTCGGTTTAAATCAGCATAGAGATCCAAAATTAACGCTTGCGGTTATTGTATTTGGTGTCTGATTGCTATAGAATGTGATGTGAACGAAATTGGTTTTTCGATATAAGTTGTCTATTACCTGTGTGCACTGGTGTGGCCGGTCTTTCAACTTTTGAGGGGAGTAACTTATGGATTGTTAGTGAAACTAATTCGTATTGTTCACAAATTGCTCGATAACTAGAAAAAAGATAATACATGAAAATACTTTCTGTCTATTTATAATTCATCAATAATCGAAGGAGTGTCATGGTGCTAGAGTGATTTTTATTGACAGGCATTACCTGTTGTAGTTGCTGATAATATGGCATTTTATGTCTGCGTTTTAGTAGCAGGTGGGTTCTTTATATTCGTAGCAGGTAAATAATCAGCATTCTCAAAAATGTATCTCTTTGGATACTACAGAACCTATTTTATCAAAACCACTGTCAACGTTTTGGGTTGATGTTGTTCGCATTACATGCTCTACCAAACAAATTAGCCACATTTGTCTGATAAATTATTCGACGTATAAGAGTTCTTTGGAATGTTGCTACACTGCCCTCAAAATATTTAATGCTGCCTTACTGCCTTTACTACCCTCAATTAATTAATAATTAACGGCCCATATACGCAAAAATGAAGGAAATGGATCCGGTGCGTAGTATACCGGTAAATCATTCTTGTCACAAATCACAGGATCAGGATCCTATAATACAAAAATGACATGTTTCTCACTGCCTTGGTAGTGCAGTGATAGTTAGCGCGACTGCCGCATTAAGGTCCTGGGATAGACTCCTGGGTCGAAAAAAATATTAGTGTGATCCACAAATGTTTTTTTCGGAATTTTGGTGTTTTCTATGAATATTTGTATACATTTAGAAATATAAAAGAAAGTTCAGTTGTCTTGACCTAGCTTATATTAGTTTATTTTTTAAACTATATGGCTCTGTGTATAAAAATGTCAAACTATATTTATTTTATAAGTTCTTCCTTAATTTGATCCAGTACCTATTTATCAGTGGTGGATACGGCTAATTTGTCATGGAAATAGCACGATCTGAGCGAATCGATGTCCACTGCTAGGACATACAGCTTCTCAATTTATAACAGCCGTATTGTTAATATCAAATCCACCTTAAATGTCAGAAATGTCTGGCACTTTCAAGATACATTGATAAACATGTGCAGTGTACAGATTTTCCGGCTGGCTGACTAATATATAAACCCACAGCACAAACTATAGGTTTGGCTCAAAATTGGCATTTGAAAGTTATAATGATGTAAGAACGGATTTTTTGAGTCATCATCAATCATCTACTTAATGTCAGTTCGCAGCTTAGCTCCTTGGTGATTGAATTAATTGTATTCCTTCACGCTTTTTTAGTAAATACCTTGTTAAACTATAAATCAAATCGTATTTACCACTTTGGATATAGGCAAGAAAACCTATATAAGCAAGAATATAAATATAAGGTCCGTCTAAAAAAACATAGGTTATTACATTTTAAAATCTTTATTCAACTTATACCTAATCTTCATTATTTTCATTATTTATTTATTACACTATTTACAACCTAAAGCTACTATCAAATATCTAAAAAATTAATACATTATATAAATTTAAATCACTATATAATACAATTTACTATTTTAATCTTATAATAAAACTGATTTCAAAATTATTTTTTATGGTAAAAGGACATTGTGGCATGGTACAGTTGTTGCCATAGTGGCAAGGCTTCGGATGTTCGTAAGGGCACAGCAGCGATTGACACCTTTGACCATATATGCAAGGCTTCTTTTAGTTCAACCTGCATATTTTACGCACCGGATATTTAAACTCGAGAGACTCTGTAACAACAAGTATAACTTATATATTATATAACAACAAGTATCACTTAATGCAAATATTCATAGCCTACGATAAGCAGTCAGGCGCCGTCGTAGTTGCCTCCTCCGTTACTCATCAGGGGCACCGCTAGCAATATAGGTTGCTTGGGCCTCGGGAGATTTTAGTGGGGACGCTTTCACCTAAACCAACTTACAAATTTATCAACCATTTTATCTTCCTAACGGTACATGTATCATCGAATACGAAAAATGTCGCCGTCACAGCTATCTGCGGCCAAGAAACTAGGTAGGTAAATTTTATTAGAGGTCCGAAGACACTAAGGACGCACGCACTTGATGTGGCTGGCAGCGGGCCGCTCGGCGTGTGCGAATACATGCAATTTTGACGCTTACATAAGGCATGCAGAGGCACCGCTAGCAATATAGGTTGCTTGGGCCTCGGGAGATTTTAGTGGGGACCCTTTCACTCACACCAACTTACAAATTTATCAACCATTTTATCTTCCTAACGGAACATGTATCATGGAATACGACAAATGTCGGCGTCACAGCTATCTGCGGCCAAGGAAATAGGTAGGTAAATTTTATTAGAGGTCCGTAGACACTAAGGACACTATTTGATTTATTAACTAGCCCACATTTGCTTTGATAATTCAAAATCAGCATAGATATTGAAAATGGCAAAATTCAAGATCACCTCCGTCTTCAAGTGCCTGCCCGCCCTTAGTTTGATTGCTTTTACAAAGTGATAATTTCCAAGAGTTAAATAATACATTAATGATAATAGTGTGCATACTTACCAAAACCAGTCCTATTAGTCGACGCACTTGATGTGGCTGGCAGCGGGGCGCTCGGCGTGTGCGAATACATGCAATTATGACGCTTACATAATGCCATGTATTTGCAGCGGGGGTGCGTAAACGCACATGTTGATCCGAAGCGACATTTCGGGAACATCCGACATAATGTAGCGTACTTACGCATAACCGTACGTTCTTGCCGCATTCTGGAACAAATAAAGCATAAGTAACCATTAAAATAAACTTCTATATCGCTGTCAACAGTCAACAGGTAAATGCAGCGGTGTTGATTTTTTCTAAGCAACTGGCGAACATAGTAGTTCTACTATCAGCATTTAAGAACTTTTCTTCACTATTATTCTGAATGGTTTACACCTAACACTATTTGTACATCACCGTCCGCCTGTTTCAAAGCCTAATGACAGACTCGTCAACGTGGCTTACAATGAAACTAAAAGTTCAGACTTCATTGATCTGTAAAACTGACTTCACTGGGTGTGAATTTAAGTGCAATGCAAAAAGAGACTATTTCCCCGTTTTTGCTTATGTCAGAAAAAGCTATCCATAGTACTTACACTTCATTTATCAACTCAATCTCATTGATCATTTTGAGTTCGCAGTTATAAGAATCCTGTGCTTTGTCAGCGTACTTTTCTTTGGACGTTGTATGTTTTTGGTTTTCAGCGCATCTTATAGTCGGTGACACAAGCGCCTGCGGTCTTTCTTGTTCTACGTTTTTATTTGACATCTGGAGAGAATTAATATATAGAATAAATAATATGAGAAATGCTTACTTAATAGAGCTATTTGTTGCAAAGGTTTGATGAACTAAACAATAAACCTTAGGTACTTCTAGGGTTAATTTATGATGTTTAAAAAATATAGGAAAAAGAATTAACACGACTCAATTGTATCTGGGTAGGTATGATCTAAGTGATAGGCAAGTGACTCAATCACACACATAACGTTGCTATAACAGCAATTTTAAAATTGAAATACATTTTAAGAAATCAACCAAAGCCAAAATGCACAACCTTAGAGAACCTATAAATTACAAAATCATTAGCTATTCATGTAGGTGTTCCATAGGGATCAATCCTTGGTCCATTTTTTATGTATGTAATAATAACTTACCTTCCTTGTTGGGGATAAGCATGAGATTGTACTGTTTGTGGAAGATTCCTGTTTGACATTTAAAATTAATAGACTTAACTTAACTATCTTCACACTGTATCCCTGACGGGGAAGTCAGAGAGGACAGATCGCCAGGCTTCGCGATCCATGCATACTTCTTTCGCTTCTTCGAGATTCATCAATCGCTTAATACACGCACGTCTGGGTATCCGAGTACTTTTGACCTTTTCGTTTTTGAGCAATCTGCTCACGTCGTCGTTCTACATCCGAATCACATCTTCCATACGCGCTAAAAATACTCCCTAAATACACAATTTCATTCAGTTGCTCTAGACGTTCCTGGTTTATCATAATCTCGCATTTAGTTCTTACGTCATCTCTTTCAAATACTAGAACCTTAGTCTTACTTGCATTCAAGCGAAGACCCTTACTTTCACACTCCTCTTTCATATTAGTGACTAATGCCTAAAGGTCGGCTTCTGATGAGGCCATGAGCACCGCATCATCAGCGTACAGCAGACAGTTTACTGAATAGTCACCCAAATTCACACCCATATCACAATCTTTCAACTTCTGCAGGCAACTGTCCAGATACACTATGAACAGCCAGGCGGACATGAGACAACCCTGTTTGACGCCTGTACAGACATCAAAAAGAGGTGACACATCCCCCCCTACTCGCACGCAAGCCTTACAGTCTTTATAAAGCGACTGTATTGCCCGCAGCAGCGAGCCGTCCACACCATATCACAACGGTATCAAATGCTTTCTCCAGATCCACAAAGCGCAGAAAGCCCTCTGGCTAATAGCCAGAAACTTCTCCGCGATCATGCGGAGAGAAAACACTTGATCCATGAAACCTCTTCCACGTCGGAATCCGCATTGAGCCTCCCATAAATACCTTTCAGACTTTTCTTGCATTCTTGCTGTTTTAATCTTTGCATACACCTTACTAGCTAAGCTGACCAAGCTGATCGCCCTGTAGCTGGAGCAGTTTAGGCCCGAGCTTTTCCCTTTGTAGATAGGTACTACAACTGCTATTCACCAGTCATCTGGGACCTCACCCGTCCGCCAGCACAAGTTGCATAACAGACATAGAGTGTCCCAGACGCGCGACCAACCGTACTTGATCATCTCAGCAGTAACTCTGTCTTTTTCCTCAGCCTTACCACATTTCATACTTCTTATCGCTTGTTCAATTTCTTTCATATTAATGACTTCAATGACATCGGGATCCGGAGCATCGAAGTGAGCTCCACTTCCCGATGTGGCATCTCTGTCTTTTCTTGCATACATCTTTCCATAATATTCACTCCATCTCTGCAGGACGTCAGTTTGGTCTGTTAGGACGTCATTGTTAACACTAAGCACTTTATTCATACTGCAGATTGCCGAACAACTCTGGGTCTTGCCTACCTCTTTCCAGAAGAGCTTGGCATTATCCCGGAAATTGGACGACAACCTTTCATCCGCTTTCATTCTGCACCTTTCACGAGCTTCTTCTATCAGTGCCTTCGTGTTAACTTTCTGCAGCTTGTATCTCTCTTTCATATTAAAATCATTCCGCGAGGCTAAGTAGTCTAGCCATGCTTTCTTCTTCATTCGAACTGCTTCTTTCACTTCCTCATTCCACCATGCATCACGCTTATTACTACTGCCTCTTTTCGTTTCTCCACACACTTCCACAGCGGCATTTATCATACTATCCCTAAGGTTCTGCCATACACTTTCCACATTCTCACTGCTTACATTGACGTCGTCAAGCTTTTCGGCTACCCTTTCATTATATTTATCCCTAATGGATGCCTCCTGCAGCTTCCAGCTTTTGATGCTATAAGTCGGCTCAGGTTCAGGACACTCGGTACGATGACGCCAACCCGCGAACAGACCCCTAATCCTAGTTATGACTAGGTAGTGGTCTGATCCCAGCTCAGCGCCTCGATAAACCCTTGTGTCCATCACCTGTTTACGGAGCCGACTATCCATTAGGAATAGATCTATCATGCTTCTCTTTGACTTACATCTCCTCGTATACATATGAATTAGTTTGTGGTTGAACATTGTGTTCGCCACAATTAAATCCTTTTCCTTACAAAATGCCAGTATTAGCTTGCCAGCGTCGTTCACCCTTTTATCCCCATACTTCCCGAGTACCGACTCAAAACCATCGCGAGCGGTACCCACCCATCCATTCAAGTCTCCACATACTATAAGTCTTTCATTTCCTTCTATCACATTTAGAGCTTCTCTCATACTCTCCCAGAAGTCCTCTAGCTCACTCGCGTTCGACGAAGATACTGGCGCGTAAGCAGCTACCAGGAAAATCTTCGTCAAACCAAGTTTTAGACGGATCCAGAGGATTCTAGGACCTACCAGTTTGTACTCATACATACCGGAGGTCAATCGCGAGGACAACAAAATTCCAACCCCCCGACTGCCATGCTCGCTCTCTGGTACTCCAGACCATAGCGCGAGCACCCCACCCGGGAGCTCCACTACTTCGCTGCCCTTGCGCTTGGTCTTTGTCAAGCACACTACATCTAACTTTCTCTCATTCATAACATCTATCAACTCATTCATCTTATCTGCCATTCCTTCCCTAACATTCCACGCAGCTACCCTACACTCCGTCCTCCACTTCCCGCCGTGTCGGGCCGCGCGTGTAGGGTGGCGGTCGCCTACGCCGCTCTGGCACACACTTTTCGCACCAGCGGGGACGAACTGGTGCGTGTCGCCTCGGGGGCACGCCCTAGCATTATTCGTCCTTGCGGTGCTCGTGTTGGAGTAGAATTGCAGCCGTAGCTGGCAGGGATGGCGACGTGCACGCTTCTACTCTTCATCCCCAAAATAATTTATTAATAGACAATTAATTAATTATGACGATGTTAAAGTTGTTTATTGGTGAACGCTAATAATATTCTTTTAAATGATAAAAAATACTTAAGAAATTAAGTTTTCGACACCTAATTTGAGACAGGTGGCGACCAATGCGCAACTTAATGGATCAGGGTTGGATACTGTTGGGGCTACTGTGTTTTTGGGTATTACTATTGACTCAAAGTTGCAGTAGGGGCCACATATACCTATAGTAAAGTTGTCAGGCAAATTAAGCTCTGCTGCATATCAGTAAAAATAATAAGACGGCTAACTGAAGTTGAAATGGCTGGAATAGTTTTTTTTTTCAGTTATTTCCATAGCGTTATGTCATACTGAATTCTTCTCTGTGGAGACTCGGCGGACATTAAAACGATATTTATTTTACTAAACAACCTTTTCCCGGGATTAGAGTACGTGTCTTCCTTTATTCATTCCTAGAAGTACGAACGAACACTGAAAGAGCTCCTATTACTTGTTTAAACAAGATTAGTGATTTTTGATCGACATTTCTTATAAAATTGTCATTATTTAAAACTCAGGTAGAGTTTAAAAAATTGTTAGTTCTTAAAAATATAACTTTATTTTGCAAAGGTTTTATTGGTCAAAACAATAGCGTCAAACTGATCTAAAAAAATATGGTATGTTTGTGACCTATTATTTAAAAAAGAATCGGCTCGAATATTTTTTTAACTATAAGTATTTTTCCATGCAACGACAAAAGACTCAACTAGGTTAAAATATACCTATACGTTTTTATAAATAAAAAAAAATGGCGTTTAAAATAATAAAAAAATGTCGAGGTAACGGGGTACCTAGTGATAAACAGAATATTTAAAATAGTTTCTGTATTAGAGTTACGTGGCCGTCCTGAAGATCATGTGGGCGTGAAGATCGAGGGCTTTGATTGTGTTGACGGAGGTTTTGAGCACAACGCTTTCAAGAAGATAGACTATTACGCTCTTAACACTGATAGACTGATTTCCTACTAAGATAGGAGACACCCAGGTTCCTGGAAAAACTTCACCATAACGCCGTTATGGTTTTCAATAAATTGTAGATATATCTAGTTGAACGTTGAGTGGATATACGTCCTCAGTGCGCAGTATTCCAAGATAAGAAATTCTATAGAGCGGTCAAACGCCTGAATATTTCGTAGGGTTCTATGGAGTTGTGATAACGAGTAACTTCGTATTATTATTTTTTGTATTCTGTCATTGTGCCTGACCTTCTGTCGTTGTATATAAAATACAATTGTGATAACGAACAGCTCAAACCATTGATTTGTCTACAATTTGACGTCATCATCATCATCATCCGAGCGTCTGTCCCAGTTGCGTCTCGCGACGCCCGGGGTCCGCTTTCCTACATTTTCTCCTCCACTTCGCACGGTCTTCGGCATCCCCTGTAGTTAGACCATTGGCACGCATGTCATCCCTTACGACGTCAAGCCAGCACTTCTTGGGTCTTCCCCTCTTACCGGGACCCGGCGGGGCTGACATGGCCAGACATTTGTTACCTACGTAGCCCGGCGGTTGCCGCAAGACGTGACCATACCAACGAAGGCGACACTCTTGCAACTTGTCTGCAATGTCACGGACGTGAAGGCTGCCGCGGATGCGAGAGTTTCTCACACATCCACCGCAGCATCTTCATTTCCGTGACACGCAGCTCCTGCTTGTGTCGCTCCAATATCGGCCACGTCTCACTGCCATGTAAAAGGACAGGTCTAATAATGGTTTTGAAGACCTGTCCCTTCAACCGGATCGGCATTTTAGGGTCACAAATGACACCGGTCATCTCCCGCCATTTGGCCCACGCGGCAGCAATGCGTGACTTGACATCGCAATCGATGTCAATGGACGTGTGAAAAACAGATCCCAGGTATTTAACCTGGTCCGTGCGCTCGACCAAATCACAGCCTATGCGGACGGATGTGGGATCTGTCGAGTTTAGTGCCAAGTACTCGGTCTTCGCCACATTTAGTTTCAGACCGCCGTTCTCAAGCGTCTCCTTCCACGCCTTTACACGTCGCACCAATCTGCCCCTGTCCGCGTCTGCCAGCGCAATATCGTTAGCATACATGAGCAGGCATGGAGGCTGCTCATGTGGGTTTCTGATGCTTTCCGACAATTCGTCTAATATTACACTGAACAGAAGCGGACTAAGGACCGAACCCTGGTGTACCCCGACGGTGATGGGGAAGGGTTTCGTGTCGCCAACAGCAGTCCGAACCATTGAATCGGAGTCACAGTACATGTCCCGGATAGTGTCAATATAGACCTCTGGAACCCCTTTGGACCGCAGTGCCCACCAGATCATCGCACGAGGAACACAGTCGAAGGCCTTCTGCATGTCTAGAAACAAACAGTGCAGAGGCGTGTTCTTCGACCTGTATTTCTCTGCGACAACCCTCAGGGCAAAAACAGGGTCCGTGGTCCCATAACCACGGCGAAACCCATATTGACACTCCGAGAGAGTACACTCCTGCCGGATCCGAGAGTCTATAATCCTCTCGAAGATCTTCATGGTGTGAGACATCACCTTAATACCGCGGTAGCTGTCGCACTCCTGCACTGACCCCTTACCTTTGAAGACTGGAGTAATAATACTCAGTCTCCATTGGTTTGGGATCTGCCCGCTGAGGAGTATGCGGTTAAAAAGGTTTACTAAGATGCCCACACCGCGAGGACCCATCGCCTTCCAGGCTTCGAGTCCCCTCCATCGGGTCCGACAGCTTTCCGATTCTTCATGCGGCGAAGCGCAGTCAGGACTTCTCCAGGCGTTACCGGTGGCACTAGTCCCTGATTCGGAGGGAGGTCCGGAGGCTGCACCTCTTTGTGCTGTTTATTAAGCAGCTCGTGGAAGTACGAGCGCCATCTCTCCTTTACCGCGAGGTCTTCGCTTAACAGGTTGCCCTCAGGGTCTTTTACACAGCGACACTTGGATATATCCTGTGCCGCTTTGACCCTGGAGCGCGCTAGCTTATAGATGAGCTTATGCCCCTCAGACGATTCCAGCTTATCATACAGAGGTTGTAAGTGGTCACGTCTGGCTCTGGCTACAGCTCTCTTTGTGGCGCGCTTGGCAGCCCTGTACGCGTCGCGGTCTTCAGGAGATCCGGTCGCTTGCCACTTTTTAAAGAGGGCTTTCTTCTCCCTAGTCTCCCTCTGGACTGCGTCGTTCCACCACCAAGTTTCCTTGTCACATTTGCGTCCACCCTTAGACACACCGAGCACCACCTTCGCCGCTCCAAGGATGGCCGCCTGAACTTTGTCCCAGTAATCTTGAACTGGTTCGCCTTCAGTGTCGGTGCACTTGTCACCGACAGCTGAGACGAACTCCTGGGACCTAGTTTCATCAAGCAGCCACCATCTGATGCGGCGCTGGCACCGCTCGATGCGTTTGCCTTTGGGCTTCACGCAGAGGTCCATGACAAGGAGACGGTGTTGTGCAGTAAGACTCTCACCGGGTATGACCTTGCAGTTGGCCACCTTGCCGATGCTGTGTCGCCTAGTGAGTAGGAAATCGATCTGAGTTGTACGCCTCCCGCTCTTGTAGGTGATGAGATGTTCGGATTTCTTTTTGAAATACGTGTTCACAATGGCCAGATCGGCAGCCGCACACGTTCTGAGGATAGTTTCTCCTTCAGCGTTCCGGGTGCCGTATCCAAAACCACCATGATCACGCTCAAACTCCTCACACCTCTCACCCACATGACCGTTTAGGTCGCCGCCCAAAACGATTCCCTGTGACAACGGAATGCTCCGAAGCACTCCCTCGAGTTGACCCCAAAACGACATCTTATCGGCGTCGCTACAACCGGCCTGTGGCGCGTAGGCACTTATCAGGTGGGTAATAATCCCATCGATAAGCACCCTCACGATCACAAGCCGGTCGCTACAGCGTTTCACCTCCAAGATGCCACTCTGCAGCCCCTCGGAGAGCACAACGGCCACCCCGTTCTCCCCACCAGGCGCACCCGTGTAATACAGCGTGTAGCCGTTCTGCAAGGGCCGGGCTCTGTTGCCCTTCCACCGAGTCGCCTGCAGGAACGCCACGTCCACCCTCCGCCTGGAGAGTACTTCGGCCAACTCTACCGCACGCCAGTCAGCGTGCCAATGTTCCAAGATGCGAAGCGGATTCGGGTTGGGGCTAATTTCTTTAGCCGTGCTGGCCCGACGTGCTGGTCTACAATTTGACGTATAGAAAGTTATTATGACGTAGGAACTTTTTTAGCAGTGATAACAGATTCGAAGTATGCTGTGGGTAATGCTGCGAAAACTACTAGCTTGTGACATAATTTCTTCATTATTCGATTAGTCAGATTCAAATTTTACGTATAACTCGTAAAATTTTAAACTGAGAATGTAGTTATGGCAGAAATATACCCTTTAAAAACACAGCTTATACATTTTAAAATCTTTATTTAACTTATAATCTAAATCATTATAATAATTAAGTACAATTAACTATCTTAACTATATATTTAGCATTTTTTACACAGCGCCATCTAGCTCAAAGTAAACTAATATAAGCTATCTACACAACTAAATAATACTTAGATATTTATAAATAATGTATGCTAATATGTATGTAAATATTTAGAAATACATACATATTATACATAGAAATCACTCAAACTCCGAAACATACATATGTTTGTTTCGATTCGGGTTCAAACCCTCGACGCGGCAGTCGCATGCGCTACCACTTGCACCATTATTATGCTTACAATACCACCAATATTAAGGCTATTTAGCGTGATAAAAAGGGCACATTGGCATTGTACAATTATTGCCATAGTGGCAACGCTTCGGGTGTTGGAATGGGCAAAGTAGTGTTCGACAATTTTGGCCATATTGACAGACCTTCTTAGGGTGGTTGTACTGACATGCCCGATTCAAACAGTTTGGGTGAAATCTGCATATTTTATGCACCGAACTAGATGTGTATTTTGATGCTTTGATCCCTCGAAACCCTGTAGAAAACATACAAAACATTCAAGAATGAGACAAAGTTGATATGATCTGACAAACAGTTAAAAATGAATAAAATTTAATGCAAAACGTCTATAAGTTACAGTATCTGCTTTCGAATTGGTGAGACATGTGCTACCTAAGGACAGTTTTAGTATATAAATCCCCTTTACCATCGAATAGACTGAACAAATCGATTTTACATTTTACATTTTTTTATTTTTTTATTTTTACATTTTTAATCGTATAAAATAATGGTCCCCTTCACTGCGGCCAAGGAGGTGTATTCAAGATTCGTAGGAAGTCAAGAAATCCATTTTATTTATATAATCGCAACTAACCGCTTTTGCTTCGGTTTAAAATTCTTAATTAGCATAGAGATTCAAATTTACGTTATCCGTTATTTTATTTGGTGTGTGATTGAATGTGATGTTTTGTATCTAGTCAAGTAATACATTAATGTAGATAGTATGACTACTTACCGATGCCAGTCTTGTTAGCCGACACCGACGGTAGCGGAGCGCTCGGCGAGTGTGAATACATACAATTATGACGCTTGCATACAGCCATGTACTTGCATCTAGGGTGCGTAAACGCACATGCCGATCCGAAGCGACACGCCGGAAACATTCGACATAGTGAGGCAAACTTACGCGTTATCGAACGTTCTGGCCTCATTCTGAAAAAAAAATGCTAATATAAGATATAGTTGAACATTAAAAATAACTTTCGTATCGTTATCAGTTCGGTAACAGTGGTGGTAAAACTCTCTAGCAACTGATCAAAATGATAATTCTATCGGCATTCTATAGACTCGAGCTTCGTAAAAATCTTGATTGGCAATGCCGTTAATTACAAACCAAATCTCTCCAAACTAATAGTACATTACTATCATACTATCCAAAATGACAAAACCAAAGTGAAATTGTATTGTAAAAGTGTTTGATAAGTAAACCGTAAAGTTTACAAGAAATCTTTTTTTTTATTTTAGACTTCGCTGATCGTAATGTATGGTGCAAAATAATATTTTTGCATGATAAGTTCAAACAAGTAACCGTAAATGAGAGTGACTTTGGAGTATCTTAGGATATACCAAATATAAACAGCTGGGTAGCCAACGGTGGCTGGCAGTTGGCTATGGGTTGTCGGGGTATTTCTAACTAACTAATTATCTTAACGCTGTATCCCTGACGAGGTAGTCAGAGAGGACAGACCGCCATGCATACTTCTTTCGCTTCTTGCAGATTCATCAATCGCTTCATACATGCACGTTTGGGTATCCGAGTTCTTTTGACTTAAATGTTTTTTTTTTGTTTTTTTTTTTTACGTTTGGGGTATTTCTTCCTCGCTTATAAGCAGATGAAGGGGTACCGTATGGTTGAAGTGCAATTCCGTTGATACGATACCATTTTCACATATTAAGTAAAAGAAAAAAGTAATGAGAATACTTACACTTCACTTTCAACGTCACTACTCATGTTGCTTCCGAGGCTGATACAGTCGCCCGAGTCTTGTGCTTTGTCAGCATAGACTTCAACGCAGGAATTTAGTTTTTCGGTGTATCTTGGAGTTGGTGACACCATGGCGCTATTTGCTTGTTGAGTTTTAGTTTCAACTTTTAAATTCCGCATCTGGAGGGAATAAATTATGAAAAATATTATATTTTCAGTTTTACTTAGCTTCGTTAACCTATTTAGTTTTGAACCAAAATACAGCACCACCAACACACAAAAAAAAATTAACAAAATTTGTCTTCTAATTCTTATAAAGACATTAGATATAGTGATTTATAATAAAAAGACTTTACCTCTATCTTCACTTATTTTCGCTGCCGTAACACTATTTTATCTGATACACTATTAAAAATTATTTAAGCTAATAATTAGCAGTTCAAAAAAAACTTAAGTTGCTACTTAAAGCGGGAGATAGTGCTCTCAAAAGACGTCTATGAAGAAGCGCAAACGAACACTGACTGAGCTCCAGATATGATTTTGGTAAGGAGGTAATGACGGCTATTGATTATATTGCTCATTAAGGACCACTTAGCTGGTCCTTAGATAATGGTATGATCGACTTTAATGATTAATTTATGACGCATATGTATTGTACAGTATTTCGAAAAACATAATATGTCTGTATTAATAAAACGACTAAAGGAACAGGTTTCATAACTGCACCCCTAAAGGAGAATGAAGTCTAGCGATTTCGATAACGGCTACAGTCATGAAACGCAGTTTGCTTGTTATCTATAATATCAATACTAATAATATAAAAAGAAAATATTTGTAAGTTTGTTTGTAATGAATAGGCTCAGAAACAACTGGGCCGATTTCAAAAATTCTTTCACCTCCAACCATTTTTTTTCATAAGTAACATAGGCTTAGGGTTTTTAAAAAGTTTAGGGTTCCGTTCGAGAAATATAGGAAAAATTCACCACGCGGGCGAAGCATCAGCTAGTTTGCTATAATCTAAATAGTCGTCTAACAGTTTTTAGAAAACTCCACCCTCAAGTACGAAATTTCGACGATCATCTGATGTCTGATATTAAATGCATATGTCAATAGAGACAAATATTTACACTTAGTAAGGATCAGAACCGGGTGCCCTTTCGATTGCATAATTTTTTTCAGCATAATGTAGTTTGGCATAACAGTTTCAGCATGAAGTTTTCTCGCATAAATTATGATAAGCAGAGTGTTATAAACGCATAATGATTTATTGGCATAACATTAACTTACTCTATTTGTTTTATCATAATTTTAATCAGCATAAATGTAAAGGGTATAATTGTTATACGCCTAAAGATAATATATCATAAAATACAAAACGCATAATGGAGGTATGAATAACCGTTTAAATCATAAATGAATAAGAATAGACTGACTAAGAATAAGAGTGACTAAGAATATTTAAGAAATGATAAGACACCATTGTAAATAATCATCTCACTCATAGCCAAGTTTTTAAGCTGTAACATATAAAACGATATTTTAAGTGTTATTTTTTTTAGACTAGTCTTGAGCAAAGTCGTAAATAGGTACGACGACGAGCGAAGCGAGCGGGCCGCGGCGGATGCCGGCGATGCGCCAGAATAGAATCGCTCGTTTTAATCTACCTACTTTCTTTTTGTATTTTATTTATATATTCTATATATAAAGGGAAAAAGGTAAAGTTGTAACACTTCTGAGTGTCGGTTACATATTCCTAAGATTTATTTACTAACCTTGTTTTTATATACATCCCTTTTTGTTGAAACAAACTCAATTTTCACAATACTTTAGTTATAACTCTAAAGTCATTTGTCTAATTATTTAAAAGTTTAAATGATTTCACATTGTCTGTTTTTGTTCGGAACGACATGAGTTTGACGTTGTCAAAACTGTCATGAACGTTTCGACTCTTATGGCGCGTTCTAAAGTTAACGCATGCGTCTATGGTGTCTTTCAGTTTGGTGCTGGACATTGAACTTAGATAGATTGGCTGTCCTGACTCACATCCACACATAATGTATTGCGTGCGGTGTGACAAACAGGAATAGGAAGGTTTTTATGTTGATTTCGTTTATTCTGCCAATGTTTTGTCAAGGCTGTATGGTGTATGACTTTAGCCTGCCGTGATCGAACGGGGAAAAAAAAGAAGCTGGTTCTTTTTGACGAGAACGGCGTGATGAAAAAGCGCTTGGTCATGGTGATTTAATTCGGATTAATATCCGAAGTCTTTTTAGCTAATGCTAGAAGGTGAGGATAGTTGTTTGTATTTGTTTCTTCGTAATCTGCAAGATTACTTGGCATTGGCGAATAATATGTTCTTACAATGGTTGTACTTTGTATTTCAGTCTGCTTATCATGAGATTTAGCAAGTAAGATGAAAAAGAATGATGATAGAAGGATCTAGTTAAAACCCCACTGAAATAAGTGGTAAGTTAAAACTATATAATCTCTTAGACTGAATTCCTTAACAGAATGTTGAGGGTGGAAGTGATTTTTATTACAAATTACTAATGTCTGTAACTTTTCTATTGTTACAGGGGTTTTAGGTTTTAGGTTTAGGTTTATGTTTTCGTTTTTATATCTACATAATAATTGAGCTTAACGTGTTTCACGTTCTCTGCATTCTACATTTTTACTCCTGAATGTCTGTAAGAAGACTTAAAGTAAGCTGAGACAATGTGCAAAGATGATATTTTTCCCTACTCTGGTTACCTACTACCTGGACTTCTAGAATAGAAAGAGATGTGAAGGACTTGGATGTTCCTCAATCCAGATAAGTAGTAATCTTTAATTAGTTTCTATGTATAATAACCTGGTAAAGGCCGACTGATGTTGATAGTTTAAAAGGAATAACTTTTAACCTTGAATATTCATTTTTCTATTACATATGTAGCTTTCCACTACTTTAATATACTGGACTACTGATGTGACGTTCCAGTTACACAAATTTTATAATCTTTTTATTATCACAAAGGAATATTAATGTGAAACTTTATTTTTACCTTGTTATGTTGTAGTGTACGATGATGATGATGATAGGAAGCGGCGTTGTGTGTTTTACTAACCTAAGAAATAGTTTAAATGTATGTCTGTACATAATTTAGATATTTTTTAAGGCATCTGACAACGGCTTTAATATTTGTCATTTTAGGCCACGCCCATTTCCATACTTTGGTTTAAATTTTTATTTGTACTAAATATAAACTTATTTTTAAGTGACCATTTATGTATGGGTGTCACTATGCTTGACTAAGCCATTTCTTTTTACTTTCATTTATGTATATTCATGTCTACATATGGATATAATTAAATAAATATAATTAATAAGTCAATAGCATGAGTTTTTTTTAATTGCATCATTCGTTTGATGGAGAGATACCTGGCGCCCTCTTTTTATAAATTCTGGTATTTCTCTGCTCCAGGTTGGTCCATACTCACTCCCTATACACATGCTCTGCTAGCTGGTGCACCGGTGATTCTTTGAGATAGTGTTACTTACACATCTCCAGGGATTACCAAACGTACCTGATGGGTGTACGTAGGTGTGTTGTTGCTACCTAGTGCACACCACCCCTACCAAGCCCGTCAACCGTTATAAGTTGGCGGCCCAACGTGTGACCGTGGAGAATGATGCGATTAAATATTAAATATGTATTTTATTTAGTGATAAGCAGGTACTTTATTGTGTGTCACTATGGTTTTGTTAGTCTTAAGGTGTGCTTTAAAGGAAACTTATAAATTTTCTTTAGTCTTAAGCGCTATGGTATATCCAAGTTACTTTTGAACAAATCTACTACTTGTAGGTATTTGGTTAGATAGTTAAAGCTGATAAACTCGAAACTATCCAACATCAATGAAAGGCAATATATTCAATTTAAGCTTATAAACTTAAAGAGATATTTTTAAATATGCCGCGTTTATATCTTCTGTTTACTATTTTTCTGTCATTTTAGTTAGGTGCCATAACCTAACAATTATACTTGTTTTGAATTAGAATTGAATTTAGAATTAAATTTTCTATCATGGATTTTCTACAAGCTGGATGTAAGATCTCTCATTTACACAAAGACGAAATTACTCATGAACTGTCCATTCGTAAACTAGAAGTTAATCATCTCTCGCGACGATCCAGTCTTTGTCAAGCATTAAATGAGACATCGAAACTTGCTCGAAGGGGTAGTTTGAAATTTACCGATTTGGTCAATGTTAATTTGACTTCGGAATTAGAAGTGTGTCAACGAAAAGTTGAGGAGATCGAAAGAGAAGCTAAAGGTGATTTGTCTACATCTGCTAGAGGTCGGTTAAACTCTCGTTGCAGATACTTTCTTTGCCGTCTAGGTCGTATTGATGAGAATGAGGAGGTAATGCTTCTCAAAAAGCAATTGAATTCTATAATTGAATGCTTACAAGATAGTGATTCTGCTTCTTCATCGGATTCGGAGGATGACTATGACTCTGTAGTTACTGAGAAGGAGGTAGTCAGAGAGGTCATTTATAAACCTGAAAAGATTTTTAATATTAATTCTTTAAACTTGAAATTCAAGGGGGACACTTGTGTCCGTACTTTCCTTTCTCGCTTGGAAGAACTTCGTGTTGCTAGGAATATTTCTGAAGACAGAATATTCAGAGGTTTCCCGGAAATTTTGGATGGACCGGCGTTGTCTTGGTTCCGTTCTCAACGTATTAATTATACTACTTATCGTGAGGTCACAAAAGCCATTCAAGAAGATTTTGATATACCGGACTTTGATTTCCAACTACTTAAAGAAATTCGTGCTAGGACTCAGGCAAAATCTGAAACTGTCGTAATATTCGTCTCCATAGTTCTAGGAATGTATGATCGTTTAAGTAAAGAGGTATCAGAAGAGGAGAAGCTTGATATTATTACCCGTAATATGCGTCCCGAGTATTCTAAAGCTTTGGCTCTGCATGATATAGGATCTATTCAAGAACTTAAAACTTTGTGTAAGCGTATTGAATTGGCTGAGGTAAAAGCCAAACAATTTAGTGAACCTAGTTCATCTAAACAGCCTAACGTTATGTCTCCTACTCCTGTACGTGAATATGCATCGCGTAATACACATAAAACTTTTAAACCACCTCCTAAAAATTATGTAGCTTCAGTAGCTCAAAAGACTTTTAAAAGTCCCTGTTTTCGATGTGGCATGACGAACCATTTGACTAGTTTTTGTAAAAACTCAAAACAGATTGTTTGTTTTAAATGTGGTGAAAAGGATGTTCGTACTCCCGAATGTTCTAAATGTAATAATAATAATCCAAAAAACTGAATAACTTTGTCTTTTCGAAAAAAACATCTACTTTAACTTCTACTCCCGTACTCGACGAGAAGACAATATTTTTTCAACCCTCTGAGGGAGATAACAGACTTTATCTAATTTTAAACATACTTGGTATACAAGTGAAGGCCCTGCTAGATAGTGGTGCCAGTACTTCTTTTCTTGGCTCTGATAGTCATCTTGTTTTTGCTTCGGCTGGTATACCTGTTCGTACTCATAAGATTCCGGTTAGAATCCGGGTAGCTAATGGTGAACGTTTGATATGTACCCAATATATGATAGTACCAGTAAATTATAATAATAATGTACAGCTCATTCACTTTAATATTCATCCTGGACTTGCTACTCCTATTATCCTAGGTTTAGACTTTTGGAGATCATTCCGCTTGGCTCCAGAAATAATATCTGAAGTATGTACCGAGCAAAACTTTAGTGTGTCCACAGCCATCGCTGAAAATGGTTTAAATAATTTTGAATCTTTAACCCTAAGACAGAAATCTCAATTAGAGGATGTAAGGTCTCTATTTGATCAAATTGATACCGATAAGGTAGGATTAGGTAAAACTCATTTAATAGAACATGTTATTAATACAGGTGATACTCCACCTATTAAACAAAAATATTATCGTCTTAGTCCTGATAAACAAACTGCTTTGGAGAAGGAACTTGATCGTATGTTAGAAGCAGGTATTGTTGAACCTTCTTATTCCCCTTGGAACTCACCTGTTGTTATGGTACAGAAATCTAGTGGTGAGATGAGATTATGTCTAGATAGCCGAAAGGTTAATTCTGTGTCAAAGACTGATGCTTATCCGTTACCTTATGTAAACTACGTACTTGATAACTTAAGAGATGCTAAATACCTCACATCATTAGACTTGAGTGCGGCTTATCATCAAATCCCTCTTAGTGATAATTCTAAGGAAAAAACTGCTTTTACTGTTCCTGGAAGAGGACTTTTTCATTATAATCGAATGTGCTTTGGTTTGGTTGGCGCTAGTGCTACCATGCAACGTCTAATGGACACTCTTTTTACTGCTCAATTTGATAATAAAGTATTTTGCTATATAGACGACATAGTCATATGTACGTCTGACTTTGATGAACACCTACGATTACTTAAATCGGTTTTTGAAAAACTTAAGGCTGCAAACCTTACAATAAATATGAAGAAATCTTTATTCTGTAGAAGTGAACTCAAATATTTGGGATATATAGTGGATAGGTACGGCTTACGCACCGACCCTTCTAAAATAGACGTCATTATGAATGTTCCTATTCCGGAAGATGCGAAAAGCATCAAACGCTTTCTCGGCATGTGTGGTTGGTACCGACGTTTTATTAATAATTTTTCTAAAATCGCTCGTCCCTTGTCTCGATTAACGGGTAAGAGAGTGAAATTTGATTGGTCAGAGGAGGCCAATAATTCTTTTAACGTTCTTAAGTCTGCTCTTATCTCGGCACCTATTTTGAAGTGCCCTAACTTTGAAGAACCTTTCTATATACATACTGACGCGTCATCTTATGCCATTGGTGCAGTATTGACCCAAAAGTATGACGGACTCGATCATCCTATAGCATATTGTAGTCGAACACTTGTAAAACCTGAAATTAACTACTCAGTTACTGAGCGTGAACTTTTAAGTGTAATTTATGCCCTGGAACAATTCCGAGCATATGTAGAAGGTAGAAAAAGCTACATAGTTACTGATCACGCATCTTTAAAATGGTTCTATAACTTAAAGAATCCTTCTGGTCGTTTGAACAGATGGGCTTGCAGATTGAGTCAATTTAACTTTGAAATTATACACCGAAAGGGTAAAGAACACATAATTCCTGACTGTCTGTCGCGTATTCATTTAAACTCAATTGACGTTCTTTCTACTCAAGATCCTTGGTACTTAGACATCTTTAAAAAGGTCTCTGATACTCCATCTATGTTTCCTAATTTCAAAATTGAAAATAATAAGCTTTATCGTTTCTCGAAGAATAAATATCGCCTGACAGATCAGTTTGACTGGAAGTTGGTAGTGCCTTATGAGGAACAAAAAGAAATTCTGACGAAGTGTCATGATAATGTTACTTCTGGCCATTTCGGTGTGGCCAAAACTCATTTTAAAATAGCTAGTATATATTACTGGCCTAATCTCTTTGAAGATGTTAAAGAATATGTTGATTCTTGTGAAATATGCAAAAGGTATAAACCTACTAATTTAGCCCGTCCTGGATTTATGGGTAAACCACGACGTATTACGTTGCCTGGCGAGGCTATCTCTTGTGACATTCTTGGTCCATTTCCTCCCTCCTATATGAGAAATCAATACTTGTTTGTTTGTACAGATTACTTTAGTAAATATGTTACTTTGTTTCCTTTGCGCACTATAACTGCTCAGGCGATAGTTAAATGTTTGGAGAAAGGAATTTTTCTTGTACATGGGGTACCTAAATATCTTTACTGTGACAACGGCGCACAATTCACTTCAAAAGACTTTAAAGACCTAATGGTTAAATATAGTGTTCCTCATATCTTTTACAATCCTAGATATCATCCACAGACAAACCCTACAGAGCGTGTAAATCGTGAATTGGTAAGAACCATAGCTTCGTACGTGCGTTCTGATCACCGAACTTGGGATAAGAACATATCTGAGATTCAATGTGCTCTTAATACAGTTAAACACGATGTAACTAAACATACTCCGTACTTCTTAACTCACGGGCGTGAGATGATTCTTGATGGTTCTATATATAATGATGACACTCCCATTGATCCTAACTCTTTAGAAGTTGATAATGAAAATAAATTTTCTAACAAGTTAAAAGAACTTGAAACTATATTCAGTAAAGTTCGAAACTGTTTACTCGTATCGCATGAACGTAATGCTCGTTATTATAATTTGAGAAAACGTAATGTGGAATTGATGGAAGGTCAAATAGTCTACAAGCGTTGTTTTCATTTGTCAAATGCCTCCAAGCATTTTTCGGCAAAGTTAGCTCCCCGCTATGATAAATGTGTTATATACAAGAAACTTAGTCCTCTTGTTTATACTTTAAAATCTTTAGATGGAAAGAATCTTGGTAATTTCCACATAAAGGACATTGTTCGCCCTGGCGAATCCGGTTCTCAATAAATATAGTTAGTGCTTTTCCTAGCTATATCCAAAACTCCATATAAGTAGAAACTCGACGTTGAGTTAGAGTTGATACTATTTAAAAGGAATCATAACTGAAAAAAACATATACTTAGAGTTTTCTTTCAGTAGTCGTCTAATTCGACAGTGTTTCGAGATCTAGTACTTTTGGAATCTCTTGGAACATAAGATTTTCCTATACTACCTCGGTTGTAAATAAAACGGCATCTTGTAATATAATAAGTTGTTTTTTTGCCATTTAGAATTAACTAGATAGTTTTAACAGTATTTATACATCGTTTTGTCCGTTCTGTTTCAATAGTTTTTGTCATACTCTTTAGAGCTGAGTGTTATCTGTGAGTTAGATAGGTGTCTAATGTCTATAGATGTTGTAAGTTTTTTTTGTTGTATATATATATTGCACGAAAAAAAAAATTTTTTTTCAAAAAAAAATTTTTTTTAACCCAACTAAGGAGGAACTGTAACACTTCTGAGTGTCGGTTACATATTCCTAAGATTTATTTACTAACCTTGTTTTTATATACATCCCTTTTTGTTGAAACAAACTCAATTTTCACAATACTTTAGTTATAACTCTAAAGTCATTTGTCTAATTATTTAAAAGTTTAAATGATTTCACATTGTCTGTTTTTGTTCGGAACGACATGAGTTTGACGTTGTCAAAACTGTCATGAACGTTTCGACTCTTATGGCGCGTTCTAAAGTTAACGCATGCGTCTATGGTGTCTTTCAGTTTGGTGCTGGACATTGAACTTAGATAGATTGGCTGTCCTGACTCACATCCACACATAATGTATTGCGTGCGGTGTGACAAACAGGAATAGGAAGGTTTTTATGTTGATTTCGTTTATTCTGCCAATGTTTTGTCAAGGCTGTATGGTGTATGACTTTAGCCTGCCGTGATCAAACGGGGAAAAAAAAGAAGCTGGTTCTTTTTGACGAGAACGGCGTGATGAAAAAGCGCTTGGTCATGGTGATTTAATTCGGATTAATATCCGAAGTCTTTTTAGCTAATGCTAGAAGGTGAGGATAGTTGTTTGTATTTGTTTCTTCGTAATCTGCAAGATTACTTGGCATTGGCGAATAATATGTTCTTACAATGGTTGTACTTTGTATTTCAGTCTGCTTATCATGAGATTTAGCAAGTAAGATGAAAAAGAATGATGATAGAAGGATCTAGTTAAAACCCCACTGAAATAAGTGGTAAGTTAAAACTATATAATCTCTTAGACTGAATTCCTTAACAGAATGTTGAGGGTGGAAGTGATTTTTATTACAAATTACTAATGTCTGTAACTTTTCTATTGTTACAGGGGTTTTAGGTTTTAGGTTTAGGTTTATGTTTTCGTTTTTATATCTACATAATAATTGAGCTTAACGTGTTTCACGTTCTCTGCATTCTACATTTTTACTCCTGAATGTCTGTAAGAAGACTTAAAGTAAGCTGAGACAATGTGCAAAGATGATATTTTTCCCTACTCTGGTTACCTACTACCTGGACTTCTAGAATAGAAAGAGATGTGAAGGACTTGGATGTTCCTCAATCCAGATAAGTAGTAATCTTTAATTAGTTTCTATGTATAATAACCTGGTAAAGGCCGACTGATGTTGATAGTTTAAAAGGAATAACTTTTAACCTTGAATATTCATTTTTCTATTACATATGTAGCTTTCCACTACTTTAATATACTGGACTACTGATGTGACGTTCCAGTTACACAAATTTTATAATCTTTTTATTATCACAAAGGAATATTAATGTGAAACTTTATTTTTACCTTGTTATGTTGTAGTGTACGATGATGATGATGATAGGAAGCGGCGTTGTGTGTTTTACTAACCTAAGAAATAGTTTAAATGTATGTCTGTACATAATTTAGATATTTTTTAAGGCATCTGACAACGGCTTTAATATTTGTCATTTTAGGCCACGCCCATTTCCATACTTTGGTTTAAATTTTTATTTGTACTAAATATAAACTTATTTTTAAGTGACCATTTATGTATGGGTGTCACTATGCTTGACTAAGCCATTTCTTTTTACTTTCATTTATGTATATTCATGTCTACATATGGATATAATTAAATAAATATAATTAATAAGTCAATAGCATGAGTTTTTTTTAATTGCATCATTCGTTTGATGGAGAGATACCTGGCGCCCTCTTTTTATAAATTCTGGTATTTCTCTGCTCCAGGTTGGTCCATACTCACTCCCTATACACATGCTCTGCTAGCTGGTGCACCGGTGATTCTTTGAGATAGTGTTACTTACACATCTCCAGGGATTACCAAACGTACCTGATGGGTGTACGTAGGTGTGTTGTTGCTACCTAGTGCACACCACCCCTGCCAAGCCCGTCAGCCGTTATAAAGTCTAGGAGAAATCTATCACCAGAACTGGAGGAGTCCCGGCTTAAAAGGGAAAGTAAAAGAAAAAAAAAGAAAAGGTAAAGTTAATTTAATAAATGTTAAAAATAATAATATAAGACCAGGGAAAACCGGGGGTAAATGAAGGTCTTGAAGGTTTCTTTAAAAGAGCAGGTTATCAGCACACGTCGCTAAGAAGGGGCCTCGAGTAGGCCTCCACGTTGCCAGGAAGCGGCCTCAAGTCAGGCCTCCACGTCGCTATGAAGGGGCCTCGAGTCAGGCCTCCACGTCGCCGACCTCGGAGAAGCAGGTCGCGGTAAATCAAAGCAGGCAGAGGGCTGAAAGTAAAAAGAAAAAAAAGGAAAAGTTAATTTAATAAATGTTAAAAATATAAATACAAGGCCAGGGAAACCGGGGGTAAATGAAGGTCTTGAAGGTTTCTTTAAAAGAGCAGGTTATCAGCACACGTTGCTAAGAAGGGGCCTCGAGTAGGCCTCCACGTTGCCAGGAAGGAGCCTCAAGTAAGGCCTCCACGTCGCTATGAAGGGGCCTCGAGTCAGGCCTCCACGTCGCCAACCTCCAAGAAGCAGGTCGCGGTAATTCAAAGTAGGCAGTGGGCTGGAAGTTACCAGCCGTCGGCGTCACAAGCCACTGCAGACAATCACTTTATTATTTCAGAGGGCACAACCCTCTCACTCAGCACTATTCCTCAGAACCTCATCACAAGGCGAGCACCAAAAGTAGACTGATTTGACGGCCCCGGCAAATATATAAATTTTGAAATGCTAAACAATCTGTAAAAGAAGGGACTTTTACAGATTGTTTAGCATTTCAAAATTTAAACAATACTCTATAACATTATAAAAATCATTATTTATAACAACCTACCTACTGGCAGCTCTAGCTATAAATTAAAAATAACACCAAGGCTTGTCATTATCTGACATTACAAAAGGTAAACAAACATTAAGAGATCACTAGAAAATCTAAATATTTTGAAATATAAAGGCCTAGGAATGCTACAGACAATGGCCATGCAGATAATTTCAGAGAACATATAATAAAACATTTAATTAAAAGGTAAGTAAAAAATGTTACATTACAATAAGTGCTGAAATTTTGAACTTCAGTATAGTGACTATCGACATTTTTAATCAGTAAGCATTTTAATTTTAGACAGTTCAAGCTTAGATATAAAAATAAAAATATGTACTCGTTAACATTATGGTATTCTATATGTATGGCTTGTAATCTTTATGCGTGAACAACCCTGTTCTTGCGGATCCCGCTGAAACGTCACTTCGCGAAGATTTAAAATAAAACCACCAGATGGCTTGTTAAACTATATTGTTAAACCAGAACAATAAGTGACTAATAGTTGTAGGTTAAGTAATACAAAAAAAAAGTAAAACTTAATTAAGACAAGTGAACATAACCATATCGCGATTCAAACTAAGAGCACAACGCCCTCTATTGAGTGTAGGTCAAAACTTTTATGTTTCACTTCTCAACATACCGCCCACCACGGACAAATCATGATTAGATATGTTTATATGTTGATCAAATAATTTGTCCATAATGAGTTTAACGAGGCAGTTTTACAGTATACATTATAATAAAAAATATTAATACAAAATCCTACAGCAAGTAACAATAAAAAATAAACAGAGAATAATGCATATGCAACTGCTTTATCAATTGGACAAATTGCTTATAATATATAATTTATAAAACTAAACTTTCATGTTCTTAGTTCAGAGATGAAACAAATATAACATAAGAACTAGACGAAAAAATCTTTATATCTATAGCATTAGTAGTGGACTGTATATGACTATTGAGCAATCGGTAATAAACATAATTTAGCAATTGGCCGTTTAATAACAGCGTTTTTACACCTTAAGCTCACGACACGTGTAATTCCGTCCAACCCAGGGTGTTTTTGTTCCACTATTCCATAAAGCCACTGGGCTGGTGGTAAGCCGTCTTCTTTAACAAGAACAATGTCACCTATTACAGGTTCCGGAACTTGATAACACCATTTGTAGCGATTAAGGAACTGCACAAGATATTCGTTTGACCAACGTCTCCAAAAATCTTGCATAATTCGCTGAGTTAGCTGCAATCGTTTTAAACTGGTTATGTTGGTTTGTTCATAGTTTAATTCCGGTACAAGTACTAGGTGTTCTCCGATTAAGAAATGTCCCGGAGTTAATGGGGCTTGCTCTTGACTGTTATAAATAATTCTAGATATGGGACGAGAGTTCAAACACGCCTCGATCTGAGACAATAGAGTAGCCATCTCCTCATAAGTCAAAGTATTGTGTCCAATAATTCGCTTGAGATGGTGCTTTGTGGGCTTTATACCAGCCTCCCATATTCCACCAAAATGTGGAGCGTGTGGCGGTTTAAGTGCCAGTTAGTTCCATTGTCTGCTAACCAATCCACTATTTCTTTAACTACAGTGGATCTTTCGGCGGTTAGTAACCCTTTCAACTCTTTGGCAGCTCCAACAAAGTTAGTACCATTATCGCTGTATAGATCAGCGACATGCCCCCGTCTAGCGACAAAACGTTTAAATGCTGCCAAGAAACTTTGGGCAGTCAGATCACTAACCACCTCAAGGTGTATGGCTTTAGTAGCCATGCACACAAAAAGACATTAGCCCTTGTATGCGTGATGTCCTCTGCCCTTTGCAGACCTGAGGTTGATAGGACCTGCGTAATCGACTCCACATTGATGAAAGGCTCGACTGGGTGTAACCCGAGCCTTAGATAGTTGTCCCATGAGTTATTCTTGCAATCGAGCTGCATGACGAACACAGATAATACACCTGCGTACGAAGAACTGAACTCTATTCTTGACATCAAGGATCCAATATTTTGATCTCAAATAATTAACCATAAGTTGAGGTTCCCCATGCAAAGTCTTTTGATGAGCGTATGCAATTAGTAGTTCAGTAAAATGAGATTTTGCAGGAAGGATTATAGGGTGTTTCATTGAGTCATCAATTGCAGCTTTATCCAATCGTCCGCCAACACGCAGAATTCCGTCTTGGTCAACAAATGGACTAAGAGAAGTGAGTGTGTTTTTCTTTTCTACTATTCCTAGCTTCGTCAGACTAATCATTTCAGTCTGAAAAGTTTGTTTTTGACAGTGTTTGATGCACACTATGAGTGCTTCGTTTAACTCTGCAGCTGTCAACCATGAAGGAATTGTAACAAGGTGGTTTTTAAATCTAATAAACCTTCTACAGTATTCTATCACTCTGATCAATTTCCTGAGTGATGAAAATTTTGACCATACTGCCAATTTTTCAACACTTGTTGATACTAAACTAATGGTATTCGCCTTTTGTTCGAATTTGGTTTGGTATTCTTCATGTCTTTCGCGATCAATGGATTCATGTTTCAACCATACAGGACCTTCTTTCCACAATGGACTTGCAATTAATTCAGCTGGATTCATGCCCCTTGATGCATAATCAGCGGGGTTATCAGCTGAGCCCACTGATTTCTGCCGACTGTTGACAATATCTCAGATATTCTATTGGCTACAAAGTTGTCAATTGCAGGGATGCTTACTTAACCAAGCGAGCACTATGGAAGAATCTGTCCAAGCGTTAATAAAATGCTTGTCTTATATTGAATACTTCTGCCACTTCGCGTAATAACCTGACCAACAGTACTGCCGCACACAACTCCAGGCGAGGGATTGAAATCTGCTTAATAGGAGCAACCTTGGTTTTAGCTGTCACCAAATAATTACATGACAATATATTTTGCCCAGCCCATCAACGACACGAATGTAGATTACTGCTGCATCGCTGCGCAGGCGCCACCGCCAGCGCGACAGCCAGTCGTGATATGTTACCAACGCGGAGCCCACGCTTGTTTGCCTAAGCTTATAAACACGCGCTTGCATATTGTTTGTTATTTATTTAAGTTCTTTCGCTTATATACTCCGATCTATACTTCTGTGCTATCTCTAAGACTATTTCTTTCTCCTAAACTATTCTGTACCTGTGAACTATACCGCTGTGCTTGTGTAACTGCTTTATTGTGCCTTCTGTAATGTGACACTGGAATATACGAACTGAATGTGAGTTGTTATCGTTTTAATTCAACGTTCCCGAGGTTCCTGAGTGCACAACAACAACAGTAGGGTACGTACACCTTGCCCTACAACTATATTGGTGACCCCGCATACCGAACACAAGTAATTTAAGATGGAGGATGCACGCGGTGCAATTTCGAACGCTAGTGAGGAGAAAGTGTCGATAGATCGTAGCGGAGTATACAAAGTGAGTATACGTATTCCACCGTTCTGGCCTGAAGAGCACGAGATTTGGTTCGCCCAGGTTGAGGGTCAATTCACTATAAATAGAATTACAAGCGATTTGACAAAATTTAATCACATAATTGGTCAGTTGGATCAGTACTCCAGAGAGGTTAAAGATATTATCATATGCCCTCCAGCTGAGAACAAGTACGATAAATTGAAAGCGGAGCTTATCAAGCGGCTTAGTGCTTCTAACGAGAAAAAGCTTAAGCAATTACTCATGCATGAGGAGCTCGGAGACAGGAAGCCATCCCGTTTTCTTCGGCACCTGCAGAGCCTCGCCGGTCTAGACGTCCCAGATGACTTTTTAAAGACCATATGGATCAGCCGCCTACCTCACGGTCAACCGCTCTGGAAGATTTAGCTGATTTAGCGGACCGTGTTAACGACTTAGCAGCACCAGCACCTAAGATAGCTTCTATGAGTGAAGCAGGGCCTAGCTCTGTCCTTAGTGACCTTACTCGAGAAGTAGCCGAACTTCGGAAGCAGTTCCAAAAGCTCACTTCACAGAGGAATGGATGGTCTAATTCGCGAAAAACTCGACGGCGCTGCCGATCAGCGTCTAGGCAGCGCTCACAGTCCAATTATAGGAAGTACCCTATGTGCTGGTACCATAGCAAGTTCGGCGAGAGGGCCAGTAATTGTATCCGCCCATGTGACTACAAGGCGGAAAATTTAAAGGGCAGTCGGTAATGACGGCCGACGACTGCCCACCTTCTACTGGTCGCCTTTTCGTAACGGACCGATCTTCGAGGACGCAATTTTTAGTCGACACCGGAAGCGACCTCTGCGTCTTCCCTCGCTCCGTACTACACAATCGTCGTGCTCCAACCGAGTTTACCTTGTGCGCTGCCAATGGGACTAATATTTCAACCTATGGTTATGTATATTTAGATTTAGATTTTTCTCTACGTAGAACTTTTACATGGCGTTTTGTCGTAGCAGATGTTACAAAGCCCATCATAGGCGTAGACTTTTTAAATTATTATAATTTAATCGTAGATGTTAGAAATAAGAGATTAATTGATAATACCACATCTGTATCTACCGTAGCTAGTCTTGTAGCTAGTAATAGTAGGCTGTATTCGGTAAAACTGGTGATACTACATATCATAATATCCTGAAAAAAATTCCAGAAATGACTCGACCAGCTGGCACGCATCGTATAGTACCCCATAATACACTTCATCACATTCGCACGACATCAGGGCCTCAAGGAGATCAGGGCCCCAATTCTCGGTCATACGACTCGAAAGCGTAGACGTAAATTTACTGGTGAAATGTCTTTTGTCTCTTATTACACCGTTTATAGATATGAAACAAATGACATTTCACCCGCAAATTTCCGTCTACGCTTTCAAGTCGTATGGTCGAGAATTGGGGCCCAGGGATCAAGATCGCTCAAGATCGCTCGTCAAGAGTTCCAGTCTATGCTGGCTAACGGAACAGCACAACCTTCGGAAAGTTCTTGGTCCTCACCGTTACATCTAGCTCCAAAAAAGGACAACGGATGGCGTCCATGTGGGGATTACCGCATGTTAAATGCCCGCACCGTGCCTGACAGGTATCCAATAAGGCACATACATGACTTTGCTCATTCTATTGCAGGCTGCAAGGTTTTCAGCACAATTGACTTAGTGAAAGCCTACAATCAGATACCCATCAGCCCGGAGGACATCCCCAAGACGGCCATCACTACCCCATTTGGCCTATACGAGTTCAAATTTATGAATTTCGGATTGCGTAACGCTGGCCAGACCTTTCAAAGGTTCGTTGACGAGATGACCAGAGGCCTAGATTTCGTCTACTGTTATCTTGACGATTTTTTAATATTTTCTAGGGACCAGACTCAGCACGAAGAGCATCTTCGCACATTGTTCGGCAGATTGAAGGACTATGGTATGTTGGTAACACGTTCAAGTGTACTTTCGGGGCAGAGGAGGTAACCTTTTTAGGATACAGTATCTCCGAACATGGGACCCGACCACTGGACTCCAAAGTACGGGCCATCAAAGACTTCCCTGTTCCCAAAAACGTGCGGCAATTAAAGGCATTCTTGGGCATGCTTAATTTTTACAGAAGATTTCTTCCTCGGGCTGCCCAAATTCAAGCTCCCTTACATGCACTACTGACAGGGTCAGTCAAAGGGTCACAACCTGTTGACTTAACGGGTGATACACTGGCAGCTTTTGAAGCCTGCAAAGAAAGCCTGTCAAACGTAGCTCTTTTAGCACATCCTGATTGTACAACGAAACTCGCCTTAGTGACCGACGCATCGGACAAGGCTTATAGGTGCAGTTCTCCAGCAGCTGAAAGACGACGCATGGCAACCTCTTGCTTTCTTCAGTCGCAAATTGAGCCCTTCTCAGTTGAAATATTCACCATACGACAGGAAGCTGCTGGCTATTTATGAGGCTGTTAAGCATTTTAGGCATATGCTCGAGGCCCGCGACTTCATTGTCTATACTGACCATATACCGATAAGTTTTGCATTCCATGAAAGAAAGAAAAATTGTTCGCCGAGGCAGTATAGACACCTTGATTTTATCTCCCAATTCACGACCGATATTAGATATATATCAGGCAAAGATAATATCGTCGCCGATACCTTGTCGCGTATCGAGGAATTGGGAGCTCCGGTGGACCTCGAAACAATAGCCAAAAGCCAAGTTACAGATCCCGAATTAGTGAAGTTATTAGAGGAGGGATCTTCACTCCATTTGAAGAAACTTCACGTGCCTGGAAGTCGTTCACTCCTGTACTGCAACGTCAGTACTCCGACATCCAGACCATTTATCCCGATGCACTTACGAAAACAAGTGTTCGATAGCCTGCATTCATATAGCCACCCCGGAGCCAATAGTTCAGCTAAATTAATTGCTGAACGCTATGTTTGGCCTGGCATTCGCAAGGATTGCAGAGAGTGGGCGAGATCCTGCATTTCATGCCAGCGTGCAAAGGTTAGCCGTCACGTTAAAGCACCCCTAGGCTCATTCAAATTGCCACGGGTGCGTCTTAAACAGATCCACATAGATCTGATTGGACCCCTGCCTCTCTCAGCTGGCTATCGTTATTGCCTTACAGCCGTAGATCGATTCACTCGATGGCCGGAAGCAATACCGATAGAGGACATTACGGCGGAAACAGTTGCCAAAGCATTGTTATCAGGATGGATAGCTCGATTCGGCTGCCCGACAGACATTACAACCGATCGCGGCCGCCAGTTTGAATCGGCCCTGTTTAAATGCCTGTCTAAAATTTCTGGTTTTGAGCACAAACGCACTACCGCTTACCATCCTGCATCCAATGGCTTAGTGGAAATATTCCACAGGCAACTGAAGGCCGCAATCGTGTGCCATGGCAACGACAGATGGACCGAATCACTACCATGGGTATTATTAGGTATCCGAAGTTCTTTTAAGGAAAACCTACAATGTTCGTCCGCAGAGCTTCTTTACGGTGAACCGTTGAGGCTACCTGGCGAATTTTTTGAACCCGTGACAACCGGTACCAACGATACTTCTGAGTTTATCGCTCGTATTAGACATTTTGCCAAAAAGCTACAACCAACACCCACATCCCACCATAGTAAGCCTAAGATATTTATATTTAAAGAACTTACCACATGTGACCACATTTTCCTTCGTGAAGACGCTTCACGTGGTTCGCTTCAAACCGCTTACTCCGGTCCACATAAGGTGATTTCACGTGGTGATAAAGTGTTTAAAATCTTGTTGAATAACAGGCTGGTGGCGGAATCAATAGACCGTATTAAACCGGCCTTCATACTATCTGATGACAACCATATACCCCCACCAGAAGTCCCGAAAGACTTCGTCACTCGTTCTGGTCGTCAGGTGAAATTTACCAATTTTTATCGCCCTTGACGGTCTCTGGAGGGGGGTGGTGTAGGTGACCTATTCACACTCACCATCAAATACAGATAAGTTACAATACAGACAATAAATACTTATTTAACTAAATTATCTATTTAATACACACAAAAAGAAAATAACCTAATTTACACATATATCTTAATAATAAAATTTAGATCTAATATATATTTACAACATTTATATTTTACTATGATGCGTGTTAGTTTATCGATATCGGTTATCGACTTTATCCCCGCCCGACAATGGAATGCAACGCTGCGCAAGCGCCACCGCCAGCGCGACAGCCAGTCGTGATATGTTACCGACGCGGAACCGACGCTTGTTTGCCTAAGCTTATAAACACGCGCTTGCATATTGTTTGTTATTTATTTAAGTTCTTTCGCTTATATACTCCGACCTATACTTCTGTGCTATCTCTAAGACTATTTCTTTCTCCTAAACTATTCTGTACCTGTGAACTATACCGCTGTGCTTGTGTAACTGCTTTATTGTGCCTTCTGTAATGTGACACTGGAATATACGAACTGAATGTGAGTTGTTATCGTTTTAATTCAACGTTCCCGAGGTTCCTGAGTGCAAAACAACAACAGTAGGGTACGTACACCTTGCCCTACAACTATATACTGGACTACCGATGTGACGTTCCAGTTACACATATTTTATAATCTTTTTATTATCACAAAGGAATATTAATGTGAAACTTTATTTTTACCTTGTTATGTTGTAGTGTATGATGATGATGATGATAGGAAGCGGTGTTGTGTGTTAACAAAATTCAGAGACAGTTTAAATGTATGTCTGTATATAATTTAGACCGAGATATAATTTATAGATTATAATTTAGAGAGAGAAGTCAACCGTTATAACGTAACCCTCTCGGAATTTTATAATTTAATAATAGTAAACAGTAACTTTTAGTTGTGAAAAGTGCATAATTATAATAATCGTCATCAAAATTGTGTCCGATAGTGTTATACGAGTTATTACCAAACTACAGGCAGAAAAAAAAAGTGAAACTCAATCATCTTAGATAGTGTCTATTTATGCTAAAGTTAATTGATAGAACTAATCTAAACAAGTTTGATCGATCTAAAACTGCAGTGATGTGCACTATAAAGGAACAGCTAACAACTTTTAAAGCCTATTAGCAATTTTTAAAACATTGTCACACGTTTTTTAGTCAAACTTTTTGAGAACAGCGCCATCTATCATCTAATATTGGTACCATAAAAACTTGTAAATACAAACGGGACTCATCACTCACAAACCAGGACAGATAGATGTCACTATCATAGAATATCTATTAATAGATCAGCTATTGGTACCGAATGGTGGAAGAAAAGACAGCATATTTGTAACTAAATTGTAACGAAGTAACTGACGCGTTAGAATATGGCATATATGGATTCACTGAGTAATGTAACAATAAGGCAACCAATAACAAAGTCAAAGTCTTTAGAAAATATAGATATGAGTGTCTCGCTCACTTCGTCGCATTCTAGTGAATTAATTAATAAAAGCTTGGATGTTTCTACTTACATTCTACCATACTATTGTGAGGAGATGAAAGAGGAGATAGGTAATCTGAAGTCGAAGGTAATTGCAGAGTATACAAAATGAACTTGAGAATGTGATTCTTAAGAACACCGACCTAAAAAATCAAATTGCCCATTTACAGAGGGAACTAGGGATAATAAAGCAAATTTGCCGAAGCCCATTATCATCTCTCCACAAGCCACAACCATTAGCAAATAAAAATAAGGCTAAACGGCTACTTACGGATTTATTTAAAACCACTCCATGTGAGACGAAAAGTACTACCTCTGCCACCAAGCCCACCCCAGACAATTACCGTGTGCACGAAGTAACTTATAAAAATCACCAGACTAAGAAAGTCAAAAGGTTCGCAACCCGTATTCGATTTCACGAAAAATATGAAAAAAAATATGAAAAATTTTTTGGTAGAAAACTAGGTTCCGGTATTACCAAGCATTTGATTAAGTCCCGAGTTCATACTGGATATTGTAAATATCAGTTCACATCGTTTATCAAGCCATATGCCCGTACCGAGGATATTATAAAGAGTTGTAACCTTTTTGAAATCTCAGAACATGATAGGGTTATACTATTTATAGGTCAACACGATCCAAACCCTTTTCATATTGAAGCTGAACTGTGTGCATACCTTAAATCTATCAAATGTCATGTTTTTATTGTTAAAGTTTATAAAAATAAGTATTTAAACGAAATTAAATTCTATGTTAAAACATATTTATTAGTATTAGTATTAGTATTCCAACTGCACTTATATAGATATCGATTATTATAAGTCCTATAACTGGTACTCTCTATGTAATGCAATCAATTCTATGTTGGACCAGATTGATTATAATGAAAAATATCTAGTAACACTGGCTCTACTAGTGTACAGACTGGGTATGGACAGGTCAAAATTTCATCACGAAAATAATTCACATTCCGGGGTAAGTAAACCAGCCATGACATTGACTAGAGACCAAAACACGCAGACAGAACCCGACAGACAAAATATACAGAATTTGGATTCTAATGAGGAGTTTTTTCGTGAATCACAGTATTTGTAATTCCTTTACGTTAAGAATACTGCATCAAAACATTGCCAGCTTGCAGAGTAAACGTAGATTGCTAGAAATAAACCTAAATAATCTCTTGCGCAGAGAGTAAACGTAGATTGCTAGAATTAAACCTAAATAACGCTCTGCGCAAGAGATTATTTAGGGAAATTGATATAATTTGCCTATCAGAAACATTTATTCGTAAGGGAGAAGTTGCGGTCAATGTGTCTAGTTATTTCCTGGCAGCATCTTACTCTAGACTAACAAAAAAACGTGGTGGCAAAAAAACGCATTTTAATTAAGCATGGTTTGAGCTATAGAGTATTGAATTTCTGTGATGAATATTGTGTGGATAAACACTTCGAATGCTGTGCAGTTAAAATTCTCTCACAAAATATTTTTGTCATTTGTCTATATCGATCTCCAGATTCTGACTGCAACATGATCCTCAATAAACTTCAAATGCTTTTACACAAATTAACATACAGGTATAAAAAAAAGATTGTATTGGCTGGTGACCTCGATATTGACCCAATATAATATACTATAATTATTTTGTTTTTGAATGTTATTTTTGCAATATTCCGCTTTTTTAGAATGTCGTACGATATCGACACGTGTTTCGCCTACACACGAGGCATTGTCAAGACTGTTTGGCAGCAAAAGTACTTATGCGTTCACCTCATCCTTTTATAGTTCGAACGCAACCAAACGATAGCGCGATGTAGACTTCTAGTTGTTTTGTCTATTTTTGAATAAACTAAGCAAAACCGAAATGTGGAAGTCTGTCTGTTCGTTCAGCAAAGCACACCCGTCCCGTTTTATAATTTCTAACTGCTCTAATACGGACATTTTTAGACCCTTTTCACATAAATGTAAAATTTCAAAACTGTTGTTATCATTCAAAATATGCCCGGTGTCCAGCAAATGCTTCGCGAAATGTGATTTATCTATGTGACCGTTACGGAATGCTCCTAAGTGTTCCTTATATCTGGTATCAAATGAACGACCTGTTTGGCCTATATAAACATTGCTACAACCATCACATTTCAACTTATAAATACCGGATTTTTTGCTATTACTAATACTATCTTTACCATTACACAATGTTTTTAAGGTATTTTGAGGTCTATAGGCCGGGAAAACATTATTTTCCTTAAGTACTTTCGCCACACGATGTGTGATACGCCCAAAGTATGGGAGACTAGAAGTATACTTTTTAGTCTCTTTAGTTGATGGGTACAAAAGGAGTTTAACCATATTATTTTGCTTTTTTAATAAAAGTGAGTGTATTAATTTTGAGCTATAGCCGTTAGATTGTGCAATGCAGCAAATAATATTCAATTCCTTGTCAAATGCCTCTCCGCTTAATGGAACATTTAATAGCCTATGAATCATACTATGGAAAGCCGCCATTTTGTGAAGCCATGGGTGGCAAGAATTAAAAGGAATTGTAGTATCTGTATAAGTTGGTTTACGGAATATTTCAAAACTATGCTTTGTGCCATTTTTTGAAATTAATAGGTCTAGGAAGTTCAATAAATTATTTTGTTCTATCTCTAATTTAAATTTAATTTTAGGGTGAATGCCATTTAATTTACTGAGAAATATACTTAGTTGTCTATGGGTACCCGTCCAATTCATTATTATATCATGTACATATCTATAATAATATGAAATATGACTATTATTGATAAAATTTTTATTTTCAAAATAGTCCATAAATATGTCCGCCATCAGGGGGCTTAAAGGCGAACCCATTGCTAGACCTTCTTTTTGTACATAATATTCATAGTTAAATTGAAAGTAATTTTGCTTCATACAAAGCTCCGTCAAGCGTAAAATATCATTAATTTGTTCTGGATGTAATCTTTTAATTTGCAACATATTTTTTATGATTTTTAAGCATTCCTTATAAGGAACGTTTGTAAACAAACTATCTACGTCCAACGATACCAATATTGAATTACGCGGCAACTCGATGTCTTTTATTTTTTGAATCAAATCATAAGTGTTACGTAAACAATATTTTGGATTGAAACCGGTCTTTTCCTTAATAAGTGAATTGAGGTACTTGGCTAATTTATAAGTGGGCGCGTTTATATACGAGACTACAGGTCGGACAGGTACATTGTCTTTATGAATTTTTGGTAACCCGTAAAGTAGTGGACATTGTGGATTCATAGGTATTAAGGTCCGAAGTAACGGCGAATCTTCTGGAAAAAGGTATTTTGCCGCTTTTATACAGAGTTTTAGCTCTGCGTGATACTTCAAAGTTGGATCGGAACCCAGGCGCTGAAACTCATCTGTCAGAATAATGTCATTCACTTTGCTGGTGTATTCAGCTCTGGGCATAATCACTATAGTGTTACCTTTATCAGCTTTATTAATGACTAAATTATTGGTGACAAGTTTTTGGTGTATTGATTTAAAGTTTATTATTTCCGAGCTATGAAAACCTGTGGACTTATATGATTTTATCTGGTGAGCCGCCAGACTTTTAACTATATTGTCCTTTTTATTCCTAACGATTGCTACCTCGGTATCCACTGCCAGTGTCTCTTTGGACCTTGTAGCAACCGGTTTAGGTATACTATATTTTAAACCCTTTTCCAGGAGTGACATTTCGTTAGTAGAAAACTGAATATTTGAAAGGTTTTCAACTCTAGGGTAAAAGGAGTGACTGCAACGTTGTACCTCCTCATTATTTTGAAATCGCGAAGCACTATTTTTCAATGTTTGTAATTTATTACGTTGGTTTAGAAATTTTTTATGAGCTACTTGGGATGCCAGGTCGCGAGCTTTTTGATCTAGCAAGTCAAATTCAACGTTATGTATTACATACATTACCTCCTCATTATTTTGAAATCGCCAAGCACTATTTCTCAATGTTTGTAATTTATTACGTTGGTTTAGAAATTTTTTATGAGCTACTTGGGATGCCAGGTCGCGAGCTTTTTGATCTAGCAAGTCAAATTCAACGTTATGTAATACATAACGTTGAATTTGACTGAATTTGAATTGAATTTGAATTCAACGTTATGTAATACATAACGTTGAATTTGACTTGCTAGATCAAAAAGCTCGCGACCTGGCATCCCAAGTAGCTCATAAAAAATTTCTAAACCAACGTAATAAATTACAAACATTGAGAAATAGTGCTTGGCGATTTCAAAATAATGAGGAGGTACAACGCTGCAGTCACTCCTTTTACCCTAGAGTTGAAAACCTTTCAAATATTCAGTTTTCTACTAACGAAATGTCACTCCTGGAAAAGGGTTTAAAATATAGTATACCTAAACCGGTTGCTACAAGGTCCAAAGAGACACTGGCAGTGGATACCGAGGTAGCAATCGTTAGGAATAAAAAGGACAATATAGTTAAAAGTCTGGCGGCTCACCAGATAAAATCATATAAGTCCACAGGTTTTCATAGCTCGGAAATAATAAACTTTAAATCAATACACCAAAAACTTGTCACCAATAATTTAGTCATTAATAAAGCTGATAAAGGTAACACTATAGTGATTATGCCCAGAGCTGAATACACCAGCAAAGTGAATGACATTATTCTGACAGATGAGTTTCAGCGCCTGGGTTCCGATCCAACTTTGAAGTATCACGCAGAGCTAAAACTCTGTATAAAAGCAGCAAAATACCTTTTTCCAGAAGATTCGCCGTTACTTCGGACCTTAATACCTATGAATCCACAATGTCCACTACTTTACGGGTTACCAAAAATTCATAAAGACAATGTACCTGTCCGACCTGTAGTCTCGTATATAAACGCGCCCACTTATAAATTAGCCAAGTACCTCAATTCACTTATTAAGGAAAAGACCGGTTTCAATCCAAAATATTGTTTACGTAACACTTATGATTTGATTCAAAAAATAAAAGACATCGAGTTGCCGCGTAATTCAATATTGGTATCGTTGGACGTAGATAGTTTGTTTACAAACGTTCCTTATAAGGAATGCTTAAAAATCATAAAAAATATGTTGCAAATTAAAAGATTACATCCAGAACAAATTAATGATATTTTACGCTTGACGGAGCTTTGTATGAAGCAAAATTACTTTCAATTTAACTATGAATATTATGTACAAAAAGAAGGTCTAGCAATGGGTTCGCCTTTAAGCCCCCTGATGGCGGACATATTTATGGACTATTTTGAAAATAAAAATTTTATCAATAATAGTCATATTTCATATTATTATAGATATGTACATGATATAATAATGAATTGGACGGGTACCCATAGACAACTAAGTATATTTCTCAGTAAATTAAATGGCATTCACCCTAAAATTAAATTTAAATTAGAGATAGAACAAAATAATTTATTGAACTTCCTAGACCTATTAATTTCAAAAAATGGCACAAAGCATAGTTTTGAAATATTCCGTAAACCAACTTATACAGATACTACAATTCCTTTTAATTCTTGCCACCCATGGCTTCACAAAATGGCGGCTTTCCATAGTATGATTCATAGGCTATTAAATGTTCCATTAAGCGGAGAGGCATTTGACAAGGAATTGAATATTATTTGCTGCATTGCACAATCTAACGGCTATAGCTCAAAATTAATACACTCACTTTTATTAAAAAAGCAAAATAATATGGTTAAACTCCTTTTGTACCCATCAACTAAAGAGACTAAAAAGTATACTTCTAGTCTCCCATACTTTGGGCGTATCACACATCGTGTGGCGAAAGTACTTAAGGAAAATAATGTTTTCCCGGCCTATAGACCTCAAAATACCTTAAAAACATTGTGTAATGGTAAAGATAGTATTAGTAATAGCAAAAAATCCGGTATTTATAAGTTGAAATGTGATGGTTGTAGCAATGTTTATATAGGCCAAACAGGTCGTTCATTTGATACCAGATATAAGGAACACTTAGGAGCATTCCGTAACGGTCACATAGATAAATCACATTTCGCGAAGCATTTGCTGGACACCGGGCATATTTTGAATGATAACAACAGTTTTGAAATTTTACATTTATGTGAAAAGGGTCTAAAAATGTCCGTATTAGAGCAGTTAGAAATTATAAAACGGGACGGGTGTGCTTTGCTGAACGAACAGACAGACTTCCACATTTCGGTTTTGCTTAGTTTATTCCAAAATAGACAAAACAACTAGAAGTCTACATCGCGCTATCGTTTGGTTGCGTTCGAACTATAAAAGGTTGAGGTGAACGCATAAGTACTTTTGCTGCCAAACAGTCTTGACAATGCCTCGTGTGTAGGCGAAACACGTGTCGACATCGTACGACATTCTAAAAAAGCGGAATATTGCAAAAATAACATTCAAAAACAAAATAATTATAGTATATTATATTGGGTCAATATCGAGGTCACCAGCCAATACAATCTTTTTTTTATACCTGTATGTTAATTTGTGTAAAAGCATTTGAAGTTTATTGAGGATCATGTTGCAGTCAGAATCTGGAGATCGATATAGACAAATGACAAAAATATTTTGTGAGAGAATTTTAACTGCACAGCATTCGAAGTGTTTATCCACACAATATTCATCACAGAAATTCAATACTCTATAGCTCAACACATGCTTAATTAAAATGCGTTTTTTTGCCACCACGTTTTTTTGTTAGTCTAGAGTAAGATGCTGCCAGGAAATAACTAGACACATTGACCGCAACTTCTCCCTTACGAATAAATGTTTCTGATAGGCAAATTATATCAATTTCCCTAAATAATCTCTTGCGCAGAGCGTTATTTAGGTTTATTTCTAGCAATCTACGTTTACTCTCTGCGCAAGAGATTATTTAGGTTTATTTCTAGCAATCTACGTTTACTCTGCAAGCTGGCAATGTTTTGATGCAGTATTCTTAACGTAAAGGAATTACAAATACTGTGATTCACGAAAAAACTCCTCATTAGAATCCAAATTCTGTATATTTTGTCTGTCGGGTTCTGTCTGCGTGTTTTGGTCTCTAGTCAATGTCATGGCTGGTTTACTTACCCCGGAATGTGAATTATTTTCGTGATGAAATTTTGACCTGTCCATACCCAGTCTGTACACTAGTAGAGCCAGTGTTACTAGATATTTTTCATTATAATCAATCTGGTCCAACATAGAATTGATTGCATTACATAGAGAGTACCAGTTATAGGACTTATAATAATCGATATCTATATAAGTGCAGTTGGAATACTAATACTAATACTAATAAATATGTTTTAACATAGAATTTAATTTCGTTTAAATACTTATTTTTATAAACTTTAACAATTAAAACATGACATTTGATAGATTTAAGGTATGCACACAGTTCAGCTTCAATATGAAAAGGGTTTGGATCGTGTTGACCTATAAATAGTATAACCCTATCATGTTCTGAGATTTCAAAAAGGTTACAACTCTTTATAATATCCTCGGTACGGGCATATGGCTTGATAAACAATGTGAACTGATATTTACAATATCCAGTATGAACTCGGGACTTAATCAAATGCTTGGTAATACCGGAACCTAGTTTTCTACCAAAAAAATTTTCATATTTTTTTTCATATTTTTCGTGAAATCGAATACGGGTTGCGAATAACATTCAAAAACAAAATAATTATAGTATTTTGGAATGGATTTCCGCCATGTAACGCCTGATTCAATTAGTTATCCAATATAATATGATAGTAAATAATGCAAACACTTGTTAGACCTGAAACTGAACTTTAATCTAACACAACATAATACAACCCAACCTACGCGACTACGGACATGTATTGACCACATTATAAGCAATATCTCAAATGTAAATGGGGAGATATTACACTTGGATTTATCCGACCGTAACACGGGTCAATTTCTCAACATTAATATTGAACAAGGAGGCTAAGTTAAATAAATATTATATTCTTAAAAGAGTTTATAATGAAGATTATTCAAAAAACATTTTGAGAATGTCTAGCCAGTCTTTCATTTGCTGATATATATAGCGAAAATAGATTTGAATCTGCATTTCAGTTATTCCACGAGGTTTTGTTTTTATTTATAAGCTGTGTTTTCCGAAAGTTAGGATAAAAATATAGAACAAAGTTATTAAACCAAAATGGATTACTAAGGGGTTGAGAATTAGTTGCATAACAAAACGTTTCTTACGTTATAAATACCTTAAAAATAAGTGCAGAATAACTCTAGTAAAATATAAAAAATATACAAAGCTATTACGTAACTGTATCGATCAGTCAATTAAAAACTATTTCTATAAGCAAATAAAAAACACAAAAACATTTGCAAAACAACGTGGAGACTGATCAGACAGGAATCAGAATCTATAAAACAAGTTGAAACTATTACTAGCATTCAGAGGAACGATATTCTGTTGGACCAGCCACAAGATATACCAGAGGCATTTAATGAACACTTTAAGCATATGTCATACACTGACGGCAGTTTGTTAAAAAATACTTAAATCTATAAGTAGAAGTATTTTATCAGATCCTTTCCATTGTCAGGAGATTAATTCAATTATTATGAACCTAAATAATACTAACGCTGTAGGCTACGACGAAATATCCACAAGAGTACTTAAATATAGTGCATTAAAGATCGCCCCAATTCTAAAACATTTAGTAAACATGTCGATTGGAGATGGTTGTTTTCCTAAAGAACTCTAATATTCAATAGTTAAGCCCTTATGTAAAAAGGGCAATAGGACATGTTTAGACAACTACAGACCAATATCTTTGATCCCCATTCTATCCAAGATCTTTGAAGTGGCTATGTTTAAGCGGCTTACTAGTTTTATCCACAAGCATAAAATACTGCGAGACGAACAGTATGGCTTCCAGAAAGGTACGTCGTCTGCATGCTGAGTAATTGAAAACATTGACAAAAATAAAAGGGTAATCGTAATTCTTTTGACATGTCCAAAGCTCTTGACCTAGTTTCACATAAAGTTTTATTAGAAAAGCTTTTTGGATACGGTATTAGAGGCCCTGCATTAAAGTGGATTACATCTTATCTGAAGGATCGAAGACAATATGTGGAGATCGAAAACATTGATGACAAGCATAATCTTACACCTTATAAATCATCCCTCACAAACAATGAATGTGGTGTACCGCAAGGTAGTGTGTTAGGGCCTTTGTTATTCCTATTATACACTCCCGGACTCTTGAATCGAGCAACCTTACATTCCCGGGCCTAAAAGCCCAATACACAAAAAATATACAATATAACAAAAAAGTTTTTATGCATTTTTAATGCTGGCATATTTCATCGTCTTTCCGGTATGTATTATTCCAAATTTGAATTTTAGAATTTAATATAAAGAACAAAAGCCGAGCTTGATCACTGATTTAAAAAAAAATGACTGTTGAAAGTTGCTTTTGAAGCAATTTAATGTCGATTTGGTTTGAATTTTCGCAATCGTTGTTAACCAAAGTTTAGTTTAGTTATTTCTCTATAATTAGAACCGTTTTTGGCTATAAAATTATGGATACTTCACCTGAAGTAGCCGCGCAAGCTGTAGCACTTCTTCAATCTGGGCTAAGTCAGCGAGATGTGAGTTCACAACTTCACATAAGTCGTTCCGCTGTTTAAAGAGTGTACCACCGATACCTGGAGACTGGCGGCTTTGTTCGGCGAACAGGAGGACCTCGTTACCGAGTGACAACGGCGAGACAAGATCAATACATTGTCACTACTAGCTTACGAAATCGACGCCTTAACTCTGTTCAGATACAAGAACAGCTCAGGGACTTTCACGGAGTGGCTGTAAGTGCTCGGACAGTTAGAAGGCGATTCAATGAACGTGGTTTAAAGCCCCATAAGCCAGCCAATGGACCCAAATTGACACGAGCACACCGAATAGCCCGTCTAGAGTTTGTGCGCGAACATCTAAATTGGACTCGACATCAATGGAGCCAGGTTCTCTTCACAGATGAGTCCAAGATAATGCTATACGGTAATGACGGAAGGAGTAAGGTGTACCGAAGACAGAACGAGCGTTTCGCGCAATGCTGTATTGATGAGAAAGTGAGTTATGGTGGAGGATCATGGACAGTCTGGGGAGGAATCTATATGGAAGGCAAAACTGAGCTAGAGGTAGTGACGGGACCACGACTGCCGCCCCTAGATGGCAATAGATACATTCGCCAATGTTTAGAGAACCACGTGATGCCATATGCTGGATTTATTGGCAAATATTTCGTTTCAATGCATGATAATGCAAGGGCCCATAATGCGATAATCGTCAGGGAGTACTTAAATGACATTGGTATCACTGTTATGAGATGGCCAGCGCGAAGTCCTGATATAAATCCTATAGAGCATCTATGGGACGAGCTGAAGAGGCGTGTTCGAGCTCATCATCCTGCCCCGCAAACCATGCAGGAGCCCAAAAATGTAATTTTGGACATTCCTCAACATGTCATAACGACATTGATTAATTCTATGCCAAAAACCGTATGAGAGCTAACGACATTGATTAATTCTATGCCAAAAACCGTATGAAATGCACTGAGAGGCAATACAAGTTACTAAATAAACATTTCTTTTCATGTAAAACATGTCTTTATTTAAAAATCGATTAGATTTTATTTCTTGAAAAAAGCAAATATGGACTTGTTTCATCGTAACCCGACTTTTTTAATAAACTGTAGTTCAAATTTAGAACAGTAGCACTCTAAATGAATGATGAGTATACCAGCTCTAAAACTGCATCAAAACATTTTCCTTCTACGTACATCTTTTAAAAGTTACAGTACTCCAAACCAAAAAAATCAAGGTGGCTCGATTTAGGTGTCCGGGAGTGTAGTTCACTTGCCCAAGTTGAAGATTGGTTTACGACCAATAATTTGCTACTAAACGCTAAGAAGACAAAATGTATCAGATTCAGCATGCCTAATGTCTATTTGTATGTATGTATATGTATTGTGTATTTGCTTTATATTCACATAAATCATCAGAGTTTTCACATTTCTTGCTTAAATTACTCTTAAATTGCTCTTTTATGGCTATATGTTGCAAATTCTTTTATCACAATGTCTCTCTATACACGATGCCGCCACCGATGAAAAGGTCTCTTACTCGACTAACAACCAAGAAGTGGTCTGTGTCAATCCCGGCACCGCGATATGCCCAGGTATCTAATACTTTCTTATCCTTGCATCTTTTTCTTGTCTCGTAAACAAGTGGATATCCTTGTGGTTGAACATGGTTACCACAAGATTCCTCTCCAAACATACTTCAAGCAAATTTCTCAATTTTCAGTCACTCGTTCATCAATGTACTTTTCCAACACACTTTCATATCCATCGCGCTAACCCAATCATTAAAATTATTTAACAGTACTATTCTTTCAATCCGATTGCATTTACTCAGAATATCGCTCACACTCTCTCAAAATGCCTGTCCCTTACTTGCAAATCGGCGCCACCGCGCATTTTGCGGAGCATAAACTCCTAAAACAAAGATGCGGGAAAATCCAACCTTCAGCCTCAACCAATGGAGTCTTGGGCTCACATTCATATTCTGTCACGCATTTATTCATTCTCGCGGATGGTAGCTCACCCACACCCTGGCACGCTGTACTAGTCATTGCTACACGTGACGAGTAGGCCGAATAGCATCCATATGTAGTGGTATCAAATCCTTTCCTCTTTGTTTCATTCACACACAGAATATCAATTCGTGTCTCTCGTATACCTCCTGAACTTTATCTTTCATTCCTCCTCTAATATTTAGTGTAGCAAAGTGGCTGTCTGTAGCCCACTTTTCACCCCGATAGGAAACGGGACGTGGCGAACCTTTTAGCTGCCATTTTAGGTTTTTAATCACTATAGCGTTCCCACGAGTGGCAAGGGAAAATGTAAGTCCAACCCCGCTTGTCTAAGTAAGACTAGCCTTGTTCTGGGGTCACCCGGTCGCAGGACAATAAGGTACGTTAAGACTAGGCTCGCTACTAACCACGCAGCACATAGGCACGGCAATCTTGGCTTGGCGGAGAGAGGATAGCAGATAGAAAAAGGTGTGTTAGCGACTTTTTCATTGCTTTTTATGTTAATCAAATGAAACTGGATGTGTAAATTAAAACAAAAGTTTAATACTACATTAATATAAATATAATTAAGTCATATTTAATAATATTAGTTATACATAAATGATTAGGTTCTTATAATTAAGGGTAATACCGTTTTGGTTTTAGTATTCAAAAAGTTGCATGCTCGTTTTGTACAGTTAATGCCGTACTGGCAAGGCGTCGGGTGCCTGTAATGGCACACTGGATTCCAACAATTGGGAAAGTACTTGCAGGTTGTTGTGACCTTTAAAGGTGATGTAAGAAAAAATATTTCCTACATTAATTAATATGCACAATCTAACGCGTTATCAGAGCCACGTACAAATAATTATTTGTTACGTTACAGACTAAGATTATATTATGCAGTTTAGCATTGTATATTCTCTAGATATTTTTTCTAGGGCATAGACCTGTGATATGATGTGACAGCATAGTTGCTTAAGTTCTCGTCTCTCTTCTGACTTTTACTATATATTATTTTTTACAAGAAACAGACGTTTGATACAGAGAAAATGTGCGTTACCTATTCTTAAACTTAAAAAACTACATATTTCTACAAATCAATTGTGTACAATACAAACATCTATAACATCTATTTTATGCATAATTAGGTGTCTAGCTAACATCATTTTATAGTCTTAATTACGTAAGAAATCAATGTCCCTACCTACCTATGTAACAAAATACATGCAAATCGATTTAGTAGTTACGACGCGAAATTACAAATATGAATTACCGAAAGCTATTTTCTAAATTATTATACTAATTTTTACGGAGGGATAGATTGTATTGCTTACCGATATTAGGAGCAACTGGTGTGATTGGTTGGGTGGGCGCTAACGGTCTTGTCGGCGAGTGCGATTATACGCAGTTCCAGCGGGTGCACGCGGATAGGTTCTTGCAGCGAGGGTGGACAAATGAACATGCTGCACCGTAGTTACATGCCGGGAATGCCCGACACCACACTGGCTTACGGTCTGCTGTGGATACTAGAGAATACAATCGCACGTTATTATAGGAACTAAGACACACGTCGTCATATCCATTAATCCACATTTCGTAGGAAGCGGTCTCGAATGGTGTTGGTAAGGTCACATCTATAATATAGATCCCACATATTCTCGTTTTGTGGAATGATTCTACTGCTATGAATTTGCCTAACGTGTACAGCAAAATTTCTGAAATGCTTATGAAAGTTTTTACATAGTTGACAATGAGATTGTAACATATGTTTTGTGATTCTACTATCTCATTTGAAATTCTACTCCTAAGCGATATTAATTTTATAATAAAGCGGTGGTAAATGGTACTATTAATGCAACAATATTCAATAACACTTACAGGGTAGATTCGCATCGACGTTTTTCTATTCTCCGGTAACATTAAACTCCACCGGTGTCGCCTTCCTTTTCTTGGTAGGTGGTTCATCTTCATTTATAATTTGCAAGCCTTCTGCCTGCAGTTTTTTGTTTAGTATTCCATTCAAATAATGCTTGTTTGTATTCACATTGGACTGAATATTAATCACGTTGACATTACTATAAAATTACAAACCAATATTACGTTAGTATAGCAAACATCTTACTTTGCTAGACTGAACATACGCAATCGGATAGATTTTAATATAATGACCAAAGAGAAAGCCATAATTTAGACATTTTTATTTTTCCTCAAGCAGTAGCATATAGAGGGCTGATTTTATTGCTTGCATAATAAAAACTGTTCAATACTTTTACAATTTATTAACTTCGTTACAATTATCACTGACCCTACCACATTCTATTCCTGGACACAGATATTATGATCATTCCATCACTATTTTTAGCGTGTTTATTCTCAAAGGATCATTTCGGCTACATTAGGCTTTGACAAAAAGTGCCTTTTCGGAATGTTATTTCTAAAGTCTTTATTCCCCCGTTAATGTAATGTTAGAAAATTACAATAATTAAAGTGGCTTACTTGTTGTTTTTATCATGGTCTCTATTTGTTTCTTTGGCAAAACTGAACGACTTTGGTAAGATTTTAGCGCCCCCTTGAATCTGATTATCAGTTTTATGCACATCGACACAATCTGTGGTTCTACCTTCTTTTGTGCACGATGTCTGGAAGTAAAAATGAATTCAGATATATTGATATTATTATAAATCCTTACTTTGGATATATTAAAATAATCAATGTGATATTATGTGTGTTTATTCTTTTATTTACTTTGAAAGAAAGTGTATATAGTGTTTGCGAAAAGCAGTGAATAACTAAGTAACATTATTTTGACGACATATTCGGGTAGTATTTTTATTTTTATATTGTACGTCAAACGAAATATTCATTTATTATGATCATTCCATCACTATTTTTAGCGTGTTTATTCTCAAAGGATCATTTCGGCTACATTAGGCTTTGACAAAAAGTGCCTTTTCGGAATGTTATTTCTAAAGTAAAACGGGGGACCGTTAATGTAATGTTAGAAAATTACAATAATTAAAGTGGCATACTTGTTGTTGTCTCTATTTGTTTCTTTGGCAAAACTGAACGACTTTGGTAAGATTTTAGCGCCCACCAGCGAAAACAAAACTGCTATAATAAACCTAAATGAATAAAGATTATTTTGTTTATTTGTCTGTTTAATACAATGATTATATTATTTTATTTTAGATGGCATGTTTTAAAAGTCTTCGAAAATTTCAATTCGCCTAATTATTTATGCTACACATGTGGCAAATATTAAAAAAAAACACAAATATAGTGAATTAAAGAAGTACGTAATTATACTGTACTTAGGTTCTTTACAAAATTTACTTACATTCGATGAGTTCTTATGTGCAGTTGAATTTGTCAAATCACGTAGCCACGGCTTCACACGACCCACGCTGGCACTTGATGTACGACTAGTGTGGGTTTTCAGTTTAGATACTCTGTCGATAAATATTATGGCAATATTACAATTAGGGATGAAGAGTAGTCACAGGTGGTTGGTTCATTCTGCGGTGGATGTTTAAATTACGAAATCATAACACGTCAATTTCCAAGACCGCAGTGTTGTGTCCTTTTACGATATTTGTTTTTTTTTTGACATGTTTTGGTATAGTATAATAGCAGATAAAGTCTACATAAATGATGAGAGTAGTTAGATTTTCTTTATTGTAAAATTAACTAGATACTAAGCAGTTGGTCCACATTTCGTACGTTATAATTGCTAAGTGAGCCCTCTTACATCGTTTGTTTTGTTAAATAAAGCAATTAAAATTCTATTCTTCTAGAATTAAAGGTGAAATATGTGTATTTTAACTACAAAAACCATCAACTATAACAGGTAAGTTAGTTAAAAAATATTTGCAGTATTTCAATGTATTATAACATTTTTATATGTTTTTAACAATGTCAATTAACGACTGTATTTTTTTACTATGAGAGAGGGCGTTATTTAGACAAGTTGTAGTGAATTAATTGAATGCCTTTGCCTGTCGGTCAGCCCTCTGAGTACGCTTTGGAAGGCAGAATTCCAGAAATTTTCAGACAGCATACAAACCACAATCTACTAACCGTGATGCTGTTATGACCGTTAGTAGATCAACTATCAGGTCGAGTAATAAGCACAAAAAAAATTGGCTTGTCGAGACTGTTATAGAAATATATATATATATATATATATATATATATATATATATATATATATATATATATATATTATATTGACTGCCTCTGTGACGCGGTGGGAGTGCATCCGACTGCTACGCAAGAGGTCGTAGGTTCGATTCCCACCCAGGATAAAACTTTGTGTGATGAGCACGATGGTTTATTCTGTGTCTGGGTGTTATTTATCTATAGTATGTATGTATTTAGAAATATATAAGTATGTTTGTCAGTTATCTAGTTCCCATAACACAAGCTAATATTAGCTTACTTTGGGCTAGATGGCGCTGTGTGAAAAGTGTCCCACAATATTTATTTATTTATTTATATATATAAATATAAATAATAATAATAAGCTAGTATTTAAAGATCCCAATAAACAAAGATCATACTAGTATGATTTTATTGTTACTCTAGAGTGACGATGAGAAACATAGTAAGATAGTCTGAACTCTGAAACCAAACATTTTAAACGTCAGATAATCCAACGTCTAATATAATCAAATTATTTGAATTTATATTAAATAAGTATTGTTATACCTTTCACACCGTTCCATTTCTTTGTCCCGACCATCCATTTCTGACTTTTTCCTCGTTTTCAATAAGTACATACACATCTTTTCCTTCTTGTTATATATAGCAGATTCTGTTAATTTAAAAAATAAATTGTAACTTACAATAAAGGCTGTTTTAATGTCATTTTTCATTTCATTTCATATAATTCAAGATGTATGACATTGTTTTGGAGTACTTACGAGTACTAAGAAACGGTGCTGCTACGTTAAATTCGTGTGATTTCGTCAGAACTTGGTGAACCCAGTCAACAAACAATTCCGTTTTGGCTCCAATAAATAGCTGAAGAGCTCTTTTCATCTAAGTGCGGGTGCATTTGCTAATTACCATTACTGTCACGTAATAAGGTAGCTCATAATCTATAAAGTAAAGAAACACATAATAAGTGTAACATAGCTTTTAGGATATATTTGAAGACAAATATCGATGATGAAGTGTAAGCCTGTTGAAGCATTTGTACTACCAATATTTTTTTATACCACCGGTAGGGCAGACAAGCATGCGACACACTTGATACATAGTGGTTATCTTAGACTATGGACGTTTGCAACACCAGAGGTTTGGTACTTGCGCTGCCAAGCCTGCTATCGTCTTCAAAGACCCCTTTTGTAGAGCCTCATTTGTTCGTTTCACAATTTAAGCGTACGCGGAAAAAAAGTCCCCGTTGGACCTTAAAAAGCCCTGTTGGCAGAGGTAAGTATGCCTACGCTTCACCGTATGCATGTCTGTCCCACGTAACAGGTGGTGAAATCATTGCCGTGTTAAAACGAACAGGCTACAGTTGTGGCGACCTGTCGTTGAAAAATTTCAAGCCGCCTGTTATTAGCCTTCAACTTGGCACTTAACAAGTGCCATGTTACTGGTAACCGGAATCAACGGCTTAACGTGCCTTCAGTAGATTTTGTGTGAAAGAGTAAGAAACATTCATTATTACAAACTTTCGCGTTTATAATATTAGCAAGAAGTACGATATTATTTGTAACAGTTTGAATGTTCACCACAGACTGCTTTTGGACTACGAATGCAACAGAGACTATCACTCGGAATATGACGAAATGTGACTAGTGCTTAAGAGATAACTGCCTGTTATAGAGATGGATATACTACAATGTATGTACATAATCATGAGAAGGTGGATTGCTTAACTTGCTTCTGCCTAGTTAGATGGTTAACAAAAAAGGTGATTTCTTAAAATCCATTGCATTTCATCTCAAACTCTACTATGTAAGAGACCTAATGATTCTACAGACACTAGTGATAATTTGTTAAGTAGGTACTTACCGACGAAACAGTCCAGTTCCAATAATTTTGACCTGATGGAGGCCTGCAATTCAAATGCTTATAATTAATAGAATGCATACAAATCATTATTAAATTATTTATTAAATTATTATGTACGGTCCGAGATAACCTGTAAATTGACTCGGATAAATATAACCTTGTAACAGCTGTACCTATTATTTAATAAAAAAATAGTTATACTATATTATTATAATATCCTATGTGCACTAAGGAAGCAACTTTTTCTAAGGCAAAATGGACTTGAGTCAAAAAGCTGTAAACGCTATGATTTCAATCAAATTAAGCTGTTGCAATTTATTCAGGAAAATATACACTTGACAGCTCAAAAAATATTTACCTGCATTTTCTGTTTCACTTCATTGTTGACGACATCCATTTTAAAAATAATAACAGGTACACTGTTATAAAAAAATATTGACACGGCAATATAACGCTATAACTTCCACGAACTTGAACAACTCAGTGCTAGCCTAATCAAAAATTTCCAGCAAAGTCACTTTTACTGCATATCGGAAGAGAAGACTCAAAACACGTCTGCGCAGAAGCACGAACGAACACTGAATGATATAGACTACACAATGTTGTGGCTAATTATTGTTAAATCTGAACTAATTATCATTAATAAGTAAATGCATTTACTATACCCATTAGGACTAAGGCTTATTGTTGTAAAAAAAATCATAATAATATATACCCATATCATTAGTTAATGACAATGGGGTAATAAATAAATAATAAATAAATATATCCATCACGCCTTATCCCCGAAGGGGTGGCAGAGGCATATTATATGCCCACTTTTCACCGTGTGGATTCCTGTCCCACGTAATAGGTGGTGAGCCCATTGCCGTGTTGAAAATAGACAGACGCAGGTTGTGGCTACCTGCTGTTGAAATTTTTAAGCCGCCCATAAGGCCTTCAACCAGGCTTAACGACTACCATTTTACTGGCAACCGGGACCAACGGCTTAACGTGCCTTCCGAAGCACGGAAACGTATCGCAAATGTAAATGCCACAAAGTGGTCACCCATCCGAGTACCAGCCATAGTGAAAGTTGCGTAACTCAGTGATCGTTTACTTAAATTATGAATACAATACATAGTTATGCTGATATTTTTATATTTAATGGTATGTAATTGTTGTCTTATAGAATCCTAACAGCGGTAATGATGTCGAAGATATATTAGATATACATCAGTCCCTTGGCTTTTCAAGTTTATTAACCTTATTTAAAAAAAAAAGTTTTTTGGGGCAAGTGCAGCGAGGTTTTACTAAGATACCAAAGCAATTACGAAATAAACCTTATTAAACTCAAGATACTCAATACTCAAGTTAAATATATTTGATTAAAGATAATTATTATTATTATTCCAATTATTGTATAAAACAAATAGCTACTTTGCTATCATATTTATTTGATATGATAGCTAAGAATTTTTGCTAAACAAGTTGCGAGCAATGTTTATATAATTAATTTAAACTAAGTAGTAAGAAAACAGAGAATTTCTCTTGCATAGTACCAACATACCTACCTCCCTATTCTGGGACTAAAGAAACGAAATGTACTAATAGGGTTTTAAATAAAATATGAATCTATAAAAAACATATGTGAATTGTAACACAGCTTCAATAATCACCAGGTTGCAAGCTCGATCAATAGAAAGAAATATAAAATAGGTGGCTCGTAAATATAAGTTAGTAAATTATTAAATTTTTTGAACGATTGGATGTTGTGAACCTCTCAGTTGAGCGAGTTTTGAAGATTTTATGTGTTGAATTGGAGCGTGTTGGTGTTGAATCTGTACAAACCACCATGCACGCCACTTAAGTCTCTTTTCGAAATAATGGAGGCAGCCATAAATAATATATATAATACAATTGTTGTATGTAGATACTTTAACAGAAATGTTTTGGAAAAAGCTTCGGAAAGTATAGATTTTCTGAATTTAGTCAAATCATTTAATTTATATCACAACGTTATGGAACCCACTAGAATTACGGCCACTCTTGAAAAAAAAAACTCTTGAAAAAAAACTACGCGCCACTACGGTATCAGCAATAAAGCTCTCAACTTTATGACTTCTTATTTAAGCAATAGAATTCAGAGAGATGAAGTAAACGGTAAACGACCAGCAGGATCTCTAGTTGTAATGGGTGTTCCACAGGGATCAATGCTTGGTTTCTCCATCACCTCCATTTTTTTTTATTATACATATAATATATACATATAATTAGCGGAATAGCAATTTCGCTCGAGAACATTGTCTTTGGACCACGGACTAATGGAGTAAAGTTTTGTTCAGTGATGAGTGTAGAATTCTTTTAAATCAAATTGATGGACGTCAAAGATTATGGAGACGTGAAGGGGAACGATACAATCAGTTAAATTTTGAAACTACGGTAACATACGGCGGAGGGTCCACAATGGTTTGGGGAGGGGGATATGTTTGGGAGCTCGCACGGACTTAGTGGTGTTCGATAGAGGGAGTCTGACTGCTGATCGATACATAAGAGAGGTTCTTGAAGAAAACGTGGTACCTTTTGCCCCCTTCATCGGTGACGGCTTTGTGATGATGCAAGATAATGCTCGGCCTTATACCGCACTGCGAACTCACGAGTACCTTAATCATGTGAACATCGCAGTAATGGAGTACTGACCTTACTGGCGGTCACCAGACATGAATCCGATTGAACATGTCTGGGACTTACTAAAACGTGGGGTGAAATCCAGAATACCCGCTCCTGTGACTTTGGATGAACTGCGAAATGCCGTATTGGAGGAATGGCAGACACTTTCCCAAGAAACGATAGACAACATCATTCTTAGCATGCCAAGACGGGTAGAAATTTTGATAAGGGCACGTGGAGGAAATACTCCATACTGATTAATCCTTTATTCCAATGAAAAATAAAATGTTTAATTGTTATTTTTATTTTATTTAGTCACCATGAAAATTGCACCAAACAAAGTACCTTTTAATTTTAAAATATGGCATTTTATTTATGACAGCGAATGGCGTTTATTGGTTTTTAAAATAAAATTGTTTTGAAACATATTAAGCATTTTTTTATGTTCCGCAAATTTTGATAAGGGCACGTGGAGGAAATACTCGATACAGATTAATCCTGTTATTTTTAATTGTTAAATAAAACTTTATTATAATGTAATTTGTCTTTTATTAGTATCTCTAAATCACGAGCGTACATCCTATTACATTTCTTTTTAACAAACAATACAATAGACAAAAAGAGTTGCCACAGATTAAAAAACAACAACCATAGATTTTGATGGGTGGGCATTGATCCTCAACACTCTCCCTCAATGTTCACACATCCTACACACATATACTCTAGCACTTTACAATATTAAGCATATTTCTGTGTCTTACAAAACTTTCGCCTGATAAAGGCTTTGTCAGCACATCAGCAATCTAGTCTTTTGTAGATACATATTTAACTTTAATTAATCCTTCCTCTACCTTTTGCTTTATAAAATTAAATTTAACGTCAACATGTTTTAACCGTTTCTGGTCAGGATTTTTAACAATTTTTATGGTACTTTGATTATCCTCATAAATAATTGTGTTACATATTTTAATATTAAAATCTGACATTAATTTCATCAGCCAACAAGCCTCGACAGATGCGTCACATAATGCAATTAATTCAGCTTCAGTAGTACTTAAAGCAACTGTGCTTTGCTTCTTTGATTTCCATGTCACTGTATTACCAAACAATTTAAATAAGTATCCACTAATGGATTTCCTATCACTATCCCTAGCAAAATCAGCATCTGCGAAACCTACTAAGCCCTGATCATTACATTTAGAATATTTTAAATTACAATCAATTGTTTGTTTGACGTTTTAATGCTTGCCATAACTTCAAAGTTGGTTGTGATTGAAATCTACTCAAATATGATACATCTGTTGCTAAATCTGGTCTTGTGCTTACCATAGCATACATTAAGGATCCAATAAGTGACCTACACTGATGTTCCAAAGTCATGTCTACTTCAATCAAGTCAAAGTCCAGTTTAAAATTTAGGTCCATAGGTGAATTAGTCCCTCTACAATTATCCATGTTGTATGATTCAATAATTTTTTGTAAATATTTTGATTGATTAAGATAAATGCCATCATATTTCTTCTGTATACTGATACCGAGATACATTAAATTATTGTCACCTAAATCTTTCATTTTAAATTTTGTTTTTAAGAAATTCTTGGTAATTCCTATGTCAGTCCTACTAGGCCCTACAATCAGTAAATCATCAACATATAGAATCAGATACAAATTGCCTTTATTATAAAGACAATAGTCATTCTGAGAACGTATAAAACCATATTCAGTAATAACTTCTGTAAATTTTTCATACCAATACTTTGGGCTCTTCTTTAAACCATACAAAGATTTCTGTAATTTTAAAACATTAAATTTTGGAACTATTAGTCCCTGTGGGGGTTTCAAATATACTGCCTCATCAATCCTGCCATACAAAAATGCACCTTTGACATCCATTTGGTGAATTTCATAATCCATCTGTGCGGCTACTGATAGCAGAACTCTCAAGGTTTGTAATTTCGAAACAGGTGAGTATATATTTTCCAATTTATCTTTCTGTTAGTAACCTTTTACCACTAGTCTTGCTTTAGCTATTTCTTGCTCTCCTATGTTTTTCTTTGTGAAAACCCATCTACTATCCAGTATTTTTCATTCTTTGGTACAGGCACCAACTTCCATGTTTCATTTTCCTTTAAAACCATTAATTCTTCATGTATTGCCTTATTCCATTCCTGTTCATCTTTTCTTCCTTTGATGTCATCAAAATTTGTTGGCACATCTTGATAATTTGATAATAATGCATATAATGCTGTATCACTCTCATCTAAATTAATTTCATAGTCTTTTTGCCAAACTGGCTTTCTTAGTTTCCTTTTTCCTCTCCCTCTTTCTAAACCTTCTGTCTTCTCAGTTATAATTTTTGTTTCTTGTGTCTCTCCTTCTTTTCTTTTTTCATTTCCTGTATTACTTCTCTCTGTTCTGTCTATTGATACATTTTCATCATTATCTTCTTCTTCACTTTCTTGTTCTTCTTCACTTCTATCATCTTTCTCCTTTTCTGTCCTGTCAAGTATGTATCTCATAGAATTGTCACTTTCTGGTTTTGTCTCGTCAAAGATTACATTTCGAGCCGATATAACTTTTCGTGTTTCCATATCATACAATTTATATCCTGAGGTGAAATATCCAATAAAAATCATTTTCTTTCCAGAATTATCTAATTTCTGAAGTAATTCTTTTGGCACATGGTTATATGCGGTGCATCCAAACACTCTCATATTAGAAACATCAGGTTTCCTGCCTTCCCATAGCTCAGATGGTGTTTGGCGTTTTCCTTCAGTTGGGCTTCTATTAGTCACATATGCTGAAAATAACACTGCATGTCCCCAAAATTCTTTACCTAATTTAGAGTCTATTAAAATCGTTTTTGCTTTTTCTATTAATGTGCGGTTCATGCGTTCCGCTGTTCCATTCATTTGAGGACTGTATGGAACTGTGTAATGCATTTGTATTCCTTTACTATTACAAAAATCCTGAAATTCCCTAGATATATATTCTCCTCCATTATCTGATTTTAACTTTAACATATTAGCATTAAAACGGTTTGTTGCAAAATAATAGTACTGCTTAAATCTTTGAAACACTTCACTTTTATTGGAAATGAGGTATACTAAAACAAAATGAGTATAGTCATCGATAAATGTTAAGAAGTATTTGTGTCCGTCCTCAGTCAGTGATAGGGCCGCAAACATCAGTATGTACTAATTCAAGTGGTCTAGTTGCCCTACGCCCTTGTCTGTTAAAAGGTTGTCTTGTCATTTTTCCTAGTAAACATGGCTCACATACATGGTGGTCATTACTTTTACATTTAGTCAAATAATCAATACCATTTACCATTTGATTCTGTGAAAGCAAAGTTAAATTCTTTAAACCTAGGTGAGCAAACCGTCTATGCCACAACAGCTTCATTTGATAGTCATTACTGTCACTAAGATTACATTCATCAGCTAATATTTGCATTTGAATTGTGTACAAGGATCCTTCACTATTTCCAATCATTGTTAACAAATTATATTTATAAACTCTTACTTTTCCATTTAAAAATTCAACCCTATAACCATGACTTTCAATTTTAGACACAGACAGCAAGTTTTTTCTCAGTTCTGGCACATAATAAACATTTTTGATAGTACAGTCAACATACCTTTTACCAACATAACATCTTGCCTTTATGTTGCCAACACCAACAGCCAACAAATTGACTCCATTTTTGGCCGCTGCAATAACCTTTGGTTCACTAAGTTCAATATACTCTGTAAAAGCATTTTTATTATTAGTAAGATGATCCGATGACCCAGAATCAACACACCATACTATTTCCCTACAATTTGGATTATAGAGTTCACTATTATATTCACTTCCAGTCAAAAAGGCATGATCTTTATGTGAAGATGCAGCATATGAATAAGAATCTCTCCCAGAATATTTATGTCCATGTCCCTGCTGTCCTCTCCAATTTCCTCTAAAACCTCTTCCGTTATTAGAGAAACCTCGACCTCCTCCTCGAGAAAATCCTGCTCTTTGTGGCACTTGCACACCTCTGCCTTGACCTCTTGAATGATTCTGACTTCTTCTATGAGCTGCCTGATATGTTTGTTCCTTTTTGCCATAGCCCTGGCTTCTTGCTCCACATTCATAACTTTTGTGGCCTTCCTTGCCACATGAAAAACATAAAAAAGAAGTTTTGTGCTGTTCCATTGTATGTGGATTTTTCATTCTTTTTTCTTCTTCTCCTAGAAGCCGATCTTTCACCATATCAACTGCCAAGTTAGGCAGTGACTCTATTGCTGTCACCACAATTTCATATGACTGCGGCATGGATAACAACAATATATTAACTTTTTCTTCTTCAGATAATGCGCTTCCGGCGTCTCTGAGTTGTCCGAAGAGTTTCGATAGTGTTACAAAATGATCTGCCAGTGGGGTTCCTTCCCTATACTTAATTTCATTTAGTTGGCGTCGGATAAATAGCTTGCTTCTAGTACCTTTTTTCATAAATTGTTGTTCCAGTTTTGACATCATGTTGTACGCCGTATTTTCGTCTTGAATATAATCAATATGGCTGTCAGCGACTCCATTTATAATGATACTTTGTGCACGAGCTTCCAATTTTTTATTTTCAGGAACACTCGCGAAAGACATGCTTTCTATTGCTTTTGCGCAATCATTTTCCCGCAGGATACTCGTTATGCGAAATTTCAAAATTGCGAAATCTTCGCCTGCAAACTGTTTTATTCTAATTGTTTGAAAATTTGCTTCCGCCATATTTACTTCGAAACACTTTCTCTTGTTAAGATATCACAATGTAACCGCTGGCCGGCTCGAGCTTGTACAACGTCGAAACCAACCACGCTCTGCTACCACTGTTATTTTTAATTGTTAAATAAAACTTTATTATAATGTAATTTGTCTTTTATTAGTTTCTCTAAATCACGAGCGTACATCCTATTACATTTCTTTTTAACAAACAATACAATAGACAAAAAGAGTTGCCACAGATTAAAAAACAACAACCATAGATTTTGATGGGTGGGCCTTGATCCTCAACAAATCCTTTATTCCAATGAAAAATAAAATGTTTAATTGTTATTTTTATTTTATTTAGTCACCATGAAAATTTAGGAATGTTTATTTTTCCATAATGTTTATTTTTCTCAATTAAATTGCACCAAACAAAGTACCTTTTAATTTCAAAATATGGCATTTTATTTATGACAGCGAATGGCGTTTATTGGTTTTTAAAATAAAATTGTTTTGAAACATATTTAGCATTTTTTTATGTTCCGCTAATTGTGCTATTTGTATCTTGATTATCTTGATTGTGTTTCTTTTGTATAGACTCAATACTATATCATTCGTTCAAATATCATGTAAATAAAACTAATGTAATTACTGGCGGTTAGAAAAGAGTGGCCATGAGTTTTATTGCCAGGTTCTTCCTCAGGCTCTATCTATTGCGTTGCAAATCTGGCAGTAAATGTAGAACCAATAATCTTGACGTTCATAAGTGTTACTTTGTGACCTACATGAATAAAAATTTTTCATTTTCATTATATACGACCATATTTCTCGGTATGCATTTTTGTCTCATGCCGTGATGAAATGGATAATCGCAGGTTGTGGCGATCTGATGTTGTAATTTTTCAAGCAACCATCAACTTGGCTTACCGACAGCCATTTTACTGGAACTAAGACCAACGGCTTCCAAAACACGGAAACGCCCATAAATGTAAATACCAGAAAGCGGTCACCCATCTAATATAAATCCAGTCATCCAATATAAAAAGGAAATGCCAAATACTAAGAGAAGAAATCGAGAACGACTGCATCGTTTTCAATGAAAATTTGTGTTTGTTCGAATAGCATCTCTGGAATTGCTTTTAAATACAGTAAGATCCGGTATAGCGCATGATTTTGATATATATATATATATATAAGTCACGGTAGCAAAGTCGTTCAGAGGACAGTTAGTGCATTTTAACTTATAATATATACTACTTCAATTATTTTCAGTGTCATGTCTTACGGCATTTTGCTGTGGGCCAAAGCAGCTGATATACAAATTACCTTCGTACTCCAGAGGAAGCAATACGTGCAATTAATAAATTGAATGCTCGACCGTCAATTAGAAAGAGATTTTAAGAAATTGGCATTTTAACGGTTGCATCACGTATTTATTTGCAAATATCAGGTTAGTTAAACACAGAACAAACATTTTTGATTCCCACTCAATGATCTTTATTGTCATGAACATTTACATTCTCTTATTTTTTTATATAAGGAAGGCCGTTACTTTAAGCCGTTGGTCCCGGTTGACAGTAAAATGGCAGTCGTTAAGCCTGGTTGAAGGCCTTATGGGCGGCTTGAAAAATTTCAACAGCAGGTAGCCACAACCTGCGTCTGTCTATTTCAACACGGCAATGGGCTCACCACCTATTACGTGGGACAGGAATCCACACGGTGAAAAGTGGGCATATAATATGCCTCTGCCACCCCTTCGGGGATAAGGCGTGATGGAAATTCATTCATTCATTCATTTTTTTATATTAACAGTACCATTATAAAAATACAACTAAATATGCACGTACGTACTTTGAACAAATAATGGTAGCTCTCCTTGTCGAAATAGCTTAAAACTGTAGCCGCCTATTTCACCTCCATATAAGTATTATCACTAACTTTTTCGTTAACATGATAGATAAGTGAGTGACCCACTCACTAATCTATCACGCTCACATTATACTCAGAAACGTTTGAAATTTGTAGGTTAGGTAGCCTTTTAATGCAGATACCCAATGCGAAAAAGTATTATATATATACCCATTTATTTATTTTCTACAAACATACTAAAGTTATGTGTCCTTAAGTACTTTATTATATAAAACACATAATAAATTACCCATTAAAGTCTCTTAGCACAACAAACTCCTTTAGTTAAGGGTTAGTTAAGTGGTGCCTTAATGAGCAATCAATCAATAGCCCCTCATTACCTGCTTATAAATTCATATTAAGACATTTAGAGCTCATTCAATGTTCGTCCGCGCTTCTCCTCAAGAACTCTCTCTTCTTTAATATTGTAACGGCTCTTTATTTCATACTGAAGATGCAGGTAAGGTTTGACATTTTATATTAACTACTGTACCAATTTTATTGATTGTTTTGTGTGATGTTGCAACCAGGTTGAAAATAGTAAAAAATAAATAAGAAAAGTAAAACATAAAATATTCACACTAATAATACGTTACAATAATTTTCTTTTTCTTTTTTACACCAGGTACTAAATGCAAGAGTTGGCACAGAAACACTGCAAACAAACGCCACGGTGGTGTCACCAACTCAGCAAAAAAGTTGTCTTGAAGACGGTGCTGCTAAAGAACAAGATTCAAGCGACTCTAATAGCCTCGGAAGCAATATAAGTAGTGAAGCTGATTTAATAAATGAAGTGTAAGATTCCCGATATTTTTGTTCTTAAATGTGTGACAATGGTAAACCTAACCATTATTCATCCAACCAGATTGAATCTAATGGAAAATTCCAAGAAAATTGGAAGACTCCAGCTGGAGTTACCCCGATCAATTGCTTGAAAGTATTATCAGTATTACTCACTATTATGAACTAAGTTGACAGCTAGCGGTAAGGAAGTTTATTTGTAATCCTTATTTATATTTTCTTTTTACAATTTGTTCCAGAATGCGGCTAGAACGTGAGGCGATGCGCAAGTTTCCCGCACAATGTCGGATGTTCCCGAAGTGTCGCTTCGGCTCGGCGTGTGCGTTTGCCCACCCTCGCTGCAAGTACATGGATGCGTGGAAGCGAAATAACTGCATGTATTCGCACTTACCCAGCGCCCCGCAGCCGTCGGCATCAAATCGGACAGATCTCGGTAAGTATGCTATTTACATAAACGTTTTAGTTGCCTCTCTCGATATAGCTTCTATTGCATATAATTAATATAATTGCATATAATGAGTACCTAAATCAAAAACTAAATACTAGTAATATTATATGGGACTGCCTCGGTGGCGCGGTGGTAGTGTATGTGACTGCCGCGATTAAGGTCCAGGGTTCGATTCCCGGTTCCCGGTTTTTGTTTCTGAGTTTGGATGTTTCGTAAATATAATATGTCTGTATTTATATATATAAAAAATGCGTGCGTTGTCGACCCCGCTCTTAACCCTGGAGTAAAATTAAGGGTGCTCTTACAGGCATAAATAAAGCTACTCCTACAAGTAATTTATTAATTTATTTTATATTCGATCTCATTACCTTTGTGTCATTCGTGATATTTTTTGTTACAGGGTCTCCCACGGTCAAAGAATCGAAGCACAAATTCATTAAAATGCATAATCGGACGAGCCTTTTTTACCACACAAAGAAACCTTGCCATTATGGCCAAAACTGTGAGACGCTACTGTGCCCATATCGACATCCAAAGTCTTGTTATTACGGCAATAACTGTACCACTATACTGTGCCCTTTTTATCACCCTAAATAGCAATCAGAGTTGCGCTATCTCTGTGAACTATAAACGATCACTATGTTAAGCATCATTCGCTATAACTGGTCCTCAGATAGGTGATCACTTTGTGGCATTTTCTTCAGAAGGCACGTAAAGCCGTTGATCGCGGTTGCTAGTAACAAGGCAGCCGTTAAGCCAAGTTGAAGACTAAGTTCAATAGCATGTTAGACCACAGCCTACCACTGTCTATTTCAACATGACAATGCGGACGTTTTGGTTTTGTTACAGGGTATCCCGTAATCAAATGCGTTAATCGGATATTCCATTTATACCATCCAAAAATCCAATATGATTATATGATCAAAATTGTCAAACCAACCTGTACCCTTACCACAACCCGAAGTTTTGCTAATGTGGCAATAATGCCAATGTAACCTTTTTACCACATTAAATAGCTTTAAAATCACTGTCAACATAAATTTACCATACTAAATTGTATTATATAATGTAATAGATTATAAGATAAAATATAGTTTTTAAAATGTTTAAACATTTGTTTCCTTAAAGGTTCCTTAGTTGTTTATTCTTGCCTATAAACATAATAACATACATTTTCTCTCCAACAAGAGCACTTGCAAGTTTCCGAAAGCATATCGTGACCAGGAAAATATTTTGGCGATATATATATTCATATCGTTTCTAGTACTTACCTATACTTTAAATACAATAAAAACAATATTCATATAAGCAGGGCTCAATTCGGCTTCAGACGTCACTATCTACCGGTCTAGCAATTTTTGCTCTAAAAACACTGTACGATACTACACATTGAGACATACTTCTGTGTTTGCATGTTTTCTCGATATTAGTCGTGCCTGATTCCATTAAATTAAAAACTTAGAAATACAAAAGTGCCGCCTGTTATTGTTGACACATTGGAATATTGGTACTCGAATCAGGTAAAATGGGGTAATAACCTGTCTGAGGAGTATAGGTTGGCGTGTGGAGTGTGGCAGGGGGGTCTTACCTCACCAGTGTTATTTAATTTGTATATAAACGAGCTACTGGAGGAGCTGCGCAGTACCAGGGTTGGTTGTCACATTGGAGGCGAATGTGTAAACAGTTTAAACTACGCTGACGACATGGTGCTGCTCAGCCCCTCTGCTGGCGGACTTAGGCAACTGATCTCAATGTGCGAGCAATACGCTTTTTCTCATGGTTTGACTTATAACGTAGGTAAATCTGAAATAATGATATTTAAATATGGTAAAGGGCCAAATATTGTGTTACCAATTAACCTGTTAAGATTGTTGATAAATTTAAATATTTAGGACATATAATTACTGAAGATTTGTGTGATCATCTTGATTTGGAAAGACAAAGGTAGGACATAGTATCGCTTGTAAGAGTAACATGTTAGCAAGAAGATTCGCATATTGTTCCAGACAGGTAAAGGTGACCCTGTTTCAGGCCTACTGTCAGGCGTTTTACACCAGTCAACGGAGGTACAACTACACTAAAACAACTTATAATACTCTTAGAGTACAATATAACAACGCCTTTCGGGCCATGCTAAACTTGCCCTGGCGGTGTAGTGCATCGGGCATGATTGCCGGGAGTGGGGTCGCTGATTTTTATGCCGTAATGAGGCGGTTTAAGGTATCATTTCACACAAGACTGGCAAATTGTAACAATAGCATTGTAACGACTGTGTTCCGGACCAGATATATGACTACAAAGTTCTACACCTTACTGTAATAAACATGATAACATAATACCTATGACATTAATTTTATTTTGACATTGATTGTGATTTATTTGTATTGAATGAAGCAATAATTATTGGACTGCATCTCAATTTGTTCAGACGCATTCAATTTTGATTTTGTGATAAATATTTTTTTTAGCTGACTGAAATGAAATGAAGGAAAAATCTCTATTCATGTAGGTCACAAAGTAACACTTATGAACGTCAAGATTATTTCTTCTACATTTACATTTACTGCCAGATTCGCACAGCAATAGGTATAGCCTGAGGAAGAACCAGGCAATAAAACTCATGGCCACTCTTTTCTAACCGCCGGTAATTACATTAGTTTGAGTTACATGATGTTTGACCAATTATATAGTAATGAATTTATACAAAACAAAATTAATGTTGTGTGTAAAATGAATTTATACAAAACAAAAAAAAACAAAATAAATATTGTGTTTAAAATCATATCAAAATTAGAGCTATTCTAGTTGCCAGTTCTAACGGCAGCCTACACTTTAAGAAGAAGAATCTAGCAAAAAAGCCAATGGATGCTCTTTTTAAATATGTAGTTATGGCTTACAACATAAAAATCACACTAACATTGTTCCTTTGGATTTATGTGAGAACGGTCGACTAAACTTAGTTTGCCTTAAATTTAAATAATTTTATTTGTAACAATTGCAATAACAGCTATGAGCTGACCAGTCCCAACAGACGGCACCCGTTCACGGGTATGACGTATATATCAGTCATCGCCCTACTCAACCGTATTATAGGGAATAAGGCGACCCGATACATACGCCACCACTGCCGGGACACTTAGGCGAGCATGACATACCCAAAAACTGCACAGCAACTATCATGTCAATTTCAAAATAAGTCTACTTGGTGCTCACACAAACTCAAATTACATATTTTTATATTAGTTATTACTGGGACTAAACGCAGCCAATTTAGAAACCTTTAGTTGTCAGACGTTTCAAATTATTCAATATGCAGAAATGTAAAAATACACTAAAATTACATCTGTTATATTTCTTCTATGGGTAAATACGAGTACAAATCCCGGACTCTCAAATCGAGCCACCTTACACTCCCGGGCCTAAAAGCCCAATACACTAAAAATATACAATGTAACAAAAAAGTTTTTATGCATTTTTAATTCTGGCATATTTCATCGTCTTTCCGGTATGTATTATTCCAAATTTGAATTTTAGAATTTAAAATAAAGAACAAAGGCCGAGCTTGGTCACTGATTTGAAAAAAATAATGACTGTTGAAAGTTGCTTTTGAAGCAATTTAATGTAGATTTGGTTTGAATTTTCGCAATTGTTGTTGACCAAAGCTTAGTTATTTTTCTATAATTTGAACCGATTTTGGCTATAAAATTATGGATACTTCACCTGAAGTAGCCGCGCAAGCTGTAGCACTTCTTCAATCTGGGCTAAGTCAGCGAGATGTGAGTTCACAACTTCACATAAGTCATTCCGCTATTCAAAGAGTGTACCACCGATACCTGGAGACTGGCGGCTTCGTTCGGCGAACAGGAGGACCTCGTTACTGAGTGACAACGGCGAGACAAGATCCATACATTGTCACTACTAGCTTACGAAATCGACGCCTTAACTCTGTTCAGATACATGAACAGCTCAGGGACTTTCACGGAGTGGCCGTATGTGCTCGGACCGTTAGAAGGCGACTCAATGAACGTGGTTTAAAGCCCCATAAGCCAGTCAATGGACCCAAATTGACACGAGCACACCGAATAGCCCGTCTAGAGTTTGCGCGCGAACATCTAAATTGGACAGTCTGGGGAGGAATCTCAATGGAAGGCAAAACTGAGCTAGAGGTAGTGACAGGACCACGACTGCCGCCCCTAGATGGCAATAGATACATTCGCCAATGTTTAGAGAACCACATGATGCCATATGCTGGATTTATTGGCCAAGATTTCGTTTTAATGCATGATAATGCAAGGGCCCATACTGCGGAAATCGTCAGGTAGTACTTAAATGACACTGGTATCACTGTTATGAGATGGCCAGCGCGAAGTCCTGATATGAATCCTATAGAGCATCTATGGGATGAGCTGAAGAGGCGCGTTCGAGCTCATCATCCTGCCCCGCAAACCATGCAGGAGCTCAAAAATGTAATTTTGGAAAAATGGTAGGACATTCCTCAACATGTCATAACGACATTGATTAATTCTATGCCAAACCGTATGAGAGCTGTCATAAATGCACTGGGAGGCAATACAAGTTAGTAAATAAACATTTCTTTTCATGTTAAACATGTCTTTATTTAAAAATCGATTTGATTTTTTTCCTTGAAAAAAGCATATATGGACTTGTTTCAACGTAACTCGACTTTTTTAATAAACTGTAGTTCAAATTTAGAACAGTGGCACTCTAAATGAATGATGAGTATACCAGCTCTAAAACTGCATCAAAACATTTTCCTTCTACATACATCTTTTATAAGTTACAGTACTCCAAACCAAAAAAAAATCAAGGTGGCTCGATTTAGGTGTCCGGGAGTGTATGTACAATTTTATTATGAGTTATGCTTTGCCTGAAATAAAAAAAATTTAATTTAAATGGTTCACTAGACTTTTGATCCCCACGCGAAGTAGAATTGAATGGCACCAAAAAAAGGTGTTTTTTGCCAATGATTTTTTGGAAAGGAATTATGGTTGCTAATGTTTTTCCACAATCTGTGAATGTGTGAATGTCTCCAAAGAACGTTTTCCTGTAAATATAATGGTCAAGGTACATGCCCTTACTGCCCTATCTCAAAATCTACTTACTAAATATAAATAAATCCCTATTTCCTTGGTCACATTAGGCGTGAACTGAATTCGCTTAGGAGGCTGAACAGAATTCGCTAAATCTTTGTATGTTGTGTTTTTTACCATCACGAAATAAACCTAAGATGATATGACGTTTAACATAGTTGTTAGTTGATTAAAGTTTAGTCAGTTGTATGTATGACATGTCAGTTGTATTAAAAACTCAGACAAACTGACGGGCAATGCAAAATGGGGAATAAATTTGAAATATTGTAAATGGATCGCCAGACAATGTGTAACTAAAAGAAAAGCCGAATATGGCTGGATCGATTTTAATAAAATGTTATTTTTATTCGAGTAGCGTTTGTAGCTGGTAAGGCGGCTGTTTTTGTTATTGAAAAGCTATGTTGGCGGAGTTAGTCCGTTACAACTCATAATATTTTGTATAATTCTCTGTATTATTGAACAAAGTTCATGGTTTAATATAATACTCCGGACTTCACGCGAAACAAAATTTAGTCACTTTTGTTTGGCACAAGCTTTTCTCTGATGTAGATGTATGTAGATGTTCCATCTGGTTCTTGAGTGTCAACATTGTTATATTTTGCTCACGAAAAATCACCCTCACTCTCACAGTCACCCTCATCCTCACTTTCACACTCACACTCACTATCATCACGTCTCGATCCGTGCGAGCTTTGTACAATCGTACCATATAATATATGTACATACACGTTAAGCCAACGCTCGGCCATGCTCGGTGAACTTCGTGTGACCTCGGGTCTAAGGTTTTTTTGTGTTTCGGAATTTCTTGATTAAAGCCCGCGATAAAAACTATGCAATAGCTTAAAAACTGATAAGTGAAAATGTTTTTGACAAGCACAGAATACTTTTTTTACGTCCTACCTTAATTTTTTTTTCGTATTGATGCTGTCATCTGTTGTGTTTATTGTTGAGGACTGGGTTGCCAGGCTATAAAAAAAACTGTATTTCTACGCATTTCAAAACAAAATATTAAAATGGCCCAATGCTTCAAATGTAATATTCGACTTGATGAGAAGAACCCCAAAATAAATTGTAAGGGTTGTAAGCGTCTAATCTGCAACAAATGCTGTGGTCTTACAGCAACAGAATTACGAGTCTTTGGGCTTCAAGCTCGAAAATTGTCTTATCTTTGTGATGATTGTGAGACTGGTTTGAGGCAAGTACCTGAGTTGCGCAGATTGGTAACAGAGCTACAACAGCAAGTCTTGAAGCTGAAGTCGAGGGAATCTCAAGTTATAAATTTGGATGCAGTGATTGATGAAATGGAAGAGAGAAAGAGGCGTAAACGAAATATAATTATCTGTGGAATGCCAGAATCGAAAGCTACTACTTCTGAGGAGAGGAAAAGCTATGATAGAAATAGTGTTATTCAATCTCTCGGCTCATTGCCTATACCGGAGCCGAAAATTGCAGCAGAAAGTTTTTTATTTCTCCTTGGTAAACCTAACAATAACACAGGATCTAAGCCGCGTCCACTTAAAGTTGTGCTTTGTAACAAGCAAAATGCTTTTAATGTCTTAAAGAATAAAAGTAGGTTGCCAAACTCATCAATTAGAATTTTCTCTGATATGACCCCATATCAGCGGGATCAACTAAAAAAGCTGCGCGGAGAGCTTGCAGACAGGACAGAAAAGGATAAGCAAAATATCACTATTAAATTTGTGAACTAAACTAACTAACTAACTAACTAACTATCTTCACGCTGTTCTGCGATCTGTCTGCGCTGTTCTGCGCTGTTCTGCGATCTGTCCTCTCTGACTACCCCTGACGGGGTAGTCAGAGAGGACAGATCGCCAGGCTTCGCGATCCATGCATACTACTTTCGCTTCTTCGAGATTCATCAATCGCTTCATACACGCACGTCTGGGTATCCGAGTACTTTTGACCTTTCCGTTTTTGAGCAATCTGCTCACGTGGTCTTCATATGTAAGTCTCGGCCTACCCTGACTCCTTCTAACCTCTACTTTTGAACAATATATATTCTTCGTCAATCGTTCCTCACTCATTCGCTGGACGTGTCCAAACCAACGGAGCACGCCCTTTTCCAGCTTAACGCTGACACTTTCATTCAAACCTGCCATATTACGTATCACTTTGTTACGTATTCGGTCGGCCAAGGTAACGCCGCAAAATTTTCGAAGTGATCGCATCTCCACAGCATTCAATTTACTTTCATGCATCTGCTGACATACTCAGGTTTCCCTACCGTAAAGCAAAGTTGGCACTAGCACTGCGTTATGAATCGCCATTCGTGTTTCTTTTACGATGCTTTGTCGCTTTACTAACTGGGACAAAGCACCGTTAACTAGCAAAATAAATTAAAATTTTAAATGTTAATAAATTGAAAATTTTATAAAATAAATTTGTGAACAATATGCCCAAAATAATTAGTACTACAAAAAACTAGCTGTACCACAACTAACTGAACTCTGCATACTTTACACTAATCTGGCATCCATAACGGCTAAATTCGATTTGTTGTGAAGTTACCAGGCACAGCCAGTAATCATCTTAATAACTGAAACTCACCTCCATAAAAATATTGACGACTGTCTCATAAATATACCAGGATATGTTGTGTATAGATTGGACAGAAACAATAGAAAAGGAGTTGGTGTGCTAATACATATATATGCAGCTCGAGGAATAAATAATATCACAATAATTACTAAAGTCAATAATTCCTACTATGACAACCTTGTTGAAGCCTTGTGGCTTGATGTACAGTTTGAAAAATTGTACTTTCTATTGGCTTGTGTTTACCGATCATCATCGCGTAAATTTCAAGAGTCCGACAGGATTCTCTTTAACATGATTGATAAGGCTTCTACAGAGAAAACTGTAATCATTGTTGGTGACTTTAATTTGCCTAAAATTAAGTGGCCTCTAGACCAAGACTACAGCCACGACCCACTATTTAAATAGTGTATGTACCCGCTATACAAATAGCAACTTGAATCAACACGTTTCACAAATTATAAAAAAAAATAAAAATAAATATTATGGGACACTTTTCACACAGCGCCATCTAGCCCAAAGTAAGCTAATATTAGCTTGTGTTATGGAATCTAGATAACTGATAAACATACTTATACATTTCTAAATACATACATATTATAGATAAATAACACCCAGACACAGAATAAACCATCGTGCTCATCACACAAAGTTTTATCCTGGGTGGGAATCGAACCCACGACCTCTTGCGTAGCAGTCGGATGCACTCCCACCGCACCACAGAGGCAGTCGATGTGGAACGGCTTTAAAATCAAATAGATATAGCTGTAGAAAAATTTGCACCAATGAAACAAAAAATAGAGAACAGGAAATTTTATAAACCCTGGATTAATAAAGAAATAAATTATACAGAAATAAATTTAAAAATTAATAAAGAAACCCGTGACAATATCAGGTTCAAAAATAAAACTCCTGTTGCCCGTAAGGGGGCCCCTGAATCAGTTAGATACTATAAAATATTATCGAGTTCAAATGGTCAATAGACTATTTCCCCATTTTAACTTCCTATGGGTAGGTACTCAAAGGATACGGCAATACAGGGTAAAGATAATTAAGTTCGATTCAAATATATATGAAAGTAAGTTCAAAAAAACACGAATAAATGTGTATATAAATGTACTTTTCATTTTGGCAAATAGCGATTGCCCTATCCATTGGCGAAATTGGTTAAAACTTCAACCGCCTACGAGTATATCACCTTATTAGAAATTTTTCCCACAACAAAATAAGTGGGTGCCTGCATTAAAAAGGCTACCTATCCTACAAACTTCAAATGTCTCTAGGTGTAAGATTTTCAGCGGAGCCCTGATAGGTTAGTGAGTGCGTCACAAAGTTATGTATTTCTTTTAGACATAATAATATTATTGAAGCGCATTTATGGAAGCGCTCGTGGCCCCGCGGACTCAGTGTTCTGTAAACGATCACTGAGTTACGCAACTTTCACTATGGCTGGTCCTCGGATGGGTGACCACTTTGTGGCATTTACATTTGCGAGCGTTTCCGTGCATGGAAGGCACGTTAAGCCATTGTTCCCGGTTGTCAGTAACATGGCAGTCGTTAAGTCAAGTTGAAGGCCTTATGGGCGGCTTGAAAAATTTCAACAGCAGGTAGTCACATCCTGCGTCTGTCTATTTCAATACGGCAATGGGCTCACCACCTATTACGTGGGACAGGAATCCACACGGTGAAAAGTAGGCATATAATATGCCTCTGCCATCCCTTCGGGGATAAGGCGTGATGGATATTTATTTATATTTATTTTTGCTATATTTTGTTCCAGAATGCGGCTAGAACGCGAGACGAGGCGCAAGTTTCCCGTACAATGTCGGATGTGTCCGATGTGTCGCTTCGGCTCAGCGTGTGCATTTACTCATTCTCGCTTCAAATCATGGATGCGTGCAAGCACATTAACTAATAATAATAATCATTTATTTGCATGAAACACGGTACATAAAATATTAGGTTTAGATATGGTCGAGACATGTTTCGCCTAGGATATTGGCATGCAAAGTATCGAGACATGAGAATCTACATCCATGTAACGCGTAGGTATACATAAAACAAACCCTGACGAAAAAAATAATGAATGTCAATAACATTAAGATGAATACAATAATTATATGTCAATAAAAATAAAATGACTACAATAATTAAATGTCAATGAAATTAAAATAACTACAAGAATTAAATGTCAATTTCAATTCAGCTAACATAAATACAACAATTTAACGTCAAAAATTCATTTAATAATCAAAATATTCGTTTAGTGAATAGCATGACTTTTCAATGAGCCATAGTTTTAATTTTCGAGAGAATCTATTCATCGGTAATTTTTTTAATTCATTTGGTATTGCGTCTAAAAGGATGCGTAGGATCTCTGACTAGAAACAAATTGAACAAAACTGGTTTTCTTAATATTAACTTGTAAATTATTGTCTTTTAATAATGTTATTTACTGTAATATTTATGTCATTGGCGAATTTATCAATGTCAATATTTTTATTACAAGTAATTATCAAAGAAATGTCATCAGCATATAAAATACAATTATTAGAAGTAATGTCAAGAAGATCATTAATATACTTAGTTTAGAAAATGTTTTGATGTAGTTTTGGAGCTGGTATACTCATCATTCATTTAGAGTGCCACTGTTCTAAATTTGAACTACAGTTTATTAAAAAAGTCGAGTTACGTTGAAAAAAGTCTGGTTGAGCGGGCGAGATAAATAAATTCAAAATGGACTGTATTTGCGGGCAAAGACAAAAATGAAATTTACACGCGGTTGTTGACGGAAAAAGTAATGGAAAAACAGGAATGGGCACACTACCTTGCTGCTTGTTGCGAGATGCTGAGGGGGAGGCTGCCGGGGGCGTCCCTGGACTTGAATTCCTGGTTTCCTTGCACGAAAACGCTATTTATCCATGGAAAACACAATTATTGCGAAAGGTTTGATACGGGCACGCGCGCGCGTTCATTGTAGGACAGACTGAGCGTCTTCAGTCGTGGTCGCTGCCCGTGAGAGGCTAGCGGCGCGAGCGTAGGTACTTGCGCGCGTAATATAGCTGTCTTGCTCCTCCTTTATGCGAGACAAGGTGGGTGTGAAAGAGAAATGGAATGGGAAAGGTGGGGAGTGTCGACAACTAATTAATTAAAAACAAATGTAGATCGGCGATGCAACATAGAAAAAATAACGCAGTTACTCTTTTATCGTACACCGGCGCAACCATTTCCCCCCCGGCTTGAAGGGTTACCTTCGAGAAAGGAACAACTGACTATACAGTTGCCACTAAGCTTTAGCTGCTAAATAAACAAAATGCTATCGAACTAAACTAAACTAAACCTTATCGAACAAATTAAATTTGTTATTGAAGTTACTGTTGATTAGGCAAAGGACAAAGACGAATAACTGGTCGCAAGTACGAACCAGTTGCGGTTTTATCGCGAACTATACGGGTGATCCCATTTGACCAAGGGAAAACTTCTTCTACTACCCCAAGAGGCCAATGTAATGGAGGCATATTTTCAGTTAAAATAACTACGAGAGTACCGACAGTAATAGGGTTCGATGGAGTGTTCCATTTCTGACGTGACTGTAGCGTATGCAAATAGTCTGTCCTCCAACGTTTCCAAAACGATTGAACGAGTTTATCCTATAATGCATGACGCGAGAGAAGATGAAGTCGATCTTCCTCTATTTCAAAAGCGGGTAAGTATTTTAACGGTGTAACATTTAAAAAGTGCGCTGGAGTCAGTGCAAGTGACTCCGAGGGATCACTTGACAAGGTTCTACAAAGAGAACGCGTATTCATTACGGCCTCGACTTGAGTGAGCACGGTGCTCAGCTCTTCAAACGTAAAGTGTTTGGAACGCAAAAAATTATGTAGTTCGGAAAGGTTACGATGTGCTCCGACGTAATTCGTACCAACTAACTAACTATCTTCACGCTGTATCCCTGACGGGGTAGTCAGAGAGGACAGATCGCCAGGCTTCGCGATCCATGCATACTTCTTTCGCTTCTTCGAGATTCATCAATCGCTTCATACACGTACGTCTGGGTATCCGAGTACTTTTGACCTTTCCGTTTTTGAGCAATCTGCTCACGTGGTCTTCATATGTAAGTCTCGGCCTACCCTGACTCCTTCTACCCTCTACTTTTGAACAATATATATTCTTCGTCAATCGTTCCTCACTCATTCGTTGGACGTGTCCAAACCAACGGAGCACGCCCTTTTCCAGCTTAACGCTGACACTTTCATTCAAACCTGCCATATTGCGTATCACTTCGTCACGTATTCAGTCGGCCAAGGTAACGCCGCACAATTTTCGAAGTGATCGCATCTCCACAGCATTCAATTTACTTTCATGCATCTGCTGACATATCCAGGTTTCACTACCGTAAAGCAAAGTTGGCACTAGCACTGCGTTATGAATCGCCATTCGTGCTTCTTTTACGATGCTTTGTCGCTTTACTAACTGGGACAAAGCACCGGTAACTTTGTTTCCGGCAGCTACTCGCCGTTCTACATCCGAATCACATCTTCCATCCGCGCTAAACATACTTCCTAAATACACAATTTCATTCACTTGCTCTAGACGTTCCTGCTTTACCCTAATCTCGCATTTAGTTCTTACGTCACCTCTTTCAAATACTAGAACCTTAGTTTTACTTGCATTCAAGCGAAGACCCTTACTTTCACACTCCTCTTTCATATTAGTGACTAATGCCTGAAGGTCGGCTTTTGATGAGGCCATGAGCACCGCATCATCAGCGTACATTACATACAGACAGTTTACTGTAAAGTCACCCAAATTCACACCCATTTTAAAATCTTTCAACTTCTGCAGGCAACTATCCAGATACATTATGAACAGCCAGGCGGACATGACACATCCCTGTTTGACGCCTGTACACACATTAAAAAGAGGTGACACATCCCCCCCTACTCGCACGCAAGCCTTACAGACTCTATAAAGCGACTGTATTGCCCGCAGTAGCGAGCCGTCCACACCATATCCGGGCAGCAAGTCACACAGCGTTTCTCTCACAACGTTATCAAATGCTTTCTCTAGATCCAAGCGCAGAAAACCTTCTGGCTAACAGCCAGAAACTTTTCCGCGATCATGCGGAGAGAAAACACTTGATCCATGCAACCTCTTCCACGTCGGAATCCGCATTGAGCCTCCCATAAATACCTTTCAGACTTTTCTTGTATTCGTGCCGTTATAACCTTTGCATACACCTTACTAGCTAAGCTGACCAAGCTGATCGCCCTGTAGCTGGAGCAGTTTAGGCGCGAGCCTTTCCCTTTGTAAATAGGTACTACAACTGCTACTCGCCAGTCATCCGGGACTTCACCCGTCCGCCAGCACAAGTTGCATAACAGACATAGTGTGTCCCAGACACGCGACCCACCGTACTTGATCATCTCAGCAGTAACTCTGTCTTTTCCCGCAGCCTTACCACATTTCATACTTCTTATCGCTTGTTCTATTTCTTTCATACTAATGACTTCAATGACCTCGGGATCCGGAGCATTGAAGTGAGCTCCACTTCCCGATGTCTTTCTTCATACTCATTCTCATCTCTGTCTTTTCTTGCATACATCTTTCCATAATATTCACTCCATCTCTGCAGGACGTCAGTTTGGTCTGTTAGGACGTAATTGTTAACACTAAGCACTTTATTCATACTGCAGATTACCGAACAACTCCGGGTCTTGCCTACCTCTTTCCAGAAGAGCTTGGCATTATCCCGGAAATTGGACGACAACCTTTCATCCGCTTTCATTCTGCACCTTTCACGAGCTTCTTCTATCAGTGCCTTCGTGTTAACTTTCTGCAGCTTGTATCTCTCTTTCATATTAAAATCATTTCGCGAGTCTAAGTAGTCTAGCCATGTTTTCTTCTTCATTCGAACTGCTTCTTTCACTTCCTCATTCCACCATGCATCACGCTTATTACTACTGCCTCTTTTCGTTTCTCCACACACTTCCACAGCGGCATTTATCATACTATCCCTAAGGTTCTGCCATACACTTTCCACATTCTCACTGCTAACATTGACGTCGCCAAGCTTTTCGGCTACCCTTTCATTATATTTATCCCTAATGGATGCATTCTGCAGCTTCCAGCTTTTGATGCTATAAGTCGGCTCAAGCTCAGGACACTCGGTACGATGACGCCAACCCGCGAACAGACCCCTTATCCTAGTTATGACTAGGTAGTGGTCTGATCCCAGCTCAGCGCCTCGATAAACCCTTGTGTCCATCACCTGTTTACGGAGCCGACTATCCATTAGGAATAGATCTATCATGCTTCTCTTTGAGTCACATCTCCTCGTATACATATGAATTTGTTTGTGGTTGAACATTGTGTTCGCCACAAACAAATCCTTTTCCTTACAAAATGCCAGTATTAGCTTGCCAGCGTCGTTCAGCCTTTTATCCCCATACTTCCCGAGTACCGACTCAAAACCATTGCGAGCGGTACCCACCCATCCATTCAAGTCTCCACATACTATAAGTCTTTCATTTCCTTCTATCACATTTAGAGCTTCTCTCATACTCTCCCAGAAGTCCTCTAGCTCACTCGCGTTCGACGAAGATACTGGCGCGTAAGCAGCTACCAGGAAAATCTTCGTCAAACCAAGTTTTACACAGATCCAGAGGATTCTAGGTCCTACCAGTTTGTACTCATACATACCGGAGGCCAATCGCGAGGACACCAAAATTCCAACCCCCCGACTGCCATGCTCGCTCTCTGGTACTCCAGACCCAAGCGCGAGCATCCCACCCGGGAGCTCCAAGACTTCGCTGCCCTTGCGCTTGGTCTCTGTCAAGCACACTGCATCTAACTTTCTCTCATTCATAACATCCATCAACTCATTCATCTTATCTGCCATTCCTCCCCTAACATTCCACGCAGCTACCCTGCACTCCATCCTCTACTTCCCGCCGTGTCGGGCCGCGCGTGTAGGGTGGCGGTCACCTACGCCGCTCTGGCACACACTTTTCGCACCAGCGGGGACGAACTGGTGCGCGTCGCCTCGGGGGCACGCCCTAGCATAATTCGCCCTGGTGGCACTCGTGCTGGAGTAGAATTGCAGCCGTAGCTGGCAGGGATTGCGACGTGCACGCTTCTACTCTTCATCCCCTTTTCTTATAATTCGTACCGTTGTCCGAATACATTCGGGATACGCAACCCCGACGCGACAAAAATCTTTTAAATGCAGCCATGAAGCATGGCGTGCTCAAATCACCAGCTAATTCTGTATGAACGGCGCGAGTCGTCATACAAACAAAAAGACGAACATAAGCTTTCGTCGAGCGTATACCACGACCACGAGAAACTGTTACCCTGAAGGGGCCAGCGTAATCGGTACCCGTGTGTAAGAACGGTTTAGCAACCTGAACAACACGACAAGGATGATGATCGACCATTTCGGGCGCGATTGACTTCGGGCGAAGTTTGAAACACGGAATACGTCTATGAACTATCGAACGAATCAAATTGCGTGCGGAGAGAATGCAGTATTTCTGGCGCAAAATCGACATTAATAAATCTGGACCAGCGTGACAATTCACCCTATGGTGATATTTAACTAAAAGATCAACGATATGATCCTTGCGCGGGAGAACTATAGGATGCATTTGATCGTACTCTAATGCGGACTGGCTCAAACGACCACCAACTCGAATGAGGCCATCCTTCAAAAAAGGTTTCAAATGCTGAAAGGCTTGTTCAATTCCAAATTTCTAATTTCAGACGAAAAATAAAATCTCTGAAGTTCACGAAGCACGATTAACTCAGCCTTGTTTAAGTCAAAGGCGGTAACATGCTCGCGACGAGGAAGGATTTTCAAAAATCGACAAATGAAAACAACACTACGTAAAAGAATCGACCACGACAAAACACGGCTAGCCAACTCTAAGATAGGCGACTTTTCGAGCGGCGCGGTAGCAACTAAAGAGGTTTTCTTTTCCTCTGGCGGCGTGGACACAGTAGTGGGGTTGAAAGGGCTAACAGGTCATTCATCAGGTGGGGCTTGGTACCAGGAAGAGCCATGGAACCACAACGGGTGATCCAAAATCTGTGCAGGTGTTAACCCACGAGACAAACAATCGGCAGGGTTGTCCGTACTTGAGACGTGATAAAAGTTTTGCGGCGCCAATTCCGACTGAATTTTGGCCACCCTATTTGCGACAAATGTATCCCAACGATGGGGTGAAGAATGTGTCTAACACAAAGCGACGGTCGAGTCCGAGAATGCGAAAATTCTATCTATATTAATGCGGTGAAATCGGCGATCTGATTCGCGAACACCAATACAAAGAAACATTTGTCTAATGTCGGCTGAAAGCGCGACAGCGAATAAGCGAAAGTTAACTATAATTTCGAACAAATTACCTTGGAGATTTTGACCACTGTGCAAAATATCGTTTACCGAAACATTCGAACTAGTTTTGGCGCTGCCATCTAAAACAACGCGCAACTTGGTGGTTAGTTTATCCTCGCGGACAACTCCATGGTGCGGTATGGTATACGAAGGAGCGTGCTTCGTCTCTTCGGTTTCGGGAGGCGCGGGTGAAATGAAACCTTTATCCAAATATTCTACTATTACGCTATCGTAAGCCTCCTTCAACTTTGGAGATGTCTGCATTTTCCATTCTAAACAAAAGAAGCGGTTTTCGGCTGACTGAAACGAATCTCAAGCGAATTAGCATCACCCTTAAAGGGGAGTGCGATTACATAACGACCATCACTATCGCGAGTAGTCGTGCGACTATAAAACTCTTCACAAAGTTTATCATCCGGGCTGACAATAGGAGGGACGTTCACCCTTCTATCTCCCAGAATTTACAGACAGCGGAGTCCAGCGGCTCGACGGTGCAACAATATGACACTGTCGAGTTACAATCAAAACAAGCGGGTGCGGAACCAACAATAACAAAACCAAAAACCGTCTCTAAAGCGAGCGGCGCGGGGTGCGATGCGTGACCTTGAACCTTACGCTGCAACAAGAGGTGCGGGAAAATCGAAGCGCCAACTAATAAATCAATATCTCCTGGAACGGCGTAAGTATCATCGGCCAAAAGCAAATCTCTAAAATTAGTCAATAATGAGGTATTGACTGCGACGGTCGGCAAAAATTCGGTAACCTTATCGACGACTAGCGATTCCATCGAAAAACTAACATTAAAATCAAAACGCAAGTGGAATTTAATCCCTACAGAACCCTGAACTGCTTTAGTGGAACCCCCAATACCTTTCACAACATTACAGGCGGGGCGGTTATTTATATGCAAACCAAGACGACTACAACTATTTTTACTAATAAAATTACTTTGAGAAGCACTATCTAAAAGTGCGCGAACACTATGTCCCTTACCATGCGAATCGTAAACAACAACTAGAGCGGTTGCCAAAAGTACCGTAGTAGGGCTCGTGTGCAAACTTGATAGCGAGCACAAAGCGACATCGTTCGGCTGGAGGCGCGCGGCAGTGGCGCCGCCGTCGCTCGGCGCGGACGGGGATGAAAACACGCGGGAGCGCTCCCAGTCGCGACTCAACGGCGCGGGCGTCTGTGACGTCACAGCGGACGGACAGTTAGGATTAACGCGCGAGGCACCAACTGAGTTTAAAATGGTGTCTACCATTACACTTGCGACAAAAATTCGAATTACAGAATGAAACACGATGCCTCCGACTGAGACAACTGTAGATCCGGAATCTCTTTCGGAGGCATTGTTAAGACAAACAACTATAGCTACCTACAGTGCAAAACTAACGAACTACCAAAATGGCAGCGGTAGTAAGCAGCGAGACGCGACGCGAACGACGTAGGTACCTACTTGCGCACGCGGGCCTAGGTACCTGCCCGCGTGGTCTACTTATTACTATGCGGTGCAGTCGAAATTACCAACTATTTAGTACCTACCTATGCGAAAAACAGTAGGTAAGTATGCGTTTATTCCCTAATGGAATAAAACTATTATCTATGCATTTATTCCCTATAGAATAAAAACTATTACCTAATCTATGCGTTTATTCCGTGGTGGAATAAAAACTATAACCTATACCTATGCGTTTATTCCGAATGGAGTAAAAACTATAACCTATACCTATGCGTTTATTCCGTGGTGGAATAAAAACTATTGCGTTTCTATTAGCAAACTACTAAAGCGAGTGGAGTAAAATCCGGATCGTTAGGACCAGAAAATGGTTGAGCGGGCGAGATAAATAAATTCAAAATGGACTGTATTTGCGGGCAAAGACAAAAATGAAATTTACACGCGGTTGTCGACGGAAAAAGTAATGGAAAAACAGGAATGGGCACACTACCTTGCTGCTTGCTGCGAGATGCTGAGCTGCCGGGGGCGTCCCTGGACTTGAATTCCTGGTTTCCTTGCACGAAAACGCTATTTATCCATGGAAAACACAATTATTGCGAAAGGTTTGATGCGGGCGCGCGCGCGCGGTCTTTGTTGGACAGACTGAGCGTCTTCAGTCGTGGTCGCTGCACGTGAGAGGCTAGCGGCGCGAGCGTAGGTACTTGCGCGCGTAATACAGCTGTCTCGCTCCTCCTTTATGCGAGACAAGGTAGGTGCGAAAAAGAAATGGAATACAGGGAAACGGGGGGAGTATCGACAACTAATTAATTGAAAACAAATGTAGATCGGCGATGCAACATAGAAAAAATAACGCGGTTACTCTTTTATCGTACACCGGCGCAACCATTTCCCCCCCGGCTTGAAGGGTTACCTTCGAGAAAGGAACAACTGACTATACAGTTGCCACTAAGCTTTAGCTTTAGGAAAAAAATCAAATCGATTTTTAAATAAAGACATGTTTAACATGAAAATAAATGTTTATTTAGTAATTTGTATTGCCTCCCAGTGCATTTATGACAGCTCTCATTCGGTTTGGCATAGAATTAATCAATGTCGTTATGACATGTTGAGGAATGTCCTCCCATTCTTCCAAAATTACATTTTAGAGCTCCTGCATGGTTTGCGGGGCAGGATGATGAGCTCGAACACGCCTCTTCAGCTCATCCCATAGATGCTCTATAGGATTCATATCAAGACTTCGCGCTGGCCATCTCATAACAGTGATACCAATGTCATTTAAGTACTCCCTGACGATTCCCGCAGTATGGGCCCTTGCATTATCATGCATTAAAACGAAATCTTGGCCAATAAATCCAGCATATGGCATCACGTGGTTCTCTAAAGATTGGATTCCTCCCCAGACTGTCCATGATCCTCCACCATAACTCACTTTCTCGTCAATACAGCATTGCGCGAAACGCTCGTTCTGTCTTCGGTACACCTTATTCCTTCTGTCATTACCGTATAGCATTATCTTGGACTCATCTGTGAAGAGAACCTGGCTACATTGATATCGAGTCCAATTTAGATGTTTGCGCGCAAACTCTAGACGGGCTATATGGTGTGCTCGTGTCAATTTGGGTCCATTGGCTGACTTATGGGGCTTTAAACCACGTTCATTGAGTCGCCTTCTAACGGTCCGAGCACATACGGCCACTCCGTGAAAGTCCCTGAGCTGTTCATGTATCTGAACAGAGTTCAGGCGTCGATTTCGTAAGCCTGTAGTGACAATGTATTGATCTTGTCTCGCCGTTGTCACTCGGTAACGAGGTCCTCCTGTTCGCCGATCGAAGCCGCCAGTCTCCAGGTATCGGTGGTACACTCTTTGACCAGCGGAACGACTTATGTGAAGTTGTGAACTCACATCTCGCTGACTTAACCCAGATTGAAGAAGTGCTACAGCTTGCGCGGCTACTTCAGGTGAAGTATCCATAATTTTATAGCCAAAAACGGTTTAAGTTATAGAAAAATAACTAAACTATACTTTGGTTAACAACAATTGCGAAAATTCAAACCAAATCGACATTAAATTGCTTCAAAAGCAACTTTCAACAGTCATTATCTTTTTCAAATCAGTGACCAAGCTCGGCTTTTGTTCTTTTTTTTTAAATTCTAAAATTCAAATTTGGAATAATACATACGGGAAAGACGATGAAATATGCCAGAATTAAAAATGCATAAAAACTTTTTTGTTATATTGTATATTTTTTGTGTATTGGGCTTTTAGGCCCGGGAATGTAAGGTGGCTCGATTCAAGAGTCCGGGAGTGTACTCGTATTTACCCATAGAAGGAATATAACAGATGTAATTTAAGTCAGCTAAAAAAATATTTATCACAAAATCAAAATTGAATGCGTCTGAACAAATTGGGATGCAGTCCAATAATTATTACTTCATTCAATACAAATAAATCACAATCAATGTCAAAATAAAATTAATGTCATAGGTATTATGTTATCATGTTTATTACATTAAGGTGTAGAACTTTGTAGTCATATATCTGGTCCGGAACACAGTCGTTACAATGCTATTGTTACAATTTGCCAGTCTTGTGTGAAATGATACCTTAAACCGCCTCATTACGGCATAAAAATCAGCGACCCCACTCCCGGCAATCATGCCCGATGCATTACACCGCCAGGGCAAGTTTAGCATGGCCCGAAAGGCGTTGTTATATTGTACTCTAAGAGTATTATAAGTTGTTTTAGTGTATTTTATATACTACTCGGGACTTCACGCGAAACAATTTTGTACTTACATTCACCGACGTTTTTGTTTTAGTGTAGTTGTACCACCATTGACTGGTGTAAAACGCCTGACAGTAGGCCTGAAACAGGGTCACCTTTACCTGTCTGGAAAAATATGCGAATCTTCTTGCTAACATGTTACTCTTACAAGCGATACTACGCCTTTGTCTTTCCAAATCAAGATGATCACACAAATCTTCAGTAATTATATGTCCTAGATACTTAAATTTATCAACAATCTTAACAGGTGTCCCACACAGGTTAATTGGTAACACAATATTTGGCCCTTTACTATATTTAAATATCATTATTTCAGATTTACCTACGTTATAAGTCAAACCATGAAAAAAAGCGTATTGTTCGCACATTGAGATCAGTTGCCTAAGTCCGCCAGCAGAGGGGCTGAGCAGCACCATGTCGTCAGCGTAGCTTAAACTGTTTACACATTCGCCTCCAATGTGACAACCAACCCTGGTACTGCGCAGCTCCTCCAGTAGCTCGTTTATATACAAATTAAATAACACTGGTGAGCCACCCTCCACACTCCACACGCCAACCTCCTCAGACAGGTTATTACCCCATTTTACCTGATTTACCTGTTTCGAGCACCAATATTCCAATGTGTCAACAAGAACAGGCAGCACTTTTGTATTTCTATGTTTTTAATTAATGGAATCATAGGCACGACTAATATCGAGAAAACATGCAAACACAGAAGTATGTCTCAATGTGTAGTATCATACTAGACCGGTAGACAGTCCACGTCTAAAGCCGAATTGAGCCCTGCTTATATGAATATTGTTTTTATTGTATTTAAAGTATAGGTGGTGTACTAGAAACGATATGAATATATGTATCGCCAAAATCTTTTCCTGGTCACGATATGCTTTCGGAAACTTGCAAGTGCTCTTGTTGGAGAGAAAATGTATATTATTATGTTTATAGGCAAGAATAAACAACTAAGGAACCTTTAAGGAAACAAATGTTTAAACATTTTAAAAACTATATTTTATCTTATAATCCATTACATTATATATATATATATATATAGTGATTTTAAAGCTATTTAATGTGGTAAAAAGGTTACATTGGCATTATTGCCACATTAGCAAAACTTCGGGTTGTGGTAAGGGTACAGGTTGGTTTGACAATTTTGATCATATAATCATATTGGTTTTTTGGATGCTATAAATGGAATATCCGATTAACGCATTTGATTACGGGATACCCTGTAACAAAACCAAAACGTCCGCATTGTCATGTTGAAATAGACAGTGGTAGGCTGTGGTCTAACATGCTATTGAACTTAGTCTTCAACTTGGCTTAACGGCTGCCTTGTTACTAGCAACCGCGATCAACGGCTTTACGTGCCTTCTGAAGAAAATGCCACAAAGCGATCACCTATCTGAGGACCAGTTATAGCGAATGATGCTTAACATAGTGATCGTTTATAGTTCACAGAGATAGCGCAACTCTGATTGCTATTTAGGGTGATAAAAAGGGCACAGTATTGCGGTACAGTTATTGCCGTAATAACAAGACTTTGGATGTCGATATGGGCACAGTAGCGTCTCACAGTTTTGGCCATAATGGCAAGGTTTCTTTGTGTGGTAAAAAAGGCTCGTCCGATTATGCATTTTAATGAATTTGTGCTTCGATTCTTTGACCGTGGGAGACCCTGTAACAAAAAATATCACGAATGACACAAAGGTAATGAGATCGATAATAAAATAAATTACTTGTAGGAGTAGCTTTATTTATGCCTGTAAGAGCACCCTTAATTTTACTCCAGGGTTAAGAGCGGGGTCGACAACGCACGCATTTTTTATATATATAAATACAGACATATTATATTTACGAAACATCCAAAGTCAGAAACAAAAATTTGTGGATCACACAAATATTTTTTACGAACCGGGAATCGAACCCTGGACCTCAATCGCGGCAGTCACATACACTACCACCGCGCCACCGAGGCAGTGCCATATAATATTACTAGTATTTAGTTTTTGATTTAGGTACTCATTATATGCAATTATATTAATTATATGCAATAGAAGCTATATCGAGAGAGGCAACTAAAGCGTTTATGTAAATAGCATACTTACCGAGATCTGTCCGATTTGATGCCGACGGCTGCGGGGCGCTGGGCAAATGCGAATACATGCAGTTATTTCGCTTCCACGCATCCATGTACTTGCAGCGAGGGTGGGCAAACGCACACGCCGAGCCGAAGCGACACTTCGGGAACATCCGACATTGAGCGGGAAACTTGCGCATCGCCTCACGTTCTAGCCGCATTCTGGAACAAATTGTAAAAAGAAAATATAAATAAGGATTACAAATAAACTTCCTTACCGCTAGCTGTCTACTTAGTTCATAATAGTGAGTAATACTGATAATACTTTCAAGCAATTGATCGGAGTAACTCCAGCTGGAGTCTTCCAATTTTCTTGGAATTTTCCATTAGATTCAATCTGGTTGGATGAATAATGGTTAGGTTTACCATTATCACACATTTAAGAACAAAAATATCGGGAATCTTACACTTCATTTATTAAATCAGCTTCACTACTTATTTTGCTTCCGAGGCTATTAGAGTCGCTTGAGTCTTGTTCTTTAGCAGCACCGACTTCAAGACAACTTTTTTGCTGAGTTGGTGACACCACCGTGGCGTTTGTTTGCAGTGTTTCTGTGCCAACTCTTGCATTTAGTACCTGGTGTAAAAAATAAAAAGAAAATTATTGTAACGTATTATTAGTGTGAATATTTTATGTTTTACTTTTCTTTTTTATTTTTTTACTATTTTCAACCTGGTTGCAACATCACATACACACAAAACAATCAATAAAATTGGTACAGTAGTTAATATAAACTGTCAAACCTTACCTGCATCTTCGGTATGAATTAAAGAACCGTTACAATATTAAATAAAAGAGAGTTCTTGAGGAGAAGCGCGGACGAACATTGAATGAGCTCTAAATGTCTTAATATGAATTTATAAGCAGGTAATGAGGGACTATTGATTGATTGCTCATTAAGGCACCACTTAACTAACCCTTAACTAAAGGAGTTTGTTGTGCTAAGAGACTTTAATGGGTAATTTATTATGTATTTTATATAATAAAGTACTTAAGGACACATAACGTTAGTATGTTTGTAGCAAATAAATAAAAGGGTGCGTGATAGATCAGTGAGTGAGTGAGACTGATCTATCACGCTCACATTATACTCAGAAACGTTTGAAATTTGTAGGTTAGGTAGCCTTTTAATGCAGACACCTAATGCGAAAAAGTTAGTGAAAATGCTTATATGGAGGTGAAATAGGCGGCTACAGTTTTAAGCTATTTCGACAAGGAGATGTTCAAAGTACGTACGTGCATATTTAGTTGTATTTTTATAAAGGTACTTTTAATATAAAAAAATAAGAGAATGTAAATGTTCATGACAATAAAGATCATTGATCGGGAATCAAAAATGTATGTTCTGTGTTTAACTAACCTGATATTTGCAAATAAATACGTGATGCAACCGTTAAAATGCCAATTTCTTAAAATCTCTTTCTAATTGACGGTCGAGCATTCAATTTAATAATTGCACGTATTGCTTCCTCTGGAGTACGAAGGTAATTTGTATATCAGCTGCTTTGGCCCACAGCAAAATGCCGTAAGACATGACACTGAAAATAATTGAAGTAGTATATATTATAAGTTAAAACGCACTAACTGTCCTCTGAACGACTTTGCTACCGTGACTATATATATATATCAAAATCATGCGCTATACCGGATCTTACTGTATTTAAAAGCAATCCCAGAGATGCTATTCGAACAAACACAAATTTTCATTGAAAACGATGCAGTCGTTCTCGATTTCTTCTCTTAGTATTTGGCATTTCCTTTTTATATTGGATGACTGAATTTATATTGGATGGGTGACCGCTTTCTGGTATTTACATTTATGGGCGTTTCCGTGTTTTGGAAGCCGTTGGTCTTAGTTCCAGTAAAATGGCTGTCGCTAAGCCAAGTTGATGGTTGCTTGAAAAATTACAACATCAGATCGCCACAACCTGCGACTATCCATTTCATCACGGCATGAGAAAAAAATGCATACCGAGAAATATGGTCGTATATAATGAAAATGAAAAATTTTTATTAATGTAGGTCACAAAGTAACATTTATGAACGTCAAGATTATTGCTTCTACATTTGCTGCCAGATTTGCAACGCAATAGGTAGAGCCTGAGGAAGAACCTGGCAATAAAACTCATGGCCACTCTTTTCTAACCGCCAGTAATTACATTAGTTTTATTTACATGATATTTAAACGAATTATATAGTATTGAGTCTATACAAAAGAAACAAAATCAAGAGTACAGAGTACAATCTCATGTTTATCCTCAACATAGTAAGGCGAGTCACTAATATACACACACCGGCACAATTAGCGGAACATAAATGCTAAATATGTTTCAAAACAATTTTATTTTAAAAACCAATAAACGCCATTCGCTGTCATAGATAAAATGCCATATTTTAAAATTAAAGGTACTTTGTTTGGTGCAATTTAATTGAGAAAAATAAACATTATGGAAAAATAAACATTCCTGAATTTCCATGGTGACTAAATAAAATAAAAATAACAATTAAACATTTTATTTTTCATTGGAATAAAGGATTAATCAGTATCGAGTATTTCCTCCACGTGCCCTTATCAAAATTTCTACCCGTCTTGGCATGCTAAGAATGATGTTGTCTATCGTTTCTTGGTAAAGTGTCTGCCATTCCTCCAATACGGCATTTCGCAGTTCATCCAAAGTCACAGGAGCGGGTATTCTGGATTTCACCCCACGTTTTAGTAAGTCCCAGACATGTTCAACCGGATTCATGTCTGGTGACCGCCAGTAAGGTCAGTACTCCATTACTGCGATGTTCACATGATTAAAGTACTCGCGAGTTCGCAGTGCGGTATAAGGCCGAGCATTATCTTGCATCATCACAAAGCCGTCACCGATGAAGGGGGCAAAAGGTACCACGTTTTCTTCAAGAACCTCTCTTATGTATCGATCAGCAGTCAGACTCCCTCTATCGAACACCACTAAGTCCGTGCGAGCTCCCAAACATATCCCCCTCCCCAAACCATTGTGGACCCTCCGCCGTATGTTACCGTAGTTTCAAAATTTAACTGATTGTATCGTTCCCCTTCACGTCTCCATAATCTTTGACGTCCATCAATTTGATTTAAAAGAATTCTACACTCATCACTGAACAAAACTTTACTCCATTAGTCCGTGGTCCAAAGACAATGTTCTCTAGCGAAATTGCTGTTGCGCTAATTATGCTAGTGTGTGTATAATAATCTAATAAAAATCTAATAAAAAAAAAAATCAAGTCCGAGACTACCAGGACTTTAATTGGTCGTGCTAATTAGTGTCTAGCACATAAGACCTTTTAGCCTTTTTGCTACCACCTCACTAAAAAGGCAATGGGTTCAAAATTTCTTCCAAATTTAACATCTTTAGACACATTTTATTTTATTAAATTTATTCGGCCCTTTAGACCCACCCCGGCTCACCACCTGTTACGTGGGACGAAAGTGCATACGGTGAAACGTGGGCGTTTAATATGCCTCTGCCTACCAATTCGGGGATAAAGGCGTGACAATATGTATGTATGAATGTGTGTGTAAAAAAAATGGAGGTGATTGAGAAACCAAGAATTGATCCCTGTGGAACACCCATTATAACTAGAGATCCTGCTGGTCGTTTACCGTTTACTTCATCTCTCTGAATTCTATTGCTTAAATAAGAAGTCATAAAGTTGAGAGCTTTATTGCTGATACCGTAGTGGCGCGTAGTTTTTTTTCAAGAGTTTTGTGATGAATATGTTGTCAATACATCTCGCAGCAGTGGCCGTAATTCTAGTGGGTTCCATAACGTTGTGATATAAATTAAATGATTTGACTAAATTCAGAAAATCTATACTTTCCGAAGCTTTTTCCAAAACATTTCTGTTAAAGTATCTACATACAACAATTGTATTATATATTTTATTTATGGCTGCCTCCATTATTTCGAAAAGAGACTTAACTGGCGTGCATGGTGGTTTGTACAGATTCACCAACACGCTCCAATTCAACACATAAAATCTTCAAAACTCGCTCAACTGAGAGGTTCACAACATCCAATCGTTCATAAAAAATTAATAATTTACTAACTTATATTTACGAGCCACCTATTTTATATTTCTTTCTATTGATCGAGCTTGCAACCTGGTGATTATTGAAGCTGTGTTACAATTCACATATGTTTTTTATAGATTCATATTTTATTTAAAACCCTATTAGTACATTTTGTTTCTTTAGTCCCAGAATAGGGAGGTAGGTATGTTGGTACTATGCAAGAGAAATTCTCTGTTGTCTTACTACTTAGTTTAAATTAATTATATAAACATTGCTCGCAACTTGTTTAGCAAAAATTCTTAACTATCATATCAAATAAATATGATAGCAAAGTAGCTATTTGTTTTATACAATAATTGTAATAATAATAATAATTATCTTTAATCAAATATATTTAACTTGAGTATTGAGTATCTTGAGTTTAATAAGGTTTATTTCGTAATTGCTTTGGTATCTTAGTAAAACCTCGCTGCACTTGCCCCAAAAAACTTTTTTTTTTTTAAATAAGGTTAATAAACTTGAAAAGCCAAGGGACTGATGTATATCTAATATATCTTCGACATCATTACCGCTGTTAGGATTCTATAAGACAACAATTACATACCATTAAATATAAAAATATCAGCGTAACTATGTATTGTATTCATAATTTAATTGATTTCTAATTTAGAAATGAGGTATTACCCCATTATCATTAACTAATGATATGGGTATATATTATTATGATTTTTTTTTACAACAATAAGCCTTAGTCCTAATGGGTATAGTAAATGCATTTACTTATTAATGATAATTAGTTCAGATTTAACAATAATTAGCCACAACATTGTGTAGTCTATATCATTCAGTATTCGTTCGTGCTTCTGCGCAGACGTGTTTTGAGTCTTCTCTTCCGATTTGCAGTAAAAGTGACTTTGCTGGAAATTTTTGATTAGGCTAGCACTGAGTTGTTCAAGTTCGTGGAAATTATAGCGTTATATTGCCGTGTCAATTTTTTTTTATAACAGTGTACCTGTTATTATTTTTAAAATGGATGTCGTCAACAATGAAGTGAAACAGAAAATGCAGGTAAATATTTTTTGAGCTGTCAAGTGTATATTTTCCTGAATAAATTGCAACAGCTTAATTTGATTGAAATCATAGCGTTTACAGCTTTTTGACTCAAGTCCATTTTGCCTTAGTAAAAGTTGCTTCCTTAGTGCACATAGGATATTATAATAATATAGTATAACTATTTTATTATTAAATAATAGGTACAGCTGTTACAAGGTTATATTTATCCGAGTCAATTTACAGTTTATCTCGGACCGTACATAATAATTTAAGAAATAATTTAATAATGATTTGTATGCATTCTATTAATTATAAGCATTTGAATTGCAGGCCTCCATCAGGTCAAAATTATTGGAACTGGACTGTTGCGTCGGTAAGTACCTACTTAACAAATTATCACTATTGTCTGTAGAATCATTAGGTCTCATTATTATTACATAGTAGAGTTTGAGATGAAATGCAATGGGTTTTAAGAAATCACCTTTTTTGTTAACCATCTAACTAGGCAGAAGCAAGTTAAGCAATCCACCTTCTCATGATTATGTACATACATTGTAGTATATCCATCTCTATAACAGGCAGTTATCTCTTAAGCACTAGTCACATTTCGTCATATTCCGAGTGTTAGTCTCTGTTGCATTCGTAGTCCAAAAGCAGTCTGTGGTGAACATTCAAACTGTTACAAATAATATCGTACTTCTTACTAATATTATAAACGCGAAAGTTTGTAATAATGAATGTTTCTTACTCTTTCACACAAAATCTACTGAAGGCACGTTAAGCCGTTGATTCCGGTTACATGGCACTTGTTAAGCCAAGTTGAAGGCTAATAAAAGGCGGCTTGAAATTTTTCAACGACAGGTCGCCACAACTGTAGCCTGTTCGTTTTAACACGGCAATGATTTCACCACCTGTTACGTGGGACAAACATGCATACGGTGAAGCGTGGGCATACTTACCTCTGCCAACAGGGCTTTTTAAGGTCCAACGGGGACTTTTTTTCCGCGTACGCTTAAATTGTGAAACGAACAAATGAGGCTCTACAAAAGGGGTCTTTGAAGACGTTAGCAGGCTTGGCAGCGCAAGTACCAAACCTCTGGTGTTGCAAACGTCCATAGTCTAAGATAACCACTTTGTATCAGGTGTGTCGCATGCTTGTCTGCCCTACCGGTGGTATAAAAAAATATTGGTAGTACAAATGCTTCAACAAGCTTACACTTCATCATCGATATTTGTCTTCAAATATATCCTAAAAGCTATGTTACACTTATTATGTGTTTCTTTACTTTATAGACAATGAGCTACCTTATTACGTGACAGTAATGGTAATTAGCAAATGCACCCGCACTCAGATGAAAAGAGCTCTTCAGCTATTTATGGGAGCCAAAACGGAATTGTTTGTTGACTGGGTTCACCAAGTTCTGACGAAATCACACGAATTTAACGTAGCAACACCGACTCTTAGTACTCGTAAGTACTCCAAAACAATGTCATACATCTTGAATCATATGAAATGAGCCTTTATTGTAAGTTACAATTTATTTTTTAAATTAACAGACTCTGCTATATATAACAAGAAGGAAAAGATGTGTATGTACTTATTGAAAACGAGGAAAAAGTCAGAAATGGATGGTCGGGACAAAGAAATGGAACGGTGTGAAAGGTATAACAATACTTATTTAATATCAATACAAATAATTTGATTATATTAGACGTTGGGTTATCTGACGTTTAAAATGTTTGGTTTCAGAGTTCAGACTATCTTACTATGTTTCTCATCGTCACTCTAGAGTTACAATAAAATCATACTAGTATGATCTTTGTTTATTGGGATCTTTATATACTAGCTTATTATTATTATTTATATATATAAATAAATATTGTGGGACACTTTTCACACAGCGCCATCTAGCCCAAAGTAAGCTAATATTAGCTTGTGTTATGGGAACTAGATAACTGATAAACATACTTATATATTTCTAAATACATACATATTATAGATAAATAACACCCAGACACAGAATAAACCATCGTGCTCATCACACAAAGTTTTATCCTGGGTGGGAATCGAACCCACGACCTCTTGCGTAGCAGTCGGATGCACTCCCACCGCGTCACAGAGGCAGTCAATCTAATATATATAAATATATATAAATATATATATATATATATATATATTAGATTGACAGTAAAATGGGGATGAAGAGTAGAAGCGTGCACGTCGCCATCCCTGCCAGCTACGGCTGCAATTCTACTCCAACACGAGTGCCACCAGGGCGATTACTGCTAGGGCGTGCCCCCGAGGCGACGCGCACCAGTTCGTCCCCGCTGGTGCGAAAAGTGTGAGCCAGAGCGGCGTAGTGGACCGCCATCCTACACGCGCGGCCCGACACGGCGGGAAGTGGAGGATGGAGTGCAGGGTAGCTGCGTGGAATGTTAGGGGAGGAATGACAGATAAGATGAATGAGTTGATGGATGTTATGAATGAGAGAAAGTTAGATGCAGTGTGCTTGACAGAGACCAAGCGCAAGGGCAGCGAAGTCTTGGAGCTCCCGGGTGGGATGCTCGCGCTTTGGTCTGGAGTACCAGAGAGCGAGCATGGCAGTCGGGGGGTTGGAATTTTGCTGTCCTCGCGATTGGCCTCCGGTATGTATGAGTACAAACTGATAGGTCCTAGAATCCTCTGGATCCGTGTAAAACTTGGTTTGACGAAGATTTTCCTGGTAGCTGCTTACGCGCCAGTATCTTCGTCGAACGCGAGTGAGCTAGAGGACTTCTGGGAGAGTATGAGAGAAGCTCTAAATGTGATAGAAGGAAATGAAAGACTTATAGTATGTGGAGACTTGAATGGATGGGTGGGTACCGCTCGCGATGGTTTTGAGTCGGTACTCGGGAAGTATGGGGATAAAAGGGTGAACGACGCTGGCAAGCTAATACTGGCATTTTGTAAGGAAAAGGATTTGTTTGTGGCGAACACAATGTTCAACCACAAACAAATTCATATGTATACGAGGAGATGTAAGTCAAAGAGAAGCATGATAGATCTATTCCTAATGGATAGTCGGCTCCGTAAACAGGTGATGGACACAAGGGTTTATCGAGGCGCTGAGCTGGGATCAGACCACTACCTAGTCATAACTAGGATTAGGGGTCTGTTCGCGGGTTGGCGTCATCGTACCGAGTGTCCTGAACCTGAGCCGACTTATAGCATCAAAAGCTGGAAGCTGCAGGATGCATCCATTAGAGATAAATATAATGAAAGGGTAGCCGAAAAGCTTGGCGATGTCAATGTAAGCAGTGAGAATGTGGAAAGTGTATGGCAGAACCTTAGGGATAGTATGATAAATGCCGCTGTGGAAGTGTGTGGAGAAACGAAAAGAGGCAGTAGTAATAAGCGTGATGCATGGTGGAATGAGGAAGTGAAAGAAGCAGTTCGAATGAAGAAGAAAGCATGGCTAGACTACTTAGCCTCGCGGAATGATTTTAATATGAAAGAGAGATACAAGCTGCAGAAAGTTAACACGAAGGCACTTATAGAAGAAGCTCGTGAAAGGTGCAGAATGAAAGCGGATGAAAGGTTGTCGTCCAATTTCCGGGACAATGCCAAGCTCTTCTGGAAAGAGGTAGGCAAGACCCGGAGTTGTTCGGCAATCTGCAGTATGAATAAAGTGCTTAGTGTTAACAATGACGTCCTAACAGACCAAAGTGACGTCCTGCAGAGATGGAGTGAATATTATGGAAAGATGTATGCAAGAAAAGACAGAGATGCCACATCGGGAAGTGGAGCTCACTTCGATGCTCCGGATCCCGATGTCATTGAAGTCATTAGTATGAAAGAAATAGAACAAGCGATAAGAAGTATGAAATGTGGTAAGGCTGCGGGAAAAGACAGAGTCACTGCTGAGATGATCAAGTACGGTGGGTCGCGTGTCTGGGACACACTATGTCTGTTATGCAACTTGTGCTGGCGGACGGGTGAGGTCCCAGATGACTGGCGAGTAGCAGTTGTAGTACCTATTTACAAAGGGAAAGGCTCGCGCCTAAACTGCTCCAGCTACAGGGCGATCAGCTTGGTCAGCTTAGCTAGTAAGGTGTATGCAAAGGTTATAACGGCACGAATGCAAGAAAAGTCTGAAAGGTATTTATGGGAGGCTCAATGCGGATTCCGACGTGGAAGAGGTTGCATGGATCAAGTGTTTTCTCTCCGCATGATCGCGGAAAAGTTTCTGGCTCTTAACCAGAAGGTTTTCTGCGCTTTTGTGGATCTAGAGAAAGCATTTGATAACGTTGTGAGAGAAACGCTGTGGGACTTGCTGCCAGGATATGGTGTGGACGGCTCGCTACTGCGGGCAATACAGTCGCTTTATAGGGACTGTAAGGCTTGCGTGCGAGTAGGGGGGGATGTGTCACCTCTTTTTGATGTCTGTACAGGCGTCAAACAGGGATGTGTCATGTCCGCCTGGCTGTTCATAGTGTATCTGGACAGTAGCCTGCAGAAGTTGAAAGATTTTAATATGGGTGTGAATTTGGGTGACTTTACAGTAAACTGTCTGCTGTACGCTGATGATGCGGTGCTCATGGCCTCATCAGAAGCCGACCTTCAGGCATTAGTCACTAATATGAAAGAGGGGTGTGAAAGTAAAGGTCTCCGCTTGAATGCAAGTAAAACTAAGGTTCTAGTATTTGAAAGAGGTGACGTAAGAACTAAATGCGAGATTAGGGTAAACCAGGAACGTCTAGAGCAAGTGAATGAAATTGTGTATTTAGGAAGTATGTTTAGCGCGGATGGAAGATGTGATTCGGATGTGGAATGGCGAGTAGCTGCCGGAAACAAAGTTAACGGTGCTTTGTCCCAGTTAGTAAAGCGACAAAGCATCGTAAAAGAAGCACGACTGGCGATTCATAACGCAGTGCTAGTGCCAACTTTGCTTTACGGTAGTGAAACCTGGGTATGTCAGCAGATGCATGAAAGTAAATTGAATGCTGTGGAGATGCGATCACTTCGGAAGTTGTGCGGCGTTACCTTGGCTGGCCGAATACGTAACGAAGTGATACGCAATTTGGCAGGTTTGAATGAAAGTGTCAGCGTTAAGCTGGAAAAGGGCGTGCTCCGTTGGTTTGGACACGTCCAACGAATGAGTGAGGAACGATTGACGAAGAATATATATTGTTCAAAAGTAGAGGGTAGAAGGAGTCAGGGTAGGCCGAGACTTACATATGAAGACCACGTGAGCAGATTGCTCAAAAACGGAAAGGTCAAAAGTACTCGGATACCCAGACGTGCGTGTATGAAGCGATTGATGAATCTCGAAGAAGCGAAAGAAGTATGCATGGATCGCGAAGCCTGGCGATCTGTCCTCTCTGACTACCCCGTCAGGGATACAGCGTGAAGATAGTTAGTTAGTTAGTTAGTTATATATATATATATATATATATATATATATGGTATTGTAAGTCAATAACTGAGGAATGGCTATATACTTTAAGCTACGACGAATTAGAATCAATTGCTATATAGCATTTTTCATGCGTTAAAGGATTAGTAAACACACACACACACACACTTATACACACACTCTTACACACACATTTTACCCATTTGTTTTTCTATTTTATTTTGTGTTTAGTTTTTTGTTTTTTGACTTAAACCTGTACCCATTTATCATTTCTTCGAGGAACTCTGACACCACAGCTCGGCCTTGAGGCGGCGATAATGACTGCGACACAGTTCTAAACTAATGCAGACATTACCGCATATATTCATTATTGTATTTCTGTTTTTAGTTCCAATAAATAAATAAATAAATATATATATATTACTATAACAGTCTTGACAAGTCAATTTTTTTTGTGCTTATTACTCGACCTGATAGTTGATCTACTAACGGTCATAACAGCATCACGGTTAGTAGATTGTGGTTTGTATGCTGTCTGAAAATTTCTGGAATTCTGCCTTCCAAAGCGTACTCAGAGGGCTGACCGACAGGCAAAGGCATTCAATTAATTCACTACAACTTGTCTAAATAACGCCCTCTCTCATAGTAAAAAAATACAGTCGTTAATTGTCATTGTTAAAAACATATAAAAAAGTTATAATACATTGAAATACTGCAAATATTTTTTAACTAACTTACCCGTTATAGTTGCAAATCTAAAGGGTTTTTGTAGTTAAAATACACATATTTCACCTTTAATTCTAGAAGAATAGAATTTTAATTGCTTTATTTAACAAAACAAACGATGTAAGAGGGCTCACTTAGCAATTATAACGTACGAAATGTGGACCAACTACTTAGTATCTAGTTAATTTTACAATAAAGAAAATCTAACTACCCTCATCATTTATGTAGACTTTATCTGCTATTATACTATACCAAAACATTTAAAAAAAAAACAATTATCGTAAAAGGACACAACACTGCGGTCTTGGAAATTGACGTGTTATGATTTCGTAATTTAAACATCCACCGCAGAATGAACCAACCACCTGTGACTACTCTTCATCCCTAATTGTAATATTGCCATAATTTATCGACAGAGTATCTAAACTGAAAACCCACACTAGTCGTACATCAAGTGCCAGCGTGGGTCGTGTGAAGCCGTGGCTACGTGATTTGACAAATTCAACTGCACATAAGAACTCATCGAATGTAAGTAAATTCTGTAAAGAACCTAAGTACAGTATAATTACGTACTTCTTTAATTCACTATATTTGTGTTTTTTTAAATATTTGCCACATGTGTAGCATAAATAATTAGGCGAATTGAAATTTTCGAAGACTTTTAAAACAGGCCATCTAAAATAAAATAATATTATCATTGTATTAAACAGACAAATAAACAAAATAATCTTTATTCATTTAGGTTTATTATAGCAGTTTTGTTTTCGCTGGTGTTTTGTGTATGCTAATAACTAGTATTAATCAAATGCGTCATTATTCTTACAATATAAATGAATATTTCGTTTCACGTACAATATAAAAATAAAAATAAAAATTGTACCCGAATATGTCGTCAAAATAATGTTACTTAGTTATTCACTGCTTTTTTCAAACACTACTTACACTTTCTTTCAAAGTAAATAAAAGAATAAACACACATAATATCACATTGATTATTTTAATATATCCAAAGTTAGGATTTATAATAATATCAATATATCTGAATTCATTTTTACTTCCAGACATCGTGCACAAAAGAAGGTAGAACCACAGATAGTGTCGAAGTGCATAAAACTGATATTCAGATTCAAGTGGGCGCTAAAATCTTACCAAAGTCGATCAGTTTTGACAAAGAAACAAATAGAGACCAGGATAAAAACAACAAGTAAGTCACTTTAATTATTGTAAGTTTCTAACATTACATTAACGGGGGAGAATAAAGACTTGAAATAACATCCGAAAAGGCGCTTTTTGTCAAAGCCTAATGTAGCCGAAATGATCCTTTGAGAATAAAGACGCTAAAAATAGTGATGGAATGATCATAATATCTGCGTCCAGGAATAGAATGTGGTAGGGTCAGTGATAATTGTAACGAAGTTAATAAATTGTAAAAGTATTCAACAGTTTTTATTATGCAAACAATAAAATCAGCCCACTGTATGCTACTGCTGGAGGAAAAATAAAAATGTCTAAATTATGGCTTTCTCTTTGGTTATATTAAAATCTATCCGATTGCGTATGTTCAGTCTAGCTAAGTAAGCATGTTTATTTGCTATACTAACGTAATATTGGTTTGCTATACTAACGTAATATTGGTTTGTGATTTTATAGTAATGTCAACGTGATTAATATTCAATCCAATGTGAATACAAACAAGCATTATTTGAATGGAATATTAAACAAAAAACTGCAGGCAGAAGGCTTGCAAATTATAAATGAAGATGAACCACCTACCAAGAAAAGGAAGGCGTCACCGGTGGAGTTTAATGTTACCGGAGAACAGAAAAACGTCGATGCGAATCTACCCTGTAAGTGTTATTGAATATTGTTGCATTAATAGTACCATTTACCACCGCTTTATTATAAAATTAATATCCCTTAGGAGTAGAATTTCAAATGAGATAGTAGAATCACAAAACATATGTTACAATCTCATTGTCAACTATGTAAAAACTTTTCATAAGCATTTCAGAAATTTAGCTGTACACGTTAGGGAAATTCATAGCACTAGAATCATTCCACAAAACGAGAATATGTGGGATCTATATTATAGATGTGACCTCACCAACACCATTCGAGACCGCTCCCTACGAAAAGTGGATTAATGGATGTGACGACGTGTGTCTTAGTTCCTAAAATGACGTGTGATTGTATTTTCTAGTATCCACAGCAGACCGTAAGCCAGTGTGGTGTCGGGCATTCCCGGCATGTAACTACGGTGCAGCATGTTCATTTGTCCACCCTCGCTGCAAGTACCTATCCGCGTGCACCCGCTGGAACTGCGTATATTCGCACTTGCCGACAAGTCCGTTAGCGCCCACCCAACCAATCACACCAGTTGCTCCTAATATCGGTAAGCAATACAATCTATGCCTCCGTAAAATTAGTATAATAATTTAGAAAATAGCTTTAGGTAATTCATATTTGTAATTTCGCGTCGTAACTACTGAATCGATTTGCATGTATTTTGTTACATAGGTAGGTAGGGACATTGATTTCTTACGTAATTAAGACTATAAAATGGTGTTAGCTAAACACTTAATCATGCATAAAATAGATGTTTGTATTGTACACAATTGATTTGTAGAAATATGTAGTTTTTTAAGTTTAAGAATAGGTAAAGCACATTTTCTCTGTATCAAACGCCTGCTTCTTGTAAAAAATAATATAAAGTAAAAGTCAGAAGAGACACGAGAACTTAAGCAACTATTGCTGTCACATCATATCACAGGTCTATGCCCTAGAAAAAATGTTTAGAGAATATACAATGCTAAACTGCATAATATAATCTTAGTCTGTAACGGAACAAATAATTATTTGTTCGTGGCTCTGATAACGGGTTAGATTGTGCATATTAATTAATGTAGGAAATGTTTTTTCTTACAGCACCTTTAAAAGTCCCAACAACCTGCAAGTACTTTCCCAATTGTTGGAATCCAGTGTGCCATTACAGGCACCCGACGCCTTGCCAGTACGGCATTAACTGTACAAAACGAGCATGCAACTTTTTGCATACTAAAACCAAAACGGTATTACCCTTAATTATAAGAACCTAATCATTTATGTATAGCTACTATTATTAAATATGACTTAATTATATTTATATTGATGCAGTATTAAACTTTTGTTTTAATTTAGACATCCAGTTTCATTTTATTAACTTAAAAAATAATGAAAAAGTCACTAACACACCTTTTTTTATCTGCTATCCTCGCTCCGCCAAGCCAAGATTGCCGTGCCTATATGCTGCGTGGCTAGTAGCGAGCCTAGTCTTAACGTACCTTATGGTCCTGGGACCGGGTGACCCCAGAACAAGGCTAGTCTTACTTAGACAAGCGGGGTTGAATTTACATTTTCCCTTGCCACTCGTTGGAACGCTATGGTGATTAAAAACCTAAAATGGCAGCTAATACGTTCGCCACGTCCCGTTTCTTATCGGGGCGAAAAGTGGGCTACGGTCAGCCACTTTGCTACACTGAATGTTAGAGGAGGAATGAAAGATAAATTTCAGGAGGTATGCGAGAGAGACGAATTGATATTCTGTGTTTGAATGAAACAAGAGGAAAGGATTTGATAGCACTACATATGGATCCTATTCGGCCTACTCGTCACGTGTAGCAACGACTAGTACAGTGTGCCAGGGTGTGAGTGTGCTACCATCCGCGAGAATGAATAAATGCGGCACAGAATATGAATGTGAGCCCAAGACTCCTTTGGTTGAGGCTGTAGGTTGGACTTTCCCGCATCTTTGTTTATAGGAGTTTATGTTCCGCAAAATGCGCGGTGGCGCCGATTTTCAAGTAAGGCACAGGCATTTTGAGAGAGTGAGCGATATTCTGAGTAAATGCAATCGGATTAAAAGAATAGTAATGTTAGGTAATTTTAATGATTGGGTTAGCGCGATGGATATGAAAGTGTGTTGGGAAAGTAGTGATGAACGAGTGACTGTAAATGGAGAAATTTGCTTGAAGTATGTTTGGAGAGGAATCTTGTGGTAACCATGTTCAACCACAAGGATATCCACTTGTTTACGAGACAAGAAGGAAATCACAGAAGCATGATTGATTTTATGATTGTAGATGCAAGGATAAGAAAGTATTAGATACCCGGGCATATCGCGGTGCCGGGATTGACACAGACCACTTCTTGGTTGTTAGTCAGTCGTGTAAGAGATCTGTTTCATCGGTGGCGGCATCGTGTATAGAGAGACATTGTGATAAAAGAATTTGCAAGATATAGGCATAAAAGAGCAATTTAAGAGTAATTTGAGCAAGAAATGTGAAAACTCTGATGATTTATGTGAGATGGACGAAATATATAAGTAATTTAAGGACGATCTCGTAGTAGTTTTGATTAAAGTATGTGGGGTAAACAAGAAAAGCCAATTATGTAAGAGAAAGCGAATGTGTATAGAATCCCGAAAGGCGGTGTCTGATATAAAAGCATAATTGGAGTAATTAGAAAATTTGAAGCAATATTTTGAAAGCTTACATGAAATTTGCTACGAGCTTTTGAGTGCAAAAACTACCGCGGCATAAACTTGCTTAGTATCGTCGGCAAATTGTACGCAAAAGTTTTGATAAAAGCGTTTGTATATGTTAATCAATCAAAACAATGTCCCTGAAGGGGAGGCAGAGGCATATTATACGCCCATTTTTCACCATGTGGATTCCTGTCCCACGTAATAGGTGGATAATTGCCGTGTTGAGATAGACAGACGCAGATTGCGTTGGTGTGAACCTGGTGTTGAAATTTTTCAAGCCGCTCATTAGGCCTTCAACTTGGCTTAACGACAGCCATGTTACTGTCAAACGGGACCAACGGCTTAACGTGCCTTCCGAAGCACGGAAACGCTTGCCAATGTAAATGCCATGAAGTGGTCACCCATCAGTGACCAGTCATAGCGAAAGTTGCTTAACGCAGTGATCGTTTACAGAACACTGAGTCCGCTGGGTCACGAGCGCTTAAAAATGTTAAAAAGAGTGATGAATGAAAGGAAGGGGATGCACGGATCAGGTCTTTTCCTTACGATACATAGCCGAAAAACTTTTTCAAAAGGCAAAAATTCAAAAGGTCTATTGCATATTTGTAGACTTAGAAAAGGCCTATGACACCACGTTCTGCAATATGCTCAGCAACCTGTATAATATTTCATCCGCAGAGAGTAACTGAAAGACAAAAAAAAAGTTGAAAGCTAAATGTATCCTAAATTTAAAGTAGAATGTTTTTGGAAGTTTTCTTAAGACTGAAAGAGGAGACTCGATAGCCTAGCTGGTCAAAGCGTCTGGTGCGTTAAGCCAGAAGACGCTGGGTCGAGGCTGAAAAAAATGTCCACTTTAAATTTATGTCTGAAGGATGTTGAATACACCGGATTTAGCGAGTAGACTCTATGAATTTTAAGAATGTCCATACGAGTAGGTTAAACCGACTCCCCGATATTCAATCCAATGGTGTAATTACACGGGATGCAGATGACCGTGTAAGGTGGAGGACATGTGAGAAATCGGATCCCGGGTGTCACGAGATGCAACGGAACAGACGCTCGGATGATGATGACTTATATTTCAAACTCATAGCCCCACCAACCCAGTGTTCTCTAAACAATTACTGCGGTAGACATTTTCTATGACTGGTTCTCAGAAGGGCGAATGACGATGGCTATGTAGCATTTTCATTTACGATGGTTTCCGTGAATCGAAACACACGTTAAGCTGTTGGCGCCGGTTGCCAGTAATATGGCAGTCATAAAGACAAATTAAAAAAAAATACAGCAGGTAGGCACAACCTGCGCTCTTTCATTTCAACTCTACCTGTTACTTGAGAAAAAAGGGATACGGCCAAATGTGGCCGTAATTCATTTAAGAGGTGTCCTGTTTGGACTCTTAGTTTCTATGGCAGGCAAATGTACTCGGTACGAACATATATTCTCATGGGGGAGGTAGGTATGTTCGTCCAGTTTCTAGAAAGTTGAGGATTTAAATAAACTTTATAACGGCACTTCAAAAGGTGTTTCTAAGTTCTAAAACTTCTGAGAACTATGTAACGAAATGTTATACCTGACTATTGAGTTTAACATTTTGGGTAAATTATTAAAACGTTATTTTTAAACTTTCGCGGTTTATACTCATATTTTAAATACTACTCGGGAAAGTAAGAAACGTCGGTGAATGTAAGTACAAAATTGTTTCGCGTGAAGTCCCGAGTAGTATATAAAATATGATTGAAACGTTGCTAGGCGTTGGAAATTGCAAGAAGGATCCGCTTGGGCTGACCAGCATTCAGCAAACTGCGTCAGGTTTTTTATTCGCCTATACCACAATGCCTGAAGACGAAGGTATACAACTAGTGCGTTTTCTACCGGTTTTGACCTACGGTGCTGGGACGTGGACACTTACGGTGGAGCTAGTTTATGTCCTTAAAGTTGCACAGCGAGCTATGGAGCGTGTTATGCTTGGAATATCTTTGAGGGATAAATTCTGAAATGAGGTTATCCGTCAGAGAACTAGAGTGGTTGACATAGCTCCCAGGGTAAGCACATTCAACAATATTTGATATTTAACTTTTCAAGGTTGAATGTGTAGCAGCAGTGTCCCAGCAGTGTGTGTGTAAATCTGTTAATTATTATATGCAGCACGCTTTTTATAGGCAAAACTCTCTTGTAGAACTAGATTTTACATAGGATATCTGTTTGAATCCTTGCATAAATTACTCTTTTTCTCGTTTAAATATGTCCCACGCTTCTGGCTGTTTTAAATACAGAATTTTAAACATTTGTAAAACACCAGCAACATGGGTAAGCCATTAGGACTAGATAGCTAACACCATTAAAAAATAATTTATGATTTTTTTAAAATTTTACAAATTATTTTATATAATTATTTTTTTCAAATTTAACTGTTTTTTAATGGACTTATTGAATTACAGTACTAAGCAACTTGTGAAAATCACTGGCGATAGAGGTAAGCCGCTGGGAGGTCTTTTGATCTTGTCCTTTGTCAACCGCATAGATGCGCACGTGTCCATCGTTCATCGAAACATACAGTTCGTGACTTTGAACTTTGACCCAGAAGTTGTTTGAAGCGAATACAAGACGAAAACCTATGACGCAGCTCTTTGATCTACCACTTTTGACGATTCGTTATATGACGAGTAGGTACTATCATACATTGAACCGTCAAGGCACCGTACCGTACCGTCCAGGTATGCGGAACAGGTACCCGTTACAAATTAACCCTTTTTACCTGCTTTCATAATCATTGGTGCTCATTCAGTGTTCACTCTCTGTATATCTTTTAGGTTGAGGTCATCTACCAAAAATGTTTTCCGAATCCCTTCGTTCCTTTCATTCTTGCATAGATGACCTCTACCTGTAAGATATACAGAGAGTGAACACTGAATGAGCGCCAATGATTTTGGAAGCAGGTAAAGAGTGCTAATTTGTAACGGGTACCTGTATACCTGGACTTAATAAAAACCGTTAGGTTAAACCTAAAAATATCAGGTAACATTAAATATCAGGTACTATTACATCTCTTGAACTATTACCTCATTATCATGAGTTACTAACGATATGTTATTACGACCCAAATAATAAATAATAAAAAAATACGACACAAATCCTTATCTTAATAGGCATTAGGTAAAATGAAAAGCAGACATTTATTAAAATTTAGATAATTAGTCCTAATTTAACCAAATTATCCCCTTTTACCTGCTTTCAAAATAATATTTGGGGCTCATTTATTACCAATATTATTGTACTGTGTGTCATTCGATGTTCGCTTGTGTTTCTGTGCAGACGTGTATTGAGTAATCTCTCCAGGTTTGCAGTAAAAGCTAAAAAGTTTTGTGTGTATGTCGGTACGGCTATCACAGTGTCATTCCCATTCATAGACAATATTAGTACATAATATTAGACAAAATTAACATTACCGTGATAATTAAATCAGTGTGCTTATTATTACTATTAAAATGGATGTCATCAGCAATGAAATGAAACAGAAAATGCAGGTAAATATTCAACTTATATGATATACCTATGCAAACTAATTCAAATTTTACTGAATAGGATGTAAATATTAGCTTTAAAGCACATATTCATTGTTATTTAGTAGAAGCAGCATCTAAGAACATTATAACATCTATTTGTTTATAATATAGCTACATATTTTATTTATATTCTTAAAAAAAAATTATTGCTTTAAAGGTTAATCTTAGTGTTATAGTTTTAAATAATTATAATACAATTGCTCATCTTTCTTCTAGTATTTTCACTTAGTATCACATTTTCTTCTGGTATTTCACTTCCAGTTTGAACAAAGCTCACATCTCTCTAATTCTATTATTTATCTTTAAATTTTTGTCTAACTAGTAAATATGTCACAAGCATATAGATATCAGTATAGAAACGAAAGATTTAAGCAAGCCCAAGCCACTAAAAAAACAATTTTTTTAGTGTCATTAATTTATAATAAACCTTTTAGCGACCCCGGCGAGTTTTGCACCATATTGTAATCTGTATCAGAAGTATTGATATATTTTTACTTAAAAATTAAAAGATAGGTCTACACATAGGTACCAAGCTAGATGTATATACGCTTTTCAAATATTTGAAAAAGAAGTTTAAGTGACAGGGCGATAAAAAATCATTCACGATTTCACTTTTTATTATTTAAAGAGCTATAGACAACTAATCTAAATAAGCCCTTTTTAAATCTCGCGTTCCTTCTATTATTATAATATCATTAATGTGAATATCTTTATTTGTGGGCATGAAGGACCCAAAATTCTTAGCGTGCTTGCCCGGTTGCTCGTAGAATGATAATTAATTTATTGCCAATTGTCTCACTGTGTGATGCTAAAGATCGAAAGTTGTCGAAACTTAAAAAATCTGGTAACAATGTGATTCCTCATTTTATTAATCACAAATATTTTACTTGCAGGCTGCCATCAAATCGAAACTGCATGATCTAGAATGTTTCGTCGGTAAGTATTTACCACTAGGAATTATTATAACTAGATATTAATAACAATGTCAAGTTGTCTGCAGTTTGTAGGCAACATCACGAACATGTAATCGAAATGTTCATAACAGTATATTCATTTATTTTGTGGGAATTAACAATCAATACCTACTGCAATCCTGCGCTGATCCCTTATCTTTGCGTTATTATACCTGATTGTCTACTATACCTGTGATTTTTTTGGTTTTGATTTTTTAGCGTCTATTATTAATGTTTTTCTATTTATCTATCTACCGATAGAATAACATATTAGCCCTGCCAGTTTAAGAGTAATCACTTTTACTTTATGTGATTATAATTAGATGCCACCATATAATCAGCAGCAAAAAACATTGATGTTGTTGTAGAATCTCTAGAGTATCCTTAGGAACTGCATAGGTAGGCGGTATATAAGGATGCTCTAGAGATTACGATAAATATTAAATATGCCGACAAATAAACTAATTCAAATACAGCGAACCCTGGGAGCCGTAAGACACAACTGGGACAGACGCTTGGATGATGATAAAACTACTTCAAATTTACGCTCGCTGTTTTGATATTTGAAAACAGCATATAAATTTTCATCTAAACATAAATTTGCCGTATTTTTTACTATACAGACGATGAACTATCTTATTACGTGACAGTGATGGTAGTAAACAAACGCACCCGAACTCAGATGGAAACAGATCTTCAGCTATTTCTAGGAGCTAAGACTGAGCTGTTTGTTGACTGGGTTCACCAAGTGCTGACGAAACAACAGGAAGATACTGTAGCAGCGCCATCTATTAGTAAGTACAGTAAAAATATGAATCTTACCGTGTTTCACAAAAAAATCTGTTACTACATTTCTATTGGTTCGTCGTGGTTTCACACGGGTATCAGTTATTTATGTTAACATTTTTTTGTTATCATATTTTATTTTGCGAGAATTGATCTGCTGGACCAATTCTTTTTTTTTTTTGTGTCCATGCATTGTAGCGGTTTATAATAGACAAAATACATGCATGTCATTCTCCAACACTTTAAGTCTTCATTGATATTCTCAATGCATTTTCTGTTCGCAAAACTTAAAAAATAAACAAAAACAAAAGAACATATTTATCTTCGCAATATGAAGCTCCTGCCTATTTAACTTTAGCTCCGAAGTCGAGATTATGAATTTACAACAGTTCACTGATATTTTTTCCTGTGTCACCAATAGTGCGCCGCGCAGTTTAATTTCAATCCTATTCCAATACTTAAAAAAGCTAGTCACGTGTACCGAAATAGTCTTACTCTTAACTATGAACACGTTTATTTAGTTAACAATATGTAGCAATATATGAATAATAAAGAGTAGGTAGTCTAAAGTGCAACGCCATTTTTTATTCTCTTTTTTATGTGAAAAGTATTCTGTTTGTTGGATATTTTATGCCATTGTGGACTTTTTGTAAATATTAATGTTTTTGATGTTGAGTACAGCTTACTTCGTCCTATCATTGTAGCAAATTGATAACATTATTGGAGTTTTCATAAGAATCTAATTTCAGTGGATTAATAATATAGGTTATGTTACTCAGGGATAAAATAGATACATTATATTAACTAAAGGTTTTACTTCATTTTTAGTAGTTTTTGAGCTCTTTTATTAGTATAGGAGAATGAATTTAGTTTTAAATTATTTGTTTTATTATTTCCTCACAGAAACTGCTGAATGTAACACAAGTAAAGACATATCTAGTTCAAAGGATAAAAAAAAGAAGAAAATAAATGATAAACACAAGAAAAAACATATAAAAGATGAAGAGAAGAATTTAAAAAAGAAAATTCATAAAATGAAAATGAGTAATCGACATGAAAAAAGTAGACCAAATGTACCGCTGCTACTCGTGAATATTCCTAAATCCAATAAAAACTCTAATGATCTCCGTGAAAATCCAATAAAGAATTTAGAGAATATTGAAGTTAAAACGCAGTTGTTAAAGCAGAAATTGACTAGTAAATGGGATTCCTTATCTAACGATGATTTTTTGAATGTAAGAACTGAAGCAGAAGAACTTATGAAATTTTTAGATGAAGATGTAATTGAGGTAAAATATGGAATTAAAAGAAGTTTCGTATTTATATTCCGAAATTATCATAAGCCTAGCTCAAATACATTCTATCTAAATTTAAACTTATAAGATAAAATTTTATATTTTTAGGAAATAACACAGCAAGAACCCGTGGTAAAGACGACCCCTACAGACGTTTTTAAATCAACTACATCGACTCCAATTATGCCAAAATCTATAATAATTAAACCTAAAAAGACTGTAAGAGAGAGATTGGAACCAAGACAATGGTCAAAAAAACACACTCAAGAAAAAAAAATGGAGAGGTAAATGAATATTATTTATTATTAATATAAATTAGTTTTACTTCAGATTTATTCATTATCTATAGAATTCAATATGTTTCTTTTTGAGAATTAAACCACTTTTCTTTGTATGTTGATATTTGCTCGGTACAATATTTATCTATATTTGTGTAATATTTAAAGTTTTTGACTACTCATCATTGCTGATTGTTATATTGCCATATTTTAACAACAGGATATCCAAACTGAAAATCCGTTCCAATCGTACTTCAAACACCACAGTGGGTTACGTGAAGCCATGGCCGCGTGATTCGATTAAATCCTCTAGCCTAGAACTGAGGGCTTCAGCTGCTGTACCCAAGAACTTATCAAATGTAAGTTAACACTAGAGAATCTACAATCACCTAAAATATATACAAGTAGGTACTTTTTTACCTATGAAGATCTCCGTGGCCAAGCGACTTTATCTGCTAGTGGTGCATCTGCTGATCAACGGACGAGGCTTTACGGGGATGTAAGGGCAGACGGCAGTCGCTTCCAATAATTCCGAAAATCAAAAGCCAAACGACAGCAGGTACATAAAAGTAGACTACAGATTACAAATTCAGTTAGGATTTAAAAGCAACTGGGAACACACATAAAAATGAAAATAGATATATATTTGGTTGATTATTTTCATAATATTCTAATATTATATTTATTCTTCGTAAAAGAAGCACGAATGGCGATTCATAACGCAGTGCTAGTGCCAACTTTGCTTTACGGTAGTGAAACCTGGGTATGTCAGCAGATGCATGAAAGTAAATTGAATGCTGTGGAGATGCGATCACTTCGAAAATTGTGCGGCGTTACCTTGGCCGACCGAATACGTAACGAAGTGATACGCAATATGGCAGGTTTGAATGAAAGTGTCAGCGTTAAGCTTGAAAAGGGCGTGCTCCGTTGGTTTGGACACGTCCAACGAATGAGTGAGGAACGATTGACGAAGAATATATATTGTTCAAAAGTAGAGGGTAGAAGGAGTCAGGGAAGGCCGAGACTTTCATATGAAGACCACGTGAGCAGATTGCTCAAAAACGGAAAGGTCAAAAGTACTCGGATACCCAGACGTGCGTGTATGAAGCGATTGATGAATCTCGAAGAAGCGAAAGAAGTATGCATGGATCGCGAAGCCTGGCGATCTGTCCTCTCTGACTACCCCGTCAGGGATACAGCGTGAAGATAGTTAGTTTTTTTTTTTTTTTTATATTTATTCTTAAAACAATTAAAAATTGTCCAAAATATTTATTTATTATCTGTGTATTTATAACTAGTTTCCGGCAAGCTTTGCCTGCTTTAGACTCCGGTTCCATAGACAAATTGTTTTTTCTTAATTTTCTCGTTTTCTTTTACTTATTGTGCTACTTGTGGTGTAGAAAAATGCTAATTAATATTTATTTGTAAGTTATGATAATATAATTATATAAAATCAATCAGTCCGAGACTACCAGAACTTTAATTGGTCGTGATAATGAGTGTCTAGCACATAAGACCTTTTAGCCTTTTTGTTACCACCTCACTAAAAATGCAACGGTTTCAAAATTTCTTCCAAATTTAACATCTAAAATAGACACATTTTTTTATTAAATTTATTCGGTCCTTTAGACCCACCCCAGTTCCGTGCTTCGGAAGGCACGTTAAGCCATTGGTCCCGGTTGCCAATAAAATGGCAGTCGTCAAGCCAAGTTGGACGCCCTATGGGCGGCTTAAAAAATTTCAACAGCAGGTCGATGCAGCCTGCGCCTGTCCATTTCAACACGGCAATGGGCTCACCACCTGTTACGTGGGACAGAAATGTATACGGTGAAACGTGGGCGTTAAATATACCTCTGCCTACCCCTTCGGGGATAAAGGCGTGACAATATGTTGTTGTTGTTGTTGAATATAAAATTGGACTTAATGCTTCCAGACATCATGTTTGAAAGAAGACAGAACCGCAGACGTAGACGGCACCAAAATGCAAAAACCTGACATTCAAGCCCACATTGAACACTCACCAGAAACTATCAGTTTTGATAGAGATGAGAATAAAAACGGACAGTAAGTTACTTAAACTCTAAGTTTCTAGGATTGCAATAACAGAATAATAAAAATATTACTACATCGAGCGAAAAAATGCCGAATGAAGAGGTTTTCATAAAAGACCATACAAAGTAAAGATATAACTGCTTGAGAACACACTAAAATTAGTGATGGGCTGGGCATATATAGAATGGTGCTAATCTTGGGCTGTTTCCAGTCGTCAACTGTGTCGGCTGATTGATAACCTTTAACGAATAAGAGAAATTCCAAAATTTTAAAACCATAAATAATGCCTAGCTAAGCATTGTCGTGATTACTAGAATATTGTATCTATTCTCTCTGATCATATAGGTATAGTTCATTTTAGGTTTCTAGGTATTTGGGATACAAATATGACACTGTTTTATGATTTTATTTATAGAAAAATTCACAACTTGTCAAATAATAAGGAGAAGAATAGGGATTATCTAAATGCATTACTTGCCAAAAAGTTACAAGAAGAAGATCTTCGAATTTCTACAGCTGAAACGAGTGACCAGAATAAAGAAAAATCGAAAACATATACGAGAAGGGAAAGTATTGACAAAAACGATGATGTACCACCTACTAAGAAAACTAAAGTTTCACCGGTAGAGCTAACCATTGCCATAGAAGAGACAGAGAAGGATAAGATGCAAAAACTTACGTATACTCAAAAAGTTAATACGAATTCAAATTGTAAGTGTTATTGATTCTTATGGCATAAACTCACCAGTGCTAAATTTAATTTAAGTTTAAACCATTGTAGGGTAGAATTTCATCAGTAGACTCAGTAGATGGATTCAGTAGGTTAATTTACACCGGTGCAAGACGTCTCGAAGTGTCTTACTCTTATTACGTTGTGTACTACTGTACAGCACTTTTTTATTTTATATTTATTTTTGTTGGTAAATACGTTGATTATTTTTTTAGTATCCTCATCAGAACGCAAGCCAGTATGGTGTCGGATGTTCCCGACTTGTCACTATGGGTCAGCGTGTGTTTTCACCCATCCTCAATGCAAATACTTGGCCGCATGCACCCGCAGGAACTGCGTGTATTCGCATTCATTGAGCTCCCCACTAGCATCGACCTACTTGACCCACTCGACTTCACCTGTTGCACCTAGTTTTGGTAAGTGGGATTATATATTATACTAGCTAATGCTCCGCCGTTTCACCCGCATAGTCCCTACTGTTCTGTGGGAATACGGTGATAAAAATGTAGCATAAGTTACTCCTTATACATTACCTATCTGCCAGTGAACCAGTCGTTTCAGATATTAGCCGGAAGAGACACACAGAAAAAATATTATGAAGAACCGTATTACTTTCAAATACATTTAGTGAAAAGCTGTTAATTTATTTTAGAGTTAGAAATATATACAATTTTATTTATCTGTTTAGATAATATTAAATAACACTGCATATAATCGTATCCTCTTTATAACTGTAGATTATTTATATTTGTTACAGCATCTCATATGGTCTCAGCAGTCTGCAAATTCTTCCTCAACTGCCGGAATCCAGTTTGTCAATATAAGCACCCGAAAGTTTGCCGCTATGACAGAGATTGCTCCAAACAAGTGTGTAAATTCTACCATACGAAGACTAAAATGGCGTTATCCCGACTAGTAAAAAACTTCAGCATCTAATGGTTCTATTTATATTTATTGTTTAGAAGCACTTAATTTTATTAAATTTGCTTTATAAGTTTTGTTGTACTTTATTTATAAGAAGCCTCATCAGGTCCAGGTTATATCTAACGACACCTTGGGTCCGTCTTCTGGATTTTTCTCTCGACTTCGCACAATATTCGGCATCCTGTGTAGTGAGCTCGTTTGCACGCATATCATCTCTTACGATGTCCAGCCGGTACTTCTTAGATCTTTCCTTTTTACCGGGACCAAGTGGGTTGCCGCAAGACAAGACTACAAATATAACAATGCGAGTACTTATCTGCATTGTTATGCCTGAGATGCAAAAGTTCCTCACATGGTCCACCCGCGTTACTCCACACATCCACCGTAGCATTTTCATATCCGTGACACGCAAGTTCACGCAACTTCTGCTTGTGGCACTCTAATTGCAGTCACCACTCACTGCCATATAAAAGGACATGCCTAATGATAGTTTGACCAGACCAGCATTTGTGGGTTTCAAATGATACCAGTGCAAAACCCATATTTACACTCCAAGACAGTACAATCCAACCGGATCCGGGTATCGATAATCGTCTCAAAGATTTTCATGGTGTGGGAAATAACCTTAACACAGCGATTGCTCCAACACTCCTGTACCGACCCTTTGCGTATAGATGGCATTACCGGGTCTGGTGTTCAACAGATCCCATTTTAATTAAAAAATATAACATTAAAATTGAATAAACTGTTTTTTTTAAGGAATACTAGTATTTAAATCAATAATTCAACATAAATATAAAATAACTTTAATTTGGTCTGTGATAGAAATTAGTATGTTGATTACTGAACGACAAGAAAAGGATAATTTTGACAGTTCTCGAGAGTGGGGTCGCAGTGAAAAAAAGGATAAATAGGTGGTGTGAGGAAGGATCTAGACCGATTATCGACCTGAGATAGTTAAATGATACCCGAAGTTCTCCAGATTTCTGAGATATTCTCCAAAATTCGTAAATAGTGATTTTTCTTGTGCAAGTTTTGGCCAACCCAGCCTAATGAGAGAGCCTTGTTTTGGGAGGTCCGGTGAGGAGTATGCGGTTAAAAAGGTTTGCTATGATGCCCACACTGCGAGGATCCATCTCTTTCTTGGCTTCGATGGGGATTTTATAATGAGTCTAGCTAATTTTACATTGTACAATACATATACGGGAGGCGATAGTCCTCTTAAAGATACTCATGGCGCGGGAAAAAACCTTAACACAGTGATAGCTCCCGTACTCCTGCACCGACCCTTTAGTAGTAATAATACTCACTCTCCATTGTTTTGGGAGGTCCGATGAGGATGATATGCGGTTAAAAAGGTTTGCTATGATGCCCACACCGCGAGGATTCATCACCTTCCAGACTTCGATTGGGATATTATAAGGAGTCTAGCTCATTTATTACACAACAAAATCTATACTAACGTTATAAAGCTGAAGAGTTTGTTTGTTTATTTGTTTGGTTGAACGCGCTAATCTCAGGAACTACTGGTCGGATATGAAAAAATCTTTTTGTGTTAGATAGCCCCATTATCGAGGATGGCTATAGGCTATTTATCAGTACGCTACTACACTGGGGATCAGATCAGTAGTCATAAATGTTTATTTTTATGCATCATTGTAGAATTTATAAGCGACGGGATTAAATAGGTGCGACAAGAGGTCGAAATGTTCCACCTGTCATCTAGTAGGTAATATAGTGACGTTTGATATTGAACACTTTATTAATTTAAAACTTTACTTTGAGCCGTTTGCGGTCGAAACATTGGTCCGTGGGGTCCTAGTACAAAGCTTCTTTTCAGAGCTCTATCTAAGCTTTTGGTCGATGGATCTCATCAGAAAGCTGGCTTGTACTTGGATCAAAGGCTCAGCATTACTATTCAACGTGGCAATGCTGCCAGCATTCTGGGTACGGTTGTGGCTGACAGCGATGTGGAAGAGTTTTTTGATACCTATATTTTTTTTTTATATATTTAAATATTTCTTACCTTCCTTTTTTAATATGTGTAAAGTTTATAGTAGCTGTAAGTTGTAAATATAGTTGTAATTAAATTGAGGCATATTTTGGTGCAATAGTAAAAGACATTCAGAATTCTCGTCTTATTTAAGGGTGTTGAAATTGACCTGAATCAAAGAAAAATGGAACTCTAGAGATGGTTTTGTTGTCATCTACATTAAACTAAATGCATAGGTACATTATCACCACTTTAGTCTCGGAGAATTTTTCTGCAATAGCATGGTAAGTGTATAATCACCTAAGTGTAAGTGGTTTCCAAGTCTTGTCTTTTAATATCTCTCAGTTCTTTTAAACTGTTTATTTGGAATTTTTTCCGTACTATTCGCATTGTTATCTCAGCAGTATGTCTAAGCGGACTTCCTATGATGTGTATGTTTATTCTTATGCCTGGGAGCGAAGAAAATATAGCAGACTCTATATACTATAGCTGTCTATATAAATAAAAGATTTATATACTTGTATATTCAAAATTCAAACCTATCTCTTATGATACGTGAGAAATAGATGCCTACAATCGAACGGACGGATGAACAGAAAGACTGAGCAGTTTTATAATATAAATATTTGTTGAGTAGTGGATTCTGAGCGACAATACAAAACACCTGTAGCTATTAACAGCACTGTGTGTAAACATTGGTTGGTTGATTATGTTCTTTCTCGCCTTATCCCGAAGGGGTGGCAGAGGCATATTATATGTCCACTTATCACCATGTGTATTCCTGTCCTACGTAATAGGTGATGAGCCCATTGATATAGACAGACGCAGGTTGTGGTGACCTGCTGTTGAAATTTTTCAAGCCGCCCATAAGGCCTTCAACCAGGCTTAACGACTGCCATTTTACTGGCAACCGAGACCAACGGTTTAACGTGCCTTTCGAAGCCTGGAAACGCTTGCAAATGTGAATGCCACAAAGTGGTCATCCATCCGAGGACCAGCCATAATGAAAGTGGCGTAACTCAGTGATCGTTTACAGAACACTGAATCCACGGGGCCACGAGCGCTTCAAAATATATAACTATGTTTATCAGTTGTCTAGATCCCATACCACAAACTTAATCCCATACCACAAGCTTAGTTTAGGTTAGATAACGCTGTGTGAAAGTGTCCCACAATATTTATTTACTTGTTTATTTACATTGTTCAGATAGAAGCTATAGAAATACATCGCAAATTAGTTTTTAGGATTAGGTAATGATTAAAACACGGTTATTCAAATTTCTCTTTCGTGTATTTCTACCTAAACATTTTTAACAACGTTTGTTATTTTGATTCCATACCTGATAACAATTATTTTGTTATACAATTACAAATAAATCATTTATTTACAAAATAATTTATTTCATACGACAATTTATTTCACAAACATCTTAAAGTAATATGGCATACAGGTAAATTCATAGCAATGTCATATATAAAGTTAACTTAACGGTTTACAACAATAAATACTGTTCAATCTTATGATAAAATTATGACTTATTTTTACACACATTTGGCGGCGAGATTAAAAAAAATATCTTTGGCCAAACAATATTGGAATGTTTCCATAGTTGACTTATACATCTTAATAAATAGGACATATTACACCCTGAATATATACATCTGAAATAATGTCATGTCAGTCACTATTGTTTTATCTGGAGATAGTTTTTTCGCAAAATTGGTCTACAAACTGACTCAAAAAAAATATTAGAATGTAACGGGAAATAAAAAAAGTTTTTGCACTGATATCTTATGAAACTAACGATAATTTTAATGTTATTAATTCGCTATATCATATTTTAAACGTCTCTTTACGTAACATTGAACAACGTTTTAATTATGTAATTTTATTGCGACTGTTGAATTATTTGGCTATATAATAAAAGAGATAAAATCTCCTTCAAAAATTCATGCCCTAAATTATATTAATTAATGAAATAAATTTTATAATCCACACATTTACTATCATAATCACAAATATTTTTTAAAGAGTAATTAATTATTAATTTATTATTTTGTCCGTATCAGTAATGACTGTTTGTGTAAATAGTGTCTTTATTAATATGCCAATATATTATGAGACGAATTCTGACAAAAAAGTCAGGTATTACTTAGTATTTGAACAAAAAACGCCCAAGTCGATAAATTGAGCACTCAAAAAAAGCTATAAAGAAATACTTGCTTTAAAGACTGTAATGTGTGGTTACATGAAGTGGTCCTGTAATATTATTCTTAAAATATATCGGAATGTTGAGCTTAATATAATTGTCAGTACGATACAACCTCTTCATAATTATTTCTACTATAAACAGTAAAAGTATTATGGAAGACTCAAGGAATTTATAGGGTAAGTTTATAAATAATATTTTACCTAACCTTATTTACATTAAATATTATGTCAAAAATTGCTGGCTTGTCGCTCGTTATAGGACGGATAATGTATGACATATATTACATACGTAAGTAACTTAATAGGTGCTTAACTAGGTAAGTAATGTTTTAAAATAAATAAGCAGCTAGACACAACTAATAGCAAAATGAAAAAAAGCAATGTTTGCAAATATTCTTGTAAGCATAACAAAAATAAACGTCAACAATTGAGAGTCTTGACATTGATCAATTCTTAAAAATGCAAACTAATTTGATTCAAATTTGCAATCTTTGGTACGTCGTATTAACGAGCGACATGCGTTATATATTATTTCGGTTATCACTTCGTGAATCCTCAATTTGGAACCTGGTAACTTTTGGTCCTAAATTCGTCTGTGACCCCGTCGAATAAAGCTTAGTTCTTATAAATCTCGTATCCATGCTTTGGCGTGATCCAGTAATTTGATTTCTATGCGGTGTATCAGAAATAACGCCGATGCTAATTTGCGATCCATTCTTTTTTAACCTTGTAGGACTGAAACTTACAGACTCGGTGGATGGTCCTAGCGCTTGTACGGGTCCCATACAGTGAGATCCAGAAGGACTAGGATTTATCTTCCGCCAGGGCTTGCCATACTGAGCCGAGGGTCGGCTCTCGACTCCCCCAGTGATACTTGGCTGAGCGCCGTTTGCGTGTTGTTGAAGCTGTACCCGTGACGCTCGTTCCATTTCTCTAAAAGGAATAAAGGACTAGTTAATTGTTTGAAATCTATACTAATAATATAAAACTGAAGGATTTGCTTGTTTGAATGCGTTAATGTGGGAATTTTTTTATACACAGCGCCGTCTAGCCCTAATTTGGCTAAATAAGCTTGTGTTATGGGATCTAGACGACTGATAAACATACTTATATATTTCTAAATACATACATATTATACATAGGAAACACCCAAACTCTGAAACAAAAAATTGTGGATCATACAAATATTTGTTCCGTGTGACCCGGGAATCGAACCCTGGACCTCAGTCGCTGCAGTCGTAAACACTACCACTGCGCCACCGAGGCAGTAAATCTCAGAAATTTATGGTTCAAATTGAAAAATTCTTGTCTTGGATAGCTCATTTATCGAGGATTGTTATAAGCTATATATCATCCCGCTACTGCTCAAGAGAGCGGAGTAATGATCACAAATGTGACCAAATAGGGCAATTTTCATTCAATAATTTAAATAATTACGGTATATGCGGTAGTATGCGGGCAAAGTCGTGGGGCACAGCTAGTTGTAGATAAGATATACTTATAAGGCCTATAGTGGTGGAGCCATGCCTTTATCACCATAATCAATTATCTACTTGTGGCAACAGTATGCTGTAATTGATGTGATTTGTGCGAAATCGAGTCGAACGGTGGAGAAAATTGGCGGCCTAATAATTGAATCAAATACAGGCATTTATTCCTTCCACCTTAATAAGTGAATTTACATTTTATATATTTTATAACATATTTACCCTCTTATTTCACTATTATTTCACGAGTACAACATGGCGGTGATGTAAACGGTATACAATTAAATAGTCAAAATGTCAGTGAAGATAAAGTAGGTAATGAACTTGAAAATTTAATGGTTACCAATTGCAAGTGAATAAATAAATGCATGTCTTACATGCAAATAAATTGAACACGCTACAGATAAAATCCACCATTTTCCATAAACAACAAACATTTTTACCAAAAGCAAAACTACATTCTAAAAAGTAAGACCAATTTAACATGTACAGAAAATGTTAGATGTTACTGTAAACTTTAACCAGAGGTATCACCATAGCCCAAAAGCAAGTTGCATCATGAATGATACCTTCATGGTCTGATATACGTGGCAAAAGCTGATGTTCGCTCCAACTTCTTCGCGGCTGGGCATGCGATGGGCGAGGAAGGATACGCACCGCTAGTGAGGCCTGAGAAGCGCGCTAGGGGGCAGCACAGCGCCGCCGCGTATGCAGCGCGGTACTGCGCGTTCATTATCACGTAGATGATCGGGTTTACGCATGCACTCGCGTACAATAGGAGGTAACCCGCGATGTGGAATACTGAAAAAGAATACGTTAGCGTTATAGACAATTAAGTACTCGTAGCTGATGAAGGGTCATAAGATATTAAAACAAGTAACGCGCGGTTCACTATAGTAGCGAAGGAATCGGACAACTTCTAAACCTAAACCAGTTTCAAAACCTATGCTCGTATTCATGGTGTCCTGAATCGAATGCCGCAAACCGTTTGTCTCTATTATCTTATAGATTTATGACAAATAGATGCGTATAAGACGGATGGTAGGACGGACAGCTAAACTGTTTTATAAGAAATCTAAAAGTAGGAAGAGTTTTGGAATAAATTCCTTACATTCCTTTGGAAAAAGTCTCAAAGAGAAGTCTACCGCTATGTTGGAGATAAACTTCTTTATAGTTTGAAAAATGTTTAATATTACTAACAAAATAATTCTCCTTCTCCGAATAGGATACTTAAGGCGATATTACAAAACGTTTTTCAAAATTCAGGAAACGGTTGAGCGTTGTTTTATAAGACGAAACTAACCTCAAGCGTTTTTTAAGTATCTATTGTAGGTACATATGACTTTTATATTACCGAAAGATTGCATAATGCCATGAAATATACTTCGATTGGACTAACCAATCGAATTATATTTCATGGCATTATGCAATCTTTGAAGGAGTAATATTATGGATAACTACTAGCATACTATACGCTTTACGTTTACTTTATGCATTCACCGTATGCATAAAGTAAACGTAAAGCTATTAAACTACATTGATACTAAGAATCCTACATCGCGCTTTATAAGTTCCCGCGTTGAAGAATGATTTATGCAACAGCCCAACTTCAACCGTTGGGCCGCGGCCCGCCAGCCGTGATCACCTTGCCTGGTCGAAGGATCCTCCCTTCGTGTCGGAGGAACATCTCCACCCGCTCCTCCACACATTTTTGTCCCAAGTAACAAGTAGTATAATAGTAGTATTTTCTTTATAGTTTTTACATTTGTGTTAAATACTTGGCATATCGTAAATAGGAGTCGCTCAGCCGATTTGATGACCACTGCTCGACATAGAGCTCCCTTAAAGATTGTCACAGCCTTTGTCCAGCAGGTACCTCTGCCCTTTATTGGCTCATCTGTCCATCTACGGCAGGACCACCTACTCGTTTTACGGTACGCGGTCGGCGAAAGTCGAGAACCTTTTGGCCCCATCGCCTGTCGGTATCACAAGCAGAAATAGTATAAAAATAATAATAATAAATAATAAAAATATCTTTATTTTGCATAGACCATTTTAACGGCGCTTACAAAATGTCATACACTATTTAAAATATTTAAAGCTACCACCGGTTCGGAACGCGGCCCACCTGAGAAGAACCGGCAAAAAACTTAGGAAGGCTTTTTTTTTTGATGGCCTATTTACAATTTAATATTATTTCATTTTGCAAGCAGATCATTTCCAGGCGTCCCTGTCCTGCAAATAGTCTGTAACGGAGTAAAAATCTTTTTCACAAAGTTTGTTTTTAATAAACTTTTTAAATTTATTTAAAGGTAAATTTCTCAGGTCACAGGGAAGCTTGTTGTAAAAGCGTATACAGTTACCCTGGAAAGAATCGCCAATCTTATGTAGTCGACTGTGGTGGACTGAAAGATTATTTTTATTTCTAGTGTTTATATTATGTTTATCACAGAGTTTAGAAAACTGTGATGATATACAAATAGTCCACTCACTGCCACTAACCCGGTTGATTCTTTGTACCCTTTAGGATTTCCTCGTTACGCATTCGATCTCTCTCGTGACGCCTCTGGTCGACAGTAAGCTCCTCGGTGAGGTTTACTGCCAATGGTTGCGTCTAGTGCCGTTAAAAGGAGTAGCAGAATTCAATTTCATACTGATACCTATTATAAAAATCATAATTGTAAAATATCTTACTAGGATAATGTACATGGTTGTCAGCTACTTTCGCGATAGTAATGGGCAGGTAGCAGACCAGGAAGGAGAGGAAGATAGCGAGCACCATCTTTGTGATTCTCCACTCGTTGCGGCGTGCCTTGGTCTCCCTGTTGTCTTTGATTGTTGATCTTTTGTCTGTGCTATTGAGGTTTCCAGGACTAGTATGTTGGGACCTTTGATGCTCACGCATGCGTAGTTCTGAACTGCAAGTATATTTTATATATTGGTAGAGAATATGAAGAAATACAAACTTAGAATAAGGCTGTTGTGATTGTCGGATGTAAAAGAACGTCACCAAAATCTTCAGGGTCGAATACTAAGGGGCTGATTGAAATTGAGAGTTTAGAAAGTCAGACGGTAATTGTCACTAATAGATATAATCAGAACTTCAAGCTAGCATGACAAGCACAACAATATTGGACAATAATTGGTAATTTACTCATACTGTCTATGGTACAACTATATTCTATTTTATATCTATTTTTCATGTTTTATGTCTACAACCACTAGTTAAAGTTCCCTTGGTATCGTAAGCTCTTTTTTTTTAATCAAATCCATTATAAGCATTGTTAGGATCATTCTATCTGTATGGTAGTCTATGGTAGCTCACAGATAAGCCAGATTCCTACCGGTATCTACTTTCGATTAGGTAAAAAAATACTTTTGTCCTCTCTATCTACCCCGTCAGGGATACAGCGTGAAGATAGTTTAGTTTATTTTAGTTCTACTTGTATTCAGCGTTTGTCTAAGTAACGTAGGTAATTCCCCTTCGGAAAAGCTTGTCTGTAGTTGAACCTCTATATATTTTATATCAATTCTGAGTATAATAAAGTAACTAAGCCATATTTAATATACATACATGTATGAGACAGTAAAATCCCCAGAGAACGCGTCATGCCTCAAGCTACAGATCCCGTTAACATTTTTGTGAAAGAACTTTCTTTCAATGTAGATACCATTGTGTTTTAGTACGGAATATTTTTGATCCCTAATACATTGTAATAAAAATAGTGAACCGCTACAATTGCGGGTTTTTCTTCTTTATTACATAGACACTATTTCGTCTAGTAGAGGTTTGTTTTTATTAAAGTCGAATGAGGGTAGTCGCTCATACGACTTTATATCAATACATTCCATTTGATATTTACATACTAGTGTCTGTAACTATCAAATATATTGACCGTTTTTGTTATAGGCTATTTTATCTGTCCCGGAAGTGTCGTGCATTCGTTTCACAGAGGTCAAATATATTAAGGATATCCATGCGAGGCTGATTTATTACAATAGATTTCATTTAAAAAGGTTTGTCCTTAGAAAACTGAAGACTAATTTATAAAAAGGAACTGAAAGTCGTATTGGCAAAGGACAGAGAAGATACATATAGTGAACTTAAAATTATAAACACAAAAATAATGAGAGGAATTGATGGACTATTTATTACCTATGCACCACCCAGAATATTCTGGCATAGCATATGAATATCAGCAACGCGGGTACGATGAAGGCAATCACAAAAAGAGCCGTCTTAGCAGAGCGGCCATTGTCATCGGGTATTATTGAGCACGTGCCTAATTCTGGATCGTAGTCGAATTTACCTGGAATAATAATATTCAATTAGTATATATATTTAGTACATGCACAGAGTTCGATATGGAAATCGTTTGTAAATAGTAAAACGTAGTTTGTAAAAGGCGCGCGTAGATTTGCAGCTGCTGCAATCAAATATCACCTGACTATGATTTGCCAAATTCATGTTAATATACTAATTGTTATTATATAATAAAATTGGGTCTAATCCTACCTGCATTCCCATTACTGTGACTCCTGTAAACCAGGATCTATAGCAATGACCAAAAGGTTTATAAAGGGTCGGCAGCGCGAGTGCTGCACCTCTGGTGTTGCAAACGTCCATAGGCTACGGTGACCACTTTCGGTGGGCCGTATGCTTGTCTGCCACCACAGTGGTATATAAAAAACACCAGAAAAGTTACAAGTCCCAGGAGAAGTTAACATGTCTTGGAACCCGCAACGAATCAGTAGGTATATAATTATACTATAATGTTTATTATACTAGTTTACAATTAGAATATATTACAGCAGTTTCGGGTAATCCTCGACTGATGACCACTGACTGACTGACAAGACATTGGCATATGCACCCGGAGACAGTTTCAGAATTAAGATGGCAGTCGTTTTCAACCCCGGCATTTGATCAAAGCCGACTCCAGCCTCTAAAGCTAAGTTGGTAGATGTAATCGGGACGCCAAGGTGAGAGAGACACTTACCCCATACTCCAACAAGTGTCGGTATCTGCATACCGTACGAGAATAACCACGAGAACACGATCATGAGTGCGATGTTGTGCTTGCGATATACTCGCGAATACCAGCTGTGGTGAGCTATCATAATATACCTGAAAACATTAGCATAAATAAATTCTATTCATTATAGAAATCAGTTTGCGTCGACAAAAAATTGGTTGTTTTTTCGAGGGCATGTATTATATGAATCACCAGTTTTGTAGGAAGCCGAATTTGTTGTTGGCGCATATTGCAATAAACTTATGGAATACTTATTCTACTTAATCTGAACATAAAAACGAGTATGAATTGCGACATACCATCACTCCCTGCGTTTTGAACACAGAAATTACCTGTTATAAATATTTATGTTCAAATAGGTTTTACCACAACTTTTTTTTGTGTCATGCCATAATTTGTAGGTGGGGTTGTCACACTGTTTTCAGGGTTCCTTTTTTAACCATTTTTTCCTTTTTTGTCTGTCTGCCTGTTCGTGTATCTTAACTGGCATTTACCTCAAATAAAGTACTAATTTTAAATGGTACGGGACCCTCGGCACTCGAGTTTGGTTTTTGTAATCATCTTTTTCAAAATCGATTTTGTCTGCATTCTGAAAGGTTTCGACTAACGCCAATAGTCAAGAGAATGAACTTATAAATAAAAGTATCGTATCAGCAGAAAAATCATCAAGATTCAAATTTCATTAAGTATTTATATGCAGTATCTATGTACTCCTTAGGGTAATAAATTCCAGAACTCACACAAACTGTCTGGCCAACAGATAGTGATCGTGACGAATTTGCATATAAAATGCGTTGAAGTTGCCAAGTACTAACAGAATGCTATTAGATACTAAAGGTAGAAAATGTTCACTTAAGGTACAAGTGCAGACAGATTACATATAACAGTAGTATTTTATATCTTAAAAACAGCTTATTTTGCTGTGAATGCAAAAATAACCTATTAAAGTCAATGGTTGCAAATGTAATAAAGAATTAGACTCCTTGACATCCTGGAACGCACTTTAATGACCTATTAACCCTCTGAATTGATTTAAAAAAAATAAACATACATACAGATATACATATGGTCACGCCTTTATCCCCGAAGGGGTAGGCAGAGGCACACTATACGCCCAAATTTCACCGTATGCATTTATGTTTTACGTAACAGAGCCCATTGCTGTGTATAAAATACAACTGAAATGCGAACAATATTCAAAAAGATACTATTCTTTCTTCACAATATAACCCTGAAGCTGTAGTCGTGATGACAGACACCTATTGTACAAAAAGACTTGATTCAAGTGGAGTTATAACTTAAGTACACTAACGGAACCCAAAATTAGTTTTCCAACGAATGACTTTCAGTAATATACTATTCAGATACGAAAGAAATTCTACATTTTTCAAGGATTATTTACCAAAATTCTAAGTTATAAATATACTACGGTGTCTGAGACGCTTCTGTATAAATAGGCATTAGCGAATATATAACAATACCAGTTCAGAAGTTTCCCATTCCTGTTTCCCACATGAACTTGATCCCAGGATATAAAGTAGCCTATGTATTAATCTGATGTGTAAACTAAGTATATTATTGTTAAGTTTCATCAAAATCTATTCTGTAGATTTTGCGTGAAAGAGTAACAAACCTACATCCATACACTATTGCAAACTTTAGCGATTATTATATAGGTATTAGTAGGATTAGCTAAACATTGTGTAATAAATTCACTATCCTCCTCGAATTTCCATATCTTATTGCAGTCATATAAAAATGTAGGTTACATACCTGTTCAAGGTTATGAGAGCTATGCTTAATAACGACACTCCAACATTCCCATATCTGAGGAACGGGACCAGCTTGCAGAGTACACCGCCGTGGGACCACGTTCGGGTCCAGAAGCCTGTTATGGCGAACGGCAGCACAATGGCACAGAACAGGAAATCCGCAATGCATAGACTGAAATTTTAAATAGATAATATTATAATCAAATCCTTTGAAATATACGTGAAGCAAAAACTTATAGTTAGAGAGCGAGTGAAGGGCAGACATGACATATTTCAGTAAGCTCAGAATTTTGTCCAGTGACTGTCTTATGTCTACTGTATATGAGATGGAGATTAACTTTGCCCGATTCCGGTTGGTTAAGCGGTACGCGGGAGTAGCAGGTACAAATTTAATGAATTTCAAACATATTTCAGTAAAGCTGCCATTTGGATATCTTGTTTATATTGATAAATTAATTACTAATTCAAAAGGGCAGACAGTTATAGCGGTTACAACATCATGGCAGACACTTTGGAAAACTTGTAAAAATTAAAATTTTAAAAGTATTTCAGTAAGCTTGAAATTGAGATATGTTATGCTTGTTACTATCATTAGCTTATATTTTAAAAGGCAAGCTTTTTCTTCGGTTGAAAGTATCCGGCAGACAGTGAGAAAAAATATTCAGTACATCCACTATAGAAAGTTTGAAACTTATATATTTATTGATTGAAAGGTACTATTGTAAGGTATATGCCATTCTTTCTTCATTTCTTTCTTTTCTGCGGTAAAGATAACATATCTGTTTTAGTTTTAACCGGAGAAAACGTCTGCCTTTAAAATTATTCGCTAATGATAGGATAAAGAATAACATATATAAGTTTCAAACTTACTAAATTGGATATACTGAATAATATTTTCTTACAGTCTACCGGATAGTTTTATCCTTCGAAAACGTCTGCCTTTACAAATATACGCTAATGATAGTATAAAGAATGGCATATACCTTAATTGTAAGAGTATTTCAGTAAGCTTGAAATTGAGATATGTTATGCTTGTTACTATCATTAGCTTATATTTTTAAAGGCAAGCGTACTTATATATTTATTTATTGATTGAAAGGTACTATTGAGTACCTTTCAATCAATAAATAAATATATAAGTTGCAAACTTACTAACGTGGATGTACTGAATATTTTTTCTTACTGTCTGCCGGATACGTTCAACCTAAGAAAACGCTTGCCTTTAAAAATATAAGCTAATGATAGTAACAAGCATAACATATCTCAATTTCAAGCTTACTGAAATACTCTTAAAATTTAATTTTTTTCAATTTTTACAAAGTGACTGCCATGATGTTGTAACCGCTATAACTTTCTGCCCTTTTGAATTTGTAATTAATTTATCAATATAAACAAGATATCCAAATGGCAGCATTACTGAAATATGTTTGAAATTAATTAAATTCTGTACCTGCTACTCCCGCGTATCGCTTAACCAACCGGTATCGGGCAAAGTTAATCTCTATCTCATATACAGTAGACATAAGACAGTCACTGGACAAAATTCGGAGCTTACTGAAATATGTCATGTCTGCCGTTCACTCGCTCTCTAATCTAACTATTAGTACTCCTTTTCAAGAAAATGGCGCGGACGGAGAATGAAATTTTTCATAGTTGTAGTTAATATAGAGAAGGAGTACATTTAGTGCTCCTTCTCTATATAAACTATAAGTGTAGTAGTAATGTTATTTTTAATAATACATAAAAATACTTGAATTGAATTCGCATTAAGTTGCATTCTCAGGAAGTTGATTTCCCAGAATGTTGAACTCCCAAAATACTTACATTAAATCAATAAAATAACATTACACAGACTAAAATGTTTATAGAAACATCCGCATATAATATCTTTCTTTGGTTTATTGATAGTCTGTTGTCAAACTCAGTTAGAAAGGACCGAGGTTTGAAAAAAATTGAAACTCTACAAGATGGATGACTCACTGTCGAATTTAGACGGTAAACGGGTCTCTAAAATAGGAAAGTTTAATTGTTCAGGAGTCCGCGTCAAAACCATATACGATGTTATTCAGAGGACATTGCTCTAACTCGACATTTTGTTATTGGTCAGTCTTATAAGGAATATGTTATTTACAGTATTAAAATACTTTTAACGGAAAACATTACATATAGTCACATTCTATTTTAAATTACCTACCGTCGCGCGTCGGGGCCACCCCGAGTCCCATTGACAATGACGAAACTGCCAATAGCTATTTTTTATTTAAGTGGATATAGGATTTTAAATATATCTTTTAATATGAAAGCTTTTCAAAAATAAAGTTTATCAATTATTGTTTAAAATATTTTTACCTTTTAGCTGTCACTGCAAACCAGAAAAGATAACTTCTTACTAGTGCAATGTTTTGCCCGTTCTGGTAACTTTATATGTTCACGACAATACATAATTAAAGTCATCGATTCAATTAATACCAATTAATACTAATTATAGATTTAATAAATGTTATAACTAGTGGTTCTGTGAACCGTAGACTTCGGAGTAATTGTTTTTTTTTTATCAATTAAAAAGAAAATTCAACATTACTTTTTTTCGTTTTGAGCGCTCTTGCCAACCACTACGGGACCATTTCCCCTCCCCTACTTCCATTTCCCCCCTGATCAAAAAACCCCCTCGCCAAAAGTTGTTGTCTACATCAAGCATTGTCAATACCAAGTTGCATGCAAATCCGATGAAAAATGCGACCTGTAGTCTGAATGGACGGACGGACGGTCGAATATCAATAGCATTTTTTCCGTACCAGTGGAGTTAAAACGGAGACTTTGGTCGGTTCGCTTCACTCGCCTCCTCAGTCAATTATTATATCATTTAGCTCATTTATATTTCAAAATAACGGATTCTATTGTAAGAAATCTATATCTGAATTCATCAAAAATGATTTAACAATAGATAGACAAGCTCACTCATATTTTAGTAAAGATTACGCCATAGTTAGACGTTCTACAAACCGGGAAGATGAAACAATGGCTACTTAAACTACCAAGCACGTAGGCGAAGCCTTTGGAACTTTCAATACCACAAACAAGCTCCTTCCCTTAATACTAATTCCTGGTCAAACTATAAGATAGTTGATGCGGACATAGAAAATGACCACAAATACTTTACTAACAGGAATGGAATTTATTAGAGCCAGTGGTAGGTCCTGATCAAAACTGAAAATTAAAACTACGTAACTACATTTGTTAATTCTGTTGATTGATGGCACTTAATGAAATTTGTTATACATCTCGAATGAAAATATTTGTATCGTTTTATATAAAATTTCGATAAACTTCACAGTAAACATACATATATATTGTCACGCCTGTTTCACATCGAGGTAGGCTGACACTAGGCTTTCTACTTGCTACGATTCGACATATAACTTTCGCTTTTTCTACTTTTATGAGTGTTCTCATACACACTCGCCAGTTAAGGGTACTCTTGACCTGACCTTTTTCCAAAAGGTCTTCCATTGATTGACATACGTACGCCACACACAGTAAAATAGTACATTTACCTTATAATAAAAGCAGCAGCCACATTTCTAACTTTGGGGCACTTGAGCAGCGCAACGACTGTGAGGAGATTGCCAAAGAGTCCCACAACCATAATGGTGCCGGTTATTATAGCTGCAAACGTCAGTAAACCTGGTGAGGATCTGAAAAGACACATTATTCGATCAATATCACATACATAATTAAAGCGCTTGTGGGCCCCGCTGACTAATGGCCGGTTTCAATATTCTATATTCAGTTGAACATAGCTACCACAGATAAACAGTTGAATTTTTAACTTTTGCGACCGACCTGACAGATAGTTCAATGTAGTTGGTAAATATTTCTATCTCTCTTTGGTTATTGGAACCGAAATTTTCGTCGATAGGTATCGATGGTAACTATTTTGACATTATTTTAGACAATATAGTGAAAGATACGAGTAGATTAGTTATTGAGACCGGCCGTTAGAGGTCTTGAAGCGATCACTGCGTTAAGCAATTTTCGCTATAGCTTGTTACTAATGGGTGACCACTTTGTGGTATTTCCGTTTTCGAGCCTTTCCGTGATTCGAAATGCACGTTCAGGCGTTGGTACCGGTTGCCAGTAACATGGCAGTCGTTATAAAGCTAAGTTGATGACCTTATAGGCGGCTTGAAAAATTTTAACAGCAGGTAGCCACAGCCTGCGTCTGTTTATATCAACAAGGCAATGGGCTCAGCACCTATTATGTGGGGCAGGAATGCACACATGGTTCTGCCACTGATGAGGCGTGATTGATAAACATAATTTAAATGAATAATAATGTAATCAATCACTTCAAATACAAAAAATATGTGTGTGTACAGGTAAGAAGTTATAAACAAGTTTCACTTATGATAAAGAAGTTTTACTTCAAAACAAAATGGCGCGTAACCGAAAGACATGACGATTTTTTATAGCTATAAAATTTCTCTGAAAAGAAGTTTTTTTTCAAAAAGAATACAAAAAAGCTTTTAAAGAACACAACAGCTTTTTACGATAGGTACCAGATATTCGTCAAATCCAATGAGTTATTCCATAAATAATCTGATAACTGATAATATAAAACAATATGCCATTCCAGATACTCGTACATAACTCTAATGTAAATCAAATTGATATACCAATATGTGCCTGTTAACACGAATTGTAAATAACGTTATCGAGGTACGTAGAAGCGATTCCCATAACATGGGACACGTGCACACTTGTGTAAATGTTGCCTCTGAATGAGTCAATATTGAAACTGTTTATTAATGGGTAGTTCAAAGACGTGTCATGTTTTATAACTGATTATCTACATTTTGTTTTTACGGAACTCAGTTTTACGGCTTACATAAAGTTTTCAGCCTCTTTTGAAGAATTTAAATCGATACTTCTATTATTTAGCACGAAAGTTTTATGATGTAAATACTTCTTTGTCGCATCTATTTAATCTCGTCGCATATTACTTGTATAAACATGTATAATGATTTGTTTCCAGTTATAATTACTGCTCCAGTTTTCCTGGGTAGTAGCAAGCAGTAAGATTTTTTTCAATTCTGAGCAGTGGTTCCTAAGACTACATAATTTATAATACCAAAGCATATTGCCTTATGTGACTTAAGGCATTTCGTATCTAAATATTGACGATGAACACTGTGAGATAAATAAACCTACATATGAAGTCAATGATAACATTTAAGTTTTATCAATCACGCCTTACGTCCAAAGAGGTGGCAGAGGCCACTTTTCACCGTGCATATTCCTGTCCCACATAATAAGTGGTGAGCCCATTACCGTGTTGAAATAGACAGATGCAGGCTGTGGCTACCTGCTGTTGAAATTTTTCAAACCGCCCATATGGCCTTCAACTTGGCTTAACGACTACCATGTTACTGGCAACCGGGACCAAAGGCTTAACGTGCCTTTCGATGCATGAAAATGCATGCAAATGTAAATGCCACAAAGTGGTCACCCATCCGTGACCAGCCATAGTGAAAGTTGTTTAACGCTGTGATCGTATACAGAACATTGAGTCAGCGGAGCCACGAGCTTCTATATTAATAAAGTTTTAAAAATGCCTTTTAAAGAAACAATGAAGTTCGAAAATTAAATAACATAACTTGCACGAAATAATGAAACAAAGCAACATAATAGTGCACCAAGAAAGTCAGGCTATCATAGAAACTTGAAACAAATTATTATGACATTAATTGGTACGAGGACTTAGTACAGCAACACTAAGCTAACTCTTTGTACTACTCTTAACATTAAATAGCTGATTTAGATTTATATCAGAATTGTGTTTTCTATGTATAATATGTATGTATTTAGAAATATATAGGTATGTTTATCAGTTGTCTAGATCGCATAACACAAGCTTATATTAGTTTATTTTGAGCTAGACGGCGCTGTGTAAAAAAATGTCCCACAATATATAAGAAAGATCTCATTTAACTTAAAAAGTAGTGATTACTGGCGATAAAAAAAACTAACTAACTCACTATCTTCCCGCTGTATCCATGATGGGGTAGTCAGAGAGGACAATTCGGCAGATTAAAAAAAAAACTAAAAAAAAAACTAACTATCTTCACGCTGTATCCCTGACGGGGTAGTCAGAGAGGACAGATCGCCAGGCTTCGCGATCCATGCATACTTCTTTCGCTTCTTTGAGATTCATCAATCGCTTCATACACGCACGTCTGGGTATCCGAGTACTTTTGACCTTTCCGTTTTTGAGCAATCTGCTCACGTGGTCTTCATATGTAAGTCTCGGCCTTCCCTGACTCCTTCTACCCTCTACTTTTGAACAATATATATTCTTCGTCAATCGTTCCTCACTCATTCGTTGGACGTGTCCAAACCAACGGAGCACGCCCTTTTCCAGCTTAACGCTGACACTTTCATTCAAACCTGCCATATTGCGTATCACTTCGTTACGTATTCGGTCGGCCAAGGTAACGCCGCACAATTTTCGAAGTGATCGCATCTCCACAGCATTCAATTTACTTTCATGCATCTGCTGACATACCCAGGTTTCACTACCGTAAAGCAAAGTTGGCACTAGCACTGCGTTATGAATCGCCATTCGTGCTTCTTTTACGATGCTTTGTCGCTTTACTAACTGGGACAAAGCACCGTTAACTTTGTTTCCGGCAGCTACTCGCCGTTCTACATCCGAATCACATCTTCCATCCGCGCTAAACATACTTCCTAAATACACAATTTCATTCACTTGCTCTAGACGTTCCTGGTTTACCCTAATCTCGCATTTAGTTCTTACGTCACCTCTTTCAAATACTAGAACCTTAGTTTTACTTGCATTCAAGCGGAGACCCTTACTTTCACACCCCTCTTTCATATTAGTGACTAATGCCTGTAGGTCGGCTTCTGATGAGGCCATGAGCACCGCATCATCAGCGTACAGCAGACAGTTTACTGTAAAGTCACCCAAATTCACACCCATATTAAAATCTTTCAACTTCTGCAGGCAACTGTCCAGATACACTATGAACAGCCAGGCGGACATGACACATCCCTGTTTGACGCCTGTACAGACATCAAAAAGAGGTGACACATCCCCCCCTACTCGCACGCAAGCCTTACAGTCCCTATAAAGCGACTGTATTGCCCGCAGTAGCGAGCCGTCCACACCATATCCTGGCAGCAAGTCCCACAGCGTTTCTCTCACAACGTTATCAAATGCTTTCTCTAGATCCACAAAAGCGCAGAAAACCTTCTGGCTAAGAGCCAGAAACTTTTCCGCGATCATGCGGAGAGAAAACACTTGATCCATGCAACCTCTTCCACGTCTGAATCCGCATTGAGCCTCCCATAAATACCTTTCAGACTTTTCTTGCATTCGTGCCGTTATAACCTTTGCATACACCTTACTAGCTAAGCTGACCAAGCTGATCGCCCTGTAGCTGGAGCAGTTTAGGCGCGAGCCTTTCCCTTTGTAAATAGGTACTACAACTGCTACTCGCCAGTCATCTGGGACCTCACCCGTCCGCCAGCACAAGTTGCATAACAGACATAGTGTGTCCCAGACACGCGACCCACCGTACTTGATCATCTCAGCAGTAACTCTGTCTTTTCCCGCAGTGTTACCACATTTCATACTTCTTATCGCTTGTTCTATTTCTTTCATACTAATGACTTCAATGACATCGGGATCCGGAGCATCGAAGTGAGCTCCACTTCCCGATGTGGCATCTCTGTCTTTTCTTGCATACATCTTTCCATAATATTCACTCCATCTCTGCAGGACGTCACTTTGGTCTGTTAGGACGTCATTGTTAACACTAAGCACTTTATTCATACTGCAGATTGCCGAACAACTCCGGGTCTTGCCTACCTCTTTCCAGAAGAGCTTGGCATTATCCCGGAAATTGGACGACAACCTTTCATCCGCTTTCATTCTGCACCTTTCACGTGCTTCTTCTATCAGTGCCTTCGTGTTAACTTTCTGCAGCTTGTATCTCTCTTTCATATTAAAATCATTCCGCGAGGCTAAGTAGTCCAGCCATGCTTTCTTCTTCATTCGAACTGCTTCTTTCACTTCCTCATTCCACCATGCATCACGCTTATTACTACTGCCTCTTTTCGTTTCTCCACACACTTCCACAGCGGCATTTATCATACTGTCCCTAAGGTTCTGCCATACACTTTCCACATTCTCACTGCTTACATTGACGTCGCCAAGCTTTTCGGCTACCCTTTCAATATATTTATCCCTAATGGATGCATCCTGCAGCTTCCAGCTTTTGATGCTATAAGTCGGCTCAGGTTCAGGACACTCGGTACGATGACGCCAACCCGCGAACAGACCCCTAATCCTAGTTATGACTAGGTAGTGGTCTGATCCCAGCTCAGCGCCTCGATAAACCCTTGTGTCCATCACCTGTTTACGGAGCCGACTATCCATTAGGAATAGATCTATCATGCTTCTCTTTGACTTACATCTCCGCGTATACATATGAATTTGTTTGTGGTTGAACATTGTGTTCGCCACAAACAAATCCTTTTCCTTACAAAATGCCAGTATTAGCTTGCCAGCGTCGTTCACCCTTTTATCCCCATACTTCCCGAGTACCGACTCAAAACCATCGCGATCGGTACCCACCCATCCATTCAAGTCTCCACATACTATAAGTCTTTCATTTCCTTCTATCACATAAGAAAAAAACAATAATGAAAATATAATAAATAATTACGTTGAAGTACTTTAGCTACAAATTGTTTGTCAGGGGTCCCAATTGGGGCCCAAGTGAGCTTACTTGCTAGCGGTGCACCTGCGGACGGACAGGACAACGACGCATCCGCCCATATAAGGTTAGGAGGTCGGACAACAGTCGTTTCCAATAATACCGAAATTTTTAAACCAAAGGATAACTGCTTTTAAGTAAAATAAAAGTAGACCCCAGGGTCTCCATTCTGGCTTGGAAGTGTATCTCGTCGGGGTCACCAATGTTGGGGTTACAAATGTGCGATACTTCTATGTCGGCAGGAAATAATATGCAGATCCATTTCTTCATGAAATATATCCATAGCGTGCGGGGAGACGACTGCTGCGCATAACATATGCTAGTGCATATAACATTTATAATTTCATTCATTTATCAGCAGTGTGTCCCTTCAGAAGCAACTGGGAAAATATTTAAAAGAAGGAGACTCTAGGTAGATATTTAAAAAAAAAATTGTAAAATATACTTAGATCTGCATTTTCAACTAAGATCGTAAGAGCGAGTAACAAAAAAACTTCACCAAATGAAATACCTTATTTTTTTCTATATTTATTGCAGTGAACATAGTGAACAATTCTACCGCGGTTAATTTGCCACAAATTGTTGGTCAAGTGAAGTTTTTCATAATTAGCTTTAAGAAGAAAACTACTTACTTCGATAGTTCGCTAGGTTCCACAGTCGCGCTGACTTCGTCCGTGAAGTTTAAAATGTCTTCTGCCATTTCGCTGTTTCTAGAACAATACACATTAATTATTGGTTAAATCTTTCAAAAATAAAACAATACAATGTAGTATGGGACAGAACATGATTTAAACTCGTTGCAAATCTAAATAATCAAGTCATGAGGTACCAATCTGTAAATGCTCATACATTTTCTATGAAACTGTTATTTAACAAACGACTATTCTTTCATAGGATAATCCTGTAAACTTATAAGTATATATACATGCATACATAAATTTTATCACGCCTATAGGCGCTGTATATATAGGAGCTATAGCTCCGCAGGGAGATTTCGAGTTTAGTCACCACTGCCTCGGTGGCGCAGTGGTGACTGCCGAGCTGAGGTCCCGGGTTCGGAGTTTGGATGTTTTCTATGTATAATATGTATGTATTTAGAAATATATATATAAATATATCAGTTGTCTAGACCCTATAGTACAAGCTTATAGCTTAGTTTAGGCTAGATGGCGCTTTGTAAAAAGTGTCCTACAATATTTATTTATTTGACTGCCCACAGATCACCCCCTTGGAGTTAATCTATGTGACTGCCGCTGTGGCGCGGTGGGAGTGTATCCAACTGCTATGCAAGAGGTCGTGGATTCGATTCCCACCTAGGATAAAACTTTGTGTGATGAGCACGATGGTTGATCCTGTATCTGAGTGTTATTTATCTATAATATGTATGGATTTAGAAATATATAAGTATGTTTATCAGTTATCTGGTTACCATAGTATACGCTCTGCTTAGTTTTGAAACAGATGGCGTTGTGTGAGTTATCCCAACGATATTCATTTATTTATTTATTTCTTGTACAGTTAGTATAGTATATCATAAGAACAATATAAAACTTGTTGAGATAACCTACTTAAAGCCTGAAAAATTGTAGCTGGTGACTTCACTATAAAAATTGGACAATCGCAAGTTAGACTCGCCCGCCGAGAATTCCCTAAAAACGCGTTCTTTGCTTTTTTTTACGTTAAATAAAATAAATAAATAAATATTGTGGGACACTCTTCACACAGCGCCATCTAGCCCAAAGTAAGCTAATATTAGCTTGTGTTATGGGATCTAGATAACTGATAAACATACTTATATATTTCTAAATACATACATATTATACATAGGAAACACCCAAACTCCGAAACACACATTTGTGGATCACACAAATATTTGTTCCGACCCGGGAATCGAACCCGGGACCTCTTGCGTAGCAGTCGGATACACTCCCACCGCGCCACAGAGGCAGTCAAAGTCACGTTATCTTATTAGTTTGATTTTTTCACAGCGTCAAGAAACCGTAGACCTGAGTTTTAATTTCAACTCGATATCTTCACCCTTTCTCAAAAATAATAAATAGAATCTTGACAGACAGGCGGACCGACAACAAAGTGTCCGTGTGTTCCGTTTATTTTCCTTTTGTGTTACGGAACCCTTAAAATGAACTACTCTTATTAATAAAAATGACTTATTCTTACTTTACTCCACTCTTACTCTTTGACTAGTTACTCCTAGATTAGCCAAGGAGTAACGATATGTTTACTACGTTATTAAAAAACAGAGAGTGAGGTCCGACTTACAAAGCATTCCTTACTCCAGCATTAGTGCTTATGTAATGGCAACATTTCAATAATAAACTGAGAAGAATCTTATAACCCATTTACATTCTCGCGCGAGTCATGAGACGAGCTTCGAGTCGAACCGCGAGTGTAAACGCACTATTTTGGTACATTTTTATTCTAGCTCGCGGCTCGTCTCGCAGCTCGTCTCGTGGCTCGCGCGTGAGTCTAAATGGGGTATACGGAAAAGTTTATACAATATTCTCTCGCGCTAGCTAGGCATTAACAATTTAGTCATGCGGCACTATGCTTCACATTACTGAGGCCGCAGGCAAATTTCAATTAACCTACACAATTGCGATTAGGTCAATTTATGACCTGATGTCGTAATGATTCACTGAATAAACGGACATACGGCAATCCTAACATCAGTAAATGTAATGCACCGTGATACCGCAGTATTGTTTATTGTTCTTTTATACCACTTCGGTGGCAGACAAGCATACAGCCACCTGATGGGAAATGGTCACCGTAGCCTATGGACGAGTGCAACACCAGAGGTGCAGTACTCGCGTTGCTGATTGCTGCCTAAAATAAACCTTATATAGTATACAGTTTTGCCTAAGTAAGTACACACCATCAGTTATGCTATTTGTTTGGATAAAGCTTGCAGTCCCAATAAGTACATCAAACTTTTTTTTTAACTAGTAAATAACTATTGATGAGAAACCTTCTGTATGAAAGTTATTCAAAGTATACTTTGCGTTGTCAGCTAGTTAGATCACATTAACCTGTTTTTCCCGATTTCAAAGGCATGTCTATACAGGTAATTAAAATTGAAGAGTCTGTTTGTAATACCAAATTTACAGCTTTTCATGAAATGCATGTACAGTACTTACCTACATAAAAAATAATGTGTTTAAAAGTTTTGTTGTTGGAAAAATAAATAGTTTTTACCTTTGGATCACGTTTTAAGCGAATAAAAAAAGAAATGAAATAAAGTAAAAAAACATTAATAAGAGTAAACTTATCAGAAAATTAGTAAACCTCTAACTTAATAGTATCGACCACTAATTGAGCATCTATTCTGCACAAAATGAGATTACATTTAAATATTGTGGTTTGTGATTAACTGACCGTATGATCTTGACGGATATGAACCAATTTATCAACGGTTCATGTTTACGGTATTTTTGTTGTGTGTCCATTGAAACGCGACGATCCACGCATGATGGACTGGGATGGGCGCTCAGCGTGACCTCAACGTCGTCAGCACCAAACACGACAAAATGCGATAATCCATTATCATTTGCGTGTAGGAGCACATTTACTGGTTATTTTCATCAAAATTTTGTTACTTTATAACATATTAACATGGATTATGTTTTATTTGTTTAGAAAAGATCATGACCTTGTTCAGCAACTTCTCATTACTGAAAACGGGAGCTCATAGATTATGTTAGATAATACGGCAAAGATATAATTTAATGTCTTTAATTTGTATGTATTTCAACTAGGTGAAAAATTAACATGCCAAGATTATTATTATTATTAATTACTTAGAATACTTAGATCGCCCATTAATACAAGTTACTTTACTGTTCATAATAGTTTTGATTAATATGAAATTAAACCACATCTGATATACATTACAACAAAATGACAACCGTTGTGTACCTACTTCGTTAGGTACTAAATAGATATATAAACAACAATAACTCATTTATTGCAAGGATACCGAGTTGGCATTAATATTTGCAAGGATAATTTTGAAAAGTCTGATTTTTTGGTCTGAACTTACTAAAACATTGCATTTTAATCCGGTCATGCAATTTTGTTAAAAAGGGGTACGAAGGTTACGCTTTTTTCCTTTTATTGTCACTCTGAGACTTCACAATTATGACCACGGTCAAGGAACACGTCTCAGTACCGTAAGAGATCACCGGCAAAACGTTGGTCAAGAGCCAACATATGAAGTTTTTAGTATAAATAGATTTATTATTTTTATATTCTGTTTTGAACAGACGGGCCTGCTGACTCAGTGTTCTGTAAACGATCACTCCGTTAAGCAACTTTCGCTATGGCTGGTCACGGATGAATGAAACTCTTTCTCGACATTTGACTTAGCTAGCCTAGCAGTTGTTCATATTTATCAATGAAATTATTTTTCTTATTAACTTAACCTCAACCGTTGTCAACAGGTGCATTAACTTCCAGGTAAAGCCGGCATCGTACACAAACATTCATTATGTCTATGCCTTATTTTGATTTTCTTCCTTTGTATCTCTTGTAAATTATTAAGTTTAAGTTAAGAACGTTTATTTTAGCTTATAAAAGGAAAGTGTAATAGTATAATTAACACGGACTTAGCATTTATTCTACAATTGAATGACCGGAACGCCAATTTGAACCACTTAACACTCCGAGCAAGTTCAATTTAATGTATTCACTTAACTGTTAGAAGTATCATAGCACATTAGTTTCTATGTCTGTTTTGAAAATAGAATCATCTTTCTATTTTAAAATTTGAAATAAAAGTTTAGAATATAAATAAAATTGATCCTATACCTACCTACTTTCAAGAAGCACAAAAAATAAATCACATATAGAAATTAGATCCGCTTATTGCATGAACGAATTTCATTTCAGGTCGGTACGTAATTCTTTTTTTTTTCCATTATATCATCCACAGGACCTCGTCTGTTGGTCAACAGGTGCACAACTTCCAGGTAAAGCCGGCATCGTACACAAATATTCATTATATCTATGCCTTATTTTGATTTTCATTCTTTGTATCTCTTGTACATTTTTAACTTCAATAATAGAACGCTTATTTTAGCTTACAAATGGAAAGTTTAATAGTGTATTTAACACGGACTTAGCATTTATTCTACAATTGAATGCCCGGTACGCCAATTTAAACCACTTAACACTACGAGCAAGTTCAAGTTAAGGTACACACTCAACTGTTAGAATTTCGTTGCACATTAGTTTCTATGTCTATTTTATTTTATTAACTGCCTCGATGGCGCAGTAGTAGTGTGTGCGACACCGCGCTGAGGTCCCGGGTTTGGTTCCCGGGTCGGATAAAATATTTGTGTGATATGCAAATGTTGATTTCAGAGTTTGGGTGTTTCCTATGTAAATATGTATGAATTAAGAAATTTATAAGAATGTATATCAGTTGTCTAGATCCCATAGTACAGCTTATAGCTTAGTTTGGGCTAGGTGGCGCTGTGTAAAAAGTGTCCCACAATATTTATATGCTGTTTTGAAATAGAAAACAGTTTGGAATATAAATTTATCCTATACCTACCGACTTTCAAAAAGCACAAGAAATAAATCGTGGGTAAAGCTGTTGGTGTAAAATATAATCCAATATTTCATGTTACATATTGGAGGATATTAAACAACTTTTAGTACCATATGACTGTAAATTGCCATTATAAATAATGGGAAATGTTGGCATTTAATGCGTTTTATTCATAATTTTAAGATCCATTTTATTATACTGTATTTGAGAGTAAATTTAACACAATATCATTTAGCGACATATCCTTGAATCTCGTGGCTTTGCCTGTGACATACTTTAAACCCCAATCGCATCTATTTAATCTCGTCCCTTATTACTTTTACAATAACTTATTTATGATTACTGCTCAGCTCTCCTGGTTAGTAGCGTGATGTTATATAGCCTATAAGCCTTTCTCGATTAATGAACTATCGAAAACAGTAATATTTTTTCAATTCGAACCAAAATTTCCTGAGAATAGCGCGTTCAACTAAACAAACAAACAAATAAACTTTTCAGCTTTATATATTAGTACAGAAGTATAGATATAATAGATGAATACATAGATATTGTCACGCCTTTATCCCCAAAGGGGTAGGTAGAGGCATACTATACGCCCACATTTCACCGTATGCATTTTTGTCCTACGTATCAATCAGGTGGAGAAGCCCATTGTCATAGACATGATACCATGCAAAAAAAAATTGGAGACCACTTAGGAGGTTAAAAGCTTTAATATTTCCCTACTAAAAGTAGAACAGTAAGTTGGAGAAAAAGGAAATGCTAATGAAGTACAGAAGCTTCCAGATCGTTTTATAGTTAATTCATTGTAATTTTAACCCCCGACGCAAAAAGTGTGTGTGTGTGTGTCTGTGGCATCGTAGTTCTCTTTGTTCATTTCAAAGCCGGTTTCCTGGGGGAAGTTCTAAGCTATGTTTGGTTAATATCTGTCGAGCAATATATAGAGTATCAGCTCTTTTCCAAAATTACATAAGGCATTTTTGGCGTATACTCTATTAAGTGCTTCACGCGTACCAGTATTATTGTTAAATGACAATTAATTGATAACTTCGACCTGATGCTGCGACCATAATGGTTTCCAGAGAACCAGACTCTTCGAAAACTCTCAGCAGAGATATCGTATTTGGGTTCAATAGAACTTTTTAAAGGTGGTTCCTTTAACTATAAATATTAGCGTAGGAGATTTTATAAAAATTTTTAGTTATTGTTGTTAGCTATTTCTTAACAGAGATCAAACTATCTTCACGCTGTATCCCTGACGGGGTAGTCAGAGAGGGCAGATCGCTAGGCTTCACGATCCATGCATACTTCTTTAGCTTCTTCAAGATTCATCAATCGCTTCATACACGCACGTCTGGGTATCCGGGTACTTTTGACCTTTCCGTTTTTGAGCAATCTGCTCACGTGGTCTTCATATGTAAGCCTCGGCCTACCCTAACTCCTTCTACCCTCTACTTTCGCACAATAAATATTCTTCGTCAATCGTTCCTCACTCATTCGACCTAAGATAAGATATTAGAATATCTCATTCCGCAGTTGACAAAACAAACAAATGATTGTGAAAACAAAGGGACTTTATTGCCAGCTATTTTCAGGGCATAGACGACAACATGATAAAGGAGTTACGGGTTGCACACTTAGTTGAGGTCCTTACTTAGTTGTGGGTGGCAATGGCAAATATATAAAACATGATACAATAGAGAATAAGGCCTACCTAGTACGTAAGCACTTACACAAGGCTGCAATAACAAAACATACTTAAGCAAAATTTGCCACTTTATCCTTAAATACTAGTAAAACTTTATAATTAGAATATCATTTTATTGTTAGAATAATATAACTTTATTATTAGAATATTAGAAGCACTCGTGGTCCCGCGGACTCAGGGTTCTGAAAACGATCACTGCGTTAAGCTTATTTCGCTATGGCTGGTCACGGATGGGCGACCACTTTGTAACATTTACATTTGCGAGCGTTTCCGTGCTTCGGAACGCACGTTAAGCCGTTGGTCCCGGTTGCCAGTAACATGGCAGTCGTTAAGTCAAGTTATGTATGCCTTATGGTAAAAATTTTAACAGCAACATTTTAACTGTCTATTTCAACACGGCAATGGGCTCACCACCTATTACGTGAGACAGGAATACGCATGGTGAAAAATGGGTATATATTATGCCTCTGCCACCCCTTCGTGGATAAAGCGTGATAGATAAATAAAAATGAACTTTATTATCTTAAGCACTCAAAATCTTTTTAAAATCATCTAAACAAGCAGTAAAAGATCTAATGTAGGTTGTCTAACAATCATACATCTTCGGCACTTTAGAACTCAGTGAGTTCTAATTGCACCACCTACAAGTACTTACAAGTAATAACGTTAGAGGTACATACATTTATGGTGCTTAGAACTACAAATTCTTGTCACTTTACAATATCATCTTCTTCATCCAGTTCAGCCTCCGAACCAATACCAAAAATAATAAATAAAGTCTAAAGTCTAATTTTATCGACTGGTAAAAACAGCTATGATTTTCCTTTTTTTGTTAAAGACGATGTTTGAATGCGTTTCCTGAAAAACAAGTCCTAAGTGTTCAAAGATTCGGTGCACTAACTAACAGGTGTATTCATACTTATTTTTTTAAGTTGGGATAACTCACACAACGCCATCTGATTCCAAACTTAGCAGTTCTTGTACTCTGGTACTATGGTAACCAGATAACTGATAAACATACTTAATATTTCTAAGTACATACATATTATAGATAAATATCACGATCTACATCATCGAACTCACGACAAATATCATCGAACTCACGACCTCTTGCGTAGCAGTCGGATACCCTCCTACCGCGCCACAGAGGCAGTCAAGCATAAAATCATAGCAATAAATGTAAAGAAATGTGTCCGAAATTGTGAAAACAGTGGTGTAGTAGCGGTTCTATTTTGAGAAGTGAAGCCAATATTTGAATGTCTATTAAGAGTAAATGAGTTACATCCTACTCAGACGTTCGCATATGCTAATTACAGTAGGCGTTCTTAGCGTAAATTATGACAATTAAATACGGTAATTCTGACACCGTTATGTCTTTTTGTCGACACCTAAAAATGGAAGAATTGTTATTTTATCATCATAATCGCTTGTATTTTAGGTATGGTTCTTTGCCTCCTCAAATTCCTGAATTAATACCTAAATTGCAAGATGAGTGCAAGAGTTTCTCTTTGGAATTCCAGCCATTTGCCGAGGAAGGGTATAGTCAGGTATCTTGACATTATAGACATCTAGTGTAGACATGATGAAGTATAGCTCAAAAATTTACTGAACACAAAACTTTGCTACTTCTTTGGCATTATTCTAATTAAACGCAATTACGTGATTATGGCGCAAACAATTGATGTGACTATCGCCCAATAGGAACTCATGCAATTTCAGTTGGACCACAGCACGCAAGAGTTTCACTTAAGACAACTCTTCAGGGTCCTTATGTAAAAAGTTTTTACTAATCGCACATTCGAGTTTAAATACCAACCCATTTTATAGTTTTCATGCCATATTTTAATAATTCACAGGTGGCAGGCAAGCATACGGCCCACCTGATGGAAAGTGATCACTGTAACCTATGGACGTTTGCAATACCAGAGTTGAAGAACTCGCGCAGCGGACCCTTTAAAAATCTTTTTGGAGAACCCCATACTGTAGACCTTCGCGAAAACACAGGCAGGGAGCTCGTTCCACTATCTAAGCGTACGCGGAATAAATCCTCTATCGGACCGTATGCGAGCGCTTCGGACTTTGCGTCCCAAGTGTGATGGTGAATGAATTATAAAAATCTGCCGTAAGCAAACGTTACTATAGCTTAAATTTTTAATAAAGTGGAATAAGACATTTGGATTCGAGAAGGGGATTGAACCTTTGTCTAACTTAGGTAATGTTCTAGCTACCTGAAGTACCCGAACCGTATCGAATCAAGTTGAAAAAGTTGTCTTTTTCCACTTTATTGAAAATTTATTTTTTTGCTTTAAAAATTTATCGTTATTATAGCTATCTACAATGCTACAAACACTTGGACTGCCTCTGTGGCGCGGTGGGAGTGCATCCGACTGCTACGCAAGAGGTCGTGGGTTCGATTCCTACCCAGGATAAAACATTGTGTGATGAGCACGATGGTTTATTCTGTGTCTGGGTGTTATTTATCTATAATATGTATGTATTTAGAAATATATAAGTATGTTTATCAGTTATCTGGTTACTATAGTACAAACTCTGCTTAGTTTGGAATCAGATGGCGTTGTGTGAGTTGTCTCAACCATATTGTTATATTTATTATTTAATTATGCTTGTATTTGGTTAAAAAAGCACTATCTCAGTTTATCAATTAATACATTAGTTTGTGCACTACGCAAATGTAACTGAAAAGGTTTTGATTATTTTTCGTTAAAATCTGATCATTTTGATCCCTGATTCTGTTACGCGTATTATTGCGGTATAGTATAAGCTTACATATTATAAATAAATATCCATCACGCCTTATCCCCGAAGGGGTGGCAGAGGCATATTATATGCCCACTTTTCACCGTGTGGATTCCTGTCCCACGTAATAGGTGGTGAGCCCATTGCCGTGTTGAAAATAGACAGACGCAGGTTGTGGCTACCTGCTGTTGAAATTTTTCATGCCGCCCATAAGGCATTCAACCAGGCTTAACGACTGCCATTTTACTGGCAACCGGGACCAACGGCTTAACGTGCCTTCCGAAGCACGGAAACGCTCGCAAATGTAAATGCCACAAAGTGGTCACCCATCCGACGACCAGCCATAGTGAAAGTTGCGTACCTCAGTGATCGTTTACCGAACTCTGAGACCGCGGGGCCACGAGCGCTTCTATACATATTATAGATTTATTTATTATATTTATTTATTATTTATTATTATAGATTTATATTATAAATGCAGCGCTTACTACTAAAGCTTGTCGCAACTCTAAGCTAAAAGAAAATACTTTCAAACTTTTCACAAGTATTTTTGTCATTAATTTGTACCACTATAGTGGAATTATAAAAGTACAGGAAGCAGTTGCTTTGTCTACAGGACCTATCGAAGTTTTAATTAAAAAAGTGTCGCAGAAAAACGATAGTTTTTAGAAGTGAAGCCATTATACAGCTATATTCTGAGCACAGGGCGACGGTGACGTTGAAACAAAGTTGTTATGAATGTAAAAGACTGTAAAAGTCTTTTATTAAACGATAGAGAAATCGATGCTTGGCACGAGTTTTCATTGAATATCGCTTACAAATAATGACAAAAATTTACGAAAGTGACACACTTGTAAGTTATATTCTAACTAAAATATTTTGAACCGCTCGTGGTCCCGCTGACTCAGTGTTCTGTAAACGATGACTGCTTTAAGCAACTTACGCTATGGCTGGTCACTGATGGGTCCAATTATTGGCATTTACATTTGCTAGCGTTTCGTGCTTCGGAAGGCACGTTATGCCGTTGGTCCCGGTTGCCAGTAACATGGCAGTCATTAAGCCAAGTTGAAGGCCTTATAAGCAGTTTGAAAACGTAAACAAAGCTATCCAAATTCACACATCATTAGTAGCTGCATTATGTCGTTGCTTAGTATATAGACCTAAATTCTCCACAAGATCGTGGGCAATGCAGTGGCAATTAACCAATTTAGGCGACAATGAATGAATTATGTCCTTTGTCTTCAATAGAGGAAACACCCACGCGACGTGTTCATTTAAACTAAAGAAGTTATGACGGATAACTGTCCGTTTCACCTACATACAGCTTATGTAGAAAATCTCCATCACAAATTACCATTGTTCTTGTTGCATTTAAAGCCTTTATTTTGATGCCGGCGACAGTTTTCTACAGTTCATTACAGATATTGTTAGAAGTTGCCTCCCTTGCCCCATAAATACAATCCAATTTTTGTTTTTTTTTTGCTTTACTCTGATCAATGTTAATGTGTAAATGATATGTGTTTTATTTTTATAATGGTATTACATCTGGTTAAAGAGTGTAAAGAGTAAGATATGGTGGTATGTATAATGTACTCTCAGATCGTACACAAAATTTGTACATGTGGTGTTAACCTGTAAATAATTAGTGCATTTATAAATGTGTTTATTGTAAGCTTGTTATTCATTGTATTAGTAGACGAAAGCTAAAGAGTTTGTTTATTTATTTGGTTGAACGCGCCAGTCTCAGGAACTAGTGGTCGGATTTAAAAAATATTTTTGTGTTAGATAGCCCATTTATCTAGGAAGGCTATAGGCTATATATCACCACGCTATTACCCTAAAAATTTTTATGCGTTATTATAGAATTTATAAGCGACGGGATTAAAAAGGTGTGACGTGAGTACGAACTATGCCACGGGCGAAGCTGGAGTCATCTAGTGTAGATATAATCAGCGGATATCAATATTGATAAAAAGTGAAAAAGGCGCCTTGCTGCTTGCGTGAGCATCTGCGTCTCTCGCGTCTTGAGTTGTTTCCGTTAGTTGTGGTATTACTCAGTGTTTTGTCCGTTAACTTATTGTTCTATAAACGATCACTGCGTTAACGTTAAGCAACTTTCGCTATTGCTGGTCCTTGGATGGGTGACCACTTTGTGGCATTTACTTTGGCGAGCGTTTCCGTGTTTGGGAAAGAATTTTAAGCTGTTGGTTCCGGTTGCCTGTAAAATAGCAGTCGTTAATCCCAGTTGAAAGCCTAATGGGCGGCTTGAAAAATTTCAACAGCAGGTCGCCACAGCATGTCCCTGTCCATTTCAACACGGCTATGGGCTCACCACTTGTTTACCTAAGACAAAAAAATGCATACAGTAGAATGTGGACGTATAGTACGCCTCTGCCTATCCCTTAGGGGATAAAGGCATGACAATATGTATGTATAAATGTATGTTCTGTTCTAGTATTCAAAGGAATTCTCCAAATAACCGACAAGATACAAGGCAACGACCGGTTCGTAGGTTGCGTGTTCGGGCTCATAGTCAAGTACTAGCTACACGAATTATCACCTTGTAACATGTTACGTTACGGCCTTTAAATGCGGTCAGTATTACTTAAATTATGTGGGCTATGTCCCTACAAACTACGGTTTCCAATAATACTTTATCAAAGAATAAAATACTTTGCTACTATATGGTTGAAATAACAACACTTTAACATGACACTTACATGACAATATTACCACAGATAATATAATATAATTCTTATAATATTACCAAGATAAATATTGGTACGTACATTTATTATGAGATATGCGTATACTTTGTATTAAATAAATACAATCACTTTTCTTTTTTCACCTTTTTAGTTGTATGAAAGTTCTAATTATTTTCTAGGCACCATGTTTTAATGTATACTCTTTACTACTAATAACTTTTTGTAGTATATTTAAAAAAAAATAGGAAAATTCTAATTGCTAAATGTCACTTTTGGCGGGAAGAGTGACAAGTGCGGACGCTTGCTGTATCATATTTTCTAAAACTAGTGCATTTATCTTGTTTTATGTGCGGGAGTGGTGGTTTATTGGACATAAAAGTTGTGTTAACGTGCTATAGTGAAAGACAATGATTTATATGCAGTGAAATGCTATTTTCTCTCTTGCCGCGAAAAGTCCACTTAAAACCTCAGTATAAGAATCACCATTATACTAAGGGGAAGGACCAGGACCTAGGTCTGAGGACACGACATCGACAGAGACTGGACAGGACTAATTAGAAGATAAGATTGAAGAAATAAAAAAGAAAGAAAGAAAAAAATATAGAAAATAAGATTTGGCTAAAAGGTCTTTATAACCAGGCCATAAAATTATTATAAAAAAAATTGGAAAACCTAAAAGTGCACGCCTCACACGCTTTTATTATATTATAAAAAAAATAGAATTACAAGCTTACAAACTTTGCTATGAATTATCGCGTAGGGGTTATGAAATAAATAAAGTAAAGATAACAATGAATCCACATCGAATTAGACCGTGAAAAGTGAAAGGGTTCTATTCCTAATTATACTGAAGCGTACGAGAAAAAAAGGGTCGGTTAGTAAAGTATTTTGGTCGTTATCGTGTTAACAAGAAAATAATCCGTAACATACAGACACACGGACGTCCAAGACAGAACTTTTTTAAACAGTTTTTTAACTAGTTTAAATTACAAAAATGGCATCAAAAATATCATGAGTGTTAAAAATAGTGTTTTTTCTTGATATGTGTGTGTATATATTATTTTACTAGTGCAATATATGATAAATAGATACATTCTAAGTTTGAAAAATCAGATGTTTTGCGCGAAGTGACAGTAGTACCCAGTACCCACCTCAACGCTTCGCTTATGAGGCGAGCAAAAAAATTAAAAAAAAATTGCTAAGTATCTTTGAGCTTAGCTATGAGTAGAAAAACGGATTGGCGAATGAACTAAACTATAATTTCTTGTTCACTACGTAATCGTAAAATATGCAAGTCTAACTAAAACTGATCCAATAGATTAATAACTAGTGAATTATCATTTGGTTCACTGTAAATATGCTATCACAGAACAAACCTTAAACAAACTCATGTATATTATGTTAGGCAGTGCTTCATGTGTTACTGTGTCACTTACCTACGCTTTACCCGTTTCCGTCACTTAGTACGCAGTGTCTCCTTTTTTCCTTTTTAATCGATCTGTAATAGAAAGAGAAAAGTACCTTTGCAATAATGTAAAAAAAACCCTCAAAACATGTCTGCATCACAGAGATAGCATAATACTACATTGTCTATTTTAATAAATTTGATTATCCTGCAGTTTGTCCACATTGTTCGATACCTAGCTACTGAATGGCATATGAAAATGAGATAGCATTCTCTTTACATATAGTACGTGCTCAAACAAGATATCAAACATCCGTCAGTTGATTTTTAAGACATTAAATTTAAAATAATATTTTCATTTTTACATTCCCAGGGTAATAATTATGTTAATAAAATTAGTATAGAAAAATATCCGCTGGCTAACTATATTAATAGAAAATATCTTTACTTATTGCAATTAATATATCTTGTTATGCAAATTTATTATTGCGTCATATCATTACAATTACGTTTGTAAATAGTTGCCATTGAGTTGAATTTTGGGAAAGCGTCCTTGTTATCATAAAATTAAATCTAGATACTATAATTAAAATGTAAAACCGCAAATGAGTCATATTGTAACAATTTTAAAGGTCAGAATTTTTGTAAATAGAATATGCTGTTAAAAAGGCGATTAAAGTGATGACAACGTAGTAATTTATTTTATACTTGTCACAGTATTATGTACTTACACATTCCTTTAAGCTACAGACATGAAGGTCACTAGTCGTTTTTTATTCGAATACTTTGTATCAGTATGATTGGTACCTATTAATTATGCTGATCAGTCCATTCATGGGTTTTTAAATTCTTAATATTTAAAGACATTATAATTAATAATAACTAGTGTTGTAACAATATATTTTAAGGTGCAACTTCTTTACTCTCGGTTGCTGGATATTTTTTATAGGAGTGATTTTGAAAAATCACTATTAATTTGTAGACAAAATTAAATAATGATAAATTTTTAAAGCAATTATTTGCTAAATTTCTCATAATTTTTTATTAAAGTGGAAAAAGACAATTTGATTCGAGACAGGGATTGAACCTGTGACCTTTGCCTAACCAGGGCAATGTTCTAGCCACCTGAACTACCCGAACCGTATCGAATCAAGTTGAAATTCTCCACCTTATTTATATCGTCATTTTAAGAGTATGACCAGAGCCATCTATCGAGCTAATAAACAACTCGATACCAATGAACAGTGTTACAACTATTTTTAAACATTGATGCAATGGACTCCACTCAGTATATTAATAAATTTTTAAAGCAATTATTTGCTAAATTTCTCATAATTTTTTATTAAAGTGGAAAAAGACAATTTGATTCGAGACAGGGATTGAACCTGTGACCTTTGCCTAACCAGGGCAATGTTCTAGCCACCTGAACTACCCGAACCGTATCGAATCAAGTTGAAATTCTCCACCTTATTTATATCGTCATTTTAAAAGTATGACCAGAGCCATCTATCGAGCTAATAAACAACTCGATACCAATGAACAGTGTTACAACTATTTTTAAACATTGATGCAATGGACTCCACTCAGTATATTGATAAATTTTTAAAGCAATTATTTGCTAAATTTCTCATATTTTTTTATTAAAGTGGAAAAAGACAATTTGATTCGAGACAGGGATTGAACCTGTGACCTTTGCCTAACCAGGGCAATGTTCTAGCCACCTGAACTACCCGAACCGTATCGAATCAAGTTGAAATTCTCCACCTTATTTATATCGTCATTTTATCATAGATGGCTCTGGCTCTGGTCATACTCTTAAAATGACGATATAAATAAGGTGGAGAATTTCAACTTGATTCGATACGGTTCGGGTAGTTCAGGTGGCTAGAACATTGCCCTGGTTAGGCAAAGGTCACAGGTTCAATCCCTGTCTCGAATCAAATTGTCTTTTTCCACTTTAATAATGAAAAAAAATTATGAGAAATTTAGCAAATAATTGCTTTAAAAATTTATCAATATACTGAGTGGAGTCCATTGCATCAATGTTTAAAAATAGTTGTAACACTGTTCATTGGTATCGAGTTGTTTATTAGCTCGATAGATGGCTCTGGTCATACTCTTAAAATGACGATATAAATAAGGTGGAGAATTTCAACTTGATTCGATACGGTTCGGGTAGTTCAGGTGGCTAGAACATTGCCCTGGTTAGGCAAAGGTCACAGGTTAAATCCCTGTCTCGAATCAAATTGTCTTTTTCCACTTTAATAAAAAAAAAAAAATTATGAGAAATTTAGCAAATAATTGCTTTAAAAATTTATCAATATACTGAGTGGAGTCCATTGCATCAATGTTTAAAAATAGTTGTAACACTGTTCATTGGTATCGAGTTGTTTATTAGCTCGATAGATGGCTCTGGTCATACTCTTAAAATGACGATATAAATAAGGTGGAGAATTTCAACTTGATTCGATACGGTTCGGGTAGTTCAGGTGGCTAGAACATTGCCCTGGTTAGGCAAAGGTCACAGGTTCAATCCCTGTCTCGAATCAAATTGTCTTTTTCCACTTTAATAAAAAAATATGAGAAATTTAGCAAATAATTGCTTTAAAAATTTATCAATATACTGAGTGGAGTCCATTGCATCAATGTTTAAAAATAGTTGTAACACTGTTCATTGGTATCGAGTTGTTTATTAGCTCGATAGATGGCTCTGGTCATACTCTTAAAATGACGATATAAATAAGGTGGAGAATTTCAACTTGATTCGATACGGTTCGGGTAGTTCAGGTGGCTAGAACATTGCCCTGGTTAGGCAAAGGTCACAGGTTCAATCCCTGTCTCGAATCAAATTGTCTTTTTCCACTTTAATAAAAAATTATGAGAAATTTAGCAAATAATTGCTTTAAAAATTTATCAATATACTGAGTGGAGTCCATTGCATCAATGTTTAAAAATAGTTGTAACACTGTTCATTGGTATCGAGTTGTTTATTAGCTCGATAGATGGCTCTGGTCATACTCTTAAAATGACGATATAAATAAGGTGGAGAATTTCAACTTGATTCGATACGGTTCGGGTAGTTCAGGTGGCTAGAACATTGCCCTGGTTAGGCAAAGGTCACAGGTTAAATCCCTGTCTCGAATCAAATTGTCTTTTTCCACTTTAATAAAAAAAAAAAATTATGAGAAATTTAGCAAATAATTGCTTTAAAAATTTATCAATATACTGAGTGGAGTCCATTGCATCAATGTTTAAAAATAGTTGTAACACTGTTCATTGGTATCGAGTTGTTTATTAGCTCGATAGATGGCTCTGGTCATACTCTTAAAATGACGATATAAATAAGGTGGAGAATTTCAACTTGATTCGATACGGTTCGGGTAGTTCAGGTGGCTAGAACATTGCCCTGGTTAGGCAAAGGTCACAGGTTCAATCCCTGTCTCGAATCAAATTGTCTTTTTCCACTTTAATAAAAAAATATGAGAAATTTAGCAAATAATTGCTTTAAAAATTTATCAATATACTGAGTGGAGTCCATTGCATCAATGTTTAAAAATAGTTGTAACACTGTTCATTGGTATCGAGTTGTTTATTAGCTCGATAGATGGCTCTGGTCATACTCTTAAAATGACGATATAAATAAGGTGGAGAATTTCAACTTGATTCGATACGGTTCGGGTAGTTCAGGTGGCTAGAACATTGCCCTGGTTAGGCAAAGGTCACAGGTTCAATCCCTGTCTCAAATCAAATTGTCTTTTTCCACCTTAATAAAAAAAAAAATTTAATAATGTTATCAAAATAAACGTTTGTTTTATATATTTGAAATTATAGAGTTTATTTATTAACAAAAGTATTTGCATACTGTTGCTATGACAACCCTTTGTTGATTTAAGAAAAGCAAAAGCGATTATGGAATATAAGTTCACAACAAAATAATTATAGTTTTTAAAAATGTATTTCCGTAACACCTGATTCAATTAGTTATAATTTCACTATTTGGGTTTTTAACTTACGCGTTCTTTAAGTTTCTGCTTTATGTATCTAAGACCTATGAAATTAGGTCCACTTTATGAGCAAGTGTGTTGAAAAGTGTCTACTACCACTCATTTTGAATTGAGAAGCGCTCGTGGCCTCGCGGTCTCAGTGTTCTGTTAACGATCACTGAGTTACGCAACTTTCACTATGATTGGTCCTCGGATGGGTAACCACTTTGTGGCATTTACATTTGCGAGCGTTTCCGTGCTTCGGAAGGCACGTTAAGCCGTTGGTCCCGGTAGCCAGTAAAGTGGCAGTCGTTAAGCCTGGTTGAAGGCCTAATGGGCGGCTTGAAAATTTCAACAGCAGGTAGCCACAACCTGCATCTGTCTATTTCAACACGGCAATGGCTCACCACCTATTACGTGGGACAGGAATCCACACGGTGAAAAGTGGGCATATAATATCCCTCTGCCACCCCTTCGGGGATAAGGCGTGATGGATATTTATTTCATTTATTTATTTATTTTGAAGTTATACTTCTTTTGGCGCGTTGCAGATGGTCACGAACAACCGACTCCCTGAGTTAGCTGATAAGTGTTTCCATGACAACTTATAACTACATTCAAAGTGGTTTTCATTCTATTGATGTTTTTTATTTCTTACTAATTTATCATTTAAATTGAATTGATCATTCTCGTTACAAACAAAAAGTTGAGGTATATGTGATGAATTCTTATAAGACTAAAGCAGTATTACTTCTAACGCGTGTATACACATACTTTTTTGTGTGGCAATCCTCATGGATGCTGACTATATCTTGATTTATTTCTTTATATACTAGAATGACATTTCTGTGTCATAATTTATTTTAAATGTTGCATGTTTGCAACCGTAGTGCCTTACTTAGTCGATTTAGTTTATGAATCGAATCACTGAACTAGTAGGAAAGAGAGTTTCAGGCATTGGTCACTAATATAAAAGAGGAGTTATAAAGTAAAGGTCTTCGCTTGAATGCAAATAAAACTAAGGTTCTAGTATTTAAAAGAGATGACGTAAGAACCAAATGCAAGATTTGGGTAAACCAGGAACGTCTAGAGCAAGTGAATGAAATTATGTATTTAGTGAGCGTGTTTGGGGCGGACGAAAGATGTGTTTGGATGTAGAACGTTGCTTTGTCTCAAAGCAACAAAGCATCGTCAAAGAAGCACGACTAGCGATTTATAACGCAGTGTAAGTGCCAACTATGCTTTTCGGTAGCGAAACCTGGGTATTTTTGACACACAATTTTCGAAGTTATCAAAAATGAGTCGGCCAAGGGGCTGACCGAATACGTAACGAAGTGATGCGCAATTTGGCAGGTTTGAATGAAAGTGTCAGCGTTAAGCTGAAAAGCTGAAAAGCTCTTTGTTTGGACACGTCCAACGAATGAGTGAGGAACGATTGACGAAGAAGATATATTGTGCGAAAGTAGAGAGTAGAAGGATTCAGGGTAGGCCGAGACTTGATTGCTCAAAAACGGAAAAGTCAAAAATACTCGGATACCCAGACATGCATGCATGAAGCGATTGATGAATCTGCAAGAAGCGAAAGAAGTATGCATGGATCGCTAAGTCTGGCGATCTATCCTCTCTGACAACCCCGTCAGCGATATAGCGTGAATATAGTTATTATTTTTGCTCTTGAACGACGATAGCACTGCGGGAGTAAACACGTCATGTCGCGAAAGAGGCGGCGTAGAGGGAGCGGGTAGTAACTCTCCAAGCCGATCCGCAGTATGTCGTCGTAAACAAATTCGATACGTTATTAGGTGACAAACGAAACAAGCGCTATTGTGCTCAAAAAAACTTATGTAGTTTTGGGAATTGGTGTTTCCACTGTTTAATATCTTAAAAGATTTAAAGAAGAATGTGATGCTGACTTCGCCGCAACGATCTTGCCATAGGCTGTCTTTTAAAGACAAGTTTGACGAGTTCACATTTTCTGCCAATTAACGCAAAGCTCACAGTATTAAAAACGTCGTTAATAAACTTCTAGTCAGAGTGTAATCCGATTTGTTGCTGATCCAGAGCGTACCTTTGTTCTCGTGCGTCACAAACAAGTAACTTGCGATGAACGAAATCGCGTATCTAAACACATATATACGCAAAATCCGAATAAAACTGCATGACATAAATTAATTAAGTTCTAAAATTTCTCATTCAATACTCCATGAATTTGCATAGACATAATTTCAAACTAATCAACTAACCACCTATTATTTTTGGCCACGGCGCTATCTTTTTATATATAAAGCGGCAACACTCCAAATGTCATTCTAGTCTATAAAGGAAAAAATCAGAGTATAAAACCCACACCTTTCTCTTCCATCTGTTTATGGCTTGGAGCCCTGGGTATGCCTTCCGACGGATGTCTCTACGGCTCCAGACTGGCTATCACTCTACAAAAATATTTGTTTGTAATAAAAGCTAAATAAATTGTCAGACAAATGTCCCTTTATTGTCTAAAATAGTACTTGTCATGAATCATCAGAAAACCAGTTACTAAGTTAACTAACATTATTAAACAACTAAAATTTTGATAAAAGTTTTGTATATAAGGCTCTTAATGTAGGCAAAAAATTTGGAGTAATAATTGACGTCTATCTGAAAAGGGCCAACAGAAATTTTTGGAGCATAGTTAGATTTTTTAACTGCTTACAAAAAGAAAAAAAAACTAAGAAGGCTTTTTACTAGACAAAGGTTTTTAAAGTTAGAACGTGCATGATTCAGACAAAGACAAAAGGTTAAAGAACGCTTAGCATAAAATGAGAATATTTCTTTCTCTTTGTGATAATTTCAAAAAGTACATTCATATTATATTTAAATTTTAAAAATGTTTGGCTACTTTTTGTAGAGGCAGGAAAGAAATTACTTGAATGTACTGAAAAATTAGAGGCCTTTTAAAAATATGCAGATTTGAAGTTACCCGGCCAGGAAGGTTATAATGAACTTTTCATAAATATATTTCGTTAAGGTAATTAAACCTGGGACCTGTGGCAAATTAAAAAGTTATTTAAATTTGATATGTTAATGTTTAAACGCACAGATACATACGTATTGTTACGTCTTTATCCCCGAAGGGGTAGGTAGAGGCATACTCAACGTGTCGTTCGAAGCACAGAAACGGTCGTAATTGTAAATGCCACAAAGTAGTCATCCATCCAAGGACTAGCCTTAGAAAAAATTGCTTAACGCAGTGATCGTCTACAGAACAGAGATATTCTCATAATATTATATTTTATGTTTTGAGTTTCCTCGTGATGTGAGGTAAACGAGGTGAAACGTCGTGAGGTGAGGTATACATAAAATATACTTATACTAGCTGACCCTCACAGCTTCGCCCGTGACATACTTCGAACTCCCGTCGCATCTATTTAATCCCGTTGTTTATAAATTATACATTAATATATGAAAATTTGCCCGATTTGTCGACATTCACGACTACTGCTCCGCTCTCCAGGGTAGTAGCGTGATGATATATAGCCTATCTTTCAACTTCGATCAAACAGCACACGCTGTGCAAATTTGATTAAAATCTGTTAAGTAGTTTGGGAGTCCATCGCGGACAAACAACGTGACACGTAATTTATATACCTAGTCAGATCATAAGTATTGTCACACAGTAAAAACTTTTCGTTTAGAATGCTGGCCACAAAAAAGTTTATTGAATTCAAATTTCGAATTGTTCATGAAAATAAAAATATATACTTTTTTGAATTTTACTCATTTTTAAATATGGAGTGGACGCTTAAAGAAGACCGTGTTGCAGTTATTGCGTTGCATCGTTGCGGTTACGCGCCAATTCAAATTTTTGACATACTGAAAAATTTTAATATAATCAAAATATTCGTTTATCGTACCATCAAACGATACAATGAAGACTCTAGTGTAGATGACAGGTCAAGAAGTGGTCGCCCTGGGTCTGTTAGGACTCCAGCAGTGATAAAAGCTGTGAAGGCGCGAATTCAAAGAAATCCCAAACGTAAGCAGTTGGCCCTTCAGATGGGGTTAAGCAGAACCACGGTGAAAAGGGTGTTAAATGAAGACTTAGGGCTTCGGTCATATCGAAGAAAAACAGGACTTCGTTTAAATGCTCGTCTAATGGACCTGAGATGGCAGAGATGCCGCGCTTTGTTGAAGCGGTACGCGGGAAAAAAATATCGGGAAATTCTTTTTTCGGATGAAAAAATTTTTACCGTAGAAGAGAGCTACAACAAACAAAATGATAAGGTGTACGCACACAGTAGTGAAGAAGCGAGCAACCGTATTCCGCGTGTCCAACGAGGTAATTTTCCACCCTCGCTCATGGTATGGTTGGAAGTTTCTTATTGGGGCTTAACAGAGGTACATTTTTGTGAGAAAGGTCTAAAAACGAATGCAGTTGTGTATCAAAATACAGTCCTGACGAACCTTGTGGAACCTGTTTCTCATACCAAGTTCAATAACAGGCACTGGGTATTCCAACAAGATTCGGCGCCAGCTCATAGAGCGAAGAGCACACAAGACTGCCTGGCGGCGCGTGAAATCGACTTCATCCGGCACGAAGGCTGGCCCTCCTCCAGTCCAGATTTGAGTCCGTTAGATTACAAGATATGGCAACACTTAGAGGAAAAGGCGTGCTCAAAGCCTCATCCCAATTTGGAGTCACTCAAGACATCCTTGATTAGGGCAGCCGCCGATATTGACATGTACCTCGTTCGTGCTGCGATAGACGACTGGCCGCGCAGATTGAAGGCCTGTATTCTAAATCACGGAGGTCATTTATAATAAACTTTATTGTCATAAGAATCTATGTTTTGTTAAGTTCATTTTGGTATATAAATGGTTACATAATGAATAAACTTATTTCAATTATTTTATATTGAACATGTGACAGAATTTATAACCTGACTAGGTATATTACTAGCTGTCCCGCCCGGCTTCGCCCGTGACATATTTCGAACCCCGTGGAACCTATTTAATCCCGTCGTTTATTAATTTCACAATAATGTATGAATATTTTCCAAATTTATTGATTACTTCTCCGCTGTCCAGCGGGCCAAGTCTACTATTTCAATCGCGTCAAAAAATAATCGTAATCCTCGCTCAGTAGCCACCGGTACAATTTTGACTTTTGTTCGTAGTATACTATCACAATCGTACTCCAATAGATTTATTTCGGTCGGCCGATGAGTTCGACTAAAACGTACCGCGCCAGTGGCCGCTAGTCAGTTGCATTTTTGAAAGTCTACTAACATTTTGACAGCCAGAATCAGCGATTCTGGTTCCATTCTACGGCTTGTCAATAGTAGATTCGACCCGCAGTGCCTAGTGCGAATCATGGTTACACGAAATTAATTTCTATGCGCCAAATTTTGATTTCGCCGTATCTCCTAAGATATTTATTTAATTTGCAAGGTGCAAAGGGAAAAAATAATCTTCTTGAAATGTTGAAGCCAACTAACATATTAAAAATGATAAGGATTAATAATGTATTTGTGTAAATAGCCTTCAAATTACCGCTTTATTATTGCTGGTTTTTTTAAAGTATTAAAACGGATATAGTATGTTATCCTTGAGAGATAGACATATACCGTCGCGGACTTTTTTGTAGACCTATATTAGATACACAATTCCACCTTACATTATTTTGTTATATCTCAAAGGGTATAGGCAGCGTTTTCGATGAAAGCTCCCAGACGGCTAATTTTTTCCAACATCCCCACCAAATATCGTCATAATTTAGTCAATGTATACAAAAACTTTACAAATTATACATAAAAACCTTCTATAAGAATCACTCTAACTATTAAAAAAAACCGCATCGTAATTCGTTGAGCAGTTTTTAAGATTTATTAATACATAGGGATAGACAGCGAAAAGTGACTTTGTTTTATAATTTGTAGTGAAGATATTTGACTGCCTTGGTGGCGCGGTCCGACTGCTACGCGAGAGGTAGTGGGTTCGATTCCCCCCCCCCCCCACCCCGGATCTAACTTTGTGTGATGAGCACGATAGTTGATTCTGTGCCTGGTTGTTATTTATCTATAATATGTCTGTATTTAGAAATATATAAGTATGTTTATCAGTTATCTGGTTACCATAGTACAAGCTTTGCTTAGTTTGGAATCAGATGGCGTTGCGTGAGTTGTCCCAACGATATTTGTTTATTAGCCCAATCTTAATTTTGATTTCGAAATCCACCATTTCAGTGCAGCAAGTGCTGCACCTCTGTGGTTGCAAACGTCCATAGGCTACGGTGACCACTTTCCATCAGGTGGGCCGTATGCTTGTCTGCCACCTCAGCGGTATAAAAAAAAAACTTGTCTAAGAATAATATATTAACATGATCGACGTCAATCAAACATAATATATAAAAGTTTCAAAACAATAAAATGTTATAGGTACCTTCCTAACCCTTGTATTTCATCCAATTGACTCCGGGATTAATCTGACGCACAGTAAAAGTGCTTTGTAACAAGCATGTACGTGGTTTTATGATGGGTCCGCCTACGCAATTCCTCGCAAGTTAATACGTCTATTTACCCTTCTATCTTTGTTTGAACATATAGAACAATGAGTTGAGCAAATAATTACTGTAGAAGAATATGTTAAAGAAATATTTCTGTTCAATAATAGATCGTGTGGTACCACTATAAACACCACTATATAAGGCTCTTACCATATCCGCGAATTTTATGAATCATGTTAACCTTTAATCTTGGAAATCTTTGTGGCATTACATTGCATCTAAACTCAAGGTAAAAAAAAAAGATCGTAAGTAACCAAGTGCGTGTCGGACCATAGTTAAATTTCATGGTTTTTTAATTTCGAATATGCGTAATGTTCAACTTCGTAATTACATTCTAAGTTATTCGATTATTACTTGCAAACTTATCTTTATAGCTTAACAGCTTTCTTTTTAATTTTGTTATATGTGTTATATGATCAAAAACTATTTTATTATTAGATCAAAGGTTTTTTTATTCGAACCAATAGTTCTTAAGACTAGCGCGTTCAACCACACAAAGTAACAAATTCTTCAACATATAATATTACTAGATGACCCTCAAAGCTTCGCCCGTGGCATACTTTGAACTCCCGTCGCACCTATTTAATCCCGTCGCTTATAATTTCTATAATAATGTAAAGAAATTATCCCTATTTGTCGACGTTTATTACTACTGCTTCGCTCTCAAGGGTAGTAGCGTGATGATACATAGCCTATAGCCTTCCTCGATGAATGGGCTACCTGACACAAAAAAAAATCTTATCTGATCAGTAGTTCCTCAGATTAGCGCGTTCAACCAATCAAACTCTTCAGGTTTATAATCTTAATATTAATCCCTACTAATATTATAAAGTATAAAGTCCGAGACTACCAGGACTTTAATTGGTCGTGTTAATTAGTGTCTAGCACATAAGACCTTTTAGCCTTTTTGTTACCACCTCACTAAAAAGGCAACGGGTTCAAAATTTCTTCCGAATTTAACATCTAAAATAGACACATTTTATTTTATATTATTAAATTTATTCGGCCCTTTAGACCCACCCCAGTCCCGTGCTTCGGAAGGCACGTTAAGCTGTTGGTCCCGGTTGCTAATAAAATGGCAGTCGTTAAGCCAAGTTGAAGGCCTTATGGGCGGCTTAAAAAATTTCAACAGAAGGTCGATGCAGCCTGCGCCTGTCCATATCAACACGGTTATATACAATACGGTGAAACGTGGGCGTTTAATATGCCTCTGCCTACCCCTTCGGGGATAAAGGCATGACAATATGTATGTATGGATGTAATATTATAAATGCAAAAGTAACTCTGTCTGTCTGTCTGTTACGCTTTCACGCCTAAACCACTGAACCAATTTGGCTTGATCCTTAAAATCGGTAGGTAGTGTAGTAAGCAAACCACCCTAATAATTTTCCCATATCTATCCGTCGCCGTCAGTCTGTCTATGTCCAAACCTAAAGATGAATCATTCAACTCTTTGTTTCTGTTTTATATTAGTCAATATTAATAGTCTGAGGTTAACGCTAGCTGTAAGCTAGCTAGTTTATAAAGCTGGGAACAGCGGAAAGAGGTTTTCTTAATAAAGACACACTACTTAAAAAACATATCATTTTGTAATGAAATATAAAATTGCAAGTGATAATTATGCTGATTTAGTATATACTTGTTCCCACTTTAATCCAGATTATTCTGAATCACGATGCAAATACTTTGCTGACATAGAGTAAACAGTATTACATAACTATTTACCGCCGGTTATGGTAAACTTCTGTGAGTCAACCTGTTCGCTACTTGAGACGAGAGAATGTGACTGAATCAGCAAATGATTCATCACAGATTGGCACACCGCTAAATCATTTACATTGTCGATACGAAGTACAATAAATGCAATTTTTTTTTCTTAGAAACATGATATCGGTTACGCTTTTGTCCCCGGAAAAGGTGGCAGAAGCTTGCTAGCTTGGATGACAATGCATGGTCAGCTATGTAAAAAAAATGAATTAAATTTGCGGAGTAGGTACCCAAGATGGTGGACTACTTATGTATTGCTACAAGAAAGGACTTCCTGAGAATTATCCTTTTTTGGAAAAAATTGAATAAGCAAACATTATTATTTTTTTAACTTTTAATTTAATTTTATACTAATTGACAATTGTGGCTCCGCAAGTGAAGTTTTCCCGTTCTCGTTTCCCACAGGTACTTGTTCCCATGATAAAAAGTAACCTATGTGTTATTCTGATGTGTAAGCTACATAATTGTAAAGTTTCACCAAAATCCTTTCAGTCGATTTTGCGTGAAAGAGTAACAAACATCCATCCATACTTACAGACTTTCGCGTTTATAATATTAGTAGGATAATACCGTGGCTACAGAACATCGCAGATAATTTAATTAGTTAAGTGTGTACTCTAGTGAACATTTGAGGCGGTTTTCTTTGATCTAAGATACGTAAACCGTTAGCGGTAAGGAAAGTAATATTTGTTATTTCAATATTCATCACTTTGTACATATATTATACTAGATGACCCCCCACGGCTTCGCCCGTGACAGAGTTCGAAGTCCCGTCGCACCTATTTAATCCCGTTGCTTATAATTTTTCCCGATTTGTCGACATTTATGACTACTGCTCCGCACTCCAGGGTAGTAGCGTGATGATATACAGCCTATCTCTCAAGTTGGATCAAACTGCACACGGTGTGCAAATTTGATTAAAAGACAAACACCGTGACACGTAATTTATATATATATAAATAAATAAATAAATAAATAAATATCCATCACGCCTTATCCCCAAAGGGGTGGCAGAGGCATATTATATGCCCACTTTTCACCGTGTGGATTCCTGTCCCACGTAATAGGTGGTGAGCCCATTGCCGTGTTGAAATAGACAAACGCAGGTTGTGGCTACCTGCTGTTGAAATTTTTAAGCCGCCCATAAGGCCTTCAACCAGGCTTAACGACTGCCATTTTACTGGCAACCGGGACCAACGGCTGAACGTGCCTTCCGAAGCACGGAAACGCTCGCAAATGTAAATGCCACAAAGTGGTCACCCATCCGAGTACCAGCCTTAGTGAAAGTTGCGTAACTCAGTGATCGTTTACAGAACACTGAGACCGCGGGGCCACGAGCGCTTATATATATCTAAATATATATATATAAATATATATATTGTATTTAGATAGTTGAAATAGATACCTTTAGGTGAATTCTTAGATGCTCTTACCGTCTTTCTTCGTCTATTCGTTTAGTTTTCAAGTTGAACTATTTTACATATTTCTTGATCAAGGAACCCATTACACAACCTGTCTAAGGGTGAATTACACCATAACTTTAGTTATAGTTTCCTTTAAATTAACAGTAGCATCAACAATAACGGTAGCAATAAAATTTAACACTATGCGTTGCACAATGTTGCATTATTTTTATTGGAATATATTTCATTATTGTTTGTAGATTGTAGTGTCAAATCGACTGTTACGTCATTTCGGCTGTTACTGTTACTACAACTTCAATCACCAATTATAGACTTGTAAAAGTTAGCGTCAGTTGTGACGTAATTTTGACCATTGTTAAAATGGTGCAATCTAAAAGTAGTTTAACCTGAGATTTAACGGCAGGTTTGGCTTTGGTTATTGTTATAGTTAGATGGTGCAATCCACCCTTAATATAATAAATAATAATATATATCCATCACGCCTTATCCCCGAAGGGGTGGCAGAGGCATATTATATGCCCACTTTTCACCGTGTGGATTCTTGTCCCACGTAATAGGTGGTGAGCCCATTGCCGTGTTGAAATAGACAGACGCAGGTTGTGGCTACCTGCTGTTGAACTTTTTCAAGCCGCCCATAAGGCCTTCAACCAGGCTTAACGACTGCCATTTTACTGGCAACCGGGACCAACGGCTTAACGTGCCTTCCGAAGCACGGAAACGCTCGCAAATGTAAATGCCACAAAGTGGTCACCCATCCGAGGACCAGCCATAGTGAAAGTTGCGTGACTCAGTGATCGTTTACAGAACACTGAGACCGCGGGGCCACGAGCGCTTCACCCTTAATATGATACATATTTTTGCAGTCATTTTTGGGTTCTGTATTCTTACAAGCAAACTTTATTGTCCGTTTGTCCGTCTGTCTGTCAAGACCCTTTATCTCGGCAACACGTGGAGTTATCGAGTTGAAATTAAAACTATATTTAAGTCTAGAGGCTCTTGAAGTTGTGGAAAATATGAACTCTAAGTTAACAACTAATTGAATCAGTCGTTACTTGGCAGAAATCCATGTTAAAACTATTATTATTTACTTTTAAATAGTTTTATTTGCGGAATATTGCAAAACTAAAATTTATATTACTTTTGTAAGTTGTTGAAAAAAAATTATTATAGTTTTCTAAGTTATTGAAAACAAGTTATGATCGTTTATAACGCAAAAAAGTAATATTACGCATTTTTATCCTTTATTTGTTCTCTTTTCATCCTTTTATTACGAAATTTAATAAAAGTGCCGTGCGGAAATCTGATTTATGTAATCAACGTGTGTTTAAAGCCAATGTTAAAAAATCAAAGTATGACAAGGCTTTTTAGTTTCTTAGTTTCATTTTACAGTTTATGTTTCATTAATGTTTTAAAACTAGACGAAGGTTCTAATGCTGTAGTAGTTACGATATATTTTGTTATTAAAAAAATATAATCAAAGATTGACTATTGAATAACTATATGAAACGTTGACAATGATGTTTATGGTTATACTGCGTAACATTGAACGTCTGTTGCAGGATACTGTGGCACTAACAGTAGGTAGGTCGAAATATTCCACGGTCGAAGCTGTGGGGGTCATCTAGTTATATAATATATGTACAACGTGATGAATATTGAAATAACAAACATTACTTTCCTTACCTCGAACAGTTCACGTATCCTAGATCAAATAAAACCGCACTAACAGTTACGATTTTCTTACTGTAACTTTTCATACACTTAATAACCTAGATTAAGCAATAGAGATGGGTGAGGTGCAGCCTGTCCTTTAAAAAATGTATACTACTAACCATGACATGTACTTACGATTGTACTTACTTATTTATTTTTCTAGCTTTTAACCCTTAAAAGGTAGGCAGAAGGATACTATATGCTCACATTTCACCATTTGCATTTTGTTCTACTAGTAGCTGGTAAGCCTTTTGAATTGTTGAAAGAGACATGACCAAGTTGTGGCGATCTACTGTTGAATTTTTTCAAGTCGTCCATAGGGTCTTTAACTTAACGACTGTTATGTTACTGGCAACCTGTACCAATGGCTTAACATGCCTTCCGAACTAAGCAGCTATAAATAATTTGTATTAGCAGTGACTTCTAACCTAACAGCAGTACTCTGAACTGTAATTGAACCCTATAATTGACTGATAATACTAAAGTAACCTAGTAAATACTAAAGCTAAAGCTTTTTCTTATTGAAGTGGATTAGAAACTTATCGAACATTGCGGCAAGAAGAAAGTAATTTATTACATTCAGGTAAGCACGCAATAAATTCTGAATGCTTATCGAGTAACAAAAAATACAGTTCTTTGTCCTGTTTATATGACTCTCTACAAAACACTAGAATTTTCTCCTGAAACATTAGCTACGGTAGGACACGTTATCCTACACACAATTGTATTGTATTTAAGAATATAAGAATAGAGATAAAAGTGTGTTGTCTCTTGAGTTTTACGTTTGTATCTATCTCGTTCCAGTGCCATGAATATTTTTCCAACACTGAAGAAGTTTTTTAGCTAGGTTGATTTCTATAATGTACAGCTTAGGGTTGATATTTGTTTGTGAGTTTGTTCTGTGGTTACCTGATAGCAATGTGTTCTGATTGTAATGGAATGGCATCGGCATCACAAATGGGGGGTATTAAGTGACGTGGAAACGTCGTGTGTCAGTGGTTCTGTGAAGGGTGGATGTTCAGATATGCGTGGCCTGTCATGCTTGTCTGCTGGTAGCAAATGATTGATTTGTACTCAGAAATGTATGACAATCTAAGTTCAGTATGTAATGACTGGCGTTTGTTGGCAGCGGCTGGTTAAGAGCATTTCGAAGTGAGGAACGATTGTCGAAGAATAATTATTATGCGAAAGTAGAATGATGTAAGAAGGAGTGAGGCTAGACCATGGCTGAGATACGAAAACTACATGAACAGAATGCTCAAAAAGTAAAGGTGAAAAGTAAGATTGATGCAAGCATGACACGATTAATGAATATATAGGATAGAAAAGACGTATGCATGGATGATCTGTCCTCGCTGACTATCTCATCAGGGTTACAGCGTGAAGATAGACTACAGCCATACTACACAGAAAGGAGAAGAATTGAAATTAAAATAAAAGACCACTTACAGAAATAAAATTCACTTTTAATCCAAAGGCAAGTGAGTCACGATCTATCACTTGTTCTTTTTAGACACAAGTCATTTCGCTTATTAGCAGAAAAATTTTCTGACTGGCAAGAAGGCAAGCTTAGAACTAGGAAAGTCCAACAGCGCCACAGTGTGGGAATCTGACAATTTAGCGGGATTTAATTATTCATTAAATCAAATATTAGAAAAAGTTAATAGATAATATTAATTGATATTAAAATACATAAAAATACTTATAAATAGTGAAAAATATATTTAAAAAATATCCCAAATGAATAAATTTTGGTAATTTATTTACTCATTTTACTTTCGTTAAACGTTACGCATTCTACTTATTCGTTAAATTTGTTACATGTTAATTGCATGTAAAGCATCTTCCAAGAATGTTGCTTGAGGTTAATTACCTATTATATGGCAAAAATAACATCAATCCTTTACCAATTTGAGGTCCTAATATAAAAAAAAAAGTTTTTTTGTAATTTCGGCAGTCATTCTGAAAACCGTAAAATAATGTATGACGGTCGCACAAAATCGCAAGCTTCATTAATTTTTCTCAAAAGTAAGGAGTCTAAACTAGTCTAAAACGTAGATGTATTAAATTTGTGGGACATTTTTTTACACAGCGTCGTCTAGCCCAAAGTACAAGTAAGCTAATACAAGCTTGTGTTATGGGATCTAGACGACTGATAAACATACTTGTATATTTCTAAATACATACATATTATACATAGGAAACACCCAAACTCCGAAACAAACATTTGTGGACTACACAAATATTTTTTCCGACCCAGGAATCGAACCCAAATCCAATCAAATTGAAATGCTTCAAGAATTTATACGTAGTTGTATCTAAGGAAATTAAACATGTTATTTGCAAGAACATGGGTACATTAATTTGTTAGAAAATACTTAATAATAAAATAAATAAATAAATAAATATCCATCACGCCTTATCCCCGAAGGGGTGGCAGAGGCATATTATATGCCCACTTTTCACCGTGTGGATTCCTGTCCCACGTAATAGGTGGTGAGCCCATTGCCGTGTTGAAATAGACAGACGCAGGTTGTGGCTACCTGCTGTTGAAATTTTTTAAGCCGCCTATAGGGCCTTCAACCAGGCTTAGCGACTGCCATTTTACTGGCAACCAGGACCAACGGCTTAACGTGCCTTCCGAAGCACGGAAACGCTCGCAAATGTAAATGCCACAAAGTGGTCACCCATCCGACGACCAGCCATAGTGAAAGTTGCGTACCTCAGTGATCGTTCACCGAACACTGAGACCGCGGGGCCACGAGCGCTTCGATAATAAAATAAATAGTTAAATACTCTAAAATAATAATTGCACCGGGATATTCAGGTAAAAATTTTCTATATACCGTTTGATTTGCAAATCATCTTTAAGGGCCGTATTCCAGAACGTTTATCAATGCCCAAGAAACACTTGAGAGTAGATTTTAAATGGCAAAATCTAGTCTCAAGCGTTGATCGAGTATTGAGAAACGTTCTGGAATACGGACCTAAAAGTGCTTAATTAAAATCTACTTCCAATGGATGTTATTAGATTAGTGTTTTACTGTTACTTAATTAAAATAACACTCTAACTTACCTTGAAAGACATACAAAACACAAAAATAAACCAACAAATAAGACTATACGTGAATTTGATCACTAACCTTAAACGAACCTTAAATAATGTTGTTGTTTATATTGTAAGGGTACAAAGATTATTATAGTATTTCGACTTCAACCTTTTTTGTTATTTTTTCTAACCTATTACAAGAATGTCCAATATGTAGCTGTGTTAAATATAAAATAATCTTAGGTATGAATAGGTTATACAATACTCAAAAACAATAGAAAAAAATGTTTGATTTAAATCCCTCTAGATTGCGAAATTCCCACACTGCTGCTACCCACACACGCTAGAGCGGGGCGATTATTTTTGATTGGCAGACAAGGGATTATAGTACATCGTTCTTTAAAAATGGAATTTTGAATCATCCATATTTTTATCATAGTGTAGTTGATTGAATAATTTCATTTTACTAGCTGATTTTTTTCACATCATCTAAGGCGACTACTGACATCCTTAATCAATACACAATTAAAATTAATTTCAATGAAAGACGTGAATGAGTGAGAAATGTCCGTTTAAATACTTCCGGAATCTGGTTCCTTTAATCTTCATACTGGAGCTCCTATTGATAAACACACTAGCGGGAATAAATCGGTTAGTCAGGAAGCGGCGGTTGCTTCCAATAGCAATAAAAATAAAACAAAAATAAATCTAAACCGGACATCCCGGTAAGTCTTCATTTCAGTCAGTCTTTAGTCTCTGTAGAGTATAGACTGACTGCAATCACGACTGTAGATGGTTATTCCTAAAATATCTTAAGAAGTATATTATGACTTTAGTAAGCCAATAAAAGACAATGCAAGAATTCGTTGATAATCGACATTAACGATATACGCTAAGTAAAATCCGAATACTTCGCATAACTCAAGCATCAGTTAAATCGTCCGTAACAAAGTTGATCACAGGCGTAACAAATATGAATTTCACTGATTGACTGTCAAAGTAGGTATAAAAAATTACAATCTAGTCGATACTAAAAGAATTTCTTTCAATATTGGTTTCGAATCATATAATAAAAAAGTATCGATATGTTCTGAATATCGATTAAAGAACTAGTTTATTGAATACTAGCTGTACCCGCGACTTCATTCGCGCGGAATTAGATATTTGTTAGTAACTTCCCTCAATAGTTATTAAGGGACAAACAATCATTATTATAAAGTTAACCGTTAACCATATAAATATATATAAGAATTATGTTAAAAAGTTTAAATTATATTATTATGACGAGGGTAGAATACTTCAATGTATTATTATTCTATAGATACTTCCACTGAAATTTGTTCATAGCGCATTTTTTGAATAAAATATTATGCAAAATATATAAACAATATATACTAGTTTAGTTATGCTCCTAATAGCATAACAAAGGAGTATATAACTATGTGCCCATTTTTTGTTACCTGATAAAACCGAGAGCACATATTGGCAAACATGAAAATATCGTTGGTTTGGACACGTCCAACGAATGAGTGAGGAACGATTGACGAAGAATATATATTGTGCGAAAGTAGAGAGTGGGAGTCAGGCTAAGCCGAGACTTAAATATATATGAAGACCACGTGAGCAGATTGCTCAAAAACGGAAAGGGTATAAGTACTCGGATAACCAGTCTATCTATGAAGCGATTATTTAATCTGCAAGAAGCGAAAGAAGTATGCATGGATAGCGAAGCCTGGCGGTCTGTCCTCTGACTACGCTGTCAAGAATATTATTAAAAAATCGAGTGTGCTTTAAACCACATGACTGAAGTAAAAGTACTTTTAGTTCCAAAAACTGGCTATGAGAGAAAGAAAATGTGTGCTTGCACCGCTCTCTGGCCCCTACAGTACAAAACGTAACACTTTCTACCTTCAATAACTTAAATCTCCCACTCAACTTTCTTTAGAATGCACTAATAGACCCAACAATTGGACAGTTTAGATATTTTTATACATTATCTAAATACCTACAACAACACTTGGAATTTCTCTGATAATAATTTAAAGAAGTCTGAATTGCTTTAACTAAAAGCAAGAACCTTAATGGCAATAAAATAATTAAAACTATGATTTTTTTTTTTAATTTAGAAAAAGTTAGCATACTAATTGCTTTTCAAAATTGTTTCTAAAATACTAACTTCTAATTTGATTTACGGAAATCTTCGAAATGTGATAGGTTTATATATATATTATTTTTTGTTAAATTCAAACATTATTACACGTTACGGCCCTTTGCGTAAACGTACAGAGTTCAATAAACTGCCTATAAAATGATACTAATGTTTACGTTGAAGCTTTATCACATATTTACCGATCAATAAATATATTTATCATATTGCGATACGCACCTACCTTGACGATTGGATTTTGCGAATCTTTTACAATATTTGAAGCTGGAATCTTTTTTTATTTGAACTTTGAACTTTCCATCAAAATTAAAAATATAAGTCAGATCGATACTTGGTACCTATATCATAATACGAGAAAAATGGTATTATAATGCCTCGTATTATTGAAGCTATAATGTTTTGCATTTGTTTCACATACATTTTATCAGCATCTAAATTTTTCTATTTTCCGAAGGAAGGAAGGGAGTTTATTGTATTTCCAATATTTTGACGTGCCAAATATAAAAAAAAACATCCAAACTATAAAATTTAATATTTGATTTTGCCAAGACAGTTTTAACTTTACCTAAGTTATTACCAACTTCGATACCAATTTTTTTCAATTCTTTTTCGTACCTACCCACAGAAGTCATGAAAGGTTTTAGAAGAAGGAGTATTTGTGACATAATAGTCACTTCTTCAACGATTTTTACAATCCAAAATTGTCGGTATCTCAGATGATGCTTAAATATCTTTTTCATTATAGTCATGTTGATATTTGCTGCAATCTTTATCAGACCATACCTCCCGTCAATAATTTTAAATTCTCTAAGCCTTCCCTCTAAAACATCACCCCTATCGATACTAGTATTCCCCACTTCATCAATGAAATTATTACAATCATTCTACAAATCTTTAACTACTTCAGGTTCAGCTTTAACAGTAGGGATATAAACTTGAATGATGTTTATAGGGGCGAAGCGTTGACATTTATTGTTACTCGTACTATCCTGTCATTTGCTGAGTTATATCTCACTACTACACTTTATACTTTAGAGTGCGATGGAGTCCTGCCTAGAGGTTTTAGAGTCAAGCTAGCCTTAGCCTCACCTCAAGTAATGCAACTACTAACTAACAAGAAAATCAATATCATAATACTCGACTGGCCAGAGTGATTGATACAGTAAGGTGAAGCATCACACAATATGGTGAAAATTAAGTGATGCCTACAACTTATCCAGAGAATCCATCTAGCATAAAAGTGATCGCAACCTTTGATGTTTTGAAGTTGGAAATATTTTTTAAAATACTTCTACTTTCGACAAAAAATAATAACGTTTGTCGACCTTCAGTCCCTCACACTACCGCACTTCCAGACAATATTATGTATTTACATGTAAATATTTCCTTCTGAGTTCTACCCTGTTGATATTTTTTTTTAATTCTCAACTTATCTACTTAAAATAAAACAACTAAATTTAATTGTTATTTTATCGCAAACTTATCAATGCATGAAAACCATTCATCTAAGGCCATTACTGAAGAAACTTGGCACGTAACCTATAAAAAATAGGTCTTGGTTAACGAGCGTAAGGCCTTTGCTTCTATTCAAAACACGCTTCTACACACGTGTGACTATTAAAATTCACAACGTTATTTAAAAGCCATGAGTGCTTTCCTGATTTGAATATCCTGTTATTTGACTCCCCTGTGTGATATTAGCTAGGGAACGTATAACGTTATTCAGGGAACGTAGGTATGTAATTTAATAGGTATTCAGTTATTTATTTATTTTCAGTATGATTTGTTTACCTATTTAATGGATGACACCAATTTTCAGACTTTCACTGGTTTTGTATGTACGAGATCTTCAAATTTGCGTTTTTTTTTTAAATTTAGCTCGAGGAAATGACGCCGTCCGCCTGATTGAATATCCAGCGAACTGAGGACCATTCTCACAGTCCACATGACTATTGACAGCGTCCATCAAGTTAGCGGCCCAATGTTGTAGCTCTTCACAATCCCCTTGAAGAACCCGGGATTTTAAAGAGGAAGAAAACACGTGCCCTGGCAGAGCATTCCAGGTAACTATAATTCAGTAACTTTCGAACCCCACCTGGATCAGCTTTGATTTGGCTTTTTACTTTCGGCATTGCTCGGAGCGACTGCCGTCTGACCTCTCAATCGCTTAAAGTCACCTGCGTCGTCTGTTGATCAGCAGGTGTACCGCTAGCAGAAGGGGTTGCTTGAGTCGCGGAGATATTGATGGGGTCCCTTACACCCAAACTAGTGCCTATTTTCTATGTACGATATAACTGATAATAATTTTATTATATTACCTCTTAGTACCTCTCTCGTAATGGAAAGTCTCCGTCTTAATTTGATGGTGGATGGCGTTCAAGATGTTTATTTTCTATCTGTACTTACTATGGAGACTATTTTGTTAAGTATTTAAATTATTACCTACATTCCCTTTCGTTTCTTCTTAGCTGTGCTTAGAAAAAGTACTTTTAAACGCTCGTAGCCCCGCTAACACAATGATCTGTAAACAATCACTATGTTAAGGAACGTTCTATGGCTAGTCTTCGGATGGGTGACCGCTTTGTAGCCTTTCTATTCACAAGCGTTTCCGTGCTTTCGAAGGCAAGATAAGCCGTTGGTCCCGGTTGCCAGTAAAATGGCAATCGTTAAGTCAAGTTGAAAGCCTTATGTCAACAACAAGTAGCTACAACCTGCGCCTGTCTATTTCAACACGGCAAGACACCACCTGCTATGCGGAACAAAAATGCTTACGGTGAAATGGCAGCAGTTAGAATATATGCCTTTTTTTCCACCTATTCGGGGAAAAAGGTGTGAATAATAAGTATAAGTAGAAATAGGAAACTTATCTGCAGCTAAAAGCCAACATAGGTTAATTTTTTAAACTTGTACGCAGACAGCAAGGAAAACAGGTAGGTTGATAAACTGCATCGGCTAAGCAAAATGAGCTAGACTTGATCTTGGTCTGATAATATAAGACTCGACAATATACCTATTTCCTTAATGAGGTTTAGCTCACAATCCTCATTATGACCCAAGTACGTGTCAGTATGCAAATTTTAAGCCGCTTTGATAACACACGTAGCGAGGCGTGAATAATTTGTTTCCATTTGTACATGTAGGTAAATACTTTGTGTTTTTCCTTGCTTCACAGTTTGCAGTTATATGATCAATCAGAGTCACAGTACTGCAACTTACTGGGTACTACAATATTATTTAAAAAAAAAAAATTGTGACATTCTCACACAACGCCATTGAAGCTACTATAAGCTGTGTCATGAAATGTAGACAACTGATAATCATAAATATTTCTAAATACATACATATTATATAGTACAAAACACCCAAACTCCGAATCAAACTTATGCTGTTTACACAGGGACCGAGAGCAATTCCGAGACCCCAGCATGTCAGTTGCAAATGCTACACTACACAGTCTCAAACACATTACCTCACCGAGGCAGTAATAGATAATACTGTTATTTTCCAGATTATAAAGCTTCTTCTCCACCTAATAAATTTGATTTAATAATAATTGATAATGATTAATAATTAATAATAATTGATAATTATTAATAATTAATAATGATTGATAATTATTAATAAAATAAATATCCATCACGCCTTATCCCCGCAGGGGTGGCAGAGGCATATTATATGCCCACTTTTCACCGTATGTATTCCTGTCCCACGTAATAGGTGGTGAGCCCATTGCCGTGTTGAAATAGACAGATGCAGGTTGTGGCTACCTGCTGTTGAAATTTTTCAAGCCGCCCGTAAGGCCTTCAACCAGGCTTAACGACTGCCATTTTACTGGCAACCGGGACCAACGGCTTAACGTGCCTTCCGAAGCACGGATATGATATAATTAAACAGGTTTAAATATTTAAAAATAATTATATTGTTAGTTAATTTAATTTATCATGTCACTGTCAAATTTCTAAAAATAACATAATGTTAGTTAGCCACTGTAACGTTCGCTAAACGTTCTTGCTGCCAGAGCAGCCCATTTTTCCTAATTAACCTATGACCAAATTAACTAAAATCGTGATATCTTGGAAACTATAATATCTAGACAAAAAATTTTAACTACTGAAAAATCGTAAAATATATAAAGATAAAACTTATAGCTATAATAATTTGGAATTTTAATCATAATCAACTGATATATTGGTATAAACACGAAAACGTCGGTAAAAAAATAAATAAATGTTATTTTTCAGAAATTAGCCACTACACGAAAAACTTATATAAAACACTATTATTTTTTTTACATAATTAAATTCCTGGAATTATAACGATTAAAACGATATATGACACTAATAACTTATAATTATTCTAACTAAAAGTAAAAAAATGTTAACCCATTAAATATTAACGCAAAACTAAAAAAATGGCGGGAAAATGGCCGCCGGCAATGTTTATATCGCATTTACTTTGAATTTTGATATTGTGAAATGTAGATATTAAACCTCTAATACACGGGCTTTTTATCCACGATTCTAATAGTTTAAAATCATTCATTAAAACCACAGACAACATTGTTTAAAAAGGTTTTGAAAGGAGGTCAGTACAAAAAAAGAAAAAGCAAATAAAGTCAGCTGCTTTAGCAGCTTGAACGTTTGAGCTAAATTAGTAATGGACCGCGAAACTCCATTGCTCCACCGTAAGATGCTCTCCTGACTGACTAAGTGAAACAGTTATGATCCCAATTGTATTATAGACTAGTTGAAACCTGCGGGTCAACACGTGTGGTGATGTTTTACCGTTCCCGTCTTCCACAGGAACTTTAATACTGTAAAGTTATGATGGTACGAGTACGGGAATCAGATATCAACACGCGAGAAGAGCGGCAGGCGTAAGCTTTATATATTTTTAGAGCATTTTATATAGTTTCTTATTTTGAACTATTAGCATATTCACTATTCTACTATACGATACCTACTCGTAAACAAAATTTTAAAAATAAATTCTAAAAGGAATTATAATAATGCCATTAACCCAGTTAATATCTATCTATATTTTCAATCATTGTTCCTGGTTTATTTTTTTTGCATTTAAAAAAAAAAATTTGATTAGCTATTTAGGCTTCAGTTGGTCCTGAAAAAAATGAATGATTGTGGCATATCCATTTACGAGAGTTTCCGTGCTTCAAAAGCTGCTCTTCAACTATAGTTCCCGGTTGCCATAACGTGAAAAATATTTCAGAACTTTTACTGTAGTACTATAAGAATTATATTATATTATCTAGGGTAGTACTATTATCATTAGCTCCAAAAGAAATCTGATACCTATATCAATAAAATGGTAAAATAATGTCAATAACAAGGTTTATCCAATGTGTAGACAAGTAATTAAGCACCATAATACAAATATCTGATGCGTATATTTCAGTTAGATTTCAGAAAATACTATAGCGAATAATTATGCTCTCTGCTTAAACTACATTTAGAGAAACATGTATATATAATTATTATTTCCCCCAAAGTATAGGTACAGTGTGAGGTTTAAACCTAAGACTGTGGAAATTAGCCACAACTTTCATTGTAACCGCTGCGTAAGGTTCAATATCCTTGGGTGTTAATTAATTACAGACTATTAATTGTTTGCTACTCTCGGGAAATGTGGTGTTCAACGATTTAAGTTTAACTCAAGTGAAGACTTGATAAAGCTAATTATGTTAATCCTTGAGGTCAAGTTATAGGTAAACATTTAGGTTACTAAAACGTCTATATAGCTACCTCCTTAGTTTTACTACAACCTATTCTAAGTTAAGGATCTCGTTGCGTTGGTTTTAGTAAAGCCCAACTTTTAAGTCAGTCTCCCACTGTTGGGGTCTGCGGTGGCGCCGCGCTCCCACAAGGGAAGACCCGATGGCCTGGGCAGGGGTGCTCTACACCCCAATCCCCTAGGCTTACTTTATCAATTCACTATTAATTGTGTGATAGTACTAGGTTGAAGTAGATCATTTCTTAAATTTGCTGTAGAAGTTTTTTTTAGTTAATAGTGTAAACATTTACTTTAAAAAAAATATTTCAAGAACATGTCAATCCCATTATTATTACTATAAACTAATTTACTAGTGGTTCTGTGAACCGTAGACTTCGGAGTAAATTGAGGAAAATGGCTAAACATTTTTTGGTTAATGTGTTAATTGTTATTAGTAGAGAGCATGCATGGCTTTCCTGTTGTGTCCCCATGAGGTACCATTAACATTTTACGTTTATTTTTTTTTATTCTTTGTGAGACACAGAACGTGAAATTTAAAATATAACAAAAGTCAGGTCAGAACATAAGAACGGCATGTGTCTATCTAGTATGGGATACCATTTGCGAAACGCTTGTAGTCCTGCAACTCAGTCACAGAATCCTACTAATATTATAAACACGAAAGTTTGTAGGAATTGATGTTTGTTACCTTCCACCTCTTCCACGCAAAATCTACTGGATAAATGGATAAAAATGGATAATGAATTTATGGATTATGAATAAATGGATTTTGATGAAGCTTTACAATAATATATCTTACATATCAGAATAACACATAGGCTACTTTTTATCCCTATGGGAAAAGTTCTTATGGGAAACGGGAACGGGTAATCTTCACCACGCATGCGGAGCCTCAGGCGTCAACTAGTACTAACTTACTGTGGGTGACCACTTTGTGGCACTTCCATTGACGAGTGTTGCTTTGCTTCATTAGTTTAAGGTACCTTATACACTTACATAATATTCATTTCGTAATGAGCTGTTAATTTCGAATTACAAAAAGATTCTTCTATTTAATTTATCTCTATGTATACATGAAAACCATTCTGATGAAAATATTCATCAACCGGTCCGTTGATTTAATATATTGTAGATAGGTAGTTGATATAAGACCGATTGAAAACAGGAAGCCTTTAGCATAGTCAACGGACTGGAAACATAGTGAAAAGCGGTCAATGTACTATCGCCTTTGTACTATTAGATAAATGGTAGGTAGGTATAAAAAAATATAATAATTAATGAACTTGAATAACAGTCCATTAATAATGTTCATGCATCATTAGAAATACATTTCGGGAATAAGTAACACAATATGAACACACATTTAGACTTCATGGTATAACAATTGGCGGCCTTTTCGCGAGAGGCAAACTCTTACGGGCAACCTTAGGGAGGAATTGGGTTTCCTGGATCCCCAGGAAACCTGGGGATCCAGGAAAAAGGTGCATCTGCTATACCATTGGGAGTTTAGACGGTTTAGTGGAAGTAAAAAGTCTTATTGTTACTGCCCTAATCGCTACTAGCAGGTATCGTTTGAATTTTAAGTTTTGGCGATGTTGGGAGCAATTGTCGTCTGACCTCCCAACCCTATAAAGGTGCTTGTGTGGTTGCCATTCATCTAGGTAGAATAAAAACTATAAAAATAAATATCACCATAGTTTTTTCCGTCATATAATAATATGCAATTATTATCTTAAAAATCTTTCTATTGACCGATTCACTATTCAGGTTGCTTTCTCTTTAAATGTCCGCGTTTTGTATCAACGTCTTAAAACACTCTTTGTGAAGCCTAAATACATTATAATTTTGTATTAAACTAACTAATGCCGTTGACTTCGTTCTTCTACTCCTTACGCTACTTTTTTACTTCATACGCGTAAATTATCTCTTTAGGAAACTTAATCTCAATATTTCAAGATTTCAGCCGTTTGGGAAGTCAACCTTGCTTCTTTTGGATGTCCCTGTAATTATCATTTAAAAAGTCACAATTTAAGAGGAAATCTTGATTGCAATCGGTGCCTTTACTTTTTAACAAGATGCGTTTTTAATTTTCATCTAGGGTGAACAGAATGGAAAGAGGGAAAGTGATGGAGAAAGAAAATTAGGTATAAGATGATTTACATTAAAATATTTCCATGTTAACGATTTTGCTATGACCATAGAACATAATGTGCAAGTGTAAACTAACATTATACATTTTTTTTACAAATTCATAAATTTTGCTCCTGTTAAAAATCGTTTTGAATTTTCCTCTGAGACGATTTCTAAGAGACGAAGAGCCTTCAATATAACGACAGGTCATTTCATAACGCAATGTTGACCCTGGTTTCCAACCAAGAGGACTAATTAGGTCTTGTTACAGCTTAAAAAGTGAGTACAAAGTCTAAATGATACCAATTGGCATAATCTGCTATAAAGACTCTTTTCTTGTATATTCCTAGACGACTACAAAAGAATTCATTCTGCTGTCTTTAAAACTTCCAGAAAATATAATAAATCAAATGAACGAAATTTATATTTGTCGGCACAGTAATGGAATGAATGGAGTAATGGAATACCACGATTTTACGCAGTAATAAAGTTACGAAGAAAGGTTAATAAGAGTTCTAGTAATATTAGTTGTTACGATTCCTAATAACAAAAATGAACATGTTATTGTTTTTACACACAGTCAGTATCTATTGTGACGCTTTTTTGTATTTGTATCAATATACCGACCTATGGATATTAGATAATATTCAAATATAATTGTAAAATTGTTTCTGAATAAATGAATTGTTTTATGTTTTAATTCTGAATAAATGAATTGTTTTATGTTGTAATTCAATGTATGAATTAATTTTGGGGATGAAGAGTAGAAGCGTGCACGTCGCCATCCCTGCCAGCTACGGCTGCAATTCTACTCCAACACGAGTGCCACCAGGGCGATTACTGCTAGGGCGTGCCCCCGAGGCGACGCGCACCAGTTCGTCCCCGCTGGTGCGAAAAGTGTGTGCCAGAGCGGCGTAGGGGACCGCCACCCTACACGCGCGGCCCGACACGGCGGGAAGTGGAGGATGGAGTGCAGGGTAGCTGCGTGGAATGTTAGGGGAGGAATGTAAGATAAGATGAATGAGTTGATGGATGTTATGAATGAGAGAAAGTTAGATGCAGTGTGCTTGACAGAGACCAAGCGCAAGGGCAGCGAAGTCTTGGAGCTCCCGGGTGGGATGCTCGCGCTTTGGTCTGGAGTACCAGAGAGCGAGCATGGCAGTCGGGGGGTTGGAATTTTGCTGTCCTCGCGATTGGCCTCCGGTATGTATGAGTACAAACTGGTAGGTCCTAGAATCCTCTGGATCCGTGTAAAACTTGGTTTGACGAAGATTTTCCTGGTAGCTGCTTACGCGCCAGTATCTTCGTCGAACGCGAGTGAGCTAGAGGACTTCTGGGAGAGTATGAGAGAAGCTCTAAATGTGATAGAAGGAAATGAAAGACTTATAGTATGTGGAGACTTGAATGGATGGGTGGGTACCGCTCGCAATGGTTTTGAGTCGGTACTCGGGAAGTATGGGGATAAAAGGGTGAACGACGCTGGCAAGCTAATACTGGCATATTGTAAGGAGAATGATTTGTTTGTGGCGAACACAATGTTCAACCACAAACAAATTCATATGTATACGAGGAGATGTAAGTCAAAGAGAAGCATGATAGATCTATTCCTAATGGATAGTCGGCTCCGTAAACAGGTGATGGACACGAGGGTTTATCGAGGCGCTGAGCTGGGATCAGACCACTACCTAGTCATAACTAGGATTAGGGGTCTGTTCGCGGGTTGGCGTCATCGTACCGAGTGTCCTGAACCTGGGCCGACTTATAGCATCAAAAGCTGGAAGCTGCAGGATGCATCCATTAGGGATAAATATAATGAAAGGGTAGCCGAAAAGCTTGGCGACGTCAATGTAAGCAGTGAGAATGTGGAAAGTGTATGGCAGAACCTTAGGGACAGTATGATAAATGCCGCTGTGGAAGTGTGTGGAGAAACGAAAAGAGGCAGTAGTAATAAGCGTGATGCATGGTGGAATGAGGAAGTGAAAGAAGCAGTTCGAATGAAGAAGAAAGTATGGCTAGACTACTTAGCCTCGCGGAATGATTTTAATATGAAAGAGAGATACAAGCTGCAGAAAGTTAACACGAAGGCACTGATAGAAGAAGCTCGTGAAAGGTGCAGAATGAAAGCGGATGAAAGGTTGTCGTCCAATTTCTGGGATAATGCCAAGCTCTTCTGGAAAGAGGTAGGCAAGACCCGGAGTTGTTCGGCAATCTGCAGTATGAATAAAGTGCTTAGTGTTAACAATGACGTCCTAACAGACCAAAGTGACGTCCTGCAGAGATGGAGTGAATATTATGGAAAGATGTATGCAAGAAAAGACAGAGATGCCACATCGGGAAGTGGAGCTCACTTCGATGCTCCGGATCCCGATGTCATTGAAGTCATTAGTATGAAAGAAATAGAACAAGCGATAAGAAGTATGAAATGTGGTAAGGCTGCGGGAAAAGACAGAGTTACTGCTGAGATGATCAAGTACGGTGGGTCGCGTGTCTGGGACACACTTTGTCTGTTATGCAACTTGTGCTGGCGGACGGGTGAGGTCCCAGATGACTGGCGAGTAGCAGTTGTAGTACCTCTTTACAAAGGGAAAGGCTCGCGCCTAAACTGCTCCAGCTACAGGGCGATCAGCTTGGTCAGCTTAGCTAGTAAGGTGTATGCAAAGGTTATAACGGCACGAATGCAAGAAAAGTCTGAAAGGTATTTATGGGAGGCTCAATGCGGATTCCGACGTGGAAGAGGTTGCATGGATCAAGTATTTTCTCTCCGCATGATCGCGGAAAAGTTTCTGGCTCTTAGCCAGAAGGTTTTCTGCGCTTTTGTGGATCTAGAGAAAGCATTTGATAACGTTGTGAGAGAAACGCTGTGGGACTTGCTGCCAGGATATGGTGTGGACGGCTCGCTACTGCGGGCAATACAGTCGCTTTATAGGGACTGTAAGGCTTGCGTGCGAGTAGGGGGGGATGTGTCACCTCTTTTTGATGTCTGTACAGGCGTCAAACAGGGATGTGTCATGTCCGCCTGGCTGTTCATAGTGTATCTGGACAGTTGCCTGCAGAAGTTGAAAGATTTTAATATGGGTGTGAATTTGGCGATCTGTCCTCTCTGACTACCCCGTCAGGGATACAGCGTGAAGATAGTTAGTTAGTTAGTTAATAAATGAATTGAATTTTGTATGCATTCACTTATTATATTACTTTGCAAGGACAGGGTGGGCTGTAGAACGCGACGGTGTGAGTCGACCTGGAGGATTTCAAACACTTTAGAATTCTTCTGAAATGTCGTGCTTGAGACAGCCGAGTACGCATCGTTTTTTTGTAGTTTATGATAGCAAATTCAGTCGTGAAACAATGCACACATTAAAAGGTCAATAAATAAAAGCACAACAACATATGTCACAATTGTGTTCACATTTAATATATTTCGCAGTGCCATTATCCGACGCTACTGTTATTTTTATGCTGTTCGATAGTGCAAGCTCTGGAAGTAATGTAGTAGCCTCTTCCATTAAACTATTCTTCAATAAAATTCTCAAATTGAAAATGTATTTTCTGTTTACACGCTTGCACGGGATATGACGCTACATTTTTACCGTGAAACAATGTAGCATGTCATTGTTGATATTCACAACACTCTGAAGTCACAGGGATGTACAAAATTTCATAATAATGGTCTATTACAAATCCAACACCATGCTTATAAAATCAGTAATACCAACATTGAAAAAAAAAACATGAATCTACATAACAATAATTATTTATATGATACTAGCAACGCACTCGCTTCGGTTTGGTTGAAACTTTAAAATTACCATAGTCAGTTAAATGCTAAAATTCAAAATTTCTACCAGCTAGGGTTGCTCATATGCTCACTGTGTGCGTTTTAGTTTTGCTATAATTCTTAGAATATATTTGAAACTGATTTTTCTTAATAAGCCTATATAAACTTCATTCCTATTACCCTTACAATAATATAATTCCATTCCTTTTTAAAATTCAATAATTTTCTTATTTTATAATTGAAATTTGACGTGTAAGTAAATGAGGTCATGTTACGCAATTTGATTCCTTGTTAAACATCATTTGGCTTGGACATGAAATGGACGCTAACCGACAATTAAACTGACGATTAAATCTAATTGAAGCGGTTGAAGGGAGAACGATGCGGGCAATTTACACTGACTCAGTGAGACTTTAGTTTTCGTAGTGTGGCATTTTGAGAGTTCCCGCAAAGTAACTGGGAGTTGAGGGCAGAATCTAGAATATTAATCAGCATCCAGCTTTCCATTATGTTCGAGTTTGAAAACGGGAAGCTTATTCTCTGGTGAAGTTAGTAATGCAGATGCTGCTTTTTGTTATTTGTCGGAAATAATACATTTATAAGGCAGAAATATAATTATCTACACACCAGTGACTGTGTTGGTCTTTCAAATAATTAAATGTCTTGGGTCACTTCCTTGTTTTGTTAATTTTGTTACGTAAATTTCACTAAATGCTTTAATTCCTCAGTTTGAACTCATTATAGTCATTAAATAATTTTAATCTTCACTTTGTTTAACTCGTCATACTCAGTTTATTTCTCTGTGCCAAATTACATTCAAGACCAAGATTTTGTTTCAGATGTAGTATCTAAATAAGGTTACTTTTGATTATGAGTAGATTGTCCGTAATTTTTATTTTATCAATCAGTGAATTTTTTGGTCTATCAGTGAATCAAAGCAACTTATTACAATCTACTCCTGACGTAGGACTCCCCCAATTGTCACCCTTCTTTGGAATGGTGTTTAAACTTTTTTGTTTTGTTTTGAGTTGTTCTTTTGTTATAAATAATATTAATAATAAAATAATATTAATACTAAATAGGTGACCATTTACAGGTGAATCTGAATTGACCCCCGAGGATGTCGTTGTACTAGTGATTTTTGGTTTGGTGGAAAAAGCTAAACAGAATCCACTTGTAAGGTTTCAGTTTCAGTGTTAAGGTTTGGTCAGTATTGTTACTATTTAGATAGATTAGTAACTAAAATATGTCACATTTCTAGAGATTGTTGACTTCTATCTTGTCTACGATTGTGATGTGTACTTCCGTCTGATTGTGTAAACAGTAGTGCACTAAGTAATTGTACAACATATTCCACTGAAGACTGATATTATTCACCAACACACAACAGTTATTTTATGATAATACAGTTAAAAGAATGGTGTTACCGCTAAAAGTAGTCTGTAATTTAAACTAATTAATACATAGCCATGATAAAAGAAAACAAAAACAACATTTTACAAAATGCGTAACAGAAAATGTAAGACTATGTTCTCTCTGATTTACCGAAATATTTTATTTAAAACTAGTTAATGTATGCGATTTCGTGCACGTGAATTATCTGTACCAGAAAGATAAACAAAAATGACACATAAATATATACACAAAAAATATAGAAGCTTAGTTCCTTTATTGAGAGTATAATCATCGTCTGGCGTTATTGCATCTGATACCCTCACATCTGAGCAAAAGATTTATATCATGATGTTGACGCCCGCGTCTTTGCACGTTTGGTGAAGTTTTTCCGTTCCCGTTTCCCATAGGAACTTGTTTCCAGGATAAAAAGTAGCCTATTGGTTATTCTGATGTGTAAGCTATATTATTGTAAAAATTAATCAAAATCCATTAAGTAGATTTTGCTATACTAAGATATTCGATAAACTTTCGCGTTTATAATATTAGTAGGATTTCTGTGCCTCCAATTCGAATCTGGTTTAACGTACATAGTAGTTCCCCAAATGCACACAATCACCGTTCACGCAAATCCAGCTACGGGTTTCTCTATCTACACACCAGTAAATGCAATTCATTCAAAAAATAATTGCATGGTTTCTGCAAAGCAGTCCTCTCTTTTGATCTTAATGTATACCCGCTTGATTTTAATTTTTGGTATTGTTGGAAGCGACTACCGTCTGATACCCACAGCTCAGTAAAGGTGCCTGCGTCGCTTAATTCATCTATGCATCTGTTAGTCAGCAGGTGTGTCTGTTGTGCTGTTCAATTATGCTCAATTACTGCATTGTTACAGGCAACCGGGACCAACGGCTTAACGTATCCTCCAAAGCTCGGAAACGCTCGTATATGGAAATGTCACAAAGCAGTCACCAATCCGAAGACCAGCCATAGCGAAAGTTGCTTAACGCAGTTATCGTTTACAGAATGAAGCGATTGATGAATCTGCAAGAATCGAATGAAGATCGCGAAGCTTGGCTTCTCTGACTACCCTGTCAAGTATATAGCGTGAAGACAGTTTGTTTAGTTTACAGAACACAGTCAGCTATCTCATTATACCTAATATAGATCGCTATATCTGCTACTGACCGGTTTTTTAAGCCACGCAGTAGTCGACAAACATACTAAGTCATAATATGTGTATTGTGTATCTTCAGAAAGACATACTATGACCAATGACCTATAAGGACATTAAGCTACACATGCTGATACGTCAACAAGGAGAATGGACACTTCATACAAATGCTTTCAGAAGGTAAAATAAACTGTACTTTGTTTTGATAATAGACGGAAGAAGGTGTGTGAAATTACTGCACAACTTGGTAACGTCGTACGCAGTATTGAGTTTTATTACAAAGGGAATAGAGTAAATACTATAAATGACTAAACTATACGACGAAAACACTAATAATTGTGGGTACTAACATTATTTTATATCGAAGAACCGTTTTGATATTGGTCTTTATTTTCTTTCCCATAACTATCTATATTTCAATATTTCATATACCTTTCACAATCATCCTATAACGCACAAATGGACGCACCTATTAAAAATGTTACTCATTTTGTAATACTTTATTTTTCTGCATTTTTAGGGTTTTGTACTTCAATCTATACTAATATTATAAAGCTGAAGTGTTTGTTTGTTTGTTTGGTTCAACGCGCTAATCTCAGGTACTACTGGTCGGATTTCATTTTTTTTGTGTTAGATAGCCCATTTATCGAGGAAGGCTATAGGATATATATCATTACGCTACTACACTGAGGAGCAGAGCAGTAGTCATAAATGTCGACAAATCGGGCATATTTTTATGCATCATTGTAGAATTTATAAGCGCCGGGATTAAATAGGTGCGACGGGAGGTCGAAATATTCCACTGGCGAAGCTGTGGGGGTCATCTAGTTAGTAGGTAAATAAATGAACAACTAGGCTACCGAGACCCACTCGATACCAACGAATTAATCCACCTCGCTCCGTCTTAAGGCGCCATCTACCAGTATTTAACAAAGTTATACGGTATGAGTATTTAGAATTTCACCTATAATCATTCGATTTGTAGTAACATTTCTATGCCAATTTGATCCTAAATTTAAATCGTAGAAAATTTCAGTCTCGAACTGGACTGGTCTTTTGGCATGCTGATTCTGACGCCTAACCAACAAGCTACCGAGACCCATTCGAAACCGACGAATTAATTCGTGCGTCGTTGCCTAGACTGTTAGTCAGCAGGTGCTCCGCTAACAGGTGAGGTCGCTTGAGCCCTCAAGATCTTGGTGGAGCCACTTACACCCAAACGTTAATACTATTAATTATGCATATTGTTACGCCATTATCGCCGAAGGGGTAGGCGGAGGCATACAATACGCCGACATTTGACCTTATGAATTTTTATCCTACGTAACAGGTGGTGAGCCAATTGCCGTGTTGAAATGGACAGGAGCAGGCTGTAGCGACTTTCTGTTGAAATATTTCAAGCTGCCCGTAAGGCTTTCAACCAGGCTTAACGACTGTCATTTTACTGGCAACCGGGACCAACGGCTTATCGTGCCTTCCGAAGCACGGAAACGCTCGCAAATGTAAATTCTACAAAGTGGTCGCCCATCCAAGGACTACCTATAGCGAATGTTGCTTAACGCCGTGATCGTTTACAGAACACTGAGTCAGCGGGGCCACGAACGCTTTGCACTATTAATTATGCTGTGCAGAAAACTTAACCCAACCTATTCGTGGAATTATAAACGTGCAGAAATGTTTAATATAATCCCCCTTTTCTATTTCTCATTTCGAAAAACGCATTTCCTTCGCATCTAACTTCCACCATCGACGGTAAACAAATAAATTAATCACTGTGTACAAGAGATTCTGAATGGTTAAGGTACACAGTTTTATGACGATTAATACTTAGAAAAGTAATTGGCTGTTACGTTGTGAATGTTAAACAAGCTATTGAGTAATTGAATGCTTAGGTATTGCTGAAAGTAAGTACGTTGGTACGTTCTTTATTTAATTTTAATTCTATACAGATAAATGAAATTGAAATTTTTGTTAGTAATTCCATATTAACAGTTTTTCACTAAATGCATATGAAAGTTTATACGGTACTTAAATAAAAAAATCAATTAAAAAAAAATTTTCTGTCCCTATGTCTGTTTGTTACGGCTAATCTCTCAAATGGCTAGACCGATTTTAACGCCATATTGACTAGCAGATAGTTAATGCTATAAGGAGTACTTTAAGCTACGTTTTATTCCTGTATTCCCACGGGAACGGGGACTTCAGGGGCTAACCGCGGGGCGTCCTGGTGCTATTCGGCTACTTGTTATTATGCGAACCTCTCAACATAATTTGGCAGGCAATTGCCATTTCGGCCGAGGCATATATAGTGCTTTTCTCAAAAGAATGCTGAGAAATTAAATATAATATATTCGCTTATAATTTACATTATGTTTATTAATCACGCCTTATTCTCAAAGAGTGGCAGAGGCATATTATACGCCCACTTTTCACCGTGTGTATTCCTTTCCGACGTAATAGGTGGTGTGCCCATTACCACACAGTTAAAAAAAACAACAATCTTCTCGTGGTCTTCATATGCAAGTCTCGGCCTACCCTATACCGCACAGTTAATATTAATAATTTACATTACTTAACTATACATATATCTTCCTCTCGTTTCATTTGAAATTATTTCTTTACAGCTTAGGAATATGTTTTTGTAACCTAGTGTCTTTGCGAAGACATTGGCACCGTCAATTGACCCTAATAAGCATGACTATTATGACAACGACGCTACAATGATCTTAGTTGTTACTGGAAATACTAGTACAAGATCATTGGACAAGTATCATTGAAGATGACTGCATATTAAAAAATATACAATATGAAACCAAGTTCTGCTAGTTTGTACTTAGTGTAGTGTAAGTAAATTATTATCTTATCTATACAAATAAATAAAATGAAGTACTGTGTGTCATTCAAAATTTTCAGCTTTTCAACAAGTGCATATGAAGTATATACGGTACTTAGATAAAAGCTCAAGTATATAAAAAATTACGTTGGCCGACTGAATCCGTGAAGTGATACGCAATATGACAGGAAAGTGTCAGTGTTTAGCTAGAAAAGGGCGTGCTCCGTTGGACGAGCCCAATTAATGAGTGAGCAACGATTGACGAAGAATATATAACGTGAAAAAATAGAGAGTAGAAGGAGTTAGGGTAGATCGAGATTTACATACGTAGACCAAGTCGTTGATTGCTCAACGTAGACCAAGTCGTTGATTGCTCAACGTAGACCAAGTCGTTGATTGCTCAAAAAGAAATAGGTTTAAAGTACTCGGTTACCCAGACGTGCATGTATAAAGAGATAAATGAATCTGGAAACGTAAGAAGTATGCATGGATCGCGAATACTAGAGATCTGTCCTCTCTGACTACTTCGTATGAGATACAGCGGGAAGATCCTAGATAGATGAGTCATTAAGGAACTTTTTACGATAGGTATAGGAAAAGACAATGGGTATCAAAGTTATTACCTATCCTACTAATATTATAAACGTGAAAGTTTGGATGCATGTTTGTTACTCTTTCACGTAAAGGGTCAAAAATAACGAGAAAGAAAGAACTTCTATACGCGGGGAAACTCGCGGGCGTCTACTAGTCTTAATAATATTATAAATGCGAAAGTTTGAATGAATATTTGTTACTCTTTCACGTCAACACTTCTGAACAGATTTTAATGAAACTTTACAATAATATAGCTAATACATCAGAATAACACATAGGGTACTTTTATCCCGGGAACAATTTCCTTTGGGAAACGGGAACGGGAAAACTTCTTTACGCGGGCGAAACCGCGTGCGTCGACTAGTATGCAATAAAGGGGTCTAAAGTGTTTATTTTTGTTTACGAGGCACTTATACTGTTTTGACCATGAGGTTTTGACGTATACATAATCAACTTAACTTAGCTCATACAATATTAATATACATACAACCTAGCGTACATACATAATTATAGCTAATCTAGAATTTAAATTAGCTAAAATTTCGACACATCTATAATAATATAAGCTCAGGTAATTTAGCTTAGACATTAGTGTGTTTGTGTATCACAACTTTTTTTATATTACCTATCGTGAATTGACTGAGAAGGGAACAGGAATTCATTGATTAAATATGTACTGGGATGCGTCACAGTTTCGAAGTAGATAAGCTTAGTAATATCTACCACAAACCCACTCTTTTTTACTCAGTTCAACGCAAATATAAATAACTGGTATTTAAATAAATATTATGTTCTTAGACACGTCATAGTATGATAACAATGTAAATAAATAAAATAAATATCCATCACGCCTTATCCCCGAAGGGGTGGCAGAGGCATATTATATATTTATATATATTTGTAATATGTATATAAAATGTATTTTCTATGAGCAAGAATATTTATATTAATCCTACTGAATGCATACGGTGAAATGTGGGTGTTTATTATGCCTCTGCCTACCCCTCCAGGGATAAAGGCGTGACAATATGTATGTATGTATGTATGTATGATATGATAAACGCGAAAGTTTGTAAGTATGGATGTTAGCTACTCTTTCACGCAAAATCTAAGGGATGGATTATTGATGATGCTTTACAATAATATAGCTTACACATCAAAATAACGCATAGGCTACGTTTTATCTCGGGAACAAGTTCCTATGCGAAAATTTCTTAAATCAGAACTGATATTATAAAGGTGAAACTTTGTGAGTATTATTTGGGAAAAATATGGTGTGGGGGTAGCTAACACCTGATTGAGACATAACAAAAAGTGTTTACTTTTATCTCAGGAACATGTCAGTGTGGGAAACTTACCAAGCCGGCATGCTCTAATCAATCATATGTAGCGGAATGCTTTAATTATATTGGTTAAATTGAGAAGTTTCTCTTTTACGTGTGAAACACATTATACTTATCGGAGTATACGGGAAGATCAGTACTTCGGCACTGAGCATAGTCTCGAGATTACATGACAAAGTGCCGGTAGATGGCACCTGACGTCGCTTTAAGACGAAAATGGTCAATTAATTCGTCAGTTTCGAGTGGGTCTCGATAGCTTAGTTAGAGAAGCGAACTAGCTCACCTGGATCGAAAGTAGTTATCGTAGCATATAGATCTTTAATGATAACACTTGTACTATTCCACATTATTTATTATTAACCTGACCGGATTCGCCTTACGACAACCTTTGATAATGCCGTAAGGTTTCCGCCGTAAGGTTTTTACCGGTTTCGCGTTAGCGCATTATCGAAAACCTTTGATAATGTCGTAAGGCGAAACCGGTCACTAAACAAATATTTAAAAATTTGTGTCAACCTTTGATAATGCCGTAAAGCGAAACCGGTGAAAACCAAACGGCGGAAACCTTACTGCATTATCGAAAGTTGACACATTTGAAAATATGTGTCAACTTTTACGTCCAAGAAACCTAGTGCGGCTATGAGTAAAATAAACCCTTAATCTATATTAGGTCATTAAAAAAACGTAGATTTATCTCGCAAAAGTGATTTAAAATATTCGAACATAAACCGAATTTCTGACTATTAAGCTGTTCACTTGACACTGATTGTGAGTAACTTAATGACTCAGCTTTAAACCGGCTTTTAGTAACTTATCGGAAATAAATAAATTCTACGAACGTAATTTGTTTGTAATGAGTCATGGCATGGCTAATGGTCAACTAAATTAATCTATTTTGATCAATATCCATTTGTAAATGACTCTATATATACATATATATAAAGCTGAAGAGTTTGTTAGTTTGCTTGGTTGAACGCGATAATCTCAGAAACTACTGGTCTTATTTGAAAATTATTTTTGTGTTGGACAGCCCTTTTATCGAAGAGTGTCAATCATCACGTTACTAACCTGGAGAGCGGAGCAGTGTCCCTGAATGTCGACAAACCGGTTTTTTATGCATTTTTGTAGAATTTATAAACGACGGGGTCAAATAGGTGTGACGGGAGTTCGTATGTCACGGGTGAAGTCATGGGAGCCACCTAGTATTTTCACGCTCCTGTGTTTGGAAAGAACATTCCAGACGTACATAACATACCATCATCAGCAGAATTTTTGAAGTTATTACTTTTGGCGCGTTAGGGAAAAATGATAAGAGTAAATTTTTACGATGCGCGCGCAGACCGTCACGAAAAACCGACACCATGAAGTTAGATGATAAGCGTTTCCATGAAAACTTATTAACACCCTGAAGATAGCTGAAAAGTGTTTCCATGACAACTTATAACTACATTAAAGCATTTAAAGCAGTTTTCATTCTTATGATGTTTTTTTTTTACTAATTCATTCCTGTTACAAACAAAGAGTTGTGGTATATGTGGTGAAATCTTATTAGACTAAAGAAGTGTAACTTTTAACGCGTGTAGATAAGTACACACACACACAGTTTTTTCTTAAATTAAAAGTACCTATAACATATATTATTTATCAAAGTAGCGCTCTCCGCTTACTCAGTATTCTGAAAACGATCACTGCGTTAAGCAACTTTGGTTATGAAAGGGCGACTACTCTGTGGTACCCTCTATTCACGAGCATTTCCGTGCTTCCGCAGGCAAGTTAAGTCGCGGTTGGTCCTGGATACTATAACATGTCGTTAAACCAAGTTCAAAGCATTATGGGCTGGAAAAATGTTCAACAACAAGTCACCACAACCTACGCATGTCCATTTCAAAAAGGGCAATACGGCTCATCAACTGTTACTTAGGATAAAATGTTGGCATATAGAATGCCTTTGCCTCCCCTTCGGGGTTAAAGGCGTGAATGATAAGTGCAACATGTTTAGGGTTGAAATGACAATGCAGATAAGTTGTTGCCACTAAATCAGGTAGTTGTCACGTCACGTCTCAATAATAATCGTTACTGAATACTAAATAAATTATTAAAACTAACTAACTAACTATCTTCACGCTGTATCCCTGACGGGGTAGTCAGAGAGGACAGATCGCCAGGCTTCGCGATCCATGCATACTTCTTTCGCTTCTTCGAGAAATAAATAAATTATTCATTCGTAATATTCTGCTATATGCATCCAATCAACCTAAAAGTGTTTAAGCTGTGGATTGATGGCACTTTTTGGGGCTTCTTACACATTTACAAGGAAAACATTTACACTTTATCAACTTTTTGATAACCTGACCAATTTTGCCTTACGGCGTTTTCAAAGATTTAATAACACATCTCATATATTTGAAAACGTAAAATTTTATCTCAGAAACGTTATGCAGTTACAAATTAATATCTACGCATGTACATATTGTCACGCCTTTATCCCCGAAGGGGTAGGCAGAGGCATACTATACGCCGTATGCATTATTGTCCCACGCAACAGGTGGTGAGCCCATTGCCGTATTGAAATGGACAGGCGCAGGCTGTGGCGACCTACAGTTGAAATTTTTCAAGCCGCCCATAAGGCCTAATTTAACCAGGCCCTTTTAGTTTAATTTATTTAGGCCTCTATTTTTTAACCAGGCTTAATGACCCATGTTACTGGCAACCGAGACCAAGGCTTAACGTGCCTTCCGAAGCGCGGAAATGCTCGCAAATGTAAATTCCACAAAGTGATCATCCATCCAAGAACCACCTATAGTGAATGTTGCTTAACGCCTTGATCGTTTACAGAACACTGAGTCAGCGGTGCCACGACTGCTTACATATTATTAAATTAACGAGTATTTGTTCTAAATGAAATGAAATCGTGATTTTACTGTTTGTTATTGAAGATTTGCATTGTATATTTCTGTTAATCTTTATTAGAACACCTTTTAACAGGGATACACACAGTGAAAAGTAGGCGTATAATATGTTTCTGCCAGCCCTTCGGGGATAAGGCATAATTGATTGATAAACATAGTAAATTAAAAAGCGTTATAAAGTATAACCCGATACCTACCTACTAGACAGAAATTGATACAATTTAAATGCGATATAATAAACACTAGAAGTGCGAGCTTTAAAAAGTCAAGTAATCTAAATATAGATTATCCAAAGATGACTGGAAGTCTAGAACGTTGGAGATGCACAGAACTGTGGCCAGCTTAGCTACATTTTGCTGCATCTCCCACGGTGAGTGTTCTGAAGAACTCTTCCAGCACACATAAAAATTGAGCATTGTTTGAATTCGGTAATTTTTTTACACATACAAAGTTACTTTAAGAATCTTTTTAATAATTTCCAGTAAAGACACAACAACAAGTAGGTACCCAGAAAATGATGCGAATATGATACGGCAAAAACTGTTGGATTAAGCTGTTGACCAATGAACGACGTCCTATCATTCTAGGTCACTTCTTAAAAGTTCCTGTATTATACTACTGATAACCTTAAATGTCATAAAATATTTGTCATCAGTATAAATTATATATACTATTGTAAATAATAGTAATAATATATCATTTGACACAATTTGTCACACAATCTAACAACTCTGAGGTCTTAACCTTGAATGAGCTACGATCTTACAAGTATGTCTAGACTAATTGAAATTATTCATGCAATTTATAACTAGAGTTTGCGGATATATTTCTATATTTAACTTTGTCATGGGTGGTCATACTCATATGGATTGTGTGTACATTGTGACGGTCTTTGGGGGAGGCGTCAATTTACTGACGAGAAATAAATAATAGAAGCAAATAAATAATATAAATTTATAACTGCGCTTCTAGAAATTAAAAGTTCGAAATTCTTGAGTCACCTATAATTGATAAGAATTTTAAAAGAATAAATCCTTACTTTATTTATCCTAAATTTGTTTCTAAAAAACTATTTCCTTACGCCCAAATTCGTGTGGATATAGGTATGTAAAGAATTTGCGCTCCTCTTCGAGAAAATAGGCTTGAATACACATTATAGATTACTCATTACTTTGAAACTACATGTAAGTTGTTAACAGTCATTCGTCACTAAGTACGTCTATAGAATAAAGACAGTACTTATTCTTGAGAACGTAGATCAATTGGTCATTATGGTATTAATATAAATACAACATTATACTTTGAATGTTGCTTAAATAATTTGCTTAATGAATTCTTGCTAATTATACAGTTAAGCATAAATGTACATCATTTTATATAAAGAAGCTGGTTGACTGACTTTTTAACGAACAGTCGAAACTATTATAGGTAGAAACATGAAAATTTAACAGTACCTAGTTTTTTTTTGTAATTTAGAGATCCACTAGGAGGTTTCCTAAATTCATTCCCTACGATGAGGTAAGAATTGATTTATGAGAGATAAAAACACTATTTAGCTTTTGTTTTTTAATCTCATCAACATAAATAATTGAAGTATTTCATTATTTTTCAAAATTCTAACCTTAGGGTATGAAATCAGAAAAAAATACTTATTAGGTAACAGCTTGTATGGAAATATGTCATAATGGTAGCTTGTGGAAATATGTAATAATAGTAGTAAAATTCATAAAATTGGTATATAACTTTCCAGTTACAAAATGAATACACATTGTTCTCATTCACACATTCACTTTTTTACGTTACGTTTTACACGTTTGTATTCATTTTTTAACTGGAAAATTAACATTATTTTGTAACAGACGTATTTCAGAATTTTCCAAAATTCTAGCATGAAAGATTGAAAATAATTTAAAACTGAGGTATGGGTATCATCAGTTCACGTGTAAGTTGTCTGTTTTAAACAATTAATAAAGATAGACAAAGTATACTGTACTGAATTATATAAGTCCCGACTTTTTTAATTCAGTGCCATACAGTTATTTATGTAACACAAAAAAATTACTGTTATCCATTACAATCTGAGGTCGTTTGTTAGGACAGAACAATTAATTGCAGTAAAGTAATTAATGATGCGGGTCCTAAAACTGTTAAGGAAAAATAATTCTTACCAAGCTTAATTGTGAAAGTAGTGATTAACGGAACGGCACGTTATCTTTTATGTGATTAAATTACGTGATCCTTTACTCAATTTTCAGTTAGATAATATAATAAAAAAACTAAATTGTAAGCTGTTTTCAGTTATTTTAAGACACATAACAAAATATTACGTTTCGAAATACGAAAATGACTGCCGGAAGACCTAATAACCTGTTTTTTTATTATTATAGGACATATTTTCGGAACAATATTTAGTCAAATTTATGCTATATTGAGTCAAGGGGTCTGATAAGCTTATCAAACAACTGATAATCTTACCTTTTTGTTTCTGTCCAAATTCTCAAAAAAACAACCATTTGTGGATCCTACTAATATTAGATCCGATCCGGGATTTAAATCCAAGACTGATCAGTGCTGCTGCACCGAGGAATTTTTACAAACACTTTATTAACTCTATTCGGTTTGTTTCTTTATTTACTCTATTATGCAACTCAAAATTAAAGCATTGAATAAAAAAATACAAACCTATTATGAGCTCATACTAATAATGTAGCATCGATTTATCTTATAGACTTGAATTAAATACAATATTTATGCACGTAATTCTTCATTTACTATCATTAATTATGACAAAAGTAATTGTGTTATGTACATAGGTAAATATTCCTTTAATATAAAAATTATTTAATAGGTATTAAATCATTTTGTACTTTATATTCTGTAAAATAAATAATGGTCTTTTGGTTTCCGTGAAAATGTAACGACGCAAGACCAAATAGCAATTAATCAAGTTGATCTCTTCGGACCATTAATCGGCCATTGCTCAGGGTTTTAGATATGAATCTATTTGGCAACAATATAAGCCTTTTTTAAATACAATGGCAGTTCTAAATAGCATTAATAGTTTACTTGTTAAACTTTAAAATTTACGAAACCGATGACATGAATAAATGATACCATTATTCGGAACACGAATACTATAAAATATCTTTCCAAAATCGAAATGAAAAAAGAGTTTTTCCTATGAACATGTAAGTATTTAAATGGATAGTTAACATGGACAATGTCAATTCAACAAATGAAAAAAACCTTGGTGAATTAAAAATGTAATAACAATTGCAAAAAAAAAATGAAACTAAAATAACATTTGCAAAGAAAAGTCATATTAGACATTTACAAAATATTTAGAAAACGATATTATACATTTGCAAAGTAAAAGCAATATTAGATATTAGAATAATAACTTTTGTGAGCGTAGTTCAGTAAATTTCGGGATAGCCCTTAATAATAGATATTTGCAAAGTTAAATCAATATTAAAGAATTGCAAAGTAAAAGCTATATTAATTGATTCTGACGTATGGACTTACTGCATTAGTTGTTACATCTTTAATATATTCCCACGAATAGTGGATGAAAGTTTCTGAAATTGTGGAATTTAACCATTGAGGCAGTTGTTTAGCTGGAGGTGTCAGCCCTCGATCTCCTGTCAAACGTTTTGACAGATCAAACTACTGTTTAAACTTTATTCATAAAGGATTACGCTTACGATTACTACGAGTATACTAGCAGCGCACTATGATGGCCGTTTTGACATATTACAATAGTGATGATATTTTACTTGTATTTACATAAGCACTCTGTTTTCTACCGTAGTATAAACCCTCTAATGAGGTCGACTATTCACATATTTCAAATAAAATGTAATTTAAATTAGTACGAAACTTCATGAAAGGACAAACGTCAAAACCGCCACCATAGCGTACCGCTAGTATAGAACATATTTCATCCAACTCAACTTATAAACATAATTTATTTTAATATATTAATGAACAAATGAGTGACAAATACCTTATGCAAATGTCTTTATCAGAATTCTACGACTAGGTAGTGTAGTTTCTACAAACGTTTAATTGTTAATAGCTGCAGCAAATACAAATTAGTTTCTGACGTCAATAGTTGCGCATCCAAGTAGTATTAAATACTAATTACTAGCAGCCCGGCCCGGCAACGACCGTAACATACTTCGAACCCTATGGCACTAATTTAATCCCTTTTTTATCATTACTGTATTTGCGCTTTATTTTGATTTTGCTATATCTCCTAAGATATTCATTTAATTTGCAAGGTGTAATGGGACACAATAATTTTCATAAAATGCTGAAGTGAACTAACGTGAAATGATAAGGATTAATAACGTGTTTGTGTAAATAGCTTTCAAATTACCGCTGTATAATTGTAAATTATCAAAATGAAAATAGAATGTTATCCTTAAGAGATAGACATAATACCGCCGCGGACTTTTGGAGACCTACATTAGGTACACAATTCCACCATACATAATTTTTTTATATCTCAAACAGCAGGCGTTTTCGTTAAAAGCTTCCAGACGGCTTATTTTTTTCCGACAACCCCAACCAATATCGTTAAAAGTTTGTCAACGTATACAAAAACGTAATAATTTGTTAAAATAATTGTATATTAAAACCTTACTCTTGAATTTCTCTATCTATTAAAACAAAACGTATCAAAATCCGTTGCGTAATTTTATATATCTAAGCATAAATAGGGACAGACAGACTGCGTAAAGCGTCTTGGTTTTATACTACGTAGTGATAGTGAATCTGTTCACTTAAGTATTATTATTGTGATGCATGTTATAATGCTGAACTTACCTAGACTGTTGAATATGTACAAAGCAAGGTAAGGTAAATATAACTTACGTTTTGTGCATAAATAGATATTATAATATAAAGCGCTCGTGGTCTCGCGGACTCAGTGTTCTGTAAACGATCACTGCGTTAAGCAACTTTCGCTATGACTGGTCACGGATTGGTGCGAGGTGAACATTTGCGAGCGTTGTTGTGCTTTAGAAGACACGTTAAGCCTTTGGTCCCGGTTGCCAGTAACATGGCAGTCGTTAAGTCAAGTTGAAGGCCTCATGGGCGGCTTGAAAAATTTTAACAGCAGGAAGCTACAACCTCCGTCTGTCTATTTCAACGGCAATGAGCTCACTAGTATGTGGGATAGGAATACACATGGTCAAAAGTGGGCATATATATGCCTCAGTCACTCCTTCGGGGACAAGGCGTGAAAGATAAATAAATAAATAAAATAGTATTGAATTTATCATGCCTAACAGAAATTGTCTGACCTAAATTTTATATTGTGTAAGTAAATGATAATATTAACATTTGTACTGGTGTGTAATTTCTTTAAGCGCCTAGCTCGAACAATTTTAAAATATTCTTGTTGTTGTGGTGGAGTTGGCAAAACCAATGTGATTTTCAGTTTTATTATATTGTTATGAATAAAATTAACTGTACTACGAGGTAACACAGGTTAGTAAGTAGTGGTAAGTACACAGGTAGTTATGTAAGTAAGGCCCACTTGCATGAATGCTGGGGTTAAATAATTAATTATAGACTTAGTTAACTCGGAATTAAGTAAATAACTTTTTAACCCTAATCATGTCTTGTACCATAGAAATATATCATCGGGTTAACTAACCCAGTGTTTTATGTCACTCTATGTCATGCAACCAAACATTAATATAGTGGCACATTTTTGAGCCACTGTATGGTTTGTCAGCTGCTTACCCAACGTTTGACGAATTAACCCTCAGAAATCATTAAGTTAAAATTTTAGCGATTGAATGAATGTGATGTGTGATGCGAAACAAATTAATGATTTAATTCGGGGTTAGTCTATACCTCCGAGTTATATACAATAACCCAAGATCGTGCAAGTGGGCCTAAGGTCCGTATTCCAGAACGTTTCTCAATACTCAATCAACGCTTGAGACTAGATTTTGCCTTATAAAATGTACTCTCAAGTGTTTCTTGAGTATTGATAAACATTCTGGAATACGGACCTAAGATAGTTACGAAGATCCAGTTTTAAACTAAGTTATTTGTTTATTCATTATACTTACTTGAAGTAAACATTATAGGTTCCTAGAATTCATTATCATTTTCAAACGTTCTTCGAAATTAGTTTGTGAAGAAAGAACTGAATTTTCTCTATTATTTTTCAATATAATTCCATTTTGTCTTTCCAGTAAGTCCCGACAATAATATCAGAGATCCACAGAAATTTCTGATTCCACAATTAAATAACTTAATTAAAGTAAGAGGTCTTCTGGTTCAAAGCACCAGACGCGTTCACCAACTAAACCACTGAGACCTACTCAAAAAATCTATGAAAATATAAAAAGAAATCCACTTTAAAAATTGTAATTTAGAAAAAGTTACATGCTAATTGCTTTTCAAAATTGTTTCTAAACTAAGATGGGTAATAATAATAATAAACCCCTCGAGGACATACGTTATCTTTTATAAAATTAACGCAACCCTATGAGGGCATAGTAGATTCGCTTATTGAGTCATCCACTTTGTGATATCAATATATCTGACTCTGAGTCAAACTCTGTGGAATCGGGACCGATATACCGATTCCTCAGAGTTTTGTTTCCCTTCTGCACCGGTTAGGATTTAATGGCCTAACGGGAGGGCAATGAGAGTGCTACTCCCGGGAGTGCAGCAAATCTCAACTCTGGCTTGACTTAATTGGCCGGTCAGAGGGAGGGAGCCAGAGCTAATATGCTCGGGGGTGGAAGTGTCATTTTCAAGGGCATAACTACTGGGAAGCCCGCTCCGGGCCTATCCCGCGAAGGTGAAACCGGCGCCGCACCGCTCGACACCCCAAGCTGCTCACACCGGTGTTGCCCTCTGTCGCCTTACAGGCTTATCATGCCTACGGTGATTGTATAGGGGGGGGGGGGGATTGCATCTAGTGAGTTGGCGAGTCACCGTCTGCCAGTAATTTAATAATAATATAGGTTTCAGATATAATAGTATAGGTTTCGATTTCATCAATAGCTTATGTCACCCAATCCATTTAACACCCAACCCAATAGCCCATTTCATAGTTAGCAAATTTCACAATAGTTTAACTCCCATTGGAGGTGATCCATTACCGTTCTTCTACATAAGGCGGGCGTGGACTATCTGCAGTAGGGGTCCCATTCCCTATTAGATTAAAATTCTCAAAGGGCCTCTGGGTGTTGGACCTATGTCTCCATGTAAGCCTACCAAAAGCCCAGGTATCTTCAAGAAAAAAAAGAAGATACTCTAGAAAAGAAGAGACATAATAATAATAAATATCGTTGGGACAACTCACACAACGCCATCTGATTCCAAACTAAGCAGAGCTTGCACTATGGTAACCAGTTTCTTCAAACGCTAAAAGACATATAAAAAGAAATATTCATAAATGTAAAAATATTGGGCAAATTTTCAAACATTATTGTAATATTAATAAGCGACGAAATCAAATGGATGGCACACGGGTTCGAAGTACATATGTCACAAGCAAAGTAGGGGAGCTCAGCTAGTTTATTAATAGAAATAGAATATATATATATATATATAATAGAAATGTCATTTATGATCAAATTATGCATCCGTTTTTACACAAATTCCACTCCGATTCACATTTACGACAAAATATGAATGTTAGAACTTCCTGAAACTTCGATTTATAAATAAACCCCAATAAGCTTTCTGTTGATAGATTAATTTATTAGCGACATCTGTTTTAATGATTGGAGTTATGACCTAAGAATGCTGTAAAGACAAATAATTATGTTTGGACTATTTTTATTCTAAAATATCAGTTTTTTTATATACTTTAAATTTAAAATAACATTGTATTATAATTAAAATATGTGGCAAAAAATCCATTACTTATCTGTTCTGAACTTTCTGGAAACAAGAAGTACCTATCATAGAAATCGGATGAACCAAAGATATGGAAAGGAAGATTTGCCTTGTAGAGTTGTAGACAGCAATTTATAAAAATCAGTATCCAGTTGCGGTCCTACCTACGATTAAGTAATGGGTCCTACCCACGGTCGTCTCAATCAAACATAACAATCATCGTACGTTGTTGTCTTGCTGCAGTAGCAATTAACCAATCACGGCACATTCATGAAAATTTGAATAATTATCAATTCTTTATATAAGAATTGTCCGTTTTTCTTTATATTTTGACTACTTGAACATAAAATATACTAATTAATAATACAATAGAGTAGGTTAGTCTAAATATTGAAACTTGCTTAGTCTATTCGTCTCCAGTCACTCGGACGACAAACAAAATTTGGTAGCAAACGGTATCGTCTTATATTTTATTTACCGAAAAAAAATAAATTTTGTTATTTTTTTTCGGTAAATTTTTATCTAAATAGAAGAAATTACCTACTTATTTATTTCTTTTTAAGTATCTCATTAGCGTTAAAATTATAGTCGGGGTTTTCTGGAACGACAAATTGGAATTAAATTGAAAAATAATGGCATAATTTCAGTATTTTCTTCCCAAACTAATTTCGAGAACTTTTAAAATTAAAAATGAATTCCAGGAAACTATAATGAATACTTCAAAATAGTATAAAGTCAAAATGAAAAACAAATAATATATATTTTTTCTGTCTTAACCACAGACGTACGAGTACAAGAGTAAGCAGACCAAACATATTCCTTTGCTTATGAAGCAATACACCATCCTTTTCACTCTTGCCATTAATTGTATAAGGCTATTTTTGTTATTCCTGCTACATCTAACTCACATTTTGACAGCGAACAGCGCGTAGCCAATCTTACTACTACAACTAAGCTACAAACTTGTAATAACAACCGCCGATGTCATCTTTAAATCAAAGTGAAAATATGACATAAAATTACTGTAAAATGTTACAAAAGTAGACAGAAAAATATACAAAAAGGTGTTATGCATAGATTGATGAAGTTTCATTATCAAGGAATCACCAGAAATAACTAAACTAAGCTACCTGTCTATGTGTGTGCAATAAGCTACGCTATTTTTCGCTAACGTCTGCTTACTGTGTTATATGTCTGTGGTCATAACTAACTTTAACATCGATTTAAGAAAATAAATGTTATACTTAGTTATTATTATACACTAATATATTTCTATTAAGTCATTATTATTCACCAATATAATTATTTTTTTGCTCTAATATATTAATAACGAGGCTCTTAAGACTTTTACTGATTCATTTAGTATTTCGAGCTAACTTTGTTCATTTAGTTTGTAATTATACCTGATACGTATTAGGTGTGACTACAAACTAAATGTTACCTGCATCTTCTGCCAGCACCTTCAAGAAAATCGGTGCTGGCAGAGTCATTTGGTTCACATTTTTCAAAACAGTAATTTTTTGTAATATATATGAGCTGTTTACTTATTGGGTTAATGTGAATATATCGTCTATTACCTTTTAATGATAATTATACAAAATACATTTCGCATTATTCAACAAGCGATATTTGGTTACGTCACTAATATAATATTAGGTTAATTACTGCCATTATGTCATGGCCTCTGATTCATTATTATACCTACGTTCCCTCCCATCCTAAACGCAACATTGGTATAAGCCTATTGGATATTTTGTGTCAAACAAATAAATGAGAAAACTATATTTTGGGTCTCGAGAAGTCTTAAAATACTAGGTACTTTAGTTTAACATTATACCTTTAAAATTTTAACTATGCCTTCATCTTACTCAAAAAAGAAACAGATGTATGTTTCTTTTTTGAGTAAGATGAAGGCATAGTTCGTGAATTGAATAAATAACTAGACATTTTACACATAGCAATAAACCTTCACCTGGGTAAGCTAAATGGATAATATTTCCATACCTGAAGAATACGGGGATAAACTGTAAATGAAATTGACACTTATTACATCAGCTATCTGCCAGTAAAAGTAACGTTAAAATCGGAGATTACCCGAAACAAACAAACAGACAGACAGAGAAAAAATAACATTTTTCGATTTTTTTACTTTCATATGCATTTGGTGAAAGTTAGACAGACAGACAGACAGGAAAATATATTAATTGTTTTTTTTTATTTAATGTGTTATTTTTATATTCTTGCATATACATTTAGTGAAAAGTTGTTAATTTGAAATAACAAACAGTGTCTGTTTGTTCAATATTATTTATCTGTATAAATACGAGTATGATAGATATTTCATACACTTAATACGAGTATGTTCCGAATGAGGAATAGCAGATGGACTGCCTATGCAGTATTCAGGCTTTCTCGAGCAAAACCACTGTAAAATTTCCCGCTAACACTGAACCTCTTTATTAGATACAGAGGCTTCATATTATTGTTAAATAATTACTCTAACTAGAAAACTTATATAATTTTAAAACGATCCACATTATAGTATAGGCAACGAATATTGTAGGTAGAAAATTATATACGCAAATTAGAAAACTTTCCATGAGATTATTATTTAGAAGAGTATTATAGGAAGGAGGCTTCTTACTTTTATTGATTAAATTACTTTATGTAAAAATCTTTAAATGATCCACATCTTATTTTAGGCAACGAATGAGTTTATTATTTAGAAGAGTATATTATAGGAAATGTTTTTTCTTCATATTTACCCACTTATACATTAAAAAATATGTTGGTGATTTGACTTACCGATTCTAAATAAATAAATAATAATCCAATATTAATGAATGTTTGTCGAATCAATTCCGGGCCAGAATCGCTTGATTTCTTTGAACACACCAATCAAAATGTAATAAAAAATTGTCACTAATAATAGTCTTGTTATATACTTATATGTTTCTGTCATCACAAATAACTGAATATCATAAAACTTTCACTTTGGGTCAAAACCGTATATTATTTTTGAAAAACAAATATTGCGCCGAATAATACTTAGTCAGCACACACATGCGTCGTCTTCGGCAGCGTATGTCACACTAAAGTTACGGTAGCGCACAATGCGCCCGCGCACACATTGTCAATAAAGGTAGTACATAGTTTCGAAAATAACGTTCAAGCTAATTCAATTCTTATTACAGCGTCTTAAAGATAGCAATATCAATCAGTTAAAGATAGGTTTGTCAGAGTAAACGGGACAACATGAGTCATTCTTTACAACACAGCTGGCCGCGTCATTCATAACTGGCTCTCATTATAAAATTGCCATTATGACGTCATTTTCAAGGCTTATATTCGTATGGGGATTAATTTCTATTGTAATTTAACAATAAAAGGTTCCTTTTTTTATTTTTTCTTCTGCAATTGGAATGATCCTGTATCCTGCCTTCTGATGTAATCCAGTATCCTGTCCACGTTTGCTGTTCAAGATTAGAATAATAAAAATAAACAATAACTAAAATGCAGCTCTTGTGGCCCAGCTTACTGAGTGTTCTGTAAACGATCACTGCTTTAAGCAAATTTCGCTATAGTTGGTACTTGGATAGGTGACCACTTTGTGGCATTTACATTTGCCAACGTTTCCGTGCTTCGGAAGGCACGTTAAGCCGTTGGTCCCGGTTGCCAGTAAAATGGCAGTCGTTAATCCCAGTTATCACCTGTTACGCGGTACATAACTGCATACGGTGAAATGTGGGCGTATAGTATGTCTCTACCTACCCCTTTGGGGGATAAAGGCGTGACAATATCTAAACGTGACAATATTAAAATAAAATGAAATATGTGATAAATACTTTAATATTATTGTTTGCTCACATAAAAAAAATAGTAAATTATTATTATATATTTTAGGTAGGTATATTACATATTACTTTTTTGTTTAGCTATCCGATAGATACATTATACCTATTTTACAGTTCTCAGCTCAAGAGTCTCTGGTATTGCAGATATACGGTACAATGATTACTTGTCATCGTGTAGGTCATATGCTTGTTTGCCACCTTAGAGGTATCAAAAAAAAATAGATTACGTATAAAACCAGACATTACTAAACACTTACGGTGATTAACCTTAAAATATGATAATTTAAAATATATTAATATAAGGAGTCCCTTTAGGCAAGGTTTTGTCCCATTCGGTGTCGAGACCCTTGGTCCGTGGGGTCCTAGGGCTACAAGGCTTTTTAAAGAAATAGCAAAAAGGTTAGTCGACATCACAGGAGACCGAAGAGCTGGCAGCTACCTCGGCCAAAGAATTAGTTTAGCTATTCAAAGGGGGAACGCTGCCAGTATCTTCGGAACCTTGCCTAAAGGGACTCCTTACGGTGATTTAAGTCATTATTGGACAATTCAAGATAACAAAAAGTTAATTGAATCGGGCGTTACATGGCGGAAATCCATCGTAGAACGATAATAAAGGAGGGGAGGAGGAATATTCGGCGCAATATTATCGTTCAACAAAAAGTTGGTAAATCGATGGATAGATAGAACTTTGTTTACAACTCGAGTCTGAAAAGGCAAATACTCGTAATAGGGCTGATCGCCCTATTTAAGGGAAAATGTCAATTATGTCCTTTCTTATGTTTTAAAGCCCAATTGAAGATTTAAAGATTGCCTCTGTGGCGCGGTAGAAGTGTATCCGACTGCTACGCAAGAGGTCGTGGGTTCGATTTCCATCCAGGATAAAACGTCGTGTGATGAGCACGTTGGTTTATTCTGTGTCTGGGTGTTATTTATCTATAATATGTATGTTTATCAGTTATCTGGTTACCATAGTACAAGCTCTGCTTAGTGTGGGTTCAGATGGCGTTGTGTGAGTTGTCCCAACATATTACATTATATTAAAGCGAAAGCCTGCCTTATAACATAAGAAAGGACCTATTGCAGTGAATAACGCTTGGATGAGAGTTAAGTTTAAGCGTATTGCTGTTATTACTTTCGAAATTTAACCAGTAGATGTTCTTTAGATTCAACTCTACAACCACTGTTATAGTGGTTGTAGAGTTGAATCTAAAGAACCCTTAAATTTAAATCAAAATTTCTCATTACCGTTAGACAATTCCTAGTGAATACAAGATTTGGAAAAAGGGGTCTCGCATTAAATCTCGATTTAACTGTTAAACATAAATTATTTTTTATCGTGCGGCCATAAACGACCTTCCATTTTAATTACCGTGGTGATAACACTTTATGGTAATTTGGAAACCTGAGTGATACTTAATGACTCCTTTTATTTTGTGAATGAAATTGTGTACTTAGGGAGTATGTCTAGCGCAGACGGAGACGGAAGATATGATTCGGATGTAGAACATTGATAGCTACTGGAAACTGTTCATGGTCTTCTTTGGCAATTAGTAACTAACTCAACGTTATTTTAATGCTCAATCATTGAACCAATGTGGATACAAGCATAAGGGAGCAAATTTGACATAAATCCTATCGAATATGTCACCAACCAGAGTTTTGCCATTCGTCTACAATCTAAAGAGTGCCCACTTATCATCAGGAAGGATAAATGGATTGCAAATGATTATTTCAGTCCGAGACTACCAGGACTTTAATTGGTCGTGCTAATTAGTGTCTAGCACATAAGACTTTTTAGCCTTTTCGTTACCACCTCACTAAAAAGGCAACAGGTTCAACATTTCTTCCATATTTAACATCTAAAATAGACACATTTTATTAAATTTATTCGGCCTTTTAGACCCACACCAGTTCCGTGCTTGTGAAGGCACGTTAAGCCGTTCGTCCCGGTTGCCAATAAAATGGCAGTCGTTAAGCCAAGTTTAAGGCCTTATAGGCTGCTTAAAAAATTTCAACAGCAGGTCGCCGCAGCCTGCGCCTGTCCATTTCAACACGGCAATGGGCTCACCACCTGTTACGTAGGACAAAAATGCATACGGTGAAATGTGGGCGTTTAATATGCCTACCCCTTCGGGGATAAAGGCGTGATAATATGTATATGTATGTATGTAAATGATTATTGCACTGCTGGTTTTCTGATACAGCCACTACTAAAACTTAAATGATGTTAATTTTATAGGGCGTCGTACCTCAAAAGGTTAAAATGGAACCCTTATGGGATCACTTTCATTTTCGCCCGTCTATCTTATATTATATCTATAGCTACTTGTAGCTGTGAAAAAAATTAATCTTTTATGTTAACGTAAAAAAGATCTGGCTTATTTCAAAATCAGCAATAACACGGCAATAAACGTATTTTTCGTCACTCAAGAGAATCAAAATTCGCCGGGGCACACAGCTAGTAATATATAACATACAAAATGTACCTACAAATTTTACGTAACGTGTCCAGCTTTTTTTAAATATTGTGTGCCAAAACATCGAAAAAGAATAAATTAGAATTTTTAACACGACAATGGGCTCTCACAATTACTTATATATACCTCTGCTTAGCCCTTCGGGGATAAAGGTGTGACAATATGTATGTATGTAGGATTTTATTTTCTAAACAATTGACACAATTGTTGAATGAAAACATTTTGTACAACTGTCTTGGCGGCGAAAGTGACTGAGAAACGACCGCTATAAGGGTTGGGTTCGGATCATGGGTCGAAACAAATATTTGTGTGATCCACAAATATGTGTTTCTAAGTTTGGATGATTTCGTGTATACACGTTATATATCATATAATATGTAAAGAAAGAAGAAAGAAAATTATTTATTGCAACAACGTATATTATAATTTGTATAGAAAAAATGCTGTATTTACTAAATTTCATATGCCTTCCCAAGGTGGGCAAAGACAAATAACAACAACAACAATATCTTTGTCACCAATCATGTGCCAAATTTTGCCACAATTATCCGGCCGCATACTGGCATACTAGTAAAATATTGGAATTATGAAAAATTACTACGTGGCAGCACATGTTATTAAGGAAATGTGAAATTATAAGCACGCTGTGACTGCAATTTGAATGACACTCAGCATACACTGTAAGATGGCACTTTTCCATCACAGCACTAGTCTTTCGTTTACCCATATGTGTACGTATAATTGTGTATGTAGAAATATATATAGGTATGTTTTTTTCGGTCTTGCTCTTGTCACCGCCGCCGCGCCGGTGTCAGCTAAACTTGAACCGAATGGTTTGGCGCGCGACTACGGCAAGACACCGGTCTTTAATGCCGTGGTGGATGGGCAGGTGCTTAGTGTGAGACGCTACATGCGTCGACACTCTTACTTCTTCTCATCTTTCCGTTAGTGGTGGCTGTATCGGTGCCGCCGCCGCATTTGCGGAAACCCTTAGACGGCAGCAGAAATATATGCAACTTACAAGTGATTACGTTTTTGAGCCGTTTGGGGTCAAGACCTTAGGGTCATGGGGTCCAAGCGCTCAAAACCTTTTTCAAGATATTGTAAAGCGTCTGATTGACACTACTCGTGACCAGAAGGCTGGTTTCCTGTTCGCACAAAGGTTAAGCATTGCCATACAAAGTGGCAATGCTGCCAGTTTTCTGGGAACGCTACCACATGAGGACTGCGATGCGGAGAAATTTTATGAGGCATGTTAAGTTTTGGGTTTTTAGTTAGCTTAGTTAAGAACTAATTAATTTACGAACTTATAATATAATCAAGCAATTTATAGTATATTTATCAGTTGTTTAGATTTCATAGCTACAATAAATTTCAATCTTCTATTAGCTTAGTTTGGCCTGCAGATTGAGTATCATAATATTAAATTTGTGCACATTGAACAATTTATTTGTTTAACTTATACAAACAGTTTATGTTTTAGTATTATCTATGTAAGTTTGGTTTATGTTATCAGTGGGTTAGTTAAGTTAAAGTTTATATTGTAGTGGTTGTTTTTGCTTTAGATACGAATATTCTACTATGCAAAGGTGAACAGCAAACATTATCAAGTTTGTTAGGTTATATTAATAACTGTTATCCGAAATCAAATTTTGTAACTTAAATATACCTCAATGATATTTTACTACGGTCTTAAAATCTATGGTCTGTAATAAAATCGGATCATATTGAAACAGTTGTCCACAAAGTATAATAGTTAGAGAGCGAGTGAACGGGAGACATGATATATATTTCAGTGAACTCAGAATTTTGTCCAATGACTCTCTTATGTCTACTGTATATGAAATGGAGATTAACTATGCCCGATTCCGGTTGGTTAAGTGGGACGCGGGTGTAGCAGGTACAGGAATTTAATCAATTTCAAACATATTTCAGTAAAGCTGCCGTTTGTTTATCTTGTTTATATTATTATTTTAATTACAAATTTAAGGAAACATAGGACAGGCGGTTATAGCGGTTGTAACATCATTATATGGATTGGTAATGGGTATTTTCACCTTTGTATTTTAGGGAACGGAATGCATTTTATTCTATATGCTTTTTTGCCATTTCAGTGATATTAAATATTTCATTTTGCTAATTTATGGAATATAATGATCAAGTACAAGAAATAATTGTCACTGTAAAGAAATTGCTTAGTATCAAATTGAAGAACAAGTTGAAACCATAGTTCAATAGTTTGGGTAATTGTAAATCAAATTTAGTATTAACGAAAAGAATCCCAAAATTTGACCGCAATATACTAAAATAAATAAATAAATAAATATCCATCACGCCTTACCCCGAAGGGGTGGCAGAGGCATATTATGTGATTCTTGTCCCACGTAATAGGTGGTGAGCCCATTGCCATGTTTGAAATAGACAGACGCAGATTGTGGCTACCTGCTGTTGAAATTTTTCAAGCCGCCCATAAGGCCTTCAAACAGGCTTAACGACTGCCATTTTACTGGCAACCGGGACCAACGGCTTAACGTGCCTTCCGAAGCACGGAAACGCTCGCAAATTTAAATGCCACAAAGTGGTCACCCATCCGAGGACAAGCCATAGTGAAAGTTGCGTAACTCAGTAATGGTTTACAAAACACTGAGACCGCGGGGCCACGAGCGCTTCAATATACTACGGGTTTGCAAACCTTCTATTGTTGAATGGTAGGCACAATATTCAAAACAATTTACTTGTAATGTCACCCAGCTTGTATATATTCGATTTTCTAAATCAAAGCTTAAACGATATGGTGACGAGGACATTTCAAAAAGGTCTACGTCCCGAAATGAATAGTGGTAGAAATTCAAGTCACGTTTGTCTGAGCATTTTTTTCACTGATTGAAAATGTAAATGATCGTTTTGAATTTTGATGAATTAATTCTCTAAGCAAATCGAAAAATAATTGAGTGCCTATTTTTTGATCTTTTCAATTATTTTTCCAATTTCGAAGGGATGAACCTATAGGTATTCATTTATATTCATTAATAGACAATCCCTAGTCTACAAGTATTAAATTTGTAATGAGGCGACTTAAGTAAGAAATTCAGCTATCCCACATGATGAGAACACTGTTGAGTCACACGGTGTGGGCTGGGCAGCAGGCGGCAGGCAACATCGTCGTTTCTCCACGCCCGATAATGGTGGTTGGAATTCCTCTATGGTCCAGTCATTCCAGGCGGATGCCGGGGCCTTCGAGAGAGAGACGTGACTCGACAATAATGAATTCCTGGTAGCGAAGCTTGGGGTCATACATTTGTATTTGGCCTCCCGAGGACTAAGACTACTTCAAAAACACTGCTGTTGATGAGGTCTCGGTTCGAATGCGGGATTTTCAAACTTTCTATGCGTTCATAGATGAAAGGCCGGGATTTTCAAATTTGCTATACGTTCATAAATGAATTTTGGGGTGGTGATCTGTGTATGCTTTATATGTTTTGATGTGCTTTGAAAAGTCTTAATGGTAAATCAGGAGATTTTTCAAATTCATAATTCGAGTCTATATAGTTTGGGCAGTGGCGAACGAAGGTAGATACTCGCCGTGAACTAAGTAGGTTCTTGACGGAACCGCCTGGAAGCCAGCAAAATTTGACAAAGTTATATTCCGCAGTGGTGCTCTTCTTGCTATAATATATTATATTTAGAAATATAATTTTAGCTATAGGTGGGCCCGGCAGTGACATGTTATGATACTTAAATTAAATGTTTTGTTTATTTCAAAAACTAGCAGATGCCCACAGCTTCGCCCGCGTTGTGAAATTTTTCCGTACTCGTTTCCCTCAGTGATATAGTAAGCTAGTACGTTTCCTTAAGAGATAGACATATGCCATCGCGGACTTTTCTATACACCTATGTAAGATACACAATTCCATAATACATTATTTTGTTATATCTCAAAGGTAGACCTTATTTTGAAAGCGTTTTTGTTAAAAGCTCATAAAAGGCATATTTTTTCTGATACTTCCTACAAATATTGTTGAATTTTATCCAATGTATACAAAAGCTTAACAAATTACATACTAAAACCTGCCTCGAGAATCACTCAATCCATTGGTGAAACAGCTTGAAAATCAGTGCAGTAGTTTTTGAGTTTATCACGAACAGACAGAGCTGGCGGAGGACGATGTTGTCTAATATGTAGTGATAATACTGAGATTATATTATCATCATCCTCTTGCACTTGTCCCAGTTTATTAAGGGGTCGGCGCAGTATATTTTCTTCTTCCATTCATCCCTATTATTCGTCATTTGATCGATTACTGCTTTCATTTTCATCTCTCTTTGGTCTTTCTCTGACTCTCCACCCTAACCATTCATATTCATCGTTTTTTTAGTTACATGACTTTTATCCTTTCTCATCACATACGCACAATACGACGGATCGATCGATTTTTTTCAGGTTACACTGGTGCCTCTGTATCCATTCTAATCACACCACACATCTACCTTAACATTCTCATTTCAGCTAAAAGAACTCTTCTTAACATTCAGGTCCGTACAATATGACGGGTCTTATGATAGTCTTATATATTTTGCCCTTCAACTTGACAGGCACCCGTAGAACGCATGTTGTTGCTGTAATACATACAATACATTTTAGAGATTTATGATAAAGACATTATAAGGATATAGGCCATTAGTCGGGCGTTGTCTTAAAAATTTTCTAGCTAATATTTATCCTGAAGTGGAGTAATTAAAGGGTCATTTCCGTCACCTTTAAAAGGAAATGAGAGCAATAATTTGGGGACGTGTTATCGCGGCCCATTTAATCACAGCCCCTGGCTATTTGTGTAACAGAAAACAAAGGGAAAGAGATACCGTATTTGAAGTAAATGAGAAATGAAATGAGGCACTTTCAACAAGGATTTGTTTATAGAAGGGATTTGAGTTGTTACATTTTTATGGTTTAAATTTTAAAGCAATCGTAGCCGCGCTAACTTGGGCCCGTATTCCAGAACGTTTATCAATACTCAAGAAACACTTGAGAGTAGTATTTATAAGGCAAAAACTAGCCTCAAGCATCGATTGAGTATTGAGAAACGTTCTGGAATACGGCCCTTAGTGTTCTGTAAACGACCACCGCGTTAAGCAACTTTCGCTATGGTTGGTCCTCGGATGGGTGACCTATTTGTGGCATTTAAATTTGCGAGAATTTCCGTGCTTTGGAATGCTCGTTAAACCGTTGGTCCCAGTTGCCAGTAACATGGTAGTCGTTAAGCTTAGATGAAGGCCCAATAGGGGCGGCTCGAAAAATTTTAACAGCATGTCGTCACATCTTGCGCTTGCCTATTTCAACACGGAAATGGAATTACCACCTGTTACTTGGAACAAAACTGCATACGGTGAAATGTATGCAGTATATAGTATGCCTCTGGCTACCCCCTTCAAGGATATTTTTTTAAAATGTAAAACAAGATGCTTGCTGGATTAATTGAAAACAGCGAAAAGATGTCGATCTCCTTGACACAATATTGTTTTGACTGACCTGTTGGTGTAGTGGCCATAGTACCCGACTTCAAGTATCTGGAGGTCGTGGTACTAGTGGGGAAAATTCAGGCAGAGGCATATTATTTAAGCCCACATTTCACCGTGTGCATTTTTGTTCAAACGTGATAGGTGGTGAGACAAGCGCAGGTTGTGCCGTGCCGACTTACTGTTGAAATTTTTCAAGCCCATAAGGTTTTAATATAAAGTGAGTTTTTATTCATTATTTAAATTAACATATTTTTAACAAATTAAAATTTAACATATTTACAGAAAACAATACAAAAAGAAGGGGGCGGGTGGTGGGAATTATTACAAGATTTTAATTAGGCTTTACGACTGCCATGATGCCAATGATGGGAACCGGGACCAACGGCTTAACGAGCCTTCCGAATGCCATGAAAATGTGTAAGCATTAAAATTGATATAGGTAGGTGGTTTTCGTAAGCTCAATTAATTTCAGGAAAACATTGATATTGATAGATGACCGGTATTCAACGTCGTTAATTTCCCAAACATGAATAACTGATTTTCGGACATTTTTGTTTCTGAACGTAGGACGTACTCGGTTATATAGCTTGGGGTATATGGCTTGGGGTATATGGCTTGGTTTAATCGATAGTTATGTTATTTATGTTACACGCTATGACCCCATTAAACCAGGAACAGCTCTCATAGCCCAGCTGACTCAGTGTTCTCTAAACGATCAATGCGTTATGCTACTTTCGCTATGGCTTGTTACGGATAGGTGACCATTTAGTGGCATTTACATTTGCGAGCGTTTCTGTGCTTCAGGAGGACGTTAAGCCGTTGGTACCGGTGGCCAGCAACATGTCAGTCGTTAAATCAAGTTGGGCCTATTTGGGCGGCTGCCCCGTTGAAAGCCTTGAAAAAATTCAACATCAAATCGCCACAGCTTGCGCCTGTCCATTTCACTGCGCTCACCACCTGTTACGTAGGACAAAAAATCATGTTTTGAAACGTGGGCATAGATTATGCCTCTGCCTACCCTTTCGGTGATAAAGTTTCCCGCGGTTATGAACGGATTACACCAGCTGTGGTCACGGGTGGAATCAGGATTTGTACCTCATAATATACGTCGCGAATATGACCCGAAATATCATATTCATATAAATATAAGTAGACTCCCAATCATAGTAGGGTTTGGAAGATTCTGGGACCACACTAAAAAAAAAATAAAAAACCACAGACCTACAAGAGTAAGCTGACCAAACATATTACTTTTATTTGCATATTCTTGCTATTTGTTGTATAAAGCTAACTTTGTTATATGTATGCCACTGCCACACCTTCGGGGATAAGGCATGATAGATAAAAAAAAAAAAGATTGTTTTTCCTTTGTAGCTACATCTAACTCACACATTGACAGCGAACAGCGCGTAGCTAATTTTTCTACTACAATTGGTACAAACTTGTAATAACAACCGCAGCTGTCAATCAAAGATTTATGTGTCGAAGTGAAAATATTACATAAAATTATTGTAAAATGTTACAAAAGTAGGCAAAAAATATACAAAAAGGTGTTGTGCATAGAGTGATGTAATATAATAATTATCCAGAAATCACCATAAATAACTAAGCTACCTGTCTCTGTGTGTAATAGGCTATGCTATTTTTCGTTAAAGTTGAATTTGCTTAGTGTCTTATATGTTTGTGACATTTTGTCACTTTGTCTAGACCTAAATGATTTTTATTAAAATTATATCTTTGGGACGTGTGAGTACAATTCTTATAGTTTAGATGGGATACGTACGTTACGTATCCCATCTAAAATCATGGGTGTCAATAAATCTGATAAGATCATTCCTTTATCTTAATTATTAGATAATGAGCATGACCACAACCACAACTTATAAGTCACCGAGGTATTAAAAATATGGTTCAAGAAATTGGAAATTCATGTAAGTAGTTACGAGCTTTCATCGATTTTCTTGCCACATTCTTCTCCATAAAGGGTAGACTGCCCTTGGAACTGGTAAGTAGATTGCTCTCATTTTGATTTGATTTTGTTTCTTTTGTTTTTTTTTATTATAGAATTTGTTCAAATATCATGTAAATAAAACTAATGTAATTATTTATTAAAGTAATAAACTGGCGGTTAAAAAAGAGTGGCCATGAGTTTTATTGCCAAGTTCTTCCTCGGGCTCTACCTATTGCTTTGCGAATCTGGCAGTAAATGTAAATGTAGAAGCAATAACCTTGACATTCATAAGTGTTACTTTATAACTTATGTGAATAAATATTTTTCATGTTCTTTTTTCACTGCCACAATCAATAAATGCGACAATCTATTCCGGATTTAACGGTGCGATTGAAAGTGAGATCGATGCGATGTGATTGAATGCCTCGGTGACGTAGTAGTAGTGTATGCAACTGCCGCGCTAAGGTCCCGTGTTCGATTCCGATCAAATATTTGTGTGATCTACAATTTTTTTTTTTTAATATTGTGGGACACTTTTCACACAGCGCTATCTAGCCCAAAGTAAGGTAATATTAGCTTGTGTTATGGGATCTAGATGTCTGATAAATATACTTATATATTTCTAAATACATACATATTATAGATAAATAACACCCAGACACAGAATAAACCATCGTGCTCATCACACAAAGTTTTATCCTGGGTGGGAATCGAACCCACGACCTCTTGCGTATCAGTGGCAGTCGGATGCACTCCCATCGCGCCACAGAGGCAGTCTAGTAATATTTGTTTCGGAGTTTGGGTGTTTCGCATGTATTATATGTATTTATTTAGAAATATATGAGTATTTATATCAGTTGTCTAGATCCCATAACACAAGCTTCTATTAGCTTACTTTGGGCTAAATGCCGCTGTGTAAAAAAATGTCCCACGATGTCACTTAGTTGTGGAAGTTTGGACTTGGAATGTTGAGCAGAACTCAAAGTTAGTGCCGTTTTTGATTCATCGTACCACCGAGGTATGGGCACTGATTGGGAAATATCAACCAAGCAAAAGGTGAATGCCTTATTGTAGCACTTTATGAGGTAGTAAAAATGACTTTATATCATGCTCCAAAAGTGCACTATATTGGCACTTATCTCCTTTCACGACTGTGATGATACTTAAATGTTATCAATAAACCGAGCATGTTATTAGGATAGGTTAATATGCTCGTAATATCATTTAGATATTGTTTTTGTTCTTATTACTTAACTTTCACGCCTCTATCTCTGATGGGGTGGTAGAGAAACACTATACATCCTTATTTCATCGTTAGCATTTTTGTCGCCGTGTTGAAAATGGACAGGTGCAGGCTATCGCGACCTGCTGTTGAAATTTTTTAAGCCACTCATAAGATCTTCAACGTGGCTAACGACTGCCATGTTGGCAACTGGGACCAACGGCCTAAGGTGCCTTACTTACTTACTTTACTTGCATCCAAACGCTCGTGAATAGAAATGTCACTATGCAGTCACCCATCCAAGGACCAGCCATAGCGTAATTTGTTTAACGCAGTGATTGTTTACAGTAGGTACACTGAGTTAGCGGGGCTACGAGCGCTTCTTATTATCTTTCAACTGTGAAGACTGTACTGAGAAAACATCGCAGGAAGTTCTCGGAATATTTCAAATCCTCGATCCTTTATCTAGTTTAGTCTAATTTCATCTTGGCTACCGCATATACAAAGTCTGTGCGGGGCAATGAATTTCATGAGTTAGTAAAGGGCGTGTGATTATTCTCTGGTGTTACGTATACATACCTACAACCACTCATATTCATTTTTTTCTTAAGTTTTTTTTTTTTTACAACGCGCTATCTACCTTAAAAGTAAGTTAAAGTAAGCCTTTGGTATAAGATCTAGATAACAGATAAACATACACACATATTTATTTCAAAATACATACATATTTTACATAGGAAACACCCAAACAAACAATCATTTTCAGATCCCACAAACATGTGTTCCGACCCGGGAATCAAATCAAATTTCATCTTAGATTGCGAATCTATTGCCTAAAGTTAATAAATAACATTTATTCCAATACAAATTGATTTCAAAGTACTTATTATCCCAAAAGGCAATGTTATTGGGAAGCTGACTCATATAAAAATAATCGTAACAAAATGTAGTGAAAATAAAATACAGGTTGTAAAGCTGAGGGATGAACTAGGGATGCTTGTAGTTGTAGTTAAACGTTTAATAAAGCCTTACGGGAAAAGTTAATAAGTACTTGAACTAGGAAGACATTCGTAAAATTTAATAGAAAATGATTGGTGTGTTAATGTCTTATGCAGGCGACTGTCTGGGCCTGGAACTGGAATTGAATTCATAGAAATCCAATCTAAACTGAAAAAAGTGGGGAGGACAGTGATGGTTTTTTATTTTTAGCGTGATCCCAGAATCTTCCAAACCTGACTATGATTGGGAATCTGGGGTCCAATTTTTATTTATATTAATATGATATTTTGGGTCTTATTCGCGACGTATATTATTAGGTACTAAGCCTAAGTCCATCCATGACCACGGTTAGTGTAATCCAGTCGAAACGTCGAGAAATATGAGGTAGGCTTTGTAACTAATGATATACGTCGCGAATAAAACCTGAAATATCATATTAATATGTGTAAAAATCGAGAAAGTTTAAAAACACTTTTATTTAGCTTCAAGGAACAGCTGTAGTTCGGCTTTTGATTTTCGTTGGAAGTGACTCCCGTCTGTCTTCCCAACCACATATAAGGACGTCAGCGTATGCACTGTTAGCAGCCGAGGTCACTTGGGCCACGGTGATCATGGAGGGGTGCCTTATAACGAAGGTTAGTGGTAGATGTCAAGCAGAAATACGAAAAGTGGGAAGTGTTTAGTCCTCTGTTGTTTTTACCTGTTACATAGATACATACATATTGTCACACATTTATCACCGAAAGGGTAGGCAGAGGCATAATGTACGCCCACAGTTCAAATAATGCATTTTTGTCCTACGTAACAGGTGGTGAGCGCAGTGAAATGGACAGGCGCTGGCTGCGGCGATCTGATGTTGAATTTTTTCAAGGCAGTCGTTAAGCCCAGTTAATCGGGCTTAACGACTGCCATTTTACTGACAACCTACCGGGACCAACGGCTTAACGCGCCTTCCAAAGCACGGCATTTTAACTGTCACGCAGACGACAAACTGTCAAACAGTAATTTAATAAAATCAGTCTATCGCAGTCTACTCGTACTGAAAAAGTAGGTACGTGATTTTCACCAACAACAACAATTTATAAAGCAAAAAGTTCTCAACAATAAATTGCCCTGTCCTGAAACAAATTGTTTTTTCACTTAAAATGTTTTTTTATAAATTGTTTGCCAAATTATTGCAAACAAGGTTGCCTGTAAGAAATTGTCTTTGTGCGTTAGGGTCGCTAATTGTAAATCCAATATAGTATCACCTAAAATAAGCTAGATATGAGTTTATTTGTTTGGTTGAACGCACTAATCTTAGGAACTACTGGTTCGAAATATTTATTTGTGTTGGGTAGCCTATAGAACGAAGAAGGCTATAGCTATATACATCACTCTTCTATTATGTACTTAACTATTACCTAAATAGTAGCGTGATGACGTTTTATTAATAATAAACATATTGAGTTATTATAAGTGTTTCCGATATTTCGACTTTTGTAAGCGCCATGATCACAGAGGAACACAAACAACAAGAATCACGCTATCCAGGAGAGTAATCAACTAAAGCAATCAAATAAATGTCAACAAATCGGAGAAATTTTCATTCATTATTGTAAAATGTAATAAACAACGGGATTAAATGGATCTCACAAGGGTTTGACGCCGCGAGGCACAATTAATTATTTTATAAAATGTATTTTTGTTCCTACAATAAAGATAAACTGTTATTTACACTATTATATTTTCTTAAACCATACTTCTTACAGTATCCAATTTTTATACAATTAGTTGACGCCCGCGGCTCCACACGCGTGGTAAAGTTTTCCCGTTTCCGTTCCCACAGGAACTTATTCCCGGGATAAAAAGTAGCCTTTGTGTTATTCTGATGTGTAAGCTATATTATTAGAAAACTTCATCAAAATCCATTCAGTAGATTTTGCGTGAAACAGTAACAAACATCCATACTTGCAAACTTTTGCGTTTATAATATTAGTAGGATTAACAACACTGGGATGTAAAAAATATTCCTACAGTGTCATTCCCTTAAGCTACCTCATCAATTGAGCCGTGAATCAAATTAATCTCACCCAAAGAAGATTACTTCCTGTGCTACATTTCATGCGCCCATTTATTTATCGTCTAGGTTCATCTGATGGGTCCTAAATAGCTGTTATGAATGACATGCGGTTGCAGGGAGCCACATCCTTATTTGCGGCCGAGGGGACTGAGCAAATAGCGTGTAACACATCGTTTCAAGGTGACATTTGATTCTCATACTTAGTGAGATTTGAATGGAATTTTATTTACATACATACATGTACATATTATCACGCCTGTTTCCCATGGGGGTAGGCAGAGACTATGGCTTTCCACTTGCTACGATCCTGACATACAGCTTTCGCTTCTTCTACTTTCATGAGTGTTTTCATACAGGCTCGCCGGTTAAGGGTACTCTTGACCTGGCCTTTTTCCAAAAGATCGTCGATTTGATTGACATACGTGCGCCGAGGTCGACCCCTACCAGTTTGCCCATTCACTCTCGCCACATATATCTGCTTCGTCAGTCTATTTTCATCCATCCTCTCCACGTGTCCGAACCATCTAAGCATCCCTTTTTCTATCTTAGTCACTGCATCTTCTGTCATATCGCAATGTTCCCTTATCATGCTGTTCCTTTCTTTATCCATCAACTTCACTCCAGCTATACTTCGCAGACTTCTCATTTCCACGGCATTAATTTTACTTTTATGCGTCTTCTGCCATACCCAGCTTTCACTGCCATACATAAGTGTGGGGACCACCACTCCTCTATGTACAGCCAGTCTTGCCTTCTTAGACACGTTCTGACTGCTCATAAAGGCGTACATGGCTCCATTCACTTTATTTCCTGCCAAAACTCTTCGCTCAATGTCATAGTCACACTTTCCATCTCTCGTAAATTTTGTACCCAGATATACAATCTCTTTCACTTGTTCTACTCTTTCTCCTTCCACAAGAATTGAGCAATCCGTCGTACTTACCTCTCTTTCAAAAACCATTACTTTCGACTTGTTTACATTCACTTTCATTCCTTTGTTTATCGAATGCGAATCATGCATAATGTTTACCAGCAACTGCAACTCCTCCGCCGATGATGCTAGTATTACCTGATCATCGGCATATAGGAGGCACTTGACGGTCAGTTCATCCATTTTTATACCATACGTACTCTCTTGCAGTTCTTTCAGGCAGCTGTCCATGTATAGGTTAAACAGCAACGGCGACGCTACACAACCCTGTCTCACACCTTTTTCAATGTGAAAAAAGTCTGTGCAAGCTCCGTTGATCCTGACACAAGCACTGGAGCCCTCATAGAGAGATTTCAGTGCTCGTATCAAGTGGCTGTTTACTTCATACCTGACCAGTGTTGACCACAGTTCATTCCTCACCTTTTCCAAGTCTACAAATACGCAATAGATAGACTCTTTGGCTTTTCGCCAAAAGCTTTTCTACTACGCATCGTAAGGAAAAGACCTGATCCGTGCATCCCCTTCCTTTCATAAATCCTGCTTGTATATCCCACATCTTTCCTTCAGTTTCATTCATCACTCTTTTTATCAAAATTTTTGCATACAATATGCCGACGATGCTGAGCAAGCTTATGCCGCGGTAGCTTTTGCACTCTTTTTGTGACCCTTTTTCCTTATAAAGCGGCACGATGACAGCCTTACACCAATCTCTTGGTACGCTGCCAAAAGGCAGTACAGCTGGCAAGCTACCACGCCTTGTCCCGCTTTCTGCATCTCGACAGAGATCCTATCAAGTCCCGTGGCCTTTCCCAATTTCATGCTATTCAATGCTTGCACTATTTCTTCCATACTTATGACTTCTTCCTTGCCAATTTCATTTACTTCCCAAAAACTAGTATGTACTTGCGTATCGTCTTTTTCAAACAAGCTTTCGAAATATTGCTTCCATCTTTTTAACACACATACTTCTCCTTTCACAAGACTACCATCATGGTTTCTGATAAGGTTGAGATGTGATGTCGTCTGTTGACCCCTCACTGTGCTTATGGACTTCCAAAAGAATTTCATATTCTGTTGGAAGTCGTCAGATAACCTTTTATCAAATTCATCTCTGTCATTCTCTTTCTTTCTTTTTATCACCTCTTTTGCAACACGCTTATACCTTTTTGTACTCCTCTTTCGCCATTTTTTGACTTTTGTAGTCAACCAGTCCAACCATGCTTTCTTCTTATCAGACAATGCCTTTCGGACTTCTACACTCATTATCTTTCCCTTACATCGTTGGCTTCTCTTGTTTACCCCACACACTTCAATCGCAACTTCTAAGAGCCCTTCCTTAAATGACTTCCATACGTCTTCGATCTCACACACTTCAACAGAATTTTCAAATTTCTTGCTCAGCTTACTCATAAATTCCTCTTTAATGCCTATCTCTTGAAAATTTCGACTTCTTTGCGCTCTAATACACTAAGGCCCACTTGCGTGAATGCTGGGGTTAAATAAATAATTATAGAGTTAGATAACTCGGAATTAAGTAAATAACTTTTTAACCCTAATCATGTCTTGCACCACAGAAAAATATCATCGGGTTAACTAACCCAGTGTTTTATGTCACTCTATGTCATCCAACCAAACATTAATGATTGAACAAAGAATGAAACAGGTATGTCTATCTCTTTTACACTAAAGTTGGCCACATAAGACTTATTTTTACACGAATGAATGTAACATGACAGCCGAGTGCATTTTATTTTTATCGTATTATGTGTGCGCGGCGTGTCATTTTGAGGAGTCCGTGTCACGCATGTGTCACGTGCCACTTCATTGTCTGTCAGCTGCTAACCCAACGTTTAACCAAATAACCCTCAGAAATCGGTGAGTTAAAATTTTAGCGATATAACCCTCGGTATATCCGTAACTCGGGGTCATGCGAGACGAATTAATGATTTAACTCGGGGTTAGTCTATACCTCCGAGTTATACACGTTAACCCAAGATCGCGCAAGTGGGCCTAACAGGTTTATACATACGATGCTGCCACCGTCGAAACAGACCTCTTACTCGACTAACTACCAAGAAGTGGTCTGTGTCAATCCCGGCACCGCGGTATGCCCTGGTGTCTAAGACTTTCTTTCTCATCCTTGCATCTACAATCACAAAGTCGATCTTACTTCTCTGATTTCCTTCATGTCTCGTAAACAAGTGGATATCTTTGTGGTCAAACATGGTGTTAGTTAACACAAGATTTCTCTCCAAACATACTTCAAGCAAACTTACTCCATTTTAATTCACTCGCTTGTTACCAAACTTTTCCAATACACTTTCATATCCATCACGCTTCACTCCAACCCAACCATTAAAGTCACCTAACATTACAATCCTCTCATTTTGTTTGCATCTACTCAAAACATCACTCACACTCTCCCAAAATGCCTGTCTCTCACTTTGGTCTTTTGGTGATCGACGCCACCGCGCATCTTGCGGAGCATAAACTCCTACAACAAAGATGCGGGTGGGTCCAACCTTGAAACTCAACCAAAGGAGTCTTGGGCTTACACATTCATATTCAGTCACACATTCATTCATTCTAGCAGACAGTAGTACACCGACACCCTGGTACGCTGGACTGGTAGTAGTGACACCTGACCAGTATGCCGTGAGGGTTCCATGTGTGGTGGTGTCACACCCTTTCCTTTTTGTCTCATTCACGCACAGATTATCAATTTGTCTCTCTCGCATCATCTCGCATACCTCTTCAATTTGGCTTTCATTCCTCTTCTAACATTCAAAGTAGCAAAGTGGCTATCGCAAGTCCACTTTTTTATTTACAACATACATACAACATATTTACTGAATAATGATAATAATAGTTTAATTTTAAACTTCTTAATATAAAACTTTCTTGAACAATCGTGCAGGCCAAATTGTGTTGCAAGGCATATTATATGATTACAGACTATATAAATGATAAAAATGCATGAAGTCGCTCTAAATGAACAGTCATAAATAAACAAATAAAATAAATATTATATAGAAACATAAAAAATATAGTGTAATAGACGATAAAGATTTTCAGTGGTTGCCGCGTCGAACACTGCGCGATAGGGTGGGAATGGGTTACGATTCTAAGTGGGTCTTGTGTTTGAGCTTAGTAATTAGATTTGCATTTTCCATATGTAAACAAAAATTAATTTAATTACTGGCGATTAAATAAGAGTGGCCATGATTTTTATTGCCAGGCTCTTTCTCAGGCTTTACCTATTGATTTACGAATCTGGTAGTAAATGTAAATGTAGAAGCAATGATATTGACGTTCATAAGTGTTACTTTGTGTCCTACATGAATAAAAATATTTTCATTTTAATTTCATTTCATTTAGATACATACATACATATATATATATATAGTCACGCCTTTATCCCCGAAGGGGTAGGCAGAGGCATACTATACGCCCACACTTCACGGTATGCATTTTTGCCCCGTGTAACAGGGCGGGCCCATTGCCGTGTTGAAATTGAGATTGAACTGTCGTGATGTCAGGCGTAGGCTCTGGCGACCTGCTGTTGAAATTTTACAAGCCTATAAGGCCTTTAACGAGCTTAACGACTGCCATTTACTGGCAACAGGGAACAACGCTCGAAAATGTAAATCCTAGGTACATAGTGGTCACCCAGCCAAGGACCAGCTAATGCGAAAGTTGCTTAACGTAGTAATCGTTTACAGAACACCGAGTTAGCGGGGCCACGAACGCTTTGTTTTTTAAAAGTAATTAAGCACTAGTTCATACGTAAAATGGCGTCAAGCTTTCGTATGTAAATGTAGTTTCAATTTTCCACTACTTGCTAACAACTTCAACGATGACGTGGAAAGAATGTAGTAACCATTTTTATACATAATGACAATATTGCAGGTTGCATAAAAGCAAAAAATACAACTTTTTTATATTTAACGGTTACAATCGTTTGTTTATTCGTTTTCACGTCGAGAGTAATAGATAGAATTTTCTCTCGCAGCAACTTGTGTAAAAAAAAGTTACCCTTTTCTTCTTCATAAATGTTTACCCAGTTACTTATTTTTTTTTTTACCAGCGGTGACGTCGCTTGAGCTCCGGAAACTTTAAAAAAAACTCAGCCTGTGAACTTTTGCTCATAAAAAACTCAAAATTACAGTCACTATTACTACGAATTGTAGACATCTTTTATTCAAAAGTGAGTATATATATACACAAGAAGGTCAGTCCCAAAATTTAAGGAAAATATTAACATAGTTTGTCGGTTCAGGATGGAAGGATGAAAAGAATATCGTAGTTTGGCAGATATTACTTCATATCTATGCAAATATTGGCCTACTCAAAATGAATTCGATTCAGTTCAAGTAATGTACATTAATATTGCCAATACTTACTAGGCTGCTATTTATGTTGGGGAAAATGTAGTTGTTAGTTGTAATGTAATGTAGGGACAGTGCAGCTGGGACAGACGCTCGGATTATGATTATGAATGGGTCATCCGCTGACAGCCCCGACTTAGAACTCAACGACTTTTATTTATACCAACCCAACCATGAAAAATTAATACAGTGTCAACGTTTATCAAACCTTGAAGAGGCTATTGATGTTGGCAAAGTTGTACGTTTTGGAGATACCTTAATACGAATGGAAAAAGTGCTACGAAAATTGCAAAAGCAAAAGTTCATCATCACCATGGTGAATGTTATTTTTAAACTTTCGCTGTTTATACTCATATTTTATATACTACTCGGGACAGTCCAGCCGCGACCACGGGCGCTGCAACGCGCTCGAAACGTCGGTGAATGTAATTACAAAATTGTTGCGTGAAGTCCCGAGTAGTATATAAAACACCATGGTGATATTTTGAAAAGCAATAAAATTATAATAATATGTTATATGTTTATTTCACTTTGTTATTTTGGATACATAAATAGCAGCCCATTTCACGTTGCTCATTATTTTTATTAGCAACGACATAGAAATGGTCTCAGTGCAGTCTGAGTGTTAGGAGCCCCACCAAGATTTCCGTGGCCCCAGCGACCTCATTAGCTAGCGGTGCACCTGCTGACTAACACCCTTATGGGGTTGCGACAAAGTCAGGTGGTAGTCTCTCTCAACAGTTTCGGAAATAAAAATCGATAGCTGGTCCTAGCAACCAAATAAAAAGGTATGGCCGTGAGCGGAAGGTCGGAGGACCCCGCTCACAATGGCCTTCTGGTGGCTGGCACCCCTCGTGTTCCGGGGTGCCTTCCAGTGCCCGCTCGATCGCTCTCCACCCCCGTCTGTTCTCAGAAAGACGTTTGGGGACGGTTCGAAGCGAGCCCAAACTAATCTTCTCCGGGAGATCGTGGGGGGCAGCACACCTGTCCCCCCCCCGAGGAAAGCCTTATCTTGGGGCGTTCCCTTAGCCGGGTCGCAGTAAAATAGACCTCAGGCCTATCCTGCGATCCGGTTGGGAAGAAGTCGGAACACCGCGGGGTTTAGTGGGTAGGACTGCCTCCACACCATTCCTGCTGCCCCTGCAGTAAAAATGAAGGCGCGTAAACGCATTCCCCGCTACAAAAAAAAAACAAATAAAAGTGTATTTCAGTCTCAAATACAGGTTGGGTTTGAAAGCAACTGGTTAGGAATAGAAAAAAATTGCAGCTCCTACAGCAAAGCGATCCCTAAATGACGTTGAAAAAAAAAACGTTTAATCACAAAAGATCTTATTCTAGGTCAAGCGAGCGAGTGAGATCCTCTTCTTAACAATGAATGTCCATAAACATGATACACCTTTGATCCTAAGAAGTTCATTAAACTCTTTTAACATGTTCACGAAAACTTAATCAGTCAATAAGAACGTTATCTAAACGCCACCGTCCCGTTCCCGCCCTTTTGATGTTAGGAATATTTCAACAAAACCCTTGGGATAGCATTTATCTTGAAATACAAAACTCTTTTCTGTTTATCACTGGAGCGCAGCCGATGGCACCAAAAACTCCATTTTAAGTCAATATAATTCACAAAACTTGATCTAACTTTGCCGCGAAGGCAGTTCAAACATACTGAATGTAGGAAATAATTGCCCGCTAACACGGATGCGTGTGGTTGATGTCTCTCCATAAATTTGTTATCTAACTTGGAATCAAACATTTGAAATCGCTATCGAATTGATGATAAATTGTACTTAGACGTTTTAAAGGTTTGAGAATGGATTTGTTTTTAAAAACGAACATGCTTTCGGAAAATATAAGATGTTTTTGGTAGCTAACTAATTAACAACTATCTTCACACTTTATCCATGACGGGGTAGTCAGAGAGGACAGATCGCCAGGGAACATTTACATAAAAAGTAGACATTTAAATAAAATTTACTTAAATAATAAATACGTAAATAAAAAAGTAAAAAAGTAAAAATATCTTTATTTTGCATAGACCATTTTAACGGCGCTTACAAAATGTCATACACTTTTTAAAATATTTAAAGCGACCACCGGTTCGGAACGCGGCCCACCTGAGAAGAACCGGCAAGAAACTTAGGAAGGCTTTTTTTTTTGATGGTCTATTTACAATTTAATATTATTTCACTTTGCCAGCAGATCATTTCCAGGCGTCCCTGTCCTGCAAATAGTCTTTAACCGAGTAAAAACCTTTGTCACAAAGCTAGTTTTTAATAAACTTTTTAAATTTATTTAATGGTAAATTTCTCAGGTCACAGGAAAGCTTGTTGTAAAAGCGTATACAGTTACCCTGGAAAGAATCGCCAATCTTATGTAGTCGACTGTGGTGGACTGAAAGATTATTTTAATTTCTAGTGTTTATATTATGATTATCACAGAGTTTAGAAAACTGTGATAGATTTTTCTGGACATACATAAGATTGGCAAAAATGTATTGTGATGGTACGGTTAGAATATTTACTTTTTTGAATCTTTCTCGGAGAGAAACTCTTTGGCCCAAATTATAAATAGCGCGTACAGCCTGCTTTTGTAGAACAAAAATAATATTTAAATCTGCAGCTCTCCCCCAAAGGAGAATACCGTAAGACATAATACTATGAAAATAGCTGAAGTAAACCATTCTAGCCGTATCCACATCTGTTAGAGTCCTGATCTTTTTACAGCGTATGCAGCCGAACTTAACCTAGAGGCTGTCTTTTCTATGTGTGGGCCCCACTGCAAATTGGCATCAATAGTTATACCGAGGAACACAGTTGATTCTACAAACTCTAAAACATGTCCATTCAGTTGAACATTGGCCGCAACTTGTTTTACATTTGGTAGAGTAAATTTTATACATTTAGTTTTATTTTCATTAAGGCAAAGATTATTTGAGCTGAACCAATGAACTACTCTTGCAACTGCATTGTTTACATCGTCATAGTTATCTAATTGTCTTTTAATTTTTAATTTTTCATTCTTAAATTAATGAGGTGTCATCTGCAAACAAAACAATCCTATTCCTGTCCCCTACATAAAATGGTAAATCATTAATATAAATGAGGAACAAGAATGGCACAAGTATCGAGCCCTGCGGCACACCCATTGTAACCATGGATCCTACAGAACGTGTACCATTAATATCGACCCTCTGTATTCTATTGTTCAAATATGAAGACAGAAGGTCGAGAGCTTTGCCTCTTATTCCATAGTGGTGTAATTTTTTGCACAGCGTTTCATGTTGAACGCAATCAAAAGCCTTTGATAGATCGCAAAATATACCTAATGCTTCGTGCTTGTCTTCCCAGGCTTCATGAATACATTTTAATAACTCAACACCAGCATCGGAAGTTGAGCGCCCTTTCGTAAACCCAAATTGATTCGCATGAAGTATTTTATGACTATTAAAATGGGACAGCATACGGCCACTCCATGATTGCCAATACTGGCATAACTAAGTGTCCATAAACTCCATTAACTCTAATATGTCCAAACACAGTGCCGATGCATACTAACAAAGTTTTTGTCTTTACCATTCACCACAACGAGTTCGTGATAGAAAGAAGTAAATATGAAACGCCTAACATAAAAGTTAATGCAATATGTCAGTTACCAGAAAGGTATAATAAATTCAACAAATATGAATGCACACAGTGAAATGTGACCATATAATATGCCCCTGCGATCCCTTTGAGGTTAAAAGCGTTTATGATATACAATAGAAAGTAGTTAGGGACTTAGCCTATCAACGTTTGCATCATCAACACACGCGCTGTCGACCCTATTGCTATGTTTCTATCGCTATGTGTAGGGAGTATAATATACATAGCGATAGAAACCTTTGCCACCCCGGCAGAGGCATTTAATACACCAACTTTTCACCGTACTCTTGTCTTAGGTAAAAGGAGATGAGTTGAAATAGTTGAAAATGAGAATACATTACTATTATAATACTATTATTAGGTATCTTTGTATTAATAAATAATAATAAATATATTGTGGGCCATTTTTTTTACGCAAGGTAGAATTATATTAAGTTTGTGGTATGAGATCTAGACAATTGATAAACATTCTTATATATTTCTAAATATAAATATCATACATAGGAAAAACATGTTTTGACTCGGCAAACGAACCCGAGACCACAGCGCGGCAGTCTCATGCACTGCGCCACAGAGGCAGTCAATTATTTTTAATCTCTCTATTTAACCTATATTTTACTGTATTTTAATATTTAAACACGAACATTGAAAATTTTCAACAGCTGGAAGCCGCAAGCATACCCTGTCCACTTCAATATAGCAGTAGGTGCACCAGCTTTTACGTAATACAAAAATATTACAGGTGTGAAATGTGGGCGTTTAGCATGACTGCCAACCTGTTCAAACAATTAGGCGTAAATCAATATGTATGTTTTTGGAACTACTTTTAATTCTGCGCCAAACAGAACCTCCCCTGCATGGCTCATTCCGGTTCATTCTTGGATGTTTCTGAGTCAGGACTTTACCCGGCCGTATGTTGCCAGAGAACCTGGTGTCCAGAACTTACGCATGCGATGATTGTTAAACCAGTCACCAATAAACAACTGTCAAGTAAAGACCTGTGTTTTTAATTTTTACACCGTAATCCATTCAAGTTGCGACAGTGAACCTTACACGCGTAAACATATGGTCCATAACGTGCCGGATATTTCATTGAATGGATCGGTCGGCGACTCGGCTCACAAACAATAGACATTCCTTAGATAAGAATTCTATGTGTTTACGATTTATGCAAATGTTTTTATAAAATTTAAGGGCCAGGCCACAACAGTGCGTTGCGGCGTCGCATCGCAAAAATCAACGACGCCGCACAACGCATCGTGGAAATTTCCGATGCGCTGCCGCAACGTACAAATCTGCGATGCGACAACGCGTTGCCGTTTAGTCGGTGTCCATACTTTGAACGACCTGCACGTGTTTTTTAAGCGATGTGGCGGAGTACGATGTCGACCACCTGATATCTTTAATTTACGAACGTCCCGTCCTTTGGGACAAAACTATATCACAATTCAAAGACAAATTTTTAAAAACAGAAGCATGGAGGGAAGTGTGTACAAGTTTATATTCAAATTTTGAGGAGTTAGTGTTGAAAAAACAAAACTCGGTAAGTACTTATAAACATTTATATTTTTGTTAACTGTCAACTAAGACCTCCAATGTTACTATTAAAATAATTACAAAATTCGTTTCTGATTATGTTAGCTCCTGTTCTACTTTCATGTGTTGTTTCGTGTAAAATTTGCAAAGTATCGTCAATAATCATTTCTTCAAATGTTTGTGCGCCATCTCGATTCAATACAAAGTTGTGTAATACACAGCATGCTTTTATAATGTCTATTGTGAAATCGTAAGAAACATTAATAGGTCGGTGAAATATGCGCCATTTATTTGCGAGTATGCCAAAAGCGCTCTCAACATATCGTCTGGCTCGGCTCAAACGATAATTAAAAACTCGTTTTTCTATCGATAAAAACTTCCCAGAATATGGGCGCATTATACTATTTGTCAGTGGTAATCCTTCATCCGCCATGAAGACAAAAGGAATTTCTTTTTGAAAGCCAGGTACGGTTTTGGCGGAGGTATAGATAATTGACCTTTTTTTAATAAGTCGCATAGATTTGAGTTCTTAAAAACAGTGGAGTCACATTCCTTACCATATGCACCTATATCGACATATATAAATTTGTAATTCGTATCAACAAGTGCTAATAGAACAATGGAATTATAATTTATATAATTGAAAAATAGGGATCCACTGTGATCCGGGCTCAATATACGAATGTGTCTCATCTAGCGCTCCTATACAATTAGGAAAGTTGGTCTTTTTTTATACTCTTGAGCAATTTGTTCCATCAGCTCTGTTGTAATTTTTGGTAATTCCAACCTTTTAAGAATGTTCTATAAAATACGACAAACAAATTTTACTATTCCTGTTATTGTAGATTTTCCACGATAATATGTGAAATGCATATCTTTAAAAGTATTTCCCGTCGCCAGGTACCTGAAAGAAAACAAAATAAATCATTATTCTTCATATTTTTTTAGGTAACGATGTCATAAAGAAATGGAGAGGAATCAAGGATAATTTTACAAAATACGAAAAAAAATTAAACGAGCAATGTAAATCCGGAGCTGGGGCAAAAAAAATTAAACAATATCATCTATACGACCAGCTCCTATTTCTGAAAAAGAATTCTCAAAATAAAACAACATTAAGTCTTGACGATGAAGAAATAAGACCAAGCACCTCAACCCAACAAAGCCAGCAACCTGTCATGCCACGTTACCAGCCTGCATCGCGTAAAAGAAAAATTGACGAAGACGAATTTGAAAAGAATATTATAGCTGCTTTAAAAACACCTGAAAGTAGACATTTATCTTTTTTTAAAGGAATTTTGCCATCATTGGAAAAATTGAATGATAATCAAACAATAATTTTCCAAAGTCGTGTCCTACAGATATTAAGTGATTTACACCAACCATCATACTATCCCAGCCACTATCAAACTTCACAAACATCCGTCCAAGCAAACTATCAAACATCTCAAACAACTGTTCAGACTGGCTATCAAACAGCTCAAATGTCTATGCAGAGTGGCTACCAATCAGCTCAAATGCCTATGCAGAGTGGCTACCAAACATCCATTCAACGCAGTGCCTTCCAAAGCGGATGCGAAACATCACCGGCACCTATGCAATCGTCTCCACAAACGCCAAGGAATGATGATGTAAATGAGCCAGAACAAATTCATTTCGATGAGGAACTAACAAATTTGACGAATGACACACAATCGGAATGCGAGTTTTGAATAACACTAAATTATGAAAATGATTAAACAGTATGATTATAGTAAAAATAGTTTATTTTTTTCTTACCTTAAAGTTAATCCCAGCATCTCCAGAGGTTCGATGGGTTTTCTAAATTTGTATTTCTTTTGTAAATGAGGCTTTATCAAACTAAGAAGCTCTTCAAAACTTACTACACTCATCCCAAAGTAATCGAAAAATTTAACCTCGTCCACTTTTAGCGCCTCATATTTCCTTTTGAAGTGGTTTCCATCTTTATTCATAATAGTCAGTAATGGGTGCACCCAGTACTTTCTTTTCTGTTTCTTTTTCTTAATACGCCTTAACGCAAGCAGAAGTAGAACACGCGCAGTGCGGTCCATGTCTCACTAGAAACTGAAACGTTGGTTAGCGTCTTTACGTACGATGTCGTATCCGATGAAATTTTTGCGTTGCGACATCGCATCGCATAGCTGTGCGATGTTGTTTTTGCGATGCGACGCCGCAACGCACTGTTGTGGCCTGGCCCTAAGAAGTGGACAGTGTAACACGTAAACATTTAGTTGTGCATATAATTAGAAGAATTGAAGTATTTAAAGGTTAATAATGACGTCACCAACTCCGGAACAATCTAAATATTTAACTATGTTAGAAGATGTGGCTAGCATGATACAAATGGCGCAAGTTAATATGAAAAAATGCCCGAAGCAACGCATTACTGACGGTTATCTAAAAGCGAGGTTAAAGTGCATTGATGAATACTGGGACAACTTTAAACAAGCACATAGCAGCCTTTTAAGGGTAACACCACGAGAACAGCGAGGTATTTTGCCATATTTTCTCAATGAAGAATTTTATACATATGAAGAAATGTATCTTAGTTTACACGCATACCTATCGGACTTATTATCCAGCATGGAAGGTAAACGGGTAATAGAAGCATCTAATAATATATCAGAATCATCGCAAAGAGAACAGGTATCGTTTGCGAAGTTACCCCGTATACAGTTACCTACCTTTACAGGGCGATATGAAGAATGGCCCACTTATCAGGATTTATTTAACGCGCTTGTACACAATACCGCAATTAGTGATGTACAAAAGTTGCACTATTTAAAGACTAGTGTCGCTGGAGAAGCCGAAATGTTATTACGACATATACCGATAACAGAAAACAATTATGCACAGGCATGGCAGCTGCTTAAAGTGTCAATATGGGTTTCGCCCTGGTCATGGGACCACGGACCCTGTTTTTGCCCTGAGGGTTGTCGCAGAGAAATACAGGTCGAAGAACACGCCTCTGCACTGTTTGTTTCTAGACATGCAGAAGGCCTTCGACTGTGTTCCTCGTGCGATGATCTGGTGGGCACTGCGGTCCAAAGGGGTTCCAGAGGTCTATATTGACACTATCCGGGACATGTACTGTGACTCCGATTCAATGGTTCGGACTGCTGTTGGCGACACGAAACCCTTCCCCATCACCGTCGGGGTACACCAGGGTTCGGTCCTTAGTCCGCTTCTGTTCAGTGTAATATTAGACAAATTGTCGGACAGCATCAGAAACCCACATGAGCAGCCTCCATGGTTGCTCATGTATGCTGACGATATTGCGCTGGCAGACGCGGACAGGGGCAGATTGGTGCGACGTGTAAAGGCGTGGAAGGAGACGCTTGAGAACGGCGGTCTGAAACTAAATGTGGCGAAGACCGAATACTTGGCAATAAACTCGACAGATCCCACATCCGTCCGCATAGGCGGTGATTTGGTCGAGCGCACGGACCAGGTTAAATACCTGGGATCTGTTTTTCACACGTCCAGTGACATCGATTGCGATGTCAAGTCACGCATTGCTGCCGCGTGGGCCAAATGGCGGGAGATGACCGGTGTCATTTGTGACCCTAAAATGCCGATCCGGTTGAAGGGACAGGTCTACAAAACCATTATTAGACCTGTCCTTTTACATGGTAGTGAGACGTGGCCGATATTGGAGCTACACAAGCAGGAGCTGCGTGTCACGGAAATGAGGATGCTGCGGTGGATGTGTGGGGTCACGTGGATGGACCGCGTGAGAAACTCTCGCATCCGCGGCAGCCTCCGCGTCCGTGACATTGCAGACAAGTTGCAAGAGTGTCGCCTTCGTTGGTATAGTCACGTCTTGCGGCAACCGCCGGGCTACGTAGGTAACAAATTTCTGGCCATGTCAGCCCCGCCGGGTCCCGGTAAGAGGGGAAGACCCAAGAAGTGCTGGCTTGACGTCGTAAGGGATGACATGCGTGCCAATGGTCTCACTACAGGGGATGCCGAAGACCGTGCGAAGTGGAGGAGAAAATGTAGGAAAGCGGACCCCGGGCGTCGCGAGACGCAACTGGGACAGACGCTCGGATGATGATGATGGCAGCTGCTTAAATGTCGTTTCGGTAATAAAAAAATGATAGTATCGTCTGTATTGAAAAAATTGTTTAATCAAAAAAGGGTCATCCATCAATCATCTAACCAAACAAAGACGTTGCTTGATACCACAGTCGAATGTCTGAACAACCTAAACAACATGAACGTGTCCACCGCTTCTTGGGATCCTATGATAGTGTTTTTAGTAGGACAAAAATTGGATTCGGAAACTTTAAAGGATTGGGAAAAACACGCTTACAAGGAGAATAGCGACGAGTTGTCTTCCTGGGCCCAGCTAAAGAGTTTTCTTGAAGCTAAGTTCCGTACGCTCGAACTCATTGCTCCTATTCCGACTGCTTCAAGAGAAAAGGCACAAAATCATAAAATGTATCATGTTATAGAAAAAAATAACGAAACACATTCACACCAGTCTGCGCACACCAACATCAAGCCTACACCTGTTTGTGTGTACTGTAAGGGTGAACATTATATATTTCACTGTTAAAGATTTTACAAAACAGGCTGTGCCGCAACGCTGAGAGTTTGTGAAGACACAAAATCTATGCTACAACTGTTTAATACCCAATCACACTGTCTACAAATGTCAACAAAGGAAAACATGCAGAGTCTGTGGAAGAAAACACCACTCTCTTTTACATCAAACAAAGGAAATGGCACAAGAGAGTGATACAATGGAAGAGAAAGAAGAACAGGAACAGAAGGTCACTAGCGCACACTTCTCTAAGAAACAACCTGGTCGCCAAGTGTTATTGGCTACAGCACAAGTAAATGTAAAATCAAGCAACGGTCAAACACATTTACTTAGAGCATTGATTAACCAAGGTTCAGAGGCTTTATTCGTATCCTCCAGAGTAGTGGAACTCTTGGGGCTGAAGAAGACAAGTATCAACGGTGTAGTCTCAGGAGTGGGAGAAGACAACTTGGTACCTATTAAGCATGTCGTTGACCTTTCAGTTACATCGCGATACAGCGAAAAGGATGGCATTCAAATGAAGGCTTATGTTTTGAAATCACTGTCAGCACGATTGCCTTCAAAACACGTCTCGATGAACTGGCCAGGACTCCAAACGTTATTGTTGGCTTACCCTACATACAACACACCAGGAAAGATTGATGTCTTACCCGGTGCAGACATTTTTTGTAAAATTATAGAAGTAGGGTTAGTGAGAGGGCCAGATGGCATAGTGGCTCAAAAAACACGTTTGGGTTGGATACTCTCAGGTCAAAGGGAAATGAAATCAATTAAAGAGGAACATACAATAACAACATTACATGCCACAAGGATGGTATCGGAAGATAATGATATGTTGAGAAAATTCTGGGAAATAGAAACAGAACTATACAAAAAGGGAAAGATATTTACAAAGGAAGAAGAATGCTGTGAACAAATTTACAAAAATACAACTAAAAGATTGAATGGAAGATATATAGTACACTTACCTTTGAAACAGGGCATACAGGACACAGTAAATTTAATTGGAGATACAAAACAACAAGCTATTTACAGATGAATCTGTAAATAGCTTCTTTTCCAGTTGTTTGAAAACAACTGGAAAAGAAGTTTCAAAATTCACCAAAATTTAAATCTGAATATTTTAAGGTCATTCATGAGTACATGGAAATGAATCATTTGAGAAAAATCAGACCCAACGGAGGACAGTCGTTCAATTTATCTTCCTCATCATGCTGTTATACGCGAAGATAAAGTCACAACCAAGCTAAGAGTAGTCTTCGACGCATCGGCAAAGGGTACTAATGGTTACTCGTTGAATGATGCCATGATGATTGGTCCAGTTTTACAACCGGATTTACGTAGCTTGATTATAACTTGGCGAACACATAAAATATGTGTTATCGGAGACATAATAAAGATGTACAGAATGATAAACATGACGCCCGAGCACACAAACCTACAACGAATAATTTGGCGTGACAACCCCGATGACAAATTAGAAAGTTATAGCTTGACGACTGTCACCTTCGGTACGGCGGCAGCACCCTATTTAGCTGTAAAAACGTTAAACCAACTAGCCGATGATGAAGCTCTGGAGTACCCTGATACAGCACCTGTAATAAAAAGATCATTTTATGTAGATGATTTAATGGTTGGCGGTGAAACTGTAGAGAAAACCAAGAAATTGTGTGACGATATAAAGCAGATACTGTCTAATGGAGGTTTCAAAATGCAGAAATGGTCTAGTAACTCTGAAGAAATTATAAGGTATTTGGAGGAAGGCAATAGTACCGAAAAGATGAAGGAAGAGATGGAAATAAAACTAGATAGGGTTATAAAAATTCTAGGATTAACATAGGGTTATAAAAATTCTAGGATTAACATGGGACAGGAAAGAGGATGTATTTAAATTTACAGTAAACTTATCTGAAGTTCGACATCCAATAACAAAAAGATCTATTCTGTCTGATGTGGCAAGACTATTTGACCCTTTTGGATGGCTGTCAGCGGTGATCATTCGTGCCAAAATGTTGATACAGAAACTGTGGCTTTGTAACAGAGGATGGGACGAAGAGTTACCAACAGAATTGCAAGAGGAGTGGATGATATATAGACAAGAATTGATACATTTGAAAAATATTACAGTACCACGCTGGTTGAAAACTACAACAAGTAATAGTAGAAATATGGAATTGCACGGTTTTGCAGATGCATCAACTCAAGCGTACGCTGCAGTGACTTACCTGAAAATTGTGGAGAGGGGCACGGTTCATATTACGATGATCGCAGCTCGAACTAAGGTCACGCCCATGAAACAAATTTCTGTGCCTAAATAAGAATTGTGTGCAGCAGCACTATTAGCAGATTTGATTAATGATCTTGTAGATGTACTGAATATACCCAAAAATAAAATCTTTGCATATTCTTCAATGGTCGTGATTTCGTGGCTGCAATCTCAACCCAATCGTTGGCGTACATTTGTGGCGAACCGGGTGGCAGACATTATTCGAATATTAGACAATGATCAATGGAAGCATGTCCAGTCCACTGACAACCCCGCTGATATCGCAACAAGAGGCGTGAAAGCAAGCGAGCTGGCTTACTTAGATCTATGGTGGACTGGGCCTCAATGGCTGCAAAACGAAATCCTAGAACATACCAAATGTGAAATCTCAAAAACTAATCTAGAACTAAAACAGGCTGCCTACCATATGAATATACAAGACAAACCGATTTGGGAACGTTTTTCGTCACTATCAAGAATGAAGAGAGTTTTGGCATACTGTAGAAGATTATTCAAGAAAGGAAATTCAGAATTAAACAAACAATGTTTAACAGTTAAAGAACTAGAACATATATTAGAATCATGTATAAAATATTATCAAGTTTTAGTAAATCAAAAAGAAATTGAAGACTTACAAACGAACGGCAGTGTAAAGAAAAGAAGTTCTCTTATCACTCTTTCCCCCTTTTTAGATAAAAATGGGCTCATAAGGGTTGGAGGCAGACTAGAAAAGTCGTCTGTGACTGAAAGTATGAAACACCCAATCATTATTTCTGCAAATTAACATATCACTTCATTGATAGTCCAGGAAGCCCATATTAGAACCTTGCATGGTGGTATCCAAGCCATGATGGCTTTCGTGAGAACTAGATATTGGGTGATAGGTCTTAAATCAGCTGTTAGGAAATGTATACATAATTGCAAGACGTGTATTCTAGACAAGGGTAAAGTAAGAACCCAGTTTATGGGCCAGTTGCCTGCCGCTCGTGTTAATCAACATCGGGCTTTTATCAATAGTGGCGTTGATTACGCTGGACCTGTATACTTGAGAACTTCGAAGGGCCGTGGATATCATGCAACAAAGGGTTACATTTACCTCTTCATATGCATGGCCACAAAGGCTATTCATCTAGAGCCAGTTACAGATCTGCCATCACAGGCCTTCATTGCCACGTTTAGAAGATTTGTTGCGCGTCGAGGTCACTGTTCCAACCTATGGAGCGACAATGGCACAAATTTTGTTGGCGCGTCTAAGGACTTGAAAGCAATGTTTCAGAAGGGAGTTAATAACGTCACAAGTGAATTGGCAGAACTTTTGGCCAATGATGGCACGTCATGGCACTTTATACCCCCCAAAATGCCAACATGTGGTGGTTTATGGGAGGCCGGGATTCGGTCCGCCAAACGACATCTCTATAGGATCAATAAAGACACAAAACTGACATACGAAGAAATGGCGACACTTCTGGCACAAATCGAGGCGTGTCTTAACTCACGCCCCTTGTATCAAATGGAAAACACAATAGTGCCATTAACACCTGGGCATTTTTTAGTTGGAGAGCCTTTAATCTCAGTTCCTGACATATGCTATGATCACCAATCTATCAACCTCTTAACAAGATGGCAACTGATTCAAAAAATGACCCAAGACTTTTGGCATCGGTGGCAGACTGAATATCTCAACACACTACAACAGAGATACAAATGGCAAATTAAGGTGTCGGAACCTGCCATCGGAGACCTAGTTATAGTTAAGGAAGACAATCTGCCACCTACCAAATGGTTGTTGGGACGTGTTAAGTGTCTGCATTCGGGAAAGGACGGACTGGCGAGGGTAGTGACAGTCCAAACTGCAGGGAATTCCGAGATTAAGAGACCATTGTACAAATTAATTCATTTGCCCAAAGAACCTGAGACTGAGTAGGCAACGGTGGCTTAATGATAAAGTCATATACATTACAGGGCAAAGTATATATCTATGTAGCTGAAATGTAATTGATTAACTTACAGCCCATTGTTTTAATTACCTAAATTGTATTGCTACTAATTTGAAAACTAATGTTTTGGTGGGCGGTATGTCCAGAACTTACGCATGCGATGATTGTTAAACCAGTCACCAATAAACAACTGTCAAGTAATGACCTGTGTTTCTAATTTTTACACCGTAATCCGTTCAAGTTGCGACAGTGAACCTTACACGCGTAAACACCTGGTGTACCTCCGAAAGGAAATCTCAGGGACTTTGACCAATCCAGGTTGCCAATCCAATCCAACACGCACGTGGTAAGGATAAGTTGCGTCACCACCTTCAACCTGCGTCTGCTAGGGCGACTTCATTGCCTTCCAAATGAATAAATAAGTAGAAGTAACCTGAAACGATAGTAACCTGGAACGCTCTGACAGCGCACGTGTTTCCTTTCTCTTACAATCCCGGGTTCTTCACGTGGAGCGTGAAGAGGCACATCATTGGGCCGCAAACTTAAGGTACGCTGTCGGTAGTCATGTAGACTAAAAGAGTGCCCCTTAATTTGCTAGATGCGGTCATGGCTCTATCAGGCGGACGGCGTCATTTTGGCGAACTAACCATAAAAAAAAAAAAGAAAATGTTAATTCTTATTTGTTGCCTGACACGAAATATTCTCATGAGAGCAGAGCGGACTTTAAACGTTTTAGTATTATGGTCTATCATTTTATAGATAAAATTGTTTATAACTAGAGTTACATTAACTGAATAGATTCGCGAGAGATCCGATCGAAGATTGCTCTGCGCGCTTATGTTGCTCTTTTCAAGCGCACGAACTGAACAATGGGCGCGGCCCAAATTAGTGCTATCTCACTTGACGCAGAGCGAGAACGGAATAGCACCAGTAATGAACAGTAAAGAGATATGAGTGCGCGCGTCTTTCATTCATAAATATTTGAAATTACGGTTACCTATTGCACAATAATAAAATTCGGATCCACAAACTTTATCTAGTGGAACTGCTGACAGCCTCGACGGCGTAAATAGGGTAACTTCGCCTGTTCGCGTCCATTTAGTGGAGTTGGTAGGTTTGAGCAAGAAAATAAAAATGATAAACTAGTAATTTAGTGGATGATGGAATGGATGGAAATGGATTTCACATATTCTGTATATAGTCTTGTTAAATTTATTATACAGTTTTATATAAACCGTTTGATATATTAAATAAATAGACTAATTGCCAAAACATATGATTTACCCATTTTGCGTTCATAAAATCCAAATTGCGACCACCTGTGGTCCAGTTTGCGTCCACTAACTTAGAAGAGATAAATATAAGAGATAAGTACCATAATCCTAAAAAAAAATGAGAGGTTTTATGTGTAGATTTGTTGACATGGACTAACTGCAAGAGCGGCGAAGTGTTACAGCTCCCGGGTGGAGTAGAACAGATCCACAAGAGCACAGTAAATCTGTGCTCTTGTGGATCTGGAGAAGGCACTTTTGTTGCCTCGGTATGGTTATTTCCCACTGTTTTTGACGAGTGCCCCATCTTTTGGACACAAACTGGGCGGTGGGCTCGTACAGACTACATTAGCCTATGCATCCCCGGAACGGGATAATTATTTGTGGGATCCACAAATGTTTGTTTCGGAGTTTTGGGTGTTCACTATGTAAAATGGTATGTATTTATAAATATGTTGAACAAAACACTTGTACTGTTCCACTTATTTTTAAAAAAGTGGAACAGTACAAGTGTATATGTTCAAGATGTGTAACAAGTTCCACCAAGTGCCATCAATCAACAATTAAACAGTATTTATAAATATAGCTATATAGAGATAGCTATATAGCTAATAGTCATAATATTAATAATATTAATAAGTAATAAAAAACTAATAATAGAAAATAAATTGACTATTAGAATAAAAATTGACTATTGGAATTTCCGATATTTTAAATTCAAATAGTTATCTGTAGGTGCTTAACCATACTTGAAAATAAAGCATATAATTTCGATTAGAATTAATACCAAGGTACCAATAACATGGTCTGAAAATTTACTACCCATTTTAATAATTTTGTAACATGAAAAAATATTTATAGTGAAGAAACTATTATAGTTATACATATGCTATCAATAAATTTTTGTAGATTTGAACGTGTTCTTTAAAATTGTAGAACATTATTTTGTTCTAATACTGCGAAAACTATTGACGATAGTCAATAGTTTTCGCAGCGTACGCGATGTAAGGAATTTTATGAGTAATTTTTTTACACCATGCGTATTCGAGATTTCGTATAGAACCCTAACATTTTTGAAAATCTAGGATAGTCAGAAAGAACCGAGCACTACCTACCTACATGACACGGTCTTTTACACACCTCACTGGCTTCTTCAACATTCATTGTCAGAAAAAGCCTACACAGGTTCGTACCGCCAAGTGAACTTGTACACCTGTGCACTAGCAAACAATCACTATGTACATATTATAAAACAAAGTCCTCCGCCGCGTCTGTTTGTATGTTCACGATAAACTCAAAAAATACTGCACCTATTTTCATGCTGTTTTCACCAATGGACAGAACCACTCTCTTGATGAAAGTTAGTATTTATATAATTTGTTATTCTTTTGTTTACATTGGCTAAAATATAACAATATTTGTAGGTGTCTTAAAAAAAGACGTGTGGCACTCGGAGACTGCCGCGGTAAAGCTATTGCATAGCATACCTTTGTTTTTCTTTGATATTAATTCAAGTTGCACTAAAAAAAAGAAAAAAAAATAAACCCTCAATATATGTACATACACGTTAAGCCAACTTCCGGCCCTGCTCGGTGAACTTCGTGTGACGTCGGGTCTTAGGTTTTTTGTGTGACGGAATTTCTTGATTAAAGCCCGCTCAAATCCCGCGATAAAAGTATCCAATAGCTTAATAAGCCATCTGGCTGGGAACCTTCAACGAAAACGCTGACAAAACCCTTTGAGGTATAACAAAATAATGTAGGTGTGTAGCTATGGTGAAATTGTGTATCTTATATAGGTTGTTATGTATATGGTTGTTCCCACGGTGAAACCGCGAGGCGTTCACTAGTGCTAGCTACTAAATATATAATATATTATATATTTAGTAGCTAGCACTAGTGAACGCTATAGCTAATAGTTCTAATAGAATATAAAAATAGCTAATAGTTCGTTAGCTACTAAATAGTATTTCAATGTACAATAGTAGCCTTCTTCGATAAATGGACTATCCAACACAAAAATAATTTTTAAAATCCGATCAGTAGTTCCTGAGATTAGCGCGTTTAACCTAACAAACAAACTCTTCAGCATTATAATATTAGTATAGGTACCTAGATACAATAGTCTAACATTATCAATTTATTACTTATTTTCATAAAGTACCGATTTCATAAATAGTTAAGAGTGCACTAATATAATTATTGCATTGCATTGAAAACGAACACGGCAAATTTCGTAAAAATGCTTTCAGAATTTTAATAATTATAGATTGATGTCCACATTTAGTGTAATTAAAATGAGTTTTTCGACGTTTTAAATAAACAAACTATGTTATAATGGAAGTCTTTTTACAAGTTTCTTACTCGCAATACTCTTTATTTACTTGCCAAGTTTTGTAAAAAATGTCTACAAAATGTGAAAATTTCGAGGCTCAAAGCTTTTTAAATATTATATTTATTTTAATTTTGATACCATACAGACATAGTTAGCAACATAAAGACTTAATTTTCATTTCATTTGTGGTGGTACATGAGATAAGTATGGAGTTATCGTTAAACGCAATTTGTATGGAACAATGAGTGAATTGTTCACCCTTAATAAAGATTTCTCGTTCCAGTTTCCCACAGATACTTAGGTCCGTATTCCAGAAAGTTTCTCAATACTCAATCAACGCTTGAGGCTAGTTTTTGACTTATAAATACTACTCTCAAGCGTCGATTGAGTATTGAGAAACGTTCTGGAATACGGACCTTATTCTCGGGATAAAAAGTAGCCTATGTTCTATTCTGATGTATAAGCTAAATTGCTGTAAAGACAAATTAAAACTCTTTTCGTGGTTTTTGAGTGAAGGGTTAAGTATTTCGGTATTAGTCAAACTTTAACAAACAACCAAACTAACACTTACATTGATTATACTACAAGCGATCCTGCCCGACTTTGCACGAGTGCAACGTAACCATATAAACCTTCCCATGCTGAAAACTACATTAAAATCTATTAAGTAATTTAAACGTTCTAAACGAACTGACAGATATAGCAATATTGTATACTACGTAAAGAAGTAGGATTAGTAGGACAATATTATACTTATATATACTAATAGGATTATGGAAAGAAATTAATATAATACGATACGAGGACATGGTTTACAGCAGTTATTGCTAACCAGGTAATAGGCGATGATATGCGTCGACCTCTGCAAAGAGGATTAAAAGATAGGAAAGATAACGGTGCCGGAACCCTAACAAACCAGCTAGCTAGCTGTTTAGTATTATCGCACTGCTTGCACTCGCCAATGCGATAGTGTAAGAGCCCGCGACGCCCAGACCTTCGTCATTTTGTAACTAACTAAAAACTAACTATCTTCACGCTGTATCCCCGACGGGGTAGTCAGAGAGGACAGGTCGCCAGGCTTCACGATCCATGCATACTTCTTTCGCTTCTTGCAGATTCATCATTCGTCATTTTATAAAAGCTGAAAGTGTCTCTGATGATATCTCCAACATGAATAAGAACTCGCGCCACCGCTGCCTCAGTGTTCTGTAAAGGATTACTACGTTAAGCAACTGTCGCTATAGCTGGTCACGGATGGGTGGCATTTATATTTGCGACCGTTTTCGTGCTTTGGAAGGCACGTTAAGACGTTAGTCCTGGCAGTCGTTTAGCCAAGTTGAAAGCCTTATAGGCTTTTAAATTTTAACACCAGGTAGCCACAACCTGCGTCTGTTTAAGTCAACATGGTAATGGGCTCACCACCTATTACGTGAGACAGGAATACACACGGTAAAAAGAGGGCGTATAATATGCCTCTGGCACCCTTCCGGGGATTAGGCATGATTGGTAAATAAATAAGAACAATAAGCGAATAATTATTCTATGATTAGTACCTCGGTTTGATCAATCAAATTTAAAGGTTTGTTCTTATATATATTCAGAATAATAAGAGTAATCATCTTATTTCTTTCAAGACACTTAGTGTGGAGGTAACCTCTTGCCAGACAACTTTAAATACTTTCTTTTTACTTAAAGGAATTCCTAAAGATGGCACTTATTTATTTGAATTCTAGCTATGGTTTGTTTTATTTAAAACAAACCATAGCTAGAATTCAAATTGCCGCAAATGCGGAGATAGGGATTTTGCTGCGAGACCGAACTGAAAAAAATGTGATAGTAAAACCGTAACAAAAAGTCCGTGGGATAAAACCGTTAAATGAGACGTGCGCAGGCGCGACAGTCGTTTGTTTTGCAAATTGTGTTGATTCTACATTAGCCGAAGGAACTTCGTTCCTACCTGGTATCCCACGACACAACAACTTTTTTTTTATTTTATTTTTATTGGAACGATGTTCCTTACGGCAGGCTTGGAGGAGATATATTGATTTATATGGATTATGCTGCGCGACCGAACTGAAAAAAATGTGATAGTAAAACCGTAAGAAAAATTCCGTGGAATAAAACCGTAAAATGAGACGTGCGCAGGCGCGAAAGTCGTATACACAAGCGAGTAGTGTGTAATACCTTTCTCTTTCTCCCTCTTTCAGTGAGGGTGGGTGAGGGTGAGAGTGAGGGTGAGGGTGAGGGTGAGGGGTGAGGGTGAGGGGTGAGGGTGAGTGTGAGGGTGAGGGTGAGGGTGAGGGTGAGGGTGAGGGTGAGGGTGAGGGTGAGGGTGAGGGTGAGGGTGAGGGTGAGGGTGAGGGTGAGGGTGAGGGTGAGGGTGAGGGTGAGGGTCAGCCACTTGTCTCCGTATGTAAGGGGGGCAGGGAGAGGATGGCTCAATCTGCTGACTCCAGCTTTTTTTGTAAGCCTAACATGATCTAGGGTGTCAAATGCACGGGAAAAAATCAATAAATACAACTAAAACGCTTCTCTTATCGTTTAAATTTTTATTTACCTCATCCGTGAACTTAGACAATAGTTGTATTGCATTTTTTTGGTTGAAATCCAAATTGATTGCTAAAAATAGTGTTGTGTTATCTATAAAAAGAATGTATTTGTTTACACATAAATTTTTCAATTATCTTATCAATAGATGGCAAAAGGGTTATTGGGCGATAATTGGAGTATTCAGACCTTTTTATTTTACCTTTTTTTGTAAATTGGGTGAACACACCCTTGTTATAGCTCGTCTGGATATATACCTTCTTTTACACTAAAATTAATAAGATTTGCTACCGCAATGGACATATCTTCACCTGCCATCTTTATATCCGATACTTTAATTCCATCAAGCCCCGGCGCTTTGTTTGAGTTTAAGTTTCTTATGATACTATACACTTTATTCTTAGTAGCCTATGATTGACACTACTCGTGACCAGAAGTCTGGTTTCTATTTCGCACAAAGGTTAAGCATTGCCATACAACGAGGCAATGCTGCCAGTCTTCTGGGAACGCTACCGCATGAGGACTGCGATGCGGAGAAATTTTATGACGCATGTTAAGTTTTAGGTTTTTAGTTATTTTTAGTCAGCTTAGTTTAGAATTAATTATTTACCGAACTTATGTATAATCAAGTATTTAAATATATTTTTGTATGTACCTAATACATAAATAAATATTATAGTTTTATTTTAACTAAAGTTTAGTTTTGTGAAAATGATTGCCGCTGATTGATCTAAATTATGTTGGAGATTTACTTAGAGAAACTTCAAGCTATTTTAATAGGTCTGGGGGCGCGAGCGCTTGGGCTATAATGTCTGCTCAAGAGTTCATTATCGATTTTTTTACACACTCTGTTGGCGATAAAACAGGATAAGATAAAAGGGCAGTATTAGGCACCACGAGCTAGTCTACACTTGTAGTCTGCCAAAATAGTGGCACCAAAAATCTATAAATTTTATTTACAGTATAAATAGAAAAAAAAAAGATGTTATGACAACACAATTTTTTTTAGACATACTAATTGTGAATGTCTACATGGAAGTAATGGTTGAACAAAGAATTGATTTAAATATAAAAATATTTTTAAATTTTGAGATATAAAAATTGCTACCTATACCCCTGCTGTACCTGATTGTAGTTCCACGACACTAGTGTTCTTCATGAAGTCATGATAACTACTTATCTATCAGTAAGTGTTATTTGGATAAAATATTTACTTACTTCCAAAAGTATATGTTCATAGATTTTTTACAAAAATATTAAAATGTATATGATATATGTATACATAAGGCTATAAATAGTTGAGTTATAAATAAAAAAATAAAATAATGAAAATATCTTTATTTTGTATAGACCATTTTAACGGCGCTTACAAAATGTAATACACTATTTAAAATATTTAAAGCGACCAAAAACCGACCATAAAAATTAAATATACCAGCCAAAGAAGTTAGACGTGTCCTGTCCTGTCCCTGTAGTCTGTGGCAATAATTTACAATGTATAATATTGAATCCAAAAAAGTTATTCATTATTGTTTGTTATATATCTTCATAATATGTCTTCACAGGTAAGATTTTTGTGACTCTAGAGTTTAAATATATGAAAATGATTTTTAATTGTGCCCAATTTCTATTAATTTACTTATTCGACAGAATTTAAATTACGAGTATTTGTATATATTGTATCCATTTTATCTTAACTTAAGTAAAGTTTAGTGAAAAAGACAAATGCTAAAGTTTCGTTTAGATATTTTTGATTGAAGTTTAGTTAAGATATCTTATATTTTATTATTCACGCTCTTATCGCCGAAGGGGTTCTGCAGCCATTCTATAGGCCCACATTTCACAGTAACCGTTTAACTCTAATTTCAAAGGTTTTCTTCTTACATCCTGACTCCAGTCTGCATTAAGAAGACAAGATCTCTCAATCTACAGTTATGCTAGGAAAAAAAAAACATTCTTGAATGATATAAGTGCAATATCCATTTACATAGAAAGAAAGTGTGTTCGTTTGTATATATTTCGTGTTTACGAGATACCGAAGCAATAGATATACGATTTTTATAAGTAGGTACTGTTTTAGCAGACATCTTAAAACTTTCAAATAATCATCTATTATTCTAGAGAGAAAATCTTATTCTCTTGGGATATGTAAGTCACAACATCTTTTGCTATCTTGTCAATATAAATACGTTTTTTACCTGACCCACTTTGGAAATGTTGTTTAAAATGCTACATTAGACAAACACTGAAGCTTCGCCAGCCTACGAAACCGTTGACAGGTAGGTTTTAAGAGGTCTGCAAGCTTAGGTATACTCTAAGCTTGCAGACCTCTTACTACCTCTTACTACTTATATGCTTATGTATACTCTAAGTCTGCAAGGGATTCGTACCAGAGTCCCTTGCAGACCACCAAAACTTCAATCGCATTACACTACGTAATGCGATTGTCGTGCTAAGGACTCGAGGTAGTCTAAAGTAAATAAATAAATATTGTGGTACATTTTTTTACACAGCGCCATCTAGCCCAAAGTATGATAATATAAACAAAGCTTGAAGAGTTTCATCTTTTAAGAAGAGTCTAAACTGTTTAGTCACTATAGTCACTATAATTTGGTAGAGGTCTTACATGCCATCTAGGTATGTTCTATGGTTCTATGTTAAAAAGCTCTTTGTGTAAAATTTGACAATCTTGTCAATTTTTATTGGATTTAATCCAAGCGATTCTCTGAGACAATTTTGGTGCTCATATAAAATTTGTAAATAGATTCAAAAGGACAAGGACCATGATGAAGTTGCCTAAATATCATAACTTGGGAGCATGAGTTGTAATAATATGTTTTAATTCGAAGTGAGTTGCGCTGGTAAAATCATAATCGTATATGCCCCAGTATTCACTTTTACTTTACAGACTTTCAGATGTATGTTGTCAAATATCCTTGGGGATACATACTGCTTAATAACTATATATATGATAAAACTTACTAAAATGCGTTGTGTGGTTTTGGCATCAGTAAGTACAATACAATCATTTTATTGCTGAACATGTTACATAAGTTATATACATACAAGATGTTATATAATGTTAAGCAATCCATGTTCTACCGAATCTACAGGAATGCAACTTTTTAAAAATTTTATAAGTAATCTACACTTAAAAAAAATTAATAACTTCTTCAATAATAATAATAGTTTGCAAATGTCATAAAAGTCATGGTTGCTTCTAATTTAAGAGACATAAATCATACCCAAAACTTTCTCTTCAATTACCCTTTTCTTTAACAGTCGCGCCTTTAAAACCGAAGGAGTGGCATACTCATACACCCACATTTCACCGTACTCATTTTCACTCTTTCTTTTGGAAAAATCGTGTAGCAACCCTTTGGTGTTTCTGAGTTTATCACATTCAGACAGACGTACACGGCAAACATTAAGATTTTCATTATAAGCAATGTAAATTGAACAATGAAGGAAGTCTCGCGCAGCCGTTACATTTTTACCTAAAGATAAAATCTAAAAATATCTATTTGTTCCAGATTTGGGATCGGTAAAATTATTTATGCAGCCGACACAGACATGAAATTGATTTCCACGTGCAATGGAAAGCTTAATAAGAGTTTTCGTCCACATAATCAAAATAGTGTTCAAAATAATCGAAGCTGTTATAAGGGCCCTACTGGAAGCTGCGATACCTTTCTTTTTTTATTTTATTCTTATATCAAGCTGTATCATAGGAGGCATACTACTTTTAAGGTAAGGTTTTCATAATTTGTCATAAGATTTGCTATTTTTCGGTATCCTATGCAAACATCTTGACAGGTACTTTATGGAACCAGCAGACATTCATGACATTGTATAGAAGTTTCTGAAATCAAACTACCCTTGGAAACGCCCAAAAGATTTCGTTGAATTCCTAAAACAAATTTGTTTAATACAACTATAGAAAGTAATATAATCAACATGAGGTTATGTCTTATCCGTTATCCATCTCCACGGAATGGGATTTTTTAACCGAGAGATTTTAATTTACCTACATGTCTTAAATTTATTTTTCCAGAATTAATGATACAAATACTTAAGTATTATAGAGGCTGCATCATGTATGTAATAAATAAATACCAAGTTTACGTTAACACCTATGTTAGACAGCAAAATATTCACAAGGCAGTCTCGACATCTAGTCGCTAAAATGGGCAAGGTTATTGCAATGCATTTCCTTGATTTGACTATGTATAGTACTGTTATATTGTCATTGATTAGACTGTGTATAAGTACTATTAAACAATCATTGATTAGACTAAAGTTTATTTATTTATCTATCACGCCTTATTCCCGAAGGGGTGGCAGTATTTCCCACGTAATAAATAGGTGGTGAGCCCATTGCCGTGTTAAAATAAAAAGACGCAGGTTGTGGCTATCTGCTGTTGAAGTTTTTCAAGCTGCCCATAAGGCATTCAACTTTTCTTAACGACTGCCATAATACTGGCAACCGAGACCAACGGCTTAACGTGCTTTCCGCAGCACGGAAACGCTCGCAAAGACTAAAGTTATACGCAGGTTTGAATGAAAGTGTCAGAGTTAAGCAGGAAAAGGGCTTGCGTGCTATTCTGGTTGGTTGGTCCAACGAATGAGTGAGGAACGATTGACGAAGAATATAATTGTGCGAAAGTAGACGGTAGAAGGAGTCAGGGTAGGCCGAGACTTACATATGAAGACCACGTGAGCAGATTGCTCAAAAGTACTCGGATACCCAGACGTGCATGTATGAAGCGATTGATGAATCTGCAAGAAGGGAAAGAAGTATGCATGGATCGTGAAACCTAGCGATCTGTCCTCTTTGACTACCCCGTCAGGGATACAGCGTGATGTTTGTCAGTTTTTTCAAAAGTTTAGGCTTTTATGATATGTAAAGAAAATAAAAAAATATTTTACTTAAGCCTATATTAGTATCTTGGTCTAGTCGGCTGTTCCGCTTATAATATTGGATAAGATATACCTAAATAAAGTAAAGAACCCCACCAAGATTTTCGGAGCCCAAGCTAAAATCCATCTTCCCTATATAAATTAATATTAGATAGTGTTGTTTACTGTATTATTTTTGTCAACAGGTATGGAACTTGTGAAAGTGAGGACTTGTGTATCAATGATAACACTTTTGGAAACTGCGTTAAGCTGGCTGGATGTGTTTTTACTATTTATGCTGCTTTTAAAGTGGCTAAAATGTGGTTTTATTAATTATATTAGACCTTGAAAAAAATTGAACTAAACTTAACTATATTTTTTTAGGTAAGGAATAAAAGTGTGCCAAAAATAATGTAACTAGCCGTCTTGTAATATTAAGTGTAATCAGTGTAGTCTGATACAGAATAACAGGATTTTGTATAATGTATACTTGTATTACATAATAAAATAAAATAATTTTGGGTAGACAGTAAATGTCTTACACTTGATTAATTGATTTATTTAAAATAATTTTTCATTCATTCTTCTTAACCTTAATCTATATTAATAAATAAAGTTAAAGAAATTGTTTTTTATTTGGTTATTTGTTTATACTGGTTCAAATTGAAAAAATATTGTTGGGTAGCTTATTTATCAAAAAAGGCTATATGCTACATATCATCACGCTACTACTCTGGAGAGCGGAGCAGCAGTCGACTTCTGATGAGGCCTTGAGCACCACATCATCAGTGTAGAACAGACAATTAACTGATAAATCACCCAAATTCTCACTTATATTACAATCTTTCAACTTCTGCAGGCAACTCTCCAGATACACTATGATTTTAATTTGATGATTTTTAGGGTCAGCAGCGCGAGTACTGCACCTCTGGTGTTGCAAACGTCCGTAGGCTATGGTGACCATTTTCCATCAGGTGGGCCGCACGCTTTCTGCCACCTCAGTGGTATAAAAAAAAAGAACAGCCGGACGGACATGACATAACACTGTTTGTTACGCCCGAAAATGCATGAAACAGAGGTCATACGCAAGAAAGCTTTACAGTCCCTATAAAGTGACTCAATCGCCGCAGTAGCAAGCCGACTACGTTATACCCAGGCAGCAAATTCCACAGAGCTTCTCTCACAAGATTGTCTCCAGATCCAATGTAAACCATGTGCTATTCTTTCTTTTCTTATACGTCTTCTAGTCGTAGTTCTCTTTCACGTTCACGGCCTGATACATAATACTGCAAAGCTTTGTAGAGAAGATATATCCCAAGCTTACGCTGCTTTGTTTCATTCCACGATGATACAGTACCCTTATAACTACCATAATTTACATTCGTTAGGTATTCTTTGCCAATTGCGTCAATCATCGCAGCTTCATATGTAAGTGCTTCATCTGAAGTAATATTGTGAAAAAGTTGTAAACAAACAACACCCTTTCCGGTTTTCCAAATTTCTAGAATATGTTCAAACTTGTCAGTATCACCATGTTCGTAGTTATTCCAATATTCTTTAGCTTCACTTAAATGTTTGTATGGTCTCTGGCCTGTTCCTGTAAAGTAATATTAAGAAAATAGTTATATTACATTTGGGTGTAAGGGGTCTCACCAGGAACTTCAGGGCTTAAGCGAGCTAGCTTCATCTGCTAGCGCTGCAGATGCGGACTTAACGGCTAAACGTGTAGGTAGTAACATGTAGGGCCCTTAGGGGGTTGTAAGGTTAGACAACAGTAGCTCCTTAATGCCGAAAAACATTTGCCAAAACCGTTTCAAAAATTTGCTACTATTGAGTAACTCTGGGCAGCATAATAAAAGAGGGTCACCAGGCTTCAAATTTAGTTAAGGCTGAACTTAGATGTAGAGAAGAGGTTATAGTACATGGGTAACTCAAATCATTGACGACTTCTACAATAATTTTAACTGGTGTTGATTGATGTGCTCGATATAAAATTTAGGAAGACTTACGATGAAAAAATGGGTTAATTTATAAATAGCCTAAATTAATAGACCTGCTGGTGAAAATGCTTAGAAATCGGGTACACCCGTTCCAGTTTTCTGGTTCTAATTAAATAGATTTCAAAACTACAGAGTGCAACGCTAACTCAGTGTTCTTTAAACGATTACTTCGTTAAGCTACTTTTGCTCTGGCTGGTTCTCGGATGGGTGACTACTTTGTGGCATTTACATTTGCGAGAGATTCCGGGCTTCGGAAGGTACGTTAAGCTGTTGTTCCCAGTAACATGGCAGTCGTTAAGCCAAATTGAAGGCTTAAAGGGCGGCTTGAAAAATTTCAACAGCAGATCGCCACATCCTGCGCTTGTTAATTTCAACACGGCAATGGGCTCACCACCTGTTACGTGGGACAAAACTGCAAACGTTGAAATTTGGGCGTATAGTATGTCTCTGCCTACCCCTTTCAGAGATAAAGGCGTGACAATATGTATGTATGTATATAGAGAGCGACGCGATGAAGATTATAATGTGTTTTCTATTACTAACCTTTGCCGATGTAAAATATAGCCTTGATAAAAGTTTTCCAAACTAAATCGTTGTTTTTAAGCTTTTGTGAATTCCCATGCAGTACTTTTGTGACTCGAGGATCTAAAAATAAATAGTTGTACGATTTCTTTGGAGCAGGAACATCTTGTTTCTTGAAACAGTTGTACGCAGCCTTCTCACATTCTTTATATTCTGCTATATTATTCTTCGAAGGAAAGTTGCATAGCAGGGGATCTTTATTCATGTTTACTATAAATAAAAAAGCTCATCATTTCATGTACATACCATACCACACCACATCACGCTACTCCATATCACGCCACACTATACCATAGCTTATCAGTTTTATAAGCTAGAGTCTAGAGTACCTACTTATTTAGATATACGAAAAATCAGTAGCAGTATTTTGGAAAGCTAACCGAAAGTCGTTTGTTATTATCACGGGACGTTAAACACAGAGCGACATCTAGCCTCTAAATAGATATGTAAAGTCTAACTTATATTACCTTCTTAACTGACAGAATAAATGATCTGTAAGATTCTACTCGACACGGGTTCATGGGGCACCCCTGGGTTTACCACTGATGCCACGAGAACTTGATTTCGAACCCGAGGCACTCCCATGTACAATATTTTTATTAGCTCTGAGCCTACCTCTATGAATCCTTCCAGACCAATAATGATTGATTATATCAGTTTTGACCTTAACAAACTCGCAAATTTATGTTTAGCATATTTATTATTCAAAATTATTTCAAGACTACGTTTTATCTAAAACCTTTTTGGTCTCTCAGCTATCTTCCCCATTTTTGCCTTTGTCTGTTCGTCATTGTGAAATATATTTGCCCTTTAAGAGACGGAGAGAGAAAGCTCTAGACCTGTCTCTCAAAAGATGAAGAAATATTTGCTTTGTTTGAGGTGAGTATAAGTGGTTTAGGACTGTTGGTTCCATTGGAAAGTTCCATTGATGGGTCCACCTTTTTTAATTCTTTTGTCTCCACTATTACGAGAATGGGTCCATCAGGATTTTTACAGTGGCAGGTGTATTCTGGCTTCTTTCCCCAAGCAAACTAAAAAACTGCTTTTAAAATGAATAAAATCTGTAGGTGTATTCTGGCTTCTTTCCCCAAGCAAATTAGAAAACTGTTGATATAATGAATAAAAACTGAAATCCTGTTTTCCTGTTACTACTACTGGTACTCTCAGATAAGTCAACCGATATTTACGCGCGGCGGGTCCTATATGTGTGTATGTGTGTGCGCGGGCGCCTTGTGATACACAGCTTATATTGTGTGGCAGTGACGCATCATCACTGCCAACACTATCTATAACTATGCAGTCATGAAGTCCTTCATGACAATTTTAACGCACTTTTATTAAGTTTCACTTGTATCTAACGGAATCTATGAGCGTGATTTTCACCCACTTCAAAACGACGTTTTAATAAGATGTTTTGAGGACATACGATACTACATGAAATTCAAACAAATAAACACATTTTTCCATTTTTAATAGTAAAAGGATATTATACAACTAGAAAAAAAACATATATTTATAACTTATATAAAACACATATTTAAAACTTATGGTTGTAGATAGTTCATACACTTTATACAAATTATAAAAAAGAGGCACAACCTACAACTCCACTACGACCGTGCCCACAATTTGATAATGCAAAATTGTACTCACACATCTGTTTCTTTTTCATATCCTTATAGCTATCATAATATTTTGAAGCCCCTGCCCAAAGCGATTCATCATCGTCATTACCACTACTGTCAGAGTCATCGTCCTCAAGATGTACCAAAAAATTGCAATGCATTAGAAAATAATTTAGTTACTGACAACAAAATCGAAGTTTATTCACACTAATATTCCAACAACGACTAACGTTACAAACTGAGACCTGAATGTTAAGTACGAGTCGCGTATTATGGCTGTGAGGGTTCCGTACCGTCACAATATAAAGCGGGCAAGTACTTAGGTATAAATCAGACTTCCATACAAACTGCATAACGCGTATAACTGTCCTTGAAGAAAAAATAAGCTTAATATTGATGCAGCAGGCAATACTACAAAATAAACCCACCCTTAATTGGTTCTGGTGCAAAAGCGCCCATCACGAGGGGGCTATCTGGCCCATCCACTGTGTGTAGAGAGGTCACACTGAACGCCAACATTTTACCTCAGTCAGGTTCGCACAGGGCTCGACTATGGCGTATTCACCAAGTACCTCTGATACGCAGCTCATCCCTCGCCGGACACATGGCGAGTAAGAACTTCGCCGTTTCCACGACGCCATTTAGATCTGATCGTCTGAATCGTTTGGGTTGAGTTGAGTATTCTTTTTTTGAATTATAGTATCTAATCTGGATTATTTAGTGTGGCCATAGTGCGAGAGATCGAAACATATTTATTTTAAAGTTGGTTATAAATGTAACTTATTCCGTTTCCGTTTAGTTAGTAACAAATGATATCAACGAATTAAGATTATTTGAAATTTGGGGGTAAGACAGGTTCCATTTTCAAATAGGTTAACGGTTTATGCTGGCACCTGAAATAACGGTGATAAGCACATTTAACATATAATATTGTACAATGTAAATTTAAAAAAAAAAGACGTGTGGCACTCGGAGACTGCAGCGGTAAAGCTTTTGCATAGCATACCTTTGTTTTTCTTTGATATTAATTCAAGTTACACTAAAAAAAAACAAAAAAAAACACCCTCACCCTCACCCTCACCCTAACCCTCACCCCACCCTCACTCTCACAGTCACCGTCATCCTTACCCTCACACTCACACTCACTATCATCACGTCTCGATCCGTGCGAGCTTCGTACAATCGTACCATATAATATACCTAGTCAGGTCATAAGTATTGTCACACAGTAAAAACTTTTCTTTTAGAATGCTTGCCACAAAATAATTATTGAATTTGAATTTCGAATTGTTCATGAAAATAAAAATGTATACTTTTTAGAATTTTACTCATTTTTAAATATGGAGTGGACGCTTAAAGAAAACCGTGTTGCAGTATTGCGTTGCATCGTAGCGGTTACGCGCCAATTCAAATTTTTAACATACTGAAAAATTTGAATATAACCAAAAGATTCGTTTATCGTACCATCAAACGATACAATGAAGACTCTAGTGTAGATGACAGGTTAAGAAGTGGTCGCCCTCGGTCTGTTAGGACTCCAGCAGTGATAAAAGCTGTGAAGGCGCAAATTCAAAGAAATCCCAAACGTAAGCAGAAACTGTTGGCCCTTCAGATGGGGTTAAGCAGAACCACGGTGAAAAGGGTGTTAAATGAAGACTTAGGGCTTCGGTCATATCGAAGAAAAACAGGACATCGTTTAAATGCTTGTCTAATGGACCTGAGACTGAAGAGATGTCGCGCTTTGTTGAAGCGGTACGCGGGAAAAAAAATCGGGAAATTCTTTTATCGGATGAAAAAAATTTTACCGTAGAAGAGAGCTACAAAAAACAAAATGATAAGGTGTACGCACACAGTAGTGAAGAAGCGAGCAACCGTATTCCGCGTGTCCACCCTCGCTCATGGTATGGTTGGAAGTTTCTTATTAGGGCTTAACAGAGGTACATTTTTGTGAGAAAGGTGTAAAAACGAATGCAGTTGTGTATCAAAATACAGTCCTGACGAACCTTGTGGAACCTGTTTCTCATACCATGTTCAATAACAGGCACTGGGTATTCCAACAAGATTCGGCGCCAGCTCATAGAGCGAAGAGCACACAAAACTGGCTGGCGGCGCGTGAAATCGACTTCATCCGGCACGAAGACTGGCTCTCCTCCAGTCCAGATTTGAGTCCGTTAGATTACAAGATATGGCAACACGTAGAGGAAAAGGCGTGCTCAAAGCCTCATACCAATTTGGAGTCACTCAAGACATCCTTGATTAGGGCAGCCGCCGATATTGACATGGACATCGTTCGTGCTGCGATAGACGACTGGCCGCGCAGATTGAAGGCCTGTATTCAAAATCACGGAGGTCATTTTGAATGAACTTTATTGTCATAAGAATCTATGTTTTGTTAAGTTCATTTTGGTATATAAATGGTTACAAAATGAATAAACTTGTTTCAATTATTTTATATTAAACATGTGACAGAATTTATGACCTGACTAGGTATGTACCTACACGTTAAGCCAACGCTCGGACGTGCTCGGTGAACTTCGTGTGACCTCGTCTCGACCTTCGTCTTAGGTTATTTTCCTTACGGAATTTCTTGATTAAAGCCCACTCAAAGCCCGCGATAAAAACTATGCAATAGCTTAAAAATCGATTGTACTACCCACGCTATGTCTCTGTGTATTCCTGTCCATCCAAAGGTTACCTGGAAGAGATGTACCTATGTACTTAACTGTAAAAAACCGCTGTATTTCTGTATATTTAGTTTTATTATTTATTTTGAGTATAAGTAAGTACAATAAAGCATATTATCTATCTATAACTAAGCTGCAAAACCATATATCTCCACGTTGGTTTCCAAATTTATCATCAGGTATTCAACTTCAAATTTGGTTTTGCAATTTAACATACGAAACCCCAAACGTGATATACATAATTATTATTGATAAAGTTTTAAGTCATATGAGCATGAATGAATCATCGTGGTTCCCAGCGCGTCCGTTTGCGCTAATACCTAACCGGTTGGTCGACACATAAGTTATAATAATAAACGTTGTTAGATAGTAATTACAGAACGCTATCTAGTCTTTTGTTGTACCACTAGCTATTGCCCGCGATTTTGTTCGCGTATTAATTGTAATTTGATGCAAAATTTGAGTTGCTCTCTACAGAGGCTCTAGGTATAGTAGATTCTACAAAATTTTCCATATAATGTTATTGATGAATTTCAGTTGACAAAGGGATGTTTATGCAGGTGTCATCATAAATAGAATGATTATGGGTGCAATTCTATACATTCGTACCGTGTGTCTATACTAAGTACCGGTAGATGGCACCTACTTCATCTTAATACGGAAGATGTGAATGAATTTGTCAGGAACCAATATCCTCGATAGCGTAGTTGGGTAAGCGTCTTACCCAGCAAGTGAGACGACAGGTTTGAGTCCCGCTCGAGGTAGAAAAAAAAAGCGTTGACATCAATCCAGGTTTTTTCTTTTATGGAAAAATATGTACGGATCATGAAGACTCGTGACTTTTCCTCTCTGACCACCCTATCAGAGAACTCTTACGCTAAGATAGTAATATAATATAAAAGATAGTTAAATAAATAAATAAAGTAAATATCGTTGGGACAACTTGTAACACTTCTGAGTGTCGGTTACATATTCCTAAGATTTGATTTACTAACCTTGTTTTTATATATATCCCTTTTGTGGAAACAAACTCAATTTTCACAATACTTTAGTTATAACTCTAAAGTCATTGGTCTAATTATTTAAAAGTTTATAATGTTTTTTTTTTTTTTTGTTCTTGTGGCGGTTTATAATGTTCCACATTGTTTGTTTATATTCTGAACGACATGAGTTTGACGTTGTCAAAACTGTCACGGTCGTTTCTACTCTTTTGGCGCGTTCTAAAATTAACGCGTGCGTCTATGGTGTCTTTCAGTTTGGTGCTGGACATTGAACTTAGATAGATTGGCTGTCCTGACTCACATCCACCCATAATGTATTGCGTGAGGTGTGACAAACAGGAATAGTAAGGTTTTTATGTTGGTTTTGTTTATTTATTTTTTGATTATTTGTCAAGGCTGTATAGGCCGTATGACTTTAGCCTGCCGTAATCAAGCGGGAGAAAAAGAAAGGAGCTCGTTCCTTTTGGCTACGACATGGCGTCATGAGAATATGCCTGTCATGGTGATTTAATTCGGATTAATATCCGAAGTCTTTTTAGCAAATATGTAGACATAATAATTGCTGAGGTGAGAATATTTGTTTATATTTGTTTCTTCGTAATCGGTAAGATTACTTGGCCTTTGCGAATAATATGTTCTTACGATGGTTGTACTTTGAATTTCAGTCTGCTTTTCAAGAGACTTAGCAAATAATATGAAAAAGGATGATGATAGAAGGATCTAGTTAAAACCCCACTGAAATAAGTGGTAAGTTAAAACTATATAATCTCTTAGACTGCATTCCTTAACAGAATGTTGAGGGTGAAAGTGATTTTTATTACAAATTACTAATGTCTGTAACTTTTCTGTTGTTACAGAGGTTTTTCGTTTTTGTTCTTTTTCGTTTTGGTTCTTTATTTTAGATCTACATAATAATTGAGATTAACGTGTTTCACGTTATCTGCTTTCTACATTTTTTACTCCTGAATGTCTGTAAGAAGACTTAAAGTAAGCTGAGACAATGTGCAAAGAGGATATTTCTCTCTACTCTGGTTACCTACTACCTGGACTTCTAGAATAGGAAGAGATGTGAAGGACTTGGATGTTCTTCAACCTTATATCCAGATAGGTAATAATCTTTAATTTGTTTCTATGTATAATAACCCGGTAAAGGCCGACTGATGTTGATAGTTTAAAAGGAATAACTTTTAACTTTAAATATTCATTTTTCTATTACATATGTAGCCTTCAACTACTTTAATATACTGGACTACCGATGTGACGTTCCAGTTACACATATTTTATAATCTTTTTATTATCACAAAGGAATATTAATGTGAAACTTTATTTTTACCTTTTTATGTTGTAGTGTACGGTGATGATGATGATGATAGGAAGCGGTGTTGTGTGTTTAACTAAACTAAGAAATAGTTAAATGTATGTCTGTATATAATTCAGATATTTTTGAGGGCATCTGACAATAGCTTTAATATTTGTCATTTTTGGCCACGCCCATTTCCATACTTTGGTTTAAATTTTTATTTGTACTAAATATAAACTTATTTTTAAGTGACCATATATATATGGATCCCACTATGCATGACTAAACCATTTCTTTTTACTTTCATATATGTATTTTCATGTCTACATATGGATATAGTTTAAATAAATATAATTAATAAGTTGATAACATGAGGTTTTTTTAATTGCATCATTCGTTTGATGGAGAGATACCTGGCGCCCTCTCTTTATAAATTCTGGTATTTCTGTGCTCCAGGTTGGTCCATACTCACTCCCTATACACATGCTCTGCTAGCTGGTGCACCGGTGATTCTTTGAGATAATGTTACTTACACATCTCCAGGGATTACCAACCGTACGTGATGGGTGTATGTAGGTGTGTTGTTGCTATCTAGTGCGCACCACCCCTACCAAGCCCGTCAACCGTTATAAACTCACACAACGCCATCTGATTCCAAACTAAGCAGAGCTTGTACTATGGTAACCAGATAACTGATAAACATATATATTTCTAATTACATACATATTATAGATAAATAACACCCAGACACAGAATAAACCATTGTGCTCATCACACAAAGTTTTATTCTGGGTGGGAATCGAACCCACGACCTCTTGCGTAGCAGTCAAATACACTCCCACCGCGCCACAGAGGCAGTCAGTCAGTCAGTTATAGCTAGTAAGTTTTTATGCTCCCGGTAGAATGGGGAAACGATCATTACGAATGTTATTCTTGTATGTATGGGGACACCCCTTAGTTAGCCCTTATTTTTTAGATTTCCTGATTCTAGGTCAACGGGAACTACCATAAATATCCATCACGCCTTATCCCCGAAGGGGTGGCAGGGGCATATTATATGCCCACTTTTCACCGTGTGGATTCCTGTCCCACGTAATAGGTGGTGAGCCCATTGCCGTGTTGAAATAGACAGACGCAGGTTGTGGCTACCTGCTGTTGAAATTTTCAATCCGCCCATAAGGCCTTCAACCAGGCTTAACGACTGCCATTTTACTGGCAACCGGGACCAACGGCTTAACGTGCCTTCCGAAGCACTGAAACGCTCGCAAATGTAAATGCCACAAAGTGGTCACCCATCCGAGGACCAGCCATAGTGAATGTTGCGTAACTCAGTGATCGTTTACAGAACACTGAGACCGCGAGGCCACGGGCGCTTCGGGAACGGGAACGGGAACTACCATAGGTTTGCGATTTAAAACCTTAAGTGTACTTCTGGTTGACCTAGAACTGTCAATTTTGTTTTGATTTAAAGCGAGCTCTTATAGCATAATAAAAGAAAAGTCCCAAAAAATAAATTAGATACCCCTTCCAAGACTCCCCTGAGCAAACAAGAGCTACACCTACCTCTGACTTATGTCATGAGCGCAGTAATTATTTAACTTTTCTTATTGGGACTTTTCTCATACTACGCCCTCTAGCCCAAATTAAGCTGATAACTAACTGAATCGGGTGCTACATGGCGGAAATCTATCGTAGAACGATAATAAAGAAGAGTAGGGGATCCCACCACACACCCACACCACACACACACACACACACACACACACACACACACACACACACACACACACACACACACACACACATAAATTAATAGTATTGAAAAAAAAAATGGATCGGAACGGGATTCCAGCTTGCAGCCTTGTCCTAAAAATGACATCGCTCTTATCTATAGTGGATGGAGTGGCGGCGAAGAGCGGTTTAGGTGACGCATTTCGGTGGTCAACGCCCGCGTCTGTAGCTATGATATGTATGTATTTTGTGGTACTTCGCGCTAGTCGCCGCGCGCCTTGAGTCGCTAATCATCATTTCATTCCGTTGTAAACAAATACAGTCATACACAAAAGCACTTTAGGTTTAAATTTAATTGTTGATTTAGTCTCTTCGCCGCCCCTCCGTCCGTCGATGCTGACCCTATTTTATTCTGTCCTTGTTTTTCCTCTTCCTTTTGCGTAGTCCCTGTATACAGTTTGCACACTTGTTCTGCTAATTAAGTTCGAGAGTACTCAGAGAAAAGAAAACTTCGTTTATACCACACTTTAATTAAAAACAAAAGCACAGAATAAGTAATGTTACAAAATAAAGGTGATTTGGTGTTTTCTTACTGTATTGTTTTTTACAGCGTTGAGGTAAAATTGTTATACTAATTATTTTAATTGATTTATTCTATATTTAAAATTAATTGATTTATTCGTCATTATATTAATGTAAATGTGGCGCAGGGTTGGGGCAAGTCGCTACATCAGCCAACAGTAACTATGAGTCTTTAAGTTAATAAATCGCACCTTATCCCCGAAGGGTTCGCTGAGCCATATTATACGCCTTCTTTTATCGTGTGTATTTCTGTCCATCGTAATAAGTGGTGAGCCCATTGCCATGTTGAAATAGACAGACGCAGGTTGTGGCTATCCGCTGTAGAACTTTTTCAAGTCCATAAGCCCTTCAATTTGACTTAAAAACTGCCATGTTATTGGCAAACGAGACCAACGGCTTAACGTGAATTCTGAAGCACAAAAACACTCGCAAATGTTAATGCCACAAAGTAGTCAGGTCACCCATCCGTGACCAGCCATAGCGTAAATTGCGTAACGCAGTGACCGTTTACAGAACACTGAATCCGCGGGGCCACGAACACTTCTCTACATACTAAGTAGTAGTAGGTAGTTGTGACATACATACCTTTTTTGCATCACTCGATATTAAATATTAAAAAAAAATTATATAAACATTTAATTTCACTTTAATGGTAAAAATCAATAACTAATAGTAGTCACCTACCAGTGTGAGTGTTATCTCCCTTCAACAAAGCAGATTGCAGTACTTTACAACACAACAACATGGAGTCAAGCATACAGGAGTCACTTGCAAACTTGAAAGCTCTGTTCCAGGATCAAATGGCCGCTTTTGAGTCAAAGTTATCCAGCAACACTGCACATGATAGTAGCGGTTTGGTTTCTGAGTTTGCTGCATTTAAGACATTTACCATGTCCGCCTTAAAACTACTACAACAACAAGTGGAATATCTGGCACGCAAGGTGGATAGCTTGGAAACACGCAGTCGGCGAAAAATGCTTCTCCTGCATGGTGTGAAGGAGCAAACTACGGAGACGTCTCAGAAGTGGTGGTGAGTGTGGTGAAACAGCAGCTGCAGATTGATTGTTTTGTAGTAGCTGATGTCCAACGCTGTCATAGAATGGGGCGACCATCTGCTCCCCATAAACCCAGACCCATACTGGTAAAATTATACAAGGTTTCTGATCGCGACAGCATTTGGTTTGCGAAAACCAAACTCAAGGGCTCTGGTACTACAATTTAGGAGTTTTTGACAAAGCCCAGGCATGAAGCATTCATGGCTGCACGGGAACGGTTTGGTGTAAATAAGTGCTGGACAAGAGAGGGGCAAATCCACATAGCTGGGTCTGATGGCACGCGTCATCGCATTACTTCGCTTCACGAGCTAAATCAACTAAAAATCCCTTCGGCTACTTCAAGGGAAACTGAGAAGATTATTACTGCTCCAAGGTCGACAGGTGCCAGTGTAAAGCCCAGACGCATAGCGACGACCAAAAAACAATGATGATTGTTTCTGTAAGGTGATTGTTTCTGACATCGTCGCGAAATAATGTACTTTCAGGTAACACTATCTGTAGTGTTGATTTATCCCTTTCACTGCTATTCATTTACAGTTTCATAAAATAACATGTTTACTTTTAACTAAAAACAACATAATAACATTATGATTACAACCATAGATTAGATACAAAGAAGTACAATTACAACCCGAGCGAGCGAGGTGTCAAATGAGGCGTCAATTTATAGATGACATTATTATTTTCTCTCGCCCATTTTTGGGCAAGCAAAGGAAACTAGATCCATACTACCTATTCTTGTTTTATATATATATATATATATTTCTGTTAGTGTTTTCGTAATACGCCTTCGACTTCTACATCATAGTCAAATAGAATCTAAGTCCTATAACTACAGACAATTAGGGCTCCTTGACAATACGATGATCTGTGATCTGTGAGTTTTTAGTTTATTTGCGTTTATATATTTAATTTTATTTTATTTTTATTTTTTTTTTTATTTTTTTTTCTTAATAGGATATTTAAATAGTATTGTTTAGTGATAAACTGTTATTTGATGGTATTTACACTCAGCTGGTGGGTGAACAGGACTGTATAGGTACCTACTTACCAGTTTCATTTTTTTTTATTTTTTATTATTTTTTTATTATTATTATTTTGTTTTTTTTTTTTTTTTTATTATTATTTATATATATTATTGTTGTATATATATTTAGTTGATGTCATCGTCTGAAGTGGATGATGATTTTTATAATAGCTCTAGTACTTATTTAACATGTAGCCCGAATACTAGTTTGGTGAGCTTTGAGCCTTCACTCGCAGACGAGCTCGAATCACAGTTTTCTACTATACCCATGCATTTCAATGTTGTACATATTAATGCCCAGAGTATTTCCGCCCATTTCCCTGATATGCTGGCTAATTTAAGCTGTAACAACATCCACGCAATTTTCGTATCGGAGACTTGGTTGAGGCCACATATGTCCTCTCTTCCATTTACTCTACCAGGATACAAGCTAATTAGGAATGATCGCTCGGTTGGCGAGGGTGGAGGTGTTGCTATCTATTTCCGTTCACAAATTCCCTACAATATTATACAGGTATCAGCACAGCCACCGCCGTCAAATTCGGGCGAGTATATTTTTGTAGAAGTGGAACTTCATCACATTAAGGTACTCCTTGGTGTTTACTATAGCCACTCCTTAAGAGTTGACTATTTTGCTTCTTTTGAGAATATATTGGAAAACCTGGTGCCATCCTATCGACATACTATAATACTAGGTGACTTTAATACGTGTCTTGTAAAGAATGACTCCCGCTCTTCCAAGCTTTGCAATATTTTAGAATCCTGTGATCTTAACATTCTTCCTTTGAATACTACCCATCATTTTCCTAACTGTATTCCTTCCCTTCTTGATCTTATTATCGTTTCGTCAGCTGAGCATGTAGTCAAACACGGGCAATGCTCAGCTGGTGTTTTCTCCTATCATGATCTTATCTTCCTTTCCTACAAAGTTCGTCCTCCCAAAGCAAAATCTAAGGTGTTAATGCAGCGAAACTTCACTCGGATGAGTGTAGATAAATTAAGAGAAGATGCAATAAAACTTGATTGGACACCTTTATACAATTCAAGTTCAGTTGACGACAAGGTTAGCATTTTAACACGTAACTTAATAGGCCTCTATGATATTCATGCACCAATCCGGGCAATAAAAATCAAACATGCTCCGTCGCCTTGGCTCACCAATGAAATTAAAGATTTAATTAATAAAAAAGGGCGGGCTAAAACAAAATTTAAATACAAACCTAATGAATATAACCGGGAGAGATATGTGAAAATACGAAATCTCTGCAATAAGGTGTGTAGGAATGCACAACGCCAGCACATTCAAACATCCATAGAAAACGGAGATCCTGCTAAAATATGGAAATTTCTTAGAACCTTGGGAGTTGGTAAGTCAAAACAAGATATAAATTCAAAGAATATTGATCTCGATGCTTTAAATAAGCACTTCTCATCTTTTTCGAGCTTTGACGATACTACCAAAACTAACACACTTAATTGTCTTTCACAGCTTCCAACTCCCAAATATCAATCTTTCGCATTTGATCAATTCACGGCCTGTGATGTTAAGAAGAGCATAACATCTATAGCGTCTAATGCAGTCGGCAACGACTGCATTAGCCGCAACATGATCCTTCCTGTTCTTGATGTAGTGTTGCCAATCATCTGTAATATTCTGAATCATTCAATCTCCAGTGGTGTTTTCCCATCGATGTGGAAGGAAGCTCAAATTATACCCTTACCTAAAAAGTCTAGCCCTTCGTCTTTCTGTCACTACCGTCCTATTTCTATCTTACCTTTTCTATCTAAAGTTCTTGAACGTCTCGTTCACACACAACTTAACTCCTTTCTCAGTAAAAACTATCTTTTTAACTCCTATCAATCAGGATTTCGCCCGGGGCATAGTACAGTTACTGCTCTTATTAATATTACAGATGATATAAGAATGGGCATGGAGAACGGAAGGCTTACATTACTGACGCTTCTCGACTTCAGTAATGCTTTTAATACAGTTGATTTTCGTATTATGCTTGAGATTCTACGCTCTATTAACATATCTCCACCAGTGATTGATTGGTTTCGCAGTTACCTGACTGGTCGCCGACAACGTATTTGCATTGATGACGCAGTTTCCTCCTGGAACAATATCTCTGTTGGTGTACCGCAGGGTGGCGTTTTATCTCCTCTATTATTTGCAATATTCATTAATTCCATTACAAAACAATTAGTTTCGTCCTACCACCTTTATGCAGACGATCTGCAAATCTACTCACAAGCTGGACTCAATGACATACACGAAGCTTTTAGAGTAACAAATTGTGATTTAGAACGGATATGTACTTGGAGTAACAGCTTTGGTTTGCAAGTGAACCCCACTAAAACTCAAGTAATCCTGATAGGCAGTACCTGGATGATTTCCAGAGTTGACTGGGCACAGTTGCCACAAATTATCTTTAATGGTATGCCGTTACCGGTAAGTGATAGAGTTAAGAACCTGGGGATATATATTGATAGAACTCTGTCTTGGGGACCTCAATTGCAGGAAGTTAATCGTAAATTGTTTGCCTCGGCAGGCTCGTTGCGAAGATTGCGTGGCCTCCTCCCGATTCCAACAAAAATTTCGCTTGCGCAGTCATTACTAGTTCCAATATTAGACTATGCTGACGCCAGCTATCTTGATATTACGGAGGAGCAACTAAATAAACTTGAGCGCCTTCAAAATTTCTGTATTAGGTTTATATTTGGGTTACGCAAATATGACCACATTTCTGAATACCGCAACCAACTCAAGTGGCTCCCGATTCGCCTTCGACGAAATATTCATATCCTGTGTATGCTATATAATATATTATTTAACCCACTAGCTCCCTCTTACCTCAAGGAACGCTTTGAGTTCCTAGGTGACACGCACTCAAGGTTCCTGAGATCATCGCACAACTTGAGACTGCATATACCGGTACATTCAACAAACTTCGTTGATAAATCTTTTACTGTTGAAGCAGCGCGACTGTGGAATGCACTACCAGTCACTATCAGACGAGCTCAAACCTTGGGATCGTTTAAAGTCAGAGTGAAAGAATATTATCTTTCAAAATAAGCTATTTGTACGCTGACCTTCTTTCTTATGTATATTGGGCAAGTGTATGTATGTATATACGTATTTATTTGTGTATGTATGTATTTATATGTGTATGTATGTATGTATTTATTTGTGTATGTATTTTCGAAAATATTGGTATATATTATGTTTAATGTAATTTATAAAATATTATTTGTCACCAAACTAGAAACCCAAAATTAAACTTTCACACAGTCCTGTCCATCTAAAGGTTGCCTGGTAGAGATTGCTGCTTGCAATAAGGCCGCCCATTGTACTTGATTTATATCATAATAACTAATCTGTAATAGCTATTCTTGGTGTACAATAAAGCATATATTATTATTATTATTTCCTTTATTAAATAAATACACATATAAATTACATTTTTAAATACATTATATAAAACAAATCTATTTAAAAATATAAAAAATAGTATCCCACCGGTATCGGGTACAGGGACCAAGCTACCGGTGGTCAGGGCTGCAGAGACAGGAATTTCCGCACAATACGAGCCGTACCCAGAAGAACCGCCTTTTGCATCAAGCCCTTGACCCAACTGCCTAACGCGAGCCTCTTAAGATGTTGGTCGAGGCTCTTGGCGATCAGACCATGTGCCGATACAACTATCGGAACAATAATCGCTGAATCCACATCCCACATGTCGACAATCTCGTGAGCAAGGTCCAAATATTTTATTTGCTTATCTTTTTCGGCTTTTACGAGATTCTCGTCATGTGGTATGGTTATATCAACGATTAATGCGAGGCGTTCTGACCGATCTATTACCACTATATCAGGCTTATTGGCTACAATAGTCCTGTCAGTGATAATAGATCGGTCCCAGTACAACGTGACACGACCATTTTCTAGAACTGGGTCGGGCACATACCTATAATACGGTACCTCTGAATCGACAAGGTTATATTTCAGTGCAAGTTGCTGATGGACAATCCTGGCTACTTGGTTGTGCCTATGCAAATACTCGCCGTTGGCAAGACGAGAACAACCAGATATTATATGTCTAAGAGATTCACCAGGTAGGTGGCATGCCCGACATATGTCAACCGTACCATCTCTCAGAATATACTTCCGATAGTTATTCGTCATAACAACTTCATCAGTAATTGCGCAGACAAAACCCTCGATTTCGCCAAATAGATCACCGAACCGTAGCCAGGAGACAGAAGCTAATAAATCTACATCGGGCTTATGTAAAGCCCGATAAAACCGTCCATGCAGTTCTTTACTCTGCCATATCTCCTTGCGATCGTCAGTACTTAGTATTAGTGGTTTGGGCCAGTTCTCTTTGGCAAGAGCGAGTGGGGTCAGTCCATTATCTATTGCCACCATATCCCTATGCATCCCCACGTCAGTACGAAGAAAATATTCTCTAAGGTTGCATATCTCACGGTTATGCAAAGTTTTGGCATTTAAAAAGCCGCGACCTCCACATTTCCGTGGGATATACAACCTCATTACGGAGGAACGCGGGTGATGCATTCGATATGCTGTCAATAGTGAGCGAACTTTCCTATCCAGGGAATCTAATTCGGTTTGAGTCCATCTAAGTATGCCGAAGGAGTATACTAAGACTGGCATAGCCCACCCGTTGATAGCGCGCACCTTGTTTCCGCCTGATAAAAGACTTTTAAGTACCTTTTTTAGGCGGCCCAGGAAACGCTCTCCCAACGTTCGTTTCATGTCAGTCTCAATAATACCCAATGCCTGCGACATACCCAGATATTTATAGGTTTCAGTTGCGGAAAGGGATCTAAGTCATTTTGTGTGTGCGAAACGGAACGCGTAGAATACGTGTCGAGCTCGTTATGTTTATCTTTGTAAATCAATTTGTTTTAAATTTTAAAGATATAGATATGTTTTGAAACTGAACATAATAAGTCAGTATACGTGGAAAATATGGAGTAAAGTGTTAAATTTGTAGAATTCTAACATTCACAAATATTATTTTGTTGAATAAGTGCAGTGATTAAAACTATTTGCGGGTAACGCGTAGTGTCGATTCGAGCGTTGCACTCTTCACGCTTGTGAGAACTAGCTATTTTTATCTCGATCGCACGGTGTTACTCTGGTAGTTTAAGATGAATTGTGCGATTTGTGCAAAAAAAACGGACGTAGGAGAAATTATCAAATGTATTGGATGCAAAACAGGATTTCACTATAAATGTGTCAATATCACCTTGGCTGCATTCAAGGAAGGACAGGTACAGTTAAAGCGCACTTTCAAGTGCGATTCTTGCGCAAATGTTACTCAACGGATTCGTGTAACAGACGATACACCTGTACGAGGGGCGTGTGCATCCAGCCTCATAGGGCCAAACCATTCTTTCGAGGATAATCTTTCTCAGATGAAATCGAATGTATTTACTTCGGACGAGATTATAGATAATGTGAACAAGATAATCTTGGCAAAAATTAGCGCTTTTGAAACGAATATTATGCAGGAAATTAAAGCCACGGTGTCCGTACTGGCCTTGGAAAACAGTAAACTAAGGCAGGAATTGAAGGAATTAAATTTAAAATGTAGTTCGTATGAACAACAATTGAGAACAGTACAAATCGAGAAAATGGCCTTAGCGGATAAAAAGGAAGGTCATAATATGAGTGCCAACCGCAACCGTATTAGTTTATTACCGGAAGCTTTACCTACTTCACCAAAGGGTAACACGGTTCCAGCTGCCTACCCAAATACTAGCAGGTCAGACAGTGGAGTGCAAGCACTCTCGCTGAAAAGAACCACGAAAGTGCCAAAAAGTTACGCGGCAGTAACCGAGAAAGTAACGGATACCAAAATAAGCGGTAATAATAGAAATGAATGGGTGGAAGTTGGAAATAAGAGAAGGAGTAACCCTATACAGAAAGGAGGCAATGACACAATTTCTTGTTTGAGGGCAGTGGAACGAAGAAAGTTTTTACATATTTGGAGACTAGAAAAATGTACTACAGAGGATAGTATTAAGGAGCATATTGAACAAATACTGGGAAAGGATGTGGCCATAACTGTGGAAAAATTAAGACCTAAGATGGAGCGCGACTACGCTTCTTTCAAGGTAGGGGTCGCTGGAAGTAATTTCGAGAAACTCTGTGACCCACAACTGTGGCCACTAAATGCAGAATATAGTGAGTGGATTTTTTTTCGTCGCACAACCAAAACAAACCCATAATAAACGGACTAGATATTTTAACATTTTATACCAAAATGCCAGAGGACTTCGGACTAAACTTACGCAATTTTTATCACTATTAGAAGCATCGGGTTCTGATTTATTCGTTATTACTGAATCCGGCCTAAGCGAGGCTATTCCAAGCGCAGAATTCACGCTCCCTGGTTATCAAACGTTACGGTGTGACCGGGTGGACGGGCGTAAGCAGGGAGGAGTACTCTTAGTCGCCACTCCGCGGTTCGAGCTGCGACAGGTGGTGGTGCCGGGAAATATTGAAATAAACGAACACGAGTTCGAATTAATTTGTGCTTCTATTTATGTAAGTAGTCATTATTTATTTACTTGTTGTGCAGTGTATATTCCGCCGCGGACCGATGAAAACGAATTTATGTTGATGTTTGGCATACTAGAAAAATTATGTATAAAATATAAAACTAACTTAATTATATTAGGAGACTTCAATTTGTACTCGTGTAATAAAAATGTATCAAATTATTATGAGTATTTCATGGCCTTTTGTGAGTTCAACCAGTGTAGTGCGATACCCAATTGTAACAATAGGCATTTAGACCTCGTGTTGAGCGCTAGCGGTGGCGTGTCGGTGGTCGCGGCGGACGAGGGCATACAGCCTGTGGACCCACAGCATCCCCCGCTCGCCGTAAGCATCGTGTTAGATGCGCGCGCGCTGCTGTCCGCACCGCCAGGCTCCCGGGCTATGACACCGACGTCGGCTGACCCGCGGGTGGCGCCGCATGCGAGCCACTCGCAGTTTCACATTGGTAAGCGTTGGAATTTTAATAAAGCTGACTTCAATCAATTATACAATTTATTAAATGAAACGGACTGGAGTGTCTTGTACTCTTTATACGATTCTGACTCAATGTTAAACTTATTTTATGATAAAGTATATACAATATTTGATAAATGCGTTCCACAGAAAAATAATAATTTAACAAAAAACAAGTACAGCTACCCGGTGTGGTATACAGCTGAAATTATCAAAGATATAAAACTTAAACATAGATTACATAAAAAATATAAGTCCACTAGACTGCGCAGTGATTACGACGCGTTTGCGCGATGTAGGGCGGGAGTTAAAGTTGGGACTACACAGGCTCATAACCAGTACCGGGACCGCATACAGGCGCATTTGGCGAGGGATCCAAAAGCATTTTGGGAGTATATAAGATCCAGAAGAGGTGACAAGCATCATCAAAGGTTGATTATAGATGGACGGGTATTATCAGAACAGGAGTGTGCCGGTGAGTTTGCCCGATTTTTTCAATCGGTCTATAGACAGGAGCCTCCCGAGCTAAATGTGGCAGCGGCGAGTGCCGATGCGTCTAACGCGGGAGATCCGGGCGCATGGGTACACTTATCATGCTTGAGCATTGTTGACGTCCGGCGCGCCCTAGTGCGTTTGCCGCCTAAGCGCTCTGCTGGACCGGATGGGATTCCCTCATTTATTTTTAGGGACTGCAGAGCAGTGTTGGAGGAGCCGTTACTGCATTTGTATAACACCTGTATTAGAACCGCAAAGTTTCCTGATCGTTGGAAACTCACTCGGGTCATACCTGTTCAGAAAATTGGTGGAGGTAAAGCAGTCAGCGACTATAGACCGGTGGCAGTATTGTCCACTCCTGCGAAAGTGTTCGAGTCCACTGTTCACAATAGCTTATACCAACAGGTAAGCGCCATGTTGTCTGACGCGCAGCATGGTTTCCGTCCTGGGCGAGGGACAACGGGAAACTTGCTGCAGTTAATGGCGCAGTTGGTGCCAGCAGTGGATGCTGGCCAGCAGGTTGATGTGGCTTATTTTGATATCCAGAAGGCGTTTGACACCGTAGATAATGACATCCTTCTGGCTAAGTTGGCTAACGTGGGCTGCACGCCGCATACACTGTCATTTTTTGCCTGCTATTTACGTGACCGCAGTCAGTATGTTGACTGTAGTGGATGGCTTTCTGAACCCTATTTTATTAGATCCGGGGTCGGTCGAGGCAGTAACTTAGGGCCTCTTTTCTTTATATTATTTATAAACGAGTTACCAAGATTAGTCAATAACGCCACACCCTTGTTATTTGCCGATGACTTGAAATTGGTTCATGGAATAGGGCGGAACACAGATCATGACTTATTACAGCGGGATATATCTAGGATCACAGAGTGGAGCTGTGAAAATAATTTGCAGTTCAATGTGAGCAAATGTTTAGTGATGTCTTTTAGCCGTGCGCGCAATCCGAGTCATCATCAGTACCATATGCAGGGAACCCCCATGCAGCGTGTTTATGAGGTGAAGGATCTAGGGGTGCGATTCACGGCTGATATAAATTTTCGAGGACAGGTAATTGAGACTTGTAAAAAAGCGTACCGTAATTTAGGGGCGGTTTTACGTCTGGGAAACCAATTCACGAACATCACGACTCTGAAATCCCTTTACGAGGCTCTGGTAAAAAGTCATTTGGAGTGCAGTGCTGTCATTTGGTCACCGCATGAAGCTAAATACAAAGTTATGTTGGAGCGAATTCAAAACAAATTCGTTCGATTTATATATTTTAAACAATACGGGGTGTACCCGGGGTATCCGCAGATGTATCCTACACTATTTCTGCTGGGTATGGTAGGCTATTACAGACTGGAAGTAAGAAGGGAAGTAGCACTGGCCACTTACTTATTTAAATTAATTCGGGGAAAAATTCATAACCCAGGTATACTGCATGTGGTGGGATTATGTGTGCCGGACGAGTACGTGTGGAGGCGTAGGCGCCCACCATTGCTGAGCTTACCAGGCAGTCGCACCAATCTGCTGCAGCATGCTCCCCTGACACGCGCGCTGCGGCTGTTAAATGTGGTGGCTCAACACTTTGACTTATTTAACTGTACTCTGGATGAATTCACAAAGGTCGCTTATTACAGAATGTCATTTTAAAATTAATAATCAATTATGCTGCATATTAAAAACCTGAGTGGTGAAAGGACATTATATTTATTTTGTAAATACAAGTAAACTGTACCTATGATATGGATTATGTATAATTAAATTAAAACTGACGTTTGAGTTTTAAAATCGACAACTGTATAGAATTGACATTGTTGTTTATCGACCTATTTATTTTTATAATTATTAGTATTTTTATTAAGTATCGCCAAGCTATTAAATTGACATATGATTTTTTTAATTAACAACTGTATATAATTGACATTGTTATTTATCGACCTATTTATTATTATTATTTTTAAATTAGTAATTTTATTAAGTATCACCCAGTTATTAAATTGACATACTGACTTAATTTACTGACTTGATTTACTGAACTAATGTTTAATAGATTGATCCATTGACTATATTAATTGCATTGTTCACTGTAATTATATTGCTATTAATTGTGAATTGAACAGTGGTGATTTGCGAATTTTGTTTATTTTAGAAGATCTTAGATTATATTATTTTCTTGGATGATTGCTTACAATATCGATTTGGTGCATATGTACTGTGAGGATTTTGTAATTGTGTGAAATAAATAAATAAATAAAAGTTTTGTAAAATCTGAAAGTTGTACTCCTTCAGATTTCACAATCCGCCCCTTCTTAACATGCATAAGAGCACATTTATCTACACCAAACTCCATTTTGATAGAGTTACTAAAAGTTTCAGTGACCTTTAGTAACTCAGTCAAGTGGGATTCGGTGGAGGCAAATAATTTCAAGTCATCCATGTAAAGAAGGTGCGACACAACTTGACCTCCTCTCTGAAACTGATACCCCAGCCCTGAATTCTCCAGTAAAGTACTGAGAGGATTCAGCGCTAGACAAAACCATAAGGGACTCAAACTATCACCCTGGAAAATACCCCTCTCAATCTTCACAGGTTCACCATTCCCAAGAACCTGACGACACCCTGGATAAACAAGAGCCGTTCTCCATTGCCCCATACATGCCTTTAAGAAGGTGCATAGAGTTGTATCAACTTTATACAACTCTAGCACCCTCAACAACCACGTATGAGGCACTGAGTCATAGGCTTTCTTGTAATCAATCCAGCATGTTGCCAGATTTCTCCGGTTACGGCGGACCTGCTGATTAATGGCCATGTCAAGAATAAGGAGTTCCTTAGTACCACGTGACCCGCTTCTACATCCATTTTGAGAGTTGGACATTATAGAATTATTTTCAATGTGAGTTGTTAATTTGACTCTCAAAATGGATGTGAGAAGCTTATAGACCGTAGGTAAACAAGTTATTGGTCTATAATTTTTAGGGTCCGTAGTACTACCTGATTTATAAAGGAGGTGAGTGATACTTGAGGTCATAAAAGATGGCAGCAACCCAGATTCAAGTGATGTTTGAAAGCAAGATGCCAAACAGTCATGTGAGCTATGGAACCATTTAAGCCAAAAATTGTGCAGTCCGTCCGGCCCAGGTGACTTCCAATTGGGTAACGAACGAACTGCACTGGCAACGTCATCAGATGTTATGATTATTGGTTCCATTGTATGTATAGACTCACATGACAATCCGACATCCCGCATCCACTCATCCTCTGTATGACTAACAGGCGCCGACCAAATACTTCGCCAAAATGTGTTTGTGGCTTCAGTATCAGGCAGGCACATGTCAGTCACACGAAAATCAGGCTGCTCCCATCTTCTATACACCCACCTCTCATCTTTTTGGAACGAACGATTTTGATTATAGCGATCCACTCTCTTCTTGTATCGTCGTATACGATTTGCCCACGCATAAATTTTCTGCTTCAGATGGTCAATACGTTCCGTGACCCGTAAAGAGTATTCGCAAGGACTAATATCAGTCCCCGCGAATGCCCGAATCACGAAACGCATTACTTTTGGGCGTGTATTACCCGCCCTGAAGCAGCACAGCTTGCCAATGAGCACCCTAGTCTCGGCGATACGACGCTCAATTCTGCATTGCCAGGCTGGAACAGATTTTGGTCGAATAGCTGGTTCAAATTGTTTAAATTTAACACCAGCTACCCGACAAACTGCAACAGCCGCGCAATACAGAATTGAGTGTGCATCACTTAAATCTAAACAAGTGTCAAAATAACTTGATAAAACCGAGTCCAGGGTACACACTAGCACTATGTTCTTTTTATGCGTAGGCAAACGCGGTAGACGTGGACGATTCTCAGGATCAGAAAACCTATACTCAGTAATCGTTCGTTCCAAAGTACTCCTTAATTCATCACTGTACTGGGTACTTACTTTTGTAGCAACATTATCCAGTTCTTCATCAATGGAATTGACAGGTTCTTCGTAATTATTCATTTGATTAACTACACTAGGTTGAGATGAAGAAGGGATGATGTGGCTACATTGTATTTCTGAACGAAGCCTCTCAAGTGCGGCGTCATCTAACATGTGACAGCGTTGAATGGCTCGCACTTGATCCGATAGCCGTTGCGCCGAAACGTTGACCGCTGGTTCAAGTACCTGAAACAAAGGCAGCATACGAACACGGTACGCAGTGAGGTTAATTCCTCCCTCTGTAGCCGCAAAATATGCCCGCATAACGTTTTCATTCATAGATGAAGTCCATCGTATGCGGTGCACATTACCACCGGCAGCGGGGACCCTATTCGAGACCGGTTGGCCTCTGGGCTCCAAGCACGTCGGTGGCCGGCGTCTCCCCTGTCGACGTACAGGTGTTGGCGTCCGGTGGTGTTGTGTGTGCATTTTGGCGACTTTTGGCTCTAGTGAGCATGTTATAATTTTAGGATTTTCTTATTTATATCTTTTGACATGACTTTAAACGTCATGTCATTCTTCATAAACATTGTATATTTTCTTGTTTATTGCTTAGGTATTGCATATTTCGGTTTTTCATAATATAGTTTGATTGTATTGTTGTAATATTCTATGGTAAAGCTTGAATAGTTACTTTTGTTAAGGTAAAATGATTTTGTAAAATATAACTGCTCTTGACGTTGCCAAATTTTTTTTTTTTTTTTTTTTTTTTTATTATTATTATTATTAAGTATATAATAACTATGAGACTGTACAGCTTGGAAACAAGTCTGGAACCTTGGAAAGGGGATTTTTTCTTATCTCTTCATCAAATAAGATGTTTTCTGGTCGCACTTGTCTCCTATTTCCAAAAAGATATGTCATCATAGCTCTGATGAGAAGAATTACACCAAGTTCTTGGTACTCGTTATTTGCCCAAGAAGTTACTTTAATCTTGTTTCTACCACGTTTTATATTGTTACGCCGGCAGACTAGTGAACAACTTTAGTTTCAGACCGATTCCGAGGAGGTTCTATCGCATACCAAATTATCCGAATTTCACCCCAGTTGCCGTTGTTTTCAGGCGCCTGAAACATGTTTTCAGTTCGTTTCAGGCCACCCCCTATCACATGACATCATAACGTATCATCATATAGCGTAATTTCATGAAAGAGTGACAAGGATAGTAGTATTAGAAAGAGCGAGCTACATTCAGAATATTCCAGAGCTATTAGACAGGGATAGCACTATTAAAAAGAGATAGCTACACTAAGAACATTCTAGAACTATGCGACGGAGATAGCACCAAAAGGGACAGCAATAGGTCGAGAACCTTCCGGCACATACCGAAGGAGCAACTAGTATCGTGTGGAACATTCTAGAGATGTACCCGATTGTAGGTACCGAACGAATTCTCCCGAATATTCCAGAACATTACTAGGTGTATATAAAGGGTCGAGCTCGCGGCTACAGGACAGTCTCCTTTGAGGAAGCGAACAGTGCGATTTGAAGTGATCGAAGCTAATTAGTGCGATACTGTTACAGTGCGATTATCTTAGAGAAGAATTTGTGATTAGTGTGTTTAGTGGCGATTATAAGTAGTGGTTTTATTGTTTATATTTAGAGTAATTAAAGTGTTTCCTTTTAATTTGTGGTATTAGTGCAATTCCTATTAGTACCTACCCTACGAACGTAACATTTGGTGTCAGAAGCGGGTTAGGAAATGCCGATTATGCCACGTGAAACCGAGCCCAGGGGGGTTCAAACCCGAAGCCATATGGGAACCAGTGAAGAATCTACGCCTGTTGCTGGAACATCGGAGCCGCAGACTACACCCAAGCAAGAAGTGTACTTGAGCAGCATGCTAGTCCTTTTAAAGGAGCTGGCTCGAAAACAGGACGAGCAGGCTAGAAAACAGGACGAACAGGCTAGAAAACAGGACTAACAGGCTAAAAAACAGGAAGAACAGGTTAAAGAACTTTCTAGCAAACAAGAAGAACAGGTCAGACAACAATCTGGAATGCTGCGCGAGGTTCTCGAAAATACTGCAGCGTGGAAAAAAGAAATGCTGGAGGTTCAGGAGAAACTTATCGACCTGGACGTCAAGTTTGAGGCTAGAATTCACGACGTGAATGAAAAGGTGGAGACGCACGAAAACCGCCTGCAGAAGTTGGAGACCAAGGCTACAACAGTTAATAGTTCCTGTGTGCATGAAACTACCACGTCAGGAGATGGAAGATTCAAAGCACCCCCCTTTGATGGTTCGTCGTCATGGACTGCATATAAGCTGCAGTTCGAGTCCGTTTCCCAGGCTAACGGCTGGAGTAAGGAGCAAGCTAAGACGGCGTTAACGTTAGCCCTACGTGATGAGACCCTCACTATCTTGGAGGCCCTGGGAGACGACAGGACATATGACCGTCTTCTTGAAGCTTTGGAAGCACGTTACGGCGATAGTCACCTAGAGCATGTGTATCGAGTACAATTGAAAGACCGAAGCCAGGGGCGTAATGAGTCCTTACAACAGTGGGCCTTAAAAATAGAGAAATTGGTCAGGAAGGCTTACCAACGAGCTTCAGCTTCTCTGGTGGACAGTATGCTGGTGCAGGCCTTTATTGACGGGATACGGGACCTTGAGGTAAGAACTCCAGTGTGATTGGGGCACCACGGGAGTCTTAAAGACGCAGTTACCCACGCACTGGAAATAGAGGTTGTACGGCAGGATTCGTCGAGGCCTTTCAGGGTGCGGGAAGTATCTGCTAAAGAGCCAATTGCACCTCGCCGTGAGTTTGGACCACGATGCTACAATTGTGGTTGCCCCAAGAAGAAGAGAGAAGGTCGCGACCCAGCCCCGATGACGAGGACGTCAGGCTCAGCCCCTGCGCCGCAGCAGGGAAACGAATAAAAGCCAGGACTACGGGACGAGTGCTGGCTGGTGATCGAAATGTCCCAGTTATGATCTCATCGGCGAACGACGGGAATAGTCTGGTTGTTACAGGAGACATTGGTGGAATACCATGTCATCTTACCATCGACACCGGAGCTTCTCGGAGTGATCAGTTCTTGGCTACTGAAATACCTGCCCAGAGATCATCTAGTCCGACCTAAGCAACTCCAGCTGCTAACAGCTACCGGCCAGCATATTCCCATCCAAAGTGAGCGGGAGGTAATGTTTGGAATTGGTAAAAAGAACTACCGGCATAAAGACATCGTAGACATTGTGGACGACTGCATTTTTGGCCTAGATTTCATGACAGGATACGGCTGCAAGATCGACCTGAAAGTTGGAGTTCTGAAGTTCTGAGGTGCCTATGGAAGGCGGAATTAATGAGAATGTGTACTGTGCACGAAGAACCATTCTCCAACCGAAGTCTCAAGGGCTGGTTCCGGTAAGTTTGCCATATCACGCAGAGCGCGGGGCTCACCGTTGTATGTTGGTGGAGAAGATAAACGACGGAAGACCCTGGATAGTCGCTCGTACGATGGTAACGACATCACCTACCGCATTCGTAAGGGTTCTAAATCCAAGCAGTACTAAATGTGTCCTGGGAAAAGGAACTCTTATTGGAGCGTGTAAGGAGATCTCTTGGATACGGAGCTGTCAAGGAGCGGACGAAATCGAGAAACCTGGTGGTGTTGTACCTTCAGTGGATGTCGAGAGACTATTGGACGATGCCAAGAACGATCTCACCCTGGAAGAACTTACTAAGGCACACAAGTTACTACTGCGATACAAAGATGTCTTCTTGACACATGACAGTGATATTGGCAGAACTAGAGTAGTACAGCATGAAATCAATACTGGTGAAATAATGCCCATCCGACAGCGACCCCGGCGAGTTCCAATAGCTTGGGAGAAAGATGTAGAAGATATGGTCGAAGAGATGAGAAGCAGTGGCGTTATTGAGCCATCAACTAGCCCATGGTGTTCTCCCATAGTATTAGTTAAGAAGAAGGACGGAACCATGAGATTCTGCGTTGATTATCGTCGACTTAATGATGTGACCAAGGAGGACAGTTATCCTTTACCACGAATTGACGATACTATGGACACTGTAAATGGTAAGAAATTGTTCTCTACATTGGATTTAAAAAGTGGGTATTGTCAAGTGGAAATCAAGGATAAAGATAAGGAGAAAACGGCTTTTTCAACCGGAAAGGGATTCTGGCAGTTTAATGTGATGCCGTTTGGTTTATGTAATGCACCGGCTACATTTGTGAGATTAATGGAACAAATACTTGCTGGCCTTCTTGACGACACTTGCTTGGTCTATTTGGATGACATCATTATCGTTGGAAGAGACTTTGACGACCACCTCAGAAACTGGAGCAGGTGTTATCTAAGTTACGAGATGCTAATCTTAAATTGAGTCCAAAAAAATCCTCGCTATTCAAACGCAAAGTGAATTATCTAGGTCACGTGATCTCGGAGAACAGTATACAGACAGACCCTGAGAAAATAAGTTCCGTTAAGGACTGGCCTATACCGAGGGACAAGACTGCAGTACGCGCCTTTTTAGGACTTTGCTCATACTACAGACGATTTGTGAAGAATTTCTCAGATATAGCAAAGCCCTTGCGTCAGCTAACGAAAGAAAAAGGAAAATTCGATTGGAACGAACAGTGTGCTGCAGCGTTCGAAGATCTTAAAAGAAGGCTTTGTGAAACACCCATTTTGGGTTATCCAGACCCGGAACTTGATTTTGTTGTGGACACGGATGCCAGCAATACTGGTATAGGTGGAGTCTTGTCACAAAAGAAGGGAGATCAGGAAGTCGTGATCGCATAATTTAGTAAGTCGCTATTAAAACCACAAAGATATTATTGCGTCACTCGAAGAGAATTACTGGCAGTTGTCAAGACGTTGCAGCACTTCAGTAAATATCTGCTCGGGCGAAAATTCCGTATCAGAACGGACCATGCTACCTTGAAGTGGTTGTTGAAGTTTAAGAACCCCGAAGGACAGGTGGCACGGTGGATCGAACAGCTGCAGGAGTATGACTTCATCATCGAACACCGTAGCGGGAAGTTACATGGAAATGCAGACGCTCTCTCTCGAAGACCTTGTCCTGACGACTGCAAACATTGCCTGAGGCAAGAAGACAAGGAATGTGTGAGAATGTTAAGGACCGACACCGTAAGCGAAGAGTGGAGCAATGAAGTCATGAAACAAGCTCAGCAAGAGGACCTAGATATCCAACCCATTTTCAATTGGATTAACGCAGTAATACCCAAACCGAGATGGTGTGAAGTAGCCCTGATGAGCACAGTAACAAAGAACTACTGGGCACAATGGGATAGCTTGGTCATGCATAATGGTGCACTGTGCAGGAAATGGGAGTCTGCGAATGGGAAAGATGCTCACCTGCAGGTTGTTGTTCCAAAGATAAGAGTGAGAGATGTTTTGAAGAGTTTTCATGACGAAACTTCCGGCGGACATCTTGGAATGAAAAGGACGCTAATGAAAATTCGCCAGCGGTTTTACTGGATTCACTGCCGTGAAGACGTTGAAGACTGGTGTAAAAAGTGTACTAGCTGTTCATCAGTCAAGGGTCCACATACCCGCAGTAGAGGAGCACTGAAGTTGTACAACGTTGGAGTACCTTGAGAAAGAATTGCTTTAGATATTGCGGGCCCGTTTCCAACATCAGACTCCGGGAATAAGTACATTTTGGTGGTGATGGATTACTTCACCAAATGGCCGGAGGTATTTGCCATTCCCAACCAGGAAGCGACCACCATAGCGGAAAAAATAGTGAATGAGGTATTCTATCGGTTTGGAGTGCCACTTGAAATTCATAGCGACCAGGGCAGGAACTTTGAATCTATGGTCTTTCAAGAAACTTGACGGATAATAGGTTTGCATAAAACGAGAACGACGGCATGTCACCCACAATCGGATGGAATGGTCGAAAGATTTAACCAGACACTGGAAAGACACTTGGCCAAAGTTGTCGAGAGTCACCAGAAAGATTAGGACCGACACATTCCGCTCTTTTTGATGTCGTATAGGTCCGCAACTCATGAAAGCACAGCTGTTACCCGTAAATTAAGCTGTTATACGTTTAATAAAAGCTGTTATACATAAATTTTGAGAGACAACTTCGTCTACCTGCAGATCTTCTAACTGGGCGTCCTCCAGACTCACCTAGATCCATCACCGAGTACGCGAGCGAGTTACGGGATCGGATCGACGATGTTCACAAACTTGTTCGTGAACACGGGCTTCAAGCTAGTGAAAGGATGAAAACTCGATATGATCGGAGATCAAACCAAGTTGGGTTTGATGACGGCTCATTGGTGTGGTTACATAATCCTATGCGGCGGAAAGGGAAGTCCCCAAAGCTATCCCCTAACTGGGAAGGACCGTATAGAGTGGTTACTAGAATCAATGACGTCACGTATCGAATACAGCGGAGTCCTCGTAGTCCCTGCAAGATTGTTCACGTTGACTGACTTGCCAGATATCATGGAGACAACGATGCTCGGCACGAGCATGTCTTAGGAGGGGGTAGTGTTACGCCGGTGGACTAGTGAACAACTTTAAACGTCATTTTCTGGGCCTTGGGAACGTTTTCAGCAGGCTGAAAAGCGGTTTCAGGCCGTTTCCGAGGTATCACATACCAAATTATCCGAATTTCACCCCAGTTGCCGTTGTTTTCAGGCGCCTAAAATATGTTTTCAGTTCAGGTCAACCCCTATCACATGACATCATAACCTGAAAACCCTTTTTCAGGCGTTTTAAGGACCCCTTATGGGCCTTTGAAGCCCACTTCAGTATATAGCGTAATTTCATGAAAAAGTGACAAGGAGTATTAGAAAGAGAGAGCTACATTCAGAATATTCCAGAGCTATTAGACAGGGATATCACTATTAAAAAGAGATAGCTACACTAAGAACATTTTAGAACTATGTGACAGAGATAGCACCAGAAGGGACAGCAATAGGTCGAGAACCTCCCGGCACATACCGAAGGAGCAACTAGCATCGTGTGGAACATTCTAGAGATGTACCCGATTGTAGGTACCGAACGAATTCTCCCGAATATTCCAGAACATTACTAGGCGTATATAAAGGGCCGAGCTCGCGGCTACAGGACAGTCTCCTTTGAGGAAGCGAACAGTGCGAACCGAAGTGATCGAAGCTAATTAGTGCGATACTGTTACAGTGCGATTATCTTAGAGAAGAATTTGTGAATAGTGTGTTTAGTGGCGATTATAAGTAGTGGTTTTATTGTTTTTATTTAGAGTAATTGAAGTGTTTCTTTTTAATTTGTGGTATTAGTGCAATTCCTATTAGTACCTACCCTACGAACGTAACAATATGAAATGAAATGAAAAATCTTTATTCATGTAGGTCACAAAGTAACACTTATGAACGTCAAGATTATTGCTTCTACATTTACATTTACTGACAGATTCGCACAGCAATAGGTAGAGCCTGAGGAAGAACCTAATGACATTAGTTTGAGTTACATGATGTTTGACCAATTATATAGTAATGAATTTATACAAAACAAAATCAATGTTGTGTAAAATGAATTTATACAAAACAAAAAAAAACAAAATCAATGTTGTGTTTAAAATCATATCAAAATTAGAGCTATTCTAGTTGCCAGTTCTAAGGGCATCCTACACATACACACATAGTTATTCGTTAAGTAGTCAACGCCAATTGTGTCAATAATCGCAGCTTCATATGCATAGGCTTCATTTGAATAAACATTATGAAATACTTGTATACAAATAACCCCTCTACCAGTTTCCCAAATATTTAGAATTTCCTCAAGCTTGTGCTGTTCTTTTTCTTCAATCGTTTGTCTAGAATTTGCTTTCCCTGCAACAAACATAACAAGCGTATGGTGTATTACATAAAAAACTTGACTTCCGCAACTTATTTTGGTTACATACTTTATTCAGGTTGACCATGGAAAATATTATTTATATGATAGCATCTTAATTCGGTCGTTGTATTTATAATAGGTCACTACTAGGCTCTGAGAGATCGTTAGACTTCGAGAGCATTTACGATAAATTGTACAAGTACATCCCCTTTTAATTCATTCCATTACCCTTTAAATTCATTATAAATAAATTTGAAGCATGTATCAATTGCGGCAATGTTTTAGTTCTTCATTTGAAAATGTTGTTAAGAAATTGTCTTTTACTAAAGAATAAATAATTTTTACCTAAAGATAAAATCTAAAAATATCTATTTGTTCCAGATTTGGAATCGGTAAAATTACTTATGCAGTCGACACAGACATGAAATTGATTTCCACGTGCAATGGAAAGCTTAATAAGAGTTTTCATCCACATAATCAAAATAGTGTTCAAAATAATCGAAGCTGTTCTATGGGCCCTACTGGAAGCTGCGATACCTTTCTTTTTTTATTTTATTCTTCTGTCAAGCTGTATCATAGGAGGCATATTACTTTTAAGGTAAGGTTTTCGTAATTTGTCATAACATTTGCTATTTTTCGGTATCCTATGCAAACATCTTGACAGGTACTTCATGGAACCAGCAGTCATTCATGACATTGTAAGGAAGTTTCGAAACGCAAGCTACCCTTGGAATCGCCCAAAAGATTTCGTTGAATTTCGAAAACAAATTCGTTTAATACAACTATAAAAAGTAATATAATCAACATGAGGTTATGTCTTATCCGTTATCCATCTCCACGGAATGGGATTTTTTTACATAATATAACATACCTTCACGGCTTTATCCCCGAAGGGGTAGGCAGAGGCGTACTATACGCCCACGTTTCACCGTATGCTTTGCTTTTTGTCCCACGTAACAAGTGGTGAGCCCATTGCCGTGTTGAAATGGACAGATGCAGGTTGTGGCGACCTGCAGTTGAAATTTTTCAAGTCGTTAAGATAGTTGAATACCTTATGGGCGCATAAGGTATTCAACTATCTTAACGACTGCCATGTTACTGGCAACCGGGACCAACGGCTTAACGTGCCTTCCGAAGCACGGAAACGCTCGCAAATATAAATGCCACACTAAGTGGTCACCCATCCGAGGACCAGCCATAGTGAAAGTTGCTTAACGCAGTGATCGTTTACAGAACACTACGTCCGCGGGGCCACGAGCGCTTCTAATGTAAAATATTTTTTTAACCGAGAGTTTTTATTTTACCTTCATGTTTTAAATTTAATTTTGCAGAATTAATTATACAAATACTTAAGTATTATAGAGTCTGCATCATGTATGTAATAAATAAATACCAAGTTAACGTTAACTCCTATGTTAGACAGCAAAATATTCACAAGGCAGTCTCGACGTCTAGTCGCTAAAATGGGCAAGGTTATTGCAATGCATTTCCTTGATTTGACTATGTATAGTACTGTTATATTGTCATTGATTAGACTGTGTACAAGTACTATTAAAATATCATTGATTAGACTAAAGTTTATTTATTTATCTATCACGCCTTATTCCCGAAGGGGTGGCAGAGGCATACATGTAGAATGCCCACTTTTCTCCATGTGTATTCCTATCCCACGTAATAAATAGGTGGTGAGTCCATTGCCGTGTTGAAATAAAAAGACGCAGGTTGTGGCTACCTGCTGTTGATTTTTTTCAAGCTGCCCATAAGGCATTCAACTTGTCTTAACGACTGCCATGTTACTGGCAACCAGGACCAACGGCTTAACGTGCTTTCCGCAGCACGGAAACGATCGCAAAGACTAAAGTTATACGCAGGTTTGAATGAAAATGTCAGAGCTAAGCAGGAAAAGGGCTTGCGTGCTATTCTGGTTGGTTGGTCCAACGAATGTGTGAGGAACGATTGACGAAGAATATAATTGTGCGAAAGTAGAGGGTAGAAGGAGCCAGGGAAGGCCGAGACTTACATATGAAGACCACGTGAGCAGATTGCTCAAAATTACTCGGATACCCAGACGTGCATGTATGAAGCGATTGATGAATCTGCAAGAAGGGAAAGAAGTATGCATGGATCGTGAAGCCTGGCGACCTGTCCTCTTTGACTACCCCGTCAGGGATACAGCGTGATGTTTGTCAGTTTTTTCAAAAGTTTAGGCTTTTATGATATGTAAAGAAAATGAAAAATATTTTACTTATGCCTATATTAGTATCTTGGTCTAGTCGGCTGTTCCGCTTATAATATTCGATAAGATATACCTAGATAAAGTAAAGAACCCCACCAAGATTTTCGGAGCCCAAGCTAAAATCCATCTTCCCTATATAAATTAATAATAGATAGTGTTGTTTACTGTATTATTTTTGTCAACAGGTATGGAACTTGTGAAAGTGAGGACTTGTGTATCAATGATAACACTTTTGGAAACTGCGTTAAGCTGGCTGGATGTGTTTTTACTATTTATGCTGCTTTTAAAGTGGCTAAAATGTGGCTTCATTAATTATATTAGACCTTGAAAAAAAATGAACTATACTTAACTATATTTTTTTAGGTAAGGAATAAAAGTGTGCCAAAAATAATGTAACTAGCCGTCTTGTAATATTAAGTGTAATCAGTGTAGTCTGATACAGAATAACAGGATTTTATAAAATGTATACTTGTATTACATAATAAAATAAAATAATTTTGGGTAGACAGTAAATGTCTTACACTTGATTAATTAATTTATATAAAATAATTTTTCATTCATTCTTCTTAACCTTAATCTATATTAATAAATAAAGTTAAAGAATTTGTTTTTTTATTTGGTTTCGAATTGAAATAATATTGTTGGGTAACTTATTTATCAAAAAAGGCTATATGCTACATATCATCACGCTACTACTCTGGAGAGCGGAGCAGCAGTCGACTTCTGATGAGTCCTTGAGCACCACATCATCAGCGTAGAACAGACAATTAACTGATAAATCACCCAATTTCTCACTTATATTACAATCTTTCAACTTCTGCAGGCAACTCCCCAGATACACTATGATTTTTATTAGATGATTTTTAGGGTCAGCAGCGCGAGTACTGCACCTCTGGTGTTGCAAACGTCCGTAGGCTATGGTGACCATTTTCCATCAGGTGGGCCGCACGCTTTCTGCCACCTCAGTGGTATAAAAAAAAAGAACAGCCAGTCGGACATGACATAGCACTGTTTGACGCCCGAAAATGCATGAAACAGAGGTCATCCCCCCAAACCCAAGAAAGCTTTACAGTCCCTATAGAGTGACTCAATCGCCGCAGTAGCAAGCCGACTACGTTATACCCAGGCAGCAAATCCCACAGAGCTTCTCTCACAAGATTATCTCCAGATCCAATGTAAACCATGTGCTATTATTTCTTTTCTTATACGTCTTCTAGTCGTAGTTCTCTTTCACGTTCACGGCCTAATACATAATACTGCAGAGCTTTGTAGAGAAGATATATCCCAAGCTTACGCTGCTTTGTTTCATTCCACGATGATACAGTACCCTTATAACTACCATAATTTACATTCGTTAAGTATTCTTTTCCAATTGCGTCAATCATCGCAGCTTCATATGTAAGTGCTTCTTCTATCTGAAGTAATATTGTGAAAAAGTTGTAAACATACAACACCCTATCCCGTTTTCCAAATTTCTAGAATATGTTCAAACTTGTCAGTATCATCTTGTTCGTAGTTATTCCAATATTCTTTAGCTTCACTTAAATGTTTGTATGGTCTCTTGCCTGTTTCTGCAAAGTAATATTAAGAAAATAGTTATATTACATTTGGGTGTAAGGGTGTAAAGGAACTTCAGGGCTTAAGTGAGCTAGCTTCATCTTCTAGCGCTGCAGATGCGGTCCCAGGCAACGACGTAGGGCCCTTAAGGGGTTGTAAGGTTAGACAGAAGTAGCTCCTTAATGCCGAAAAACATTACCCAAAACCGTTTAAAAAATTTTGCTATTATTGAGTAACTCTGGGCAGCATAATAAAAGAGGGTCACCAGGCTTCAAATTTAGTTAAGGCTGAACTTAGATGTAGAGAAGAGGTTATAGTACATGGGTAACTCAAATCATTTACGACTTCTACAATAATTTTAACTGGTGTTGATTGATGTGCTCGATATAAAATTTAGGGAGACTTACGATGACAAAATGGGTTAATTTATAAATAACTTAAATTATTAGATACCTGCTGGTGAAAATGCTTAGAAATCGGTTACACCCGTCCCAGTTTTCTGGTTCTAATAAATAGATTTCAAAAATACAGAGAGCAACGCTAACTCAGTGTTCTTTAATCGATTACTTCGTTAAGCTACTTTCGCTCTGGCTGGTTCTCGGATGGGTGACTACTTTGTGGCATTTACATTTGCGAGAGTTTCCGTGCTTCGGAAGGTACGTTAAGCTGTTGTTCCCGGTTGCCAGTAACATGGCAGTCGTTAAGCCAAGTTGAAGGTATAAAGGGCGGCTTGAAAAATTTCAACAGCAGATCCCCACATCCTGCGCTTGTTAATTTCAACACGGCAATGGGCTCACCACCTGTTACGTGGGACAAAACTGCAAACGTTGAAATTTAGGCGTATAGTATGCCTACCCTGCCTACCCCTTTCAGATATAAAGGCGTGACAATATGTATGTATGTATATAAAGAGCAACGTGATGAAGATTATAATGTGTTTTATATTACTAACCTTTGCCGATGTAAAATATGGCATTGATAAAAGTATTCCAAACTAAATCGTTGTTTTTTAGCTTTTGTGAATTCCCATGCAGTACTTTTGTGACTCGAGGATCTAAAAATAAATAGTTGTACGATTTCTTTGGAGCAGGAACATCTTGATTCTTGAAACAGTTGTACGCAGCCTTCTCACATTCTTTATATTCTGCTACATTATTCTTCGAGGGAAAGTTGCAGAGCAAAAAAAAAAAAATATCCATCACGCCTTATCCCCGAAGGGATGGCAAGGGCATATTATATGCCCACTTTTCACCGTGTGGATTCCTGTCCCACGTAATAGGTGGTGAGCCCATTGCCGTGTTTAAATAGACAGACGCAGGTTGTGGCTACCTACTGTTTGATTAGTGAAATTGAGGGAAAGTTGCAGAGCAAGTGATCTTTATTCATGTTTACTATAAATAAAAAAGCACATCATGTCAAGTACAAACCATACCATACCACATGACGCCACTCCATATGGAACACCCACTAATCCGCAGCATATCAGTTTCATAAGTCTAAAGTACTTAATTTAGATATACGAATAAGTCAGTTTCATAAGTCTAAAGTACTTTATTTAGATATACGAAAAAGTAGTAGCAGTATTTTGGAAAGCTAACCGAAAGTCATTTGTTATTTTACGGGACGTTCACATAGCTGACGCCCGCCGCTTTCCCCAGTCTACTCGTGACCACGGCTATTGCAATAAAGCCGAAACGTCGAGAGGTGAGAAAAGGTCAATTCATTATGCGAAAAAGACCCAAAAAGCATAAAAAGCTTAGTAGAAAACGTGTGAGTTAAAAAACATTATTAGCGTTTTTATGTTTGGCATATTTATTATTCAAAAGTATTTCAAGACTACATTTTATCTAAAACCTTTTTGGTCTCTCAGCTATCTTCTCCATTCTTTGCCTTTGAATTTTTGTCATTCTGATATTTCTATGCCCTTCGAGAGACTAAGAGACAAAGCTCTCTGTATCTTAAAAGAAGACGAAATCTTGCTTTGTTTGAGACGAGTAAAGACGCAGGTGTATCCTACATTCTGGCTTCTTTCCCCAAGCAAACTGTTGTTATAATGAACAAAAACTGTAATCCTGTTTTCCTGTTAGGTACTCAGATAAATCAACCAATTTTTACGGGCGGCGAGTGCTATATATGTGTGTGTGTGTGTGTGTGTGTGTGTGTGTGTGTGTGTGTGTGTGTGTGACTTTTTTAAAAAAAAGCGAATCGTAGAAGAAAAGGTTTTTGATTCTGAAAAAGAGATATATGTTAGTTAAGGATTTAAGCTAGTCAAAATGGCTTTCTGTTACAAAATCTAGTAAACTTCACTTGATAGAAAAACATCCTAAAATTGGCCCCCTTCCGAAATGTTTTTTTCAATGCCAAATCTAAAGCACAGATAATTTTCATGTAAATTTTATACACAACTATAGCTACTCAATATTTATAGACATAATGGCTTACTTTGACTATATACAGTGATTTTTATAGTACAAATGTTTAAATAATATCAGATTCGCGACGCTGAGGCCTAATCAGTCGCGCGCCGGCGCTTACTGAGGTAGGACCTGTGTTAGGTTTTTTCGTTGCGCTCCCCTTGCTATTTTTTCGCAATGGCACAGTATATTTATGAGAGCAGTAAGCATTCCATCATCATCCGAGCGTCTGTCCCAATTGCATCTCGCGACGTCCGGAGTTAGCTTTATATAGTGTATATATATGAGAGTTATATACAGCCGACCTTCAGGCATTGGTCACTAATATAAAAGTAAAGGTCTTCGCTGCATGTTAAACTAAAAATCGGGTATTTGATTAACTTAGGGAGAATGTTTAGCGCGGACGGAAGATATGTTCTGAAGTACAACGGTGACTAGCTGCCAAAGATTATTAAAAAAAAAAGAGTGTAATGAGTACGGGACATTTTATTTGGTACATAAAGCCTAAATTTGTTATTAAATATATCATCATTAACTCCTACTAATATTATAAAAGCGAAAGTTTGTAAGTATGGATGTTTGTTACTTGCACGTAAAACTACTGAATGGAATTTAAATAAACTTTACCATAACTATATATTATATATATAATAGCTTATCTATCAGAATATAATATAATTATAATATGTGGTAATTTTCTTTTTTATTTTGGAAACCAATAGATTCATAATTTTTAAATTTAAAGTGGAATAATTTTTCAGTCACGAGCTGGACTCGAACCAGCGTCTTCTGGTTCAACGCACCAGACGCGTTACCAACTACACCACCGTGACCTGCTCGCAATTGAAGAATTAATCCACCTCTTTACGTCTTAAGGCGACGTTGGTTCGAGTCCAGCTCGTGACTGAAAAATTTTTCCACTTTAAATTTAAAATTTAGAAAAAGTTAGCATACTAATTGCATTTCAAAATTGTTTCCAATAGATTCATGTTTACATTCAAATCAGTCAAGCGCTGAGACACAGGTTCATCCTAGTTCAGATAAGTAGCTGAGATTTAGATTGTAATGTATTCACTTAAAGTCTTTTGACAAAGTCAATAATTACATAAATATTTTAATTAATGGCCAAGTCACAGTAAGAATTATATAAAATTTTATTAATGTTAAGTACCATGTAAGTTAAAAAATAAGTTTTATGGAGCCGAATAAATTATTATTATTATGTCTCTTCTTTACACGGGTATCTTCGTTTTATTTTCTCATGAAGATGCCCGGACTTTTGATAGGCTTACATGGGGACATAGGTCCAACACGCAGAGGCCCTTTGTGAATTTTAATCTATTAGGGAATGGGACCCCCATTGCAGATAGTCCACGCCCGCCTTATGTAGAAGAACGGTAATGGATCACCTCCAATGGGAGCTAAACTATTGTAAAATGTGCTACTATGAATAGGGCTATTGGGTTGGGGTTAAATGGATCGGATGAATTAAGCTATCGATGAAAACGGCGTCTGCCATTTTAATATATTATTATTAAACTACTGGCAGACGGTGACTCGCCAACTCACTAGATGGGCCCCCTATACAATCGCCATAGGCATAATAAGCCTGTAAGGCGACAGAGGGCAACACCGGTGTGAGCGGCTTGGGGTGTCGAGCGGTGCGGCGCCGGTTTCACCTTCGCGGGACAGGCCCGGAGCGGTCTTCCCCGTAGTTATGCACTTGAAAATGACACTTCCACCCCCGAGCATATAGCTCTGGCTCCCTCCCTCTGACCGGCCAATTAAGGCAAGCCAGCGTTGAGATTGGCTGCACTCCCGGGAGTAGCACTCTCACTGCTCTCCCGTTAGGCCATTAAATCCTAACCTAAGGGCCAGGGAACAAAACTCTAAGGAATCGGGACCGATGTGTAGCCACGCCCATTCAGCTCGCCACAAGCTGCCCTGCGGATGTGAGCTTTTCTATAACTTACTGATACATTTTTTATTGGTATCAGAAAGTGGATAAATCAAAAAGCGAATCTACTATCATAGGGTTGCGTTAATGCTATAAAAGTTAACGACTGTCCTCGAGGGGTTTATTATTATTATTATTAATAACACATAGGCTACTTTTTATCCCGGGAACAAGTTCCTTTAGAAAAAAGGAACGGGAAAACTTCATCACGCGGGCGGAGCCGCGGGCGTCAACTAGTATATCATAAACCTAAAATAAAATCCAACACAATAACAGAGATGTTCCATTTTAATTGCTACTGCCAATCATTTTTACTGAGGCGTGCCAGCAGAAAATACATTGTCGATCTATCTTGACGGGGGCTGCGGATGCGTTGTGGTGCCTACGCGACTTGGCGTACCGGCCCTTAATAAGATGTTTAGTGGGCATATGATACTATGTGAAATACAAACAAATGAAACAAATTTCCATTTTTAATAGTACAAGTATATTATACAACTCGAAAACATATATTTATTACTTATATAAAACACATATTTATAACTTATGGTTGTAGATAGTTCATACACTTTATGCAAATTATAAAAAAGAAGCACAACCTACAACACCACTACTACCGTGCCCACAATTTGATAATGCAAAATTGTACTCACACATCTGTTTCTTTTTCATATCCTTATAACTATCATAATATTTTGAAGCCCCTGCCCAAAGCGATTCATCATCGTCATCACCACTATTGTCAGTTTCATCGTCCTCAAGATGTACCAAAAAATTGCAATGCATTAGAAAATGATTAAGTTACTGACAACAAAATCGAAGTTTATTCACACTGATATTCCAACAACGACTAACGTTACAAACTGAGACCTAAATGTTAAGTATGAGTCGCGTATTATAGCTGTGAGGGTTCCGTACCGTCACAATATAAAGCGGGCGAGTACTTAAGTATAAGTCAGACTTCTACACAAAGTTAATAATGCGTATCCAAAACGAACGTACTTGAAGTAAAAATAACCTTAATATTGATGCAGCAGGCAATATTACGAAAAAAATTCACCCTTGACTGGTTCTGGTGCAAAAGCGCCTACCTCGAGGAGGCTGTCTGGCCCGTCTGCGTGCTTGGGTAGAGAGGTCAACTTAGAGCGCCGACGTTTCACCTTAGTCACTTCTCACAGGGTTTGACTATGGTGTATTCGCCAAGTACCTTTGATACGCAGCTCGTCCCTCGCCGGACACATGGCAAGTGTGTGCTCCGCCGTTGCCACGTCTTGATTTGGACAGTGACGACGGAACAAAAGAAAAAAAAATATTTCCACACACACCACTAACTTGTACTATTCCACAAAATAAAAAAAATGGTTGTCTGTAAAGTCTGTTTACTGACGATAGTTGAACGTGACAACGAATATTCGACAATATATCACTGAATATATAATTAATATCGAAAGTATCATTACCTTTATCGCTGTAATTATCATTGCTATAAACAATTGACACCACATTCACTTTTCACTGCACTTGATACTTGATCAAAACATGTAAATGTACTATAGTATAGCAGATGTCCACGCAGACGCATCGCTCACTCAAGTAGGAGAGAGACGGATGTCGAACGCTGCCGAACGCAAAGGCCGATTGTGCTTCTTTGTCGCTCATTCCGCGCTCTCGCTTGCATTTCAAGCCTTACATGGAACACCTCAGAGCGAGGTAACGCCGCATGAGTCATGTTTTTTCGTGCGTGCAGCCAGCTCTATCGAATTATAAGACGTTGTCACATCAAAAAACAAAAAAGAACCTAACCGCTTTGTTTAAATTCTAAATGTTTTGAAAGATGTTTGAAAGCCTATTCAGATGACCGCTGGACCCATAGAAATCGTAAAAAAGGGGCATTACTCCTATGCGGGATGCGGGAACATTTGTGTGTAACCGCGACACGCTCTACAATCAAGTACGTATCAAATACGGCACCGCATGGCACTTCTCCTGTATTTCGATTTCTATGGGTGAACCTAGTAGGTAAACTCAAAGCAATAACAATTAATTAAAATCATAAACGCAATAACAATTGTTTAATATGTATAGCAAGTTCCACCAAGTGTCGTCAGTCAACGCTAAAAACAATATTATTTGTGTCTCATTTTGTAGTTGGATTTTCTAACTATTAAAATATTATCAAGATCAGCATGAATGTCAAAAAATAGACCATCACCATCTTGAAGAATCGAAGGACCCCGTTCACTGTCCTTCAAGCACCCGCTCTTCCTCTTTTCACCGCCTCTGCTCCAAGAGGGTCTTCTAGAGTTATGTGACGCGGCTATTTTCTTCAACTCTTTACCGCTCGGGAGGTATCAATCTAGCCCCCCGAAAAGAACCACGTCCCGAGACGTCCCTTTGCCGCGTCACAGCGACTAGGGGGCGGGAAGCGGCGTGTTCCAGTGCATACATTTATGAACTTTCCTCGGAACAAGTAACGCGCCCTTCACTATCGTAGCGAAGGTATCAGATGACTTCTAAACTCAAACCATTTTCGAAACCGGAAGTGGTAAAACCTTCAAAATCGACTATGCACCTATTCATGGTTTCCTGAATAGAATTCCGTAAACCGTTTATCTCTATCTCTTATGATCCTGAGAATACATAGGTACTGACGGACAAACGGACAGAAAAACTTCAAAATCGCCGATGCACGTATTTATGGTGTCCTAATTTGAATGCCGCAAACCGTTTGTCTCTATCTCTTATGGTTTCTGAGAAATGGATAAGCACAGACAGCCGTTTATAAGACTTTTCTAAACTTTAGGGTTAATCTAAAAAGGTAGGCGCTACGAGAGCTTTGCATACCAATTCCACAGTATAAAGAGAGAAAACCAATCCGATCTTTCGGCTGTGCCAATACAGAGCGTTGCCCGATCGTATGCATCGTCTGGGTTGAGTTATAGTTTTCTTTTCAATGACTTCTTGAAGCGCTCGTGGCCCCGCGGTCTCAGTGTTCGGTAAACGATCACAGAGGTACGCATCTTTCACTATGGCTGGTCGTCGGATGGGTGACCACTTTATGGCATTTACATTTGCGAGCGTTGCCGTGCTTCGGAAGGCACGTTAAGCCGTTGGTCCCGGTTGCCAGTAAAATGGCAGTCGTTAAGCCTGGTTGAAGGCCTTATAGGCAGCTTAAAAAATTTCAACAGCAGGTAGCCACAGCCTGCGTCTGTCTATTTCAACACGGCAATGGGCTCACCACCTATTACGTGGGACAGGAATCCACACGGTGAAAAGTGGGCATATGATATGCCTCTGCCACCCCTTCGGGGATAAGGCGTGATGGATATTTATTTATTTATTTATTTTCAAAGACTGATGTTTTATGGAAGGAATTAGTGCAAGTCAAGAGAAAAAAATCTCTTAACACAACACTACGTTGCTCTGCCCGCAAGGTTCATGACCTTGTACAGTGTTGTCACACCGCTTCCAGCACTGCCGCTCAACATTATTATGTATTTCACTTTCTTTCGTAAATTTGTTCAATTATTTTTTTATTTTATCCTAAATAGGTATTCAATTTCAAATTTGGTTTTTCAAATTAACCAAACGAAACCCCAAACGTGATATACATAAATAATTATTATTGATAAAGTTTGATGTTTTATGCGCATGAATCATTCATCATTGTGGTGGCCAGCGCGTCCGTTTGCGCGTTTATAACTTATGTGTCGACCAACCGGTTAAATATCAGCTCTAACCGGTTTGTCGACGCGTAAGTTATAGTAATAAACGTTGTTAGGCATAGTTATTACAGAACGCTGTCTAGCTTTTGTTGTACCACTAGCTGTTGCCCGCGATTTTGTTCACGTAATAGTTGTGATTTGATGCAAAATGTGACTTGCTCTCTACAGAGGCTCAATGCATAGTAGGTTCATGATAGATAGATTAAAATCCGTTGAGAGGATTAATAAAGTGGACACGGAAATCTACTTTTTTTTCCAAATAATGTTTTTATGAATTTCAGTGGACTAATGCAGGTGCATCATAAATCGAATGATTATGACTGCAATTCTATACATTAGTACGGTGTGTTTATACTGAGTACCGGTAGATGGCACCTACTTCACCTTAATATAGAAGAGGTGGATGAATTCATCAGAAACCAGTATCCTCGGTAGCTTAGTTGGATAAGCGTCTCACCTAGCAAGTGAGACGTCACAGATTCGAGCCCGCTCGAGGTCGAAAAAAAAGCGCTGATGTCAATCCAGTTTTTTTTTTCTTTTATGAAAGAAGTATGTACGGATCATGAAGACTCACGACCTTTTCTCACTGACCACTTTGTCAGAGAACTGTTATACTAAGATAGTTAGCTAATAAGCTTTTATGCTTCCAATGGAACGGGGAAACGATCATTACGAATGTTATTCCTGTATGTATGGGGGCACCCCTTAATTATCACATTTTAATTATTTGAATTTTTAACGAGAAAGAAGAGTGAATTTTTGACCTAGAATTGTCAATTTTGTTTTCATTTAAAGCGAGCTCTTATAGCACAATAAACGAAAAGTTCCAAAAAATAAATTAGATACTCCTTTACAAGGGAACACAAGGGAACACTGGGAAAAAATGAGCTACACCTACCTATGACTTATCTCATGAGCGCAGTAATTATTTACCTTTTCTTATTGGGACAATCTCATACTACGCCCTCTTTGATCTAGAGGGCGTAGTATGAGATTGAATCGGGCTCTCCACGGCGGAAATCCATCATAGAACGATAATAAAGGAGGGTAGAGGATCCCACCACACACCCTTGATTCGTCAATCCAAATGCACAAGGATAACCTCTACTAATTGTAATGGAGGAATGACAAACCAAACTCCTCAAGGAAAGTGATGTAGGACAGAAGTATATCTGGAATGAAATTGATAGATAAAGAAAGGAACAGCGTGATAAGGGAACATTTCAATATGACAGAAGACGTAGTGACTAACATAAAAAATGGGATGTTTAGATGGCTCGGACACGTGGCATCCAGACACACACATTAATTATTAATATTGAAAAGAAAAATGGATTGGACGGGATTCAATGACATCGCTCTTATCTAAGAAGGATTTTCTTTTTCTTTAGGGTCAGCGGCGACGGATGGAGTGGCGGCGAAGAGCGGTTTAGAGGACGCATTTCGGTCGCCGACGCGCCGCGTCTGTAGTTATAAGAGCCATCGTGGTCCTTCGTGCTAGTCGCCGCGCGCCTCTCGACTGCACGTTGCGTCGCTAACAATCATTTCATTCCGTTGTATACAAATACAGTCATACATAAAAGCACTTTAGGTTGAAATTTAATTGTTGATTTAGTCTCTTCGCCGCCCGTTCATCCGTCGTTGCTGATTCTATTTTGTTTTGTCCTTGCTTTTCCTCTTTCGAGAGTGCACTGGGAAAAGAAAACTTCGTTTATACTTTAATTAGAACAAAAGCACAGAATAAGTAACACTGCCTCTGTGGCGCGGTGGGAGTGCATCTGACTGCTACGCAAGAGGTCGTGGGTTCGATTCCCAACCAGGATAAAACTTTGTGTGATGAGCACGATGGTTTATTCTGTGTCTGGGTGTTATTTATCTATAATATGTATGTATTTAGAAATATATGAGTATGTTTATCAGTTATCTAGATCCCATAACACAAGCTAATATTTGCTTACTTTGGGCTAGATGGCGCGGCGCTGTGTGAAAAGTGTCCCACAATATTTAAAAAAAAAAGTTATTTACAGCGTTGAGGTAAAATTGTAATACTAAGTTAATTGATTTATTCGTCTTTATATTAATGTAAATGTGGCGCAAGCTTGGGGCAAGTCGCTACATCAGCCAACAGTAACTATGAGACTTTATCAATCGCACCTTATCCCCGAAGGATTCGCTGAGGCATATTATACGCCTTCTTTTATCGTGTGTATTCCTGTCCATCGTAATAAGTGGTGAGCCCATTGCCATGTTGAAATAGACAGACGCAGATTGTGGCTATCCGCTGTTGAATTTTTTGCTGCCATGTTACTAGAAAACGGGACCAACTTACGGTTTAACGTGAATTCTGAAGCACGGAAACGCTCCCAAATGTAAATGCCACAAAGTGGTCAGGTCACCCATCCGTGACCAGCCATAGCTTAAGTTGTTAAACGCAGTGATCGTTTACAGAACACTAAGTCCGCGGGGCCACGAACACTTCTCTACATGCTAACTAATATAATAATAACTATGAGACTGTACAGCTTGGAAACAAGTCTGGAAGCTTGGAAAGGGGAATTTTACTTATTTCTTCATCAAACAAGACGTTTTCTGGTCGCACTTGTCTCCTATTTCCAAAAAGATATGTCATCATAGCTCTGATTAGAAGAATTACTCCAAGTTCTAGGTACTCGTTATTTTCCCAAGACGTTACTTTAATCTTGTATCTACCACGTTTTATATTCGTTAAGTAGTCAACGCCCATTGCGTCAATAATCGCAGCTTCATATGTATATGCTTCATTTGAATGCACATTATGAAATACTTGTATACAAATAACCCCTTTACCAGTTTCCCAAATATTTAGAATTTCGTCAAGCTTGTGCTGTTCTTTTGCTTCGATCGTTTGGCTTGAATTTGGTTTTCCTACAACAAACATAACAATGGTATGGTGTACTACATAAAAAATAAACTTGGCTTCCGTAACCTATTTTGGTTACATAAGTTATTCAGTTCGAACATGGGAATTATTATTTATATGATAACATCTTTATTCGGTCATTCTATTTATAATAGGTCACAACTAGGCTTTGAGAGATCGTTAGACATCGAAAGCATTTACAATCAATTGTACAAGTAGGAACCCTTAAAATTCATTACAAAGAAATGTTGAAGCAAGTATCTAGTTTATGCCAATTGCGGCAATGTTTTAGTTCTTTATTTGAATATGATGTTAAGAAATTGTCTTTTACCCAAATTACCTACCTTGTGCGTTTTGTGTTTTGCGGATTTCCCAAAGTTTTTTAGCATCGCTAAAATGTTTGTATGGCCTTGTACCTGTACCTGAAATAGAAATAAATATTTTTAATTAATAAAACTTTGGCGTAACTTTGGACGACCGAATACGTAACGAAGTGGTACGCAACATGGCAGGTTTGAATGAAAGTGTCAGCGTTAAGCTGGAAATGGGCGTGCTCCGTTGGTTTGGACACGTCCAACGAATGGGTGAGGAACGATTGACGAAGCATATATATTGTGCGAAAGTAGAGGGTAGAAGGAGTCAGGGTAGGCCGAGACTTACATAAAAAGATCACGTGAGCAGATTGTTCATAAACGGAAACGTCAAAAGTACTCGGATACCCAGACGTGCGTGTATGAAGCGATTGATGAATCTTGAAGAAGCGAAAGAAGTTTGCATAGATCGCGAAGCCTGGCGATCTGTCCTCTCTGACTACCTCGCCAGGGATACAGCGTGAAGATAGTTTAGTTTAGTTTTTTTTTTAGATTGATAAATAATGTTTTATTTATTCACTAGGCGGGCTGATGCTGACCATATGTAGCCTTGTAAAACTTCTGTCGGTTATATATTTGTAAACATTGATTTGCTAGCCATGTTTCTGTATACATACTCGCACCTTTGTGGAAGCAAGCCCAATTTTCACAATACTTTAGTGGTAGTTCTAAACTTATTACTCTGATTATTTAAAATGTAATCACATTTTTAACACTCTGGCATGTTGTTTATTATGAGTGCGACGACGAAAATAAGGGATAAATGGTTGTATGGCAGATTGTCATTTTCAAAGTTAGTAACATGAACTTACGTACCTACACCTGTTTTAGAAGAACCTCCTAATGCCAGCGAGTTAAGTGATCCCACGGGAACTAAAACTATATCAGTAAACCATGTACAGCCTAAACATTAAACATAGATACCTGAAATTTGGTTAATGTATACTTTAAGTCTTTGGATAAGCAATAAAAACGGGATTCCCGATATTTTCATGGAAACGGGAATTAGTCTGTGAGTCTTAAATTATCAAACATTGGTACATACCTGAAATTTGGTGGAAGTATTTATTAGGTATCGACGTTGAATCAACAGTAAGAAAGTAATATCAGGTATACACACGAGAACGGGAATTACGTGGGTAAAACCATACACAACCTAAAATTACGTATTCTAAAGAATACGTTCACCAAATTTTAATTTAATTTTAATTAATAATATAAATTTTAAGAAATAAATAAATTTTAATTTAATATAATATAAAACATAAATATAAACATAATTCCCAGTATTCCCACGGGAATGTAATCGTACTAACATTATAAATGTGAAAGTTTATGAAGATTTCTATATTATTTGGACGTTTGTTATTAAATCACATTTAGATGAAAATTGGCATATAGGTAGAACATTTCCAAAAGTTGATGCCCGCGGTTCCACTCACGTGAGATTTCGTTAGTCGGTACACAAAAAGGTTTTCGGCAGGAAAAAGATATTTTCCCGGGATATAAAGTAGGTACCCTATGTATTAATTCGGGAAATATCTCGCAAAGGATATTCATTTCCCGCAGTTTCGCCCGCATGTATATTATTCAGTTATAAGTAACTCATCAACAAGTACGAGTATACCGATTTCATTCGGTTTTTTGTTGTTAAAAAGCGAATTCTTTAAAAGTTGTTTCATAAGAATAGCTTACGCTACCCTCTTTAACTAATCTCCCTTTCTTTGTCTGTTTCTCGTATGTTGCGCTAACGAAGTTGCGCGGGTCAGCTAGTATATTATAATTGTAATATACTAACCTTTGCCGATGTAAAATATAGACTGTATAAAAGTTTGCCAAATGGAATCATCGTCGAGTTCCTCTTTCCCATGTAGCTTCTCCGTGACCGCAGGGTCCAACAATAGGTAGTTATATGATTTCTTTGATATCAGCTTTTTTTCATTTTTACTGCAACTTTCTATTTCTTTGTAATATTGGCACACTTTCTTCTCATGCATTATATAACGCGCTAGTTCTTCTTCCGTAGGAAGCTTTTGAAGAAGTTTTGTTGCTTCCACGTGCGCTAAAAATTAAAAAAATGTTTTTTATCTTTCACCTTTAATATGCTTAAATCTAATCAACAAATGCTTTCAGCCCTAATCTTTTTCTCAGTCTCCAAAAATATGTTGATTTTAGAAAAAAAAATACATATACATAGACTAATCGGTTAAGGAAGGTGTCAAAAGGGGTTGAAAATTTTCGAACAATCATAACTTTTTTAAAACTTTAGACCTTTGTATTAACGATTTATAGAAAAGTCTAAAATATTAATAGGAACAGCTTTTACCTCAGAAGTTAAATGTTTGTTACGGGGAAGGGTTAAAATATGTAACTGTTAATATGAAAAAAAAGTCAAACGTTGTAATATAAAGATCAAGTGCCAAAATGTCCAAGTGGAATAAAGTGAAAATGTTTTTTTTTATCTAGAAGTTCAATTGTCCAACAATCGTTAAGTAAAGTACTGTCTACGAGTACTCACATACTTGTAGACAGTAGGTATAACATAATTTAACAAATATATCACGTAACTTTTTATGACAAACGCATTTTGAGTAATGTACAATATGACTTTTGTACATTTTGGAACTTGTTTGTTTTTGAAAATTTTCATTTTAAGCAAATAGAAATATAACAATCAGACATAATGACAGTTGGACATTTTCATACTTAGACGAAAGTTACCCTTAACCGAAAGTTACGGAAATTGCCCTAAGCCACAATAGGCGGCTTAGGGCAATTTCCGTCTAATGTAAAAAAGTCAAACGTTGTGTTATAAAAATAAAGTGACAAAATGTTCAAGTGGCATAAAGCGTACGATTGTCCAATGGTCGTTATATACAAAAAAAGATGTGGTGTCGTGGGACACCAGGTAGGAACGAAGTTAACAGGTTCACGATTCAATTAATCATACAAAAAGTGACTATTTGTACTAGGATTCGAACTCGGGCCTCTTGCGTCTCAGCCGAGCAGCATACCACCCAAACCACACAAATTAGTGTTCACTTCAGACATAGACAGTTTGAAAATCGACACAATTTGTAAAACAAACGACTGTCGCGCGTGCGCACGTCTCATTTAACGGTAAAATTCCACGAACTTTTTCTTACGGTTTTACTATCACATATTTTTCAGTTCGGTCGCACAGCAAAATCCCTATCTCCTCCAAGCCTGCCGTAAGGAACATCGTTTCAAAAAGTTAAACGTTAAAGCCGATTGAGCTTCCTTCAAATCATAGAGACTGTCCACAGTCGCCCTGAGGATTTTCGGTGTAATCTATGACTTCAAAAATTTTAGCCTAATGCTGTGTTCTTCAGCCTGTATACCGAAAAACTCGATGTGGGTGCGGGCCCCCTTGGCCGACTTGGAAGTCTCTCAACCGCTTCGAGACGCAAGTAAAATTAATACGAGCAAATGGTGCTACACGGACGTAGGAGACACTGAATGCAGATGCGGCATAAATTCACATCGGCGGCCCCGACACTAAATACTCCAAGAGTTTTGGGTAATATACCTATAATAATGTCATATAATTTGGTTGTAGCCGCCGACACGACAAAGACGATCATTACTTACTACCTAAAGAGGTCAATAATGGGCAAATATGCACTTTATGAGCCTTTGCACATACCTATTCATAACGACAATATAACATAATTTAACAATTTAACCAACATTTTATCACAAAAGCATTTAGACTCACATACAATAGGACTTTTGAAAATTTCAACACACATGCTTCTTTTAACAATTTTTAATTTAACCTATAAAATTCAAAAAGAAAGAAGCCCTCGTGGCCCCGCGGACTCAGTGTTCTGTAAACGATCACTGCGTTAAGCAACTTTCTCTATGGCTGGTCCTCGGATGGGTGACTACTTTGTGGCATATAAATTTGCGAGTGTTTCCGTGCTTCGTAAGGCACGTTAAGTCGTTGGTCCCGGTTGCCAGTAACATGGCAGTCGATAAACCTAGTTGAAAAAATTTAACAGCAGGTCGCCACAACCTGCGCCTGTCCATTCAACACGACAATGGGCTCACCACCTGTTACGTGGTACAAAAGTGCATATGGTGAAATGTGGGCGTATAGTTTGCCTCTGCCTACCCTTTCGGGGATAAAGGCGTGACAATCTGTATGTAAAAAAATACAACAATCAGACATAATGACAGTTGAACATACACTCCCGGACACATAAATCGAGCCACCTTGATTTTTTTGGTTTGGAGTACTGTAACTTATAAAAGATGTATGTAGAAGGAAAATGTTTTGATGCAGTTTTGGAGCTGGTATACTCATCATTCATTTATCCGTCATTACCGTATAGCATTATCTTGGACTCTACTGTGAAAAGAACCTGGCTCCATTGATGACGAGTCCAATTTAGATGATCGCGCGCAAACTCTAGACGGGCTATTGGTGTGCTCGTGTCAATTTGGGTCCATTGGCTGGCTTATGGGGCTTTATACCACGTTCATTAAGTCGCTTTCTAACGGTCCGAGCACTTACAGTCACTCCGTGAAAGTCCCTGAGCTGTTCTTGTATCTGAACAGAGTTAAGGCGTCGATTTCGTAAACTAGTAGTGACAATGTATTGATCTTGTCTCGCCGTTGTCACTCGGTAACGAGGTCCTCCTGTTCGCCGAACGAAGCCGCCAGTCTCCAGGTATCGGTGGTACACTCTTTGAACAGCGGAACGACTTATGTGAAGTTGTGAACTCACATCTCGCTGACTTAGCCCAGATTGAATAAGTGCTACAGCTTGCGCGGGTACTTCAGGTGAGGTATCCATAATTTTATAGCCAAAAACGGTTCAAATTATAGAAAAATAACTAAAGTAAACATTGGTTAACAACAATTGCGAAAATTCAAATCAAATCGATATTAAATTGCTTCAAAAGCAACTTTCAACAGACATTATTTTTTTCAAATCAGTGACCAGGCTCGGCTTTTGTTCTTTATTTTAAATTCTAAAATTCAAATTTGGAATAATACATACGGGAAAGACGATGAAATATGCATTAAAAATGCATAAAAACTTATTTGTTATATTCAAATTTTTTTGTGTATTGGGTTCAAATTTTTTTGTGTAAGGTGGCTCGATTCAAGAGTCCGGGACTGTATTAACATTTAGACGAAAGTAACCATAAAATTCTATTGTAGATTCACTATAATCATTATTAATTAATTACTGAGCCTTTGGTGGGAACATTTGAGATTAATTCACTTACATTTAATTTTACCGATATTGTTTATTTTTTTATAGTAGCAATTATATATGTTATATCATATTGTACTCACTTTTCTTGAGGTTGCCTTTTAAAAACTTAGCTTCCTTTGTGGCTCCAGCCCGATTTGGAAGATCACCCTCATAATCTTCAATATCTTTTTTAATATCTTCAGTATTAATTTTTTGTCCTGTGCCTGCAGCTCGCTTATTTACACCATCACGAACCTCTTCTAAAACTTCAATATCATCAAGATATAACAAAGAAACCCACTTATTAAACATAATAATGGCTGACAACACAAGTCACGTTTATTCGAACTGATATCGCTATAGCAAATACTCTAATGTTCCACAACTGGCGGACGTTGTTTAAAGTATGAGTAAATACGAGATATTGTGTTCATATTAGAGTTCCGTATGGTTATTATAGCAGAAAAGAACCTATTTTTTTATACGAACTGCGAGACAATAAAATTCTTAGACATCTATTTTTTTTTTGATACTAAGGTAATTATAATAATAACTTTCATGAGCGATGTTCATTATTACTAAATAAATGGTTTTACTCACGTGTAAATTTCGGGATAGTCCGACTAGTTTCGGACCTAACGGAGGTCGTAAATAATGTTGATAGAAGCGCTCCGCTAAGTCAGAGTTCTGTAAACGATTACTGCGTAAAGCAACTTTCCTTATGGCTGGTCCGAGGATTAGTGACCGGTGTCCGCTTTATGACATTTCTACGAGCGTTTCCGTGCTTCCAAAGGCATGCTGCCATGAGTTCCGGTTGCCAGTAACATGGCCGTATGGAGTTGAAAAAATTAAACTACAAGGTCACAACTACCTGCACTTGTCCATTCCTACACGGCAATTAGCTCACCACCTGTATCTGGGACAAAAATACATACGGTGAAATGTGGGCGCATAGTGTGCCTCTGCCACCCGTTATTTTTATTTGTTTTGCTATTTTGGATAGAGATAAGTCGAACAATGCAAGGATCATATACGTCTGCTCACCACTTCTTGCGTTATAAATGGTGCAACAAACAAGAGTTTATTTTATGAATATACTAATCACGAACTTACTTTACAGGCCTTAAAAGTTAATACTGATACGCAATATAGCAGGTTTGAATGAAGTGTCAGCGTTAAGCTGGAAAAGGGCGTGCTCCTTTGGTTTGGACAAGTTCAACGAATGAGTGAGGAACGATTGACGAAGAATGTATTGTGCGAAACTAGAGGGCAGAAGGAGTCAGGGTAGGCCGAGAATTACATGTGACGACCACGTGAGCAAATTGCTCAAAAATTGAAAAGTCAAAAGTATTCGGATACCTAGACGTGCATGTATGAAGCGATTAATGAATCTACAGGAAGCGAAAGAAGTATGCATGGATCGCGATGCCTGGCGATCTGTCCTCTCTGACTACCCTGTCAGGGATACAGCGTGAAGATAGTTAAGTTTTTTCCTAAAGTTAATATAATTTGTTCTTACCTCCATAATAATCTAATAATTAATTGACGCACGCTACTGCCTCCTCTATTGGTTTTTCAATGTAAAATGTGAAACCCTAAAAGTGTTACGTGATAATTTGATAGAGTTGTAAGGAGCTATTTGAGCATATCATGGCGCAACGTCCGTTTGCGTTGTTTATCTAACGCGTCTGTTCGCCACTATGTTTTGTTAGACATTACGCAGCGCATTATCAAACTATATTAAATTAGTACAATGTGGTTTAAACAACTGATATTATTATTTACTTATCATGTATCTTTTTAAGTCTCAAGCGCAAGCTGTGTTCTGTAAACATACACTTAGTAATCCACTTTCTTTGGCATTGCTATTCATGAGCTCTTCCGTGCTTCACAAATCATATTCGACTGTCGGTCGGTACTGATTGTCAGTTACATGGCGGTCGTTCAGGGCAGGTAGGCCAAGTCGCGTAGGCATCAAAACGCTTTCTCAGCCCCCGCCAAGATAGATTAACGATGTATTTTTCCCTGGACACCAAAGTAAAAATGATTGGCAGTAGCAATCGAAATGGAACATCTCTGTTATTGTGTTGGTTTTTTTATAGGTTTATGATATACTAGTTGACGCACGCGACTCCGCCCGCGTGATGAAGAAAGGTTCTGGATAAAATTTAAATAATTTATGCAAAGCGAAGCGAAGCTTAAATATAACAACTGCACTGATTACTTCAGCCAGTGGCAGTCAGTATGTTAAAGCCTCATCATCTATTGATGAAATTTGTTTAGAACCAAATTGAAAGCATACGTTACACAAAAAAAATTGAAATTCGTCAATAGTTTGCGGAGAAATAGGTAAACATAGATTGAACAGCCCACTGGCTCAGTTAATTATATAACTGCCTTCTAACCTGTGGATACCGGGTTTAGTTTTATACTACTTACAGGGATAATTGTAACGCTTCTGTGAAGTGTACGTAGCTCATTCTATATTAAAACTCTCATATACACTATACAAAGCGAACTCTGGGGGTCGCGAGATGCAGCTGGGATAGACGCTCGGATGATGATGGAAGGCTTACTGCTCTGATAAATATACTGTGCCATTGCGAAGAAATAACAAGGGGAGCCTGACTAACAACAAAAAAACAAAAAAACCTGACACAGGTCCTACCTCAGTAAGTGCCAGCGCGCGACTGATCAGGCATCAGCGGCGCGAATCTGGTATTATTTAAACATTTGTACTACAAAAATCACTGTATATTGTCAAAGAGAAGAGAGAAGAGTTACCAGAAGTCAAATTAATGTCAATAGTTAATACTTTTGAATGTTGCGCTATAGAATTAACAAAATATTAAATAATAGTAGTGTGCTTGTATAGAATCCCATTAGAAAAAAATCTATTGACCTTTTTCTGGAAACTTGAAAATTTGTTACTACATTTAAAGAAATGAAAGAACTTTAGGATTGTTTTGGCTGGTGATTTTAATATCAATATTTTAAAAAATAATAATGCTACGCGAGAATTTAAAAATATATTACGATGCTTCAACTTAACTCTAGCTATAAAACAGCCAACTCGAATGCAGAAGAAAACCTGCTTGGATAATTTTGCGCATAATTTCAACGGAGCATGTAAAGCAAGTGTCATAGAGCTGGCTATGTCTGATCATACTGCACAGTTGCTGCATTGCCCAGTCTATAAAAAGTGTCTAAGGAAATATTGGCGTAGACCACAGCGAGATTACTCGATTGATAATATGCGAAAATTTAGATCCTATCGTGTTTGACTTTTTCTGACATTTATCAGACTGATAACCCAAACCAATCATTTAATGAGTTTCTTGAATTGTTTAGACTGTTTTATAATCTATGTTTTCCAACTGTACACAAAACAATTGGAGTAGAAAGGAAAATTACTTGGATATCACGAGGTATTAAAAAATGTAGTTCCAGAAAAAGGGATCTGTTGTGGAAAGCCAGAATGAAACCTACAGCTAATAATAAATTAAAATACATAAAATATACCAAACTATATAAAAAAATAATTAGTTTGACTAAAAAATCTCAAAACAACTATAATATAATGACTTCAAACAATAAAAATAGAACGACATGGCGAATAATTAATAATACTAATAATTTAAATTTACCAGATGAATCTATCAATAAAATACAAATAGATTATACAGTAATTAATGACCCAGAAAACATTGCTAATATATTTAATGATCATTTTGTGGATAAAATAATGCCAATACCGAATTCAGGTAAAATAGTCACAAATATATATAATACAAAATTTAAACTTAATGTTTATGTATCCTTCCACTTCAACTGATATCTTCAATATAATTTCTCGTTTAAAAAATACCAGAAGTGTGGGGTTTGATGACGTTTCTACAAAGGTTGTTAAGTTTGTTGCAGATATAATATGCAAACACTTAAGCTTCATTCTGAATATGTGCATTGGTAAAGGTGTCTTTCCTGAAGCACTTAAGACATCTGTTGCAAGGCCTCTTTATAAAAAAAATAACAAAGAGATATTGAGCAATTATAGACCAATACCTCTTTTATCTATATTCTCAAAAATATTTGAAAAATTTATTCATAACAATATTTATACATATCTGGAAAATAATAACGTATTGTGCAAGGAGCAAAAGGGCTTTCGTAGGAATATGTCGATAAATTCGGCAATTTATGACTTTTTAAGTAAAGTTATGCCAAATGTCGATAAAAAGACACCAATCTGTGCCATATATTGTGACATGACACAGGCTTTCGATTATGTGGATCATAATATCCTTATGAATAAGCTGGAATGTTGGCAACATACTTAGCCTATTAAAGAGTTATCTACAAAATAGGCTGCAAATAACTTACATTAAAAAACTTGACATAAAATCTAAAACAGAATGCCTTTACTTATCCCAAGTTCGTAAAATATCGTTTGGTGTACCACAGGGGAGTGTGCTGGGTCCTCTGCTGTTTATAATATACATAAACAATTTACCAAAAGCAGTCAAACACCCAATGGTGATAGCACGGTCACTATTACGGGTGATGAAACAGAAACATATGTAACTGATATTAAGGAGACGCTATCCAAAATTATAACATGGCTCAGTAACAATAATTTGAAAATAAATCTTGACAAGACTCAAATTATGCACTTTCGACAAATAACAACTGCACATACTGACATTTATATTAGATATCAAAATAATGAAGTAATGGCAATCGAAACAACAAAATTTCTAGGTCTAACAATCGACAGTCAACTCAATTGGAAGGCTCATATACAAGTTGTAACAATAAGAGTAAATAGCTCGATGTATGCTCTTTACAAATTTGCTCCAGTAGTGAGCATAGAAACATTACTAACTGTTGCGTCGGTGTTAAGATATGGCATTACGTTTTGGGGTAATTCGACTGACAAGAATATTGCTTTTAAGTCCCAGAAGAGGTGCATAAGGGCTATGTTTAACCTAACACAAATAGACAGTTGCAAGTCGTATTTTATTAATCACAAAATTCTTACACTTCCCTGTATATACATTCTAGAAGTAGCGTTATTTGTAAAGTCCAATGCTCCATTATTTCCAAAGATGTCAGACTTTTCAACGCGTAGTAGACGTAGGGATAATTTATGTATGCTTAGATCCAATACAACACTTATGTGGAAAAGCGTATTTTGTATGGCACCAAAAATATACAACAAAATTCCAGAAGCATATAAGAGATTGAACCATAGCTTATTTAAAAAAAGAGTTACAAATTTGTTAATTGGGAAATGTTACTACTCAATTTCAGAATTTCTAAATGACACATTGGAGTAATAGAAATAAAAATTAAGTAAGTAGGTACAAACCTTCATCTAAAAGTTCACATGTGTCAAATTTTTGTAACATTAATTATTGGATTATGTTGTAAATAAAATATTATGAAATGACATAAACTATAATATCAAATTTTAATGACAATTGTATATAATTTTTAATGTATTTAAATGATATTAACTATTATATTAAAATCTAATGACAATTGTATATAAATTCTAATTATTCTAAATGACATTAACTATTATATTACATTCTAATGATAATTCAAATTCTAATGTATTTAAATGACAGAAACAAGTGATCCAAATTCTAATGACAATTGTATGTTAATTTCAATGAAATGTAATGTTTAATAATATTTTTTTTTTTAAACATGAATAAATTTTATATTACAATATTGTACGGTGGACCTACTGTGTTCATTTTTTTCTTTCTTCAGTAAAAACTGCCTCGGTGTCGCAATGGTAGTGTATGCGACTGCTGCGCTGAGGTGTCGGGTTCGATTCCCGGGTCGGACCAAATTCTAATGACAATTGTATGTTTAATTTCAATGAAATGTAATGTTTAATAATTAATAATTTTGCATGTATAAATTTAATATAAGCCTTGGAGCGGCGAAGGGGGTGCTCGGTGAGTCTAAGGGTGGACGCAAATGTGACAAGGAAACTTGGTGGTGGAACGACGAAGTCCTGAGGGAGACCAGGGAGAAGAAAGCCCTCTTTAAAAAGTGGCAAGCGACCGGATCTCCCGAAGACCGCGACGCGTACAGGGCTGCCAAGCGCGCCACAAAGAGAGCTGTAGCCAGAGCCAGACGAGACCACTTACAACCTTTGTATGATAAGCTGGAATCTTCTGAGGGGCAGAAGCTCATCTATAAGCTGGCGCGCTCCAGGGTCAAAGCGGCACAGGATATATTCAAGTGTCGCTGTGTAAAAGACCCTGAGGGCAACCTGTTAAGCGAAGACCTCGCGGTAAAGGAGAGATGGCGCTCGTACTTCCACGAGCTGCTTAATAAGCAGCATAAAGAGGTGTAGCCTCCGGACCTCCCTCCGAATCAGGGACTAGTGCCACCGGTAACGCCTGGAGAAGTCCTGACTGCGCTTCGCCGCATGAAGAATCGGAAAGCTGTCGGACCCGATGGAGTCCCCATCGAAGCCTGGAAGGCGATGGGTCCTCGCGGTGTGGGCATCTTAGTAAACCTTTTTAACCGCATACTCCTCAGCGGGCAGATCCCAAACCAATGGAGACTGAGTATTATTACTCCAGTCTTCAAAGGTAAGGGGTCAGTGCAGGAGTGCGGGAGCTACCGCGGTATTAAGGTGATGTCCCACACCATGAAGATCTTCGAGAGGATTATAGACTCTCGGATCCGGCAGGAGTGTACTCTCTCGGGGTGTCAATATGGGTTTCGCCCTGGTCATGGGACCACGGACCCTGTTTTTGCCCTGAGGGTTGTCGCAGAGAAATACAGGTCGAAGAACACGCCTCTGCACTGTTTGTTTCTAGATATGCAGAAGGCCTTCGACTGTGTCCCTCGTGCGATGATCTGGTGGGCACTGCGGTCCAAAGGGGTTCCAGAGGTCTATATTGACACTATCCGGGACATGTACTGTGACTCCGACTCAATGGTTCGGACTGCTGTTGGCGACACGAAACCCTTCCCTATCACCGTCGGGGTACACCAGGGTTCTGTCCTTAGTCCGCTTCTGTTCAGTGTAATATTAGACGAATTGTCGGACAGCATCAGAAACCCGCATGAGCAGCCTCCATGGTTGCTCATGTATGCTGACGATATTGCGCTGGCAGACGCGGACAGGGGCAGATTGGTGCGACGTGTAAAGGCGTGGAAGGAGACGCTTGAGAACGGCGGTCTGAAACTAAATGTGGCGAAGACCGAGTACTTGGCACTAAACTCGACAGATCCCACATCCGTCCGCATAGGCGGTGATTTGGTCGAGCGCACGGACCAGGTTAAATACTTGGGATCTGTTTTTCACACGTCCAGTGACATCGATTGCGATGTCAAGTCACGCATTGCTGCCGCGTGGGCCAAATGGCGGGAGATGACCGGTGTCATTTGTGACCCTAAAATGCCGATCCGGTTGAAGGGACAGGTCTACAAAACGATTATTAGACCTGTCCTTTTACATGGCAGTGAGACGTGGCCGATATTGGAGCGACACAAGCAGGAGCTGCGTGTCACGAAAATGAAGATGCTGCAGTGGATGTGTGGGGTCACGCGGATGGACCGCGTGAGAAACTCTCGCATCCGCGGCAGCCTTCACGTCCGTGACATTGCAGACAAGTTGCAAGAGTGTCGCCTTCGTTGGTATGGTCACGTCTTGCGGTAACCGCCGGGCTACGTAGGTAACAAATGTCTGGCCATGTCAGCCTCGCCGGGTCCCGGTAAGAGGGGAAGACCCAAGAAGTGCTGGCTTGACGTCGTAAGGGATGACATGCGTGCCAATGGTCTCACCACAGGGGATGCCGACGACCGTGCGAAGTGGAGGAGAAAATGTAGGAAAGCGGACCCCGGGCGTCGCGAGACGCAACTGGGACAGACGCTCGGATGATGATGAAATTTAATATAAGCAAATACTATTTGTACGCCAGTTATGGCAGGATATGTTGCAACCATACCTTTTATATTAACAACTGTATTTACCATATTCGTCCAAATAAAGATTACTGATTACTGATGATTACTGAAAGTAAGCGATTATGTCTATAAATATTTAGTAGCTATATTTGGGTATAAAACTTTTATGAAAATTATCTGTAGTTTAGATTTGGCATTGGAAAACCATTTCGAAAGGCGGCAACTTTGGAATGTTTTTCTGATAAGTGAAGATTAAATAAAGCATATATATTTTTTTCAAAATCATAAACCCTTTTTTTTACGTCTCAAACTGTTTTAAAAAAAATTAAAAAGCGTGGCCTCGGCAGGAATACCAAGCCTTAAGTCAAGTTGAAGGCCTTATAGGAGGCTTAAATATTTTTAAATGAATGATAAGTATCTTTCTAAGTACATGTAACAGCTTGCTAATTGTGCTGTCATGTGTGTTGAATCGTGAGAAGAACTGGTGGACCTCGCTTAGGGACAGAAGGTAAGGAGGCTAATACTGTACTTATTTTTCTTAGTTTGATTGCTCCCAATTTCGCTTGGAAATCCATGCGGATTTTCATATCCAAATTAGCAAAGCGATCCGATTTTGCTGCAATGCCTAGAGAATAAATCGTGTCAATCATTGCTTGAAGATATGTGTGAATAGAGCTTATGACCTTCAAAATAGCAATCAGTGAAATAACAATTACCATACATACAGTGAAAAAATGAGTTAATTGAAATATTGTAAATAAGAAACATAAAAGCTATGTATGTTTACTAAATGTTTGGGTTTTGTAGCTGATGAAAGATACAGCGCAGCTTTATTCTAGGGTGAATTTTGGACTGATCCTACTGACAATTGCACTACCAGTAGTATCATGATATCCTTATTGTTTAATTGGACCCGGTACCTCAGCGCGGCAGTGGCATACACTATTACATACGCCATCATTCGATGCCAAATACGCCATTAAATCAATTAGAAACAAGGATGAAAATGGACCGTACATCCTGATCCATCGATGGATGGATGACCACAACAGATAGCTTTTTCAAACTTGTGAGCTTCGCGCACTGCATTTATAACTTTTTTCATCTGTTTCATGAAAATAATTATGTTTAAGTTGGTTACATCGACTTTCTAAGAAGTTTAATTCCCATATCTATAATATGAACCCTCTGTCCTGTACGATCCACATATCCACCATCTCGATACACTAGTGGATCGAATAGCATGCAGAAGTTCAAGTCAATTCAACAAGTTCAATTCTAGCACGCAGATCAACATTCGCGAGTGCGAATGTTGATCTTACGAAACTCCATGAGTACTATTCGATCCACTGATGGAGCATATTAAGAAATGAAAGTATCACAGGATCCACCCACGCCACTGGTTTTTTTTTTGACGTGTGGATATCCCCTCGGACACGCCAGTGGTGGATCTTACGTATCTATCTTACTTCCTGTGTCCATCCTTCCATTGGTGGATAGAGATGGTGGATTATACAGGACGGAGGGAATAACGGATGTGAACGTAAAGCGGAAAAAATGATACCTATTTTGAAGTAAAAGTGTAATTATCGCGAACGGATGAACTTGAAGTTTGACACAGTTAAAGTTGGAGAAGAAGCACAAAGCTATTTTTTTATTTGGGCGACTATTAATACAGGTAAAAGCGTATTAAAAGTTTTCAATTGTCAATATTTTAGAAACCACAATTCGAATACAATTGAAACCTTCAGCCACATCTTCAGAGTCTAAGCCAGCCTCACCTTCACCTTCAACCTGCTGACTAGTTTTTAAAGTCACTACAAAGAGATGGAAAAGCCAAAACGCAATCCTCTGCAAACCCGTCTGGTCAACGCGGTACGATCAGACCAATATCCTTCCAAAATGATTGGGATAGTATTGGATTTGGATTCGGGTTGATATTGACTTTTAAAAATGACTTTTTAAAGCTCTGTCAGTACTAAGTAGTAGCTGTAAGTAGTACTTACTTATTATTTTAAAGTACATTATAATATTTTACTTTGATGCGCTAATCCAGTAATTTAAAATCCATACACACTTCATAGCTATAGCATCCGTTAAAACCGACGATAACGACTGCGCAATCACGTCTTTGTGTGCAGAGTGACTCAAAACGGTTTGAGAATTGAGGAGCGTCAAGGTTAGTGATTTGAGATAAAATATTTTAATAGGTATACATTACAAAAGTTGCAATTATTTCGCAAATGGAAAGCTGATAAAATGTAACGAAATGCAGGTGTTATTGGGACGCTAATTTACCTTAATTCGTTAGACTGGGCTGCACCAGCCGTGGACCAGATTTATAATTTATTTAAACTACGCAACGCAAAAGTTTAAAAGATAGAATAGAGAGCTTATTTTCATAGATAGGTTTAACATTGTTGACAAGGTTTCATACCATAGATTGAGTTAATTCATTTATGTTTACTGGAATGAGTAATCTTTATAATATTATATTGAGTAAGAGTTTCATTTACATAACGATTGTTTCAAAGACATATTTCTCAGTAACTGGGGCGTTAAAACCCGAGAACGTATTATTCATGTTGAGAATCCTACAAGTTGCTGCATTTGATTTACTTTCTTCAACGAAGTTGCCAAGCCTTATGTTAATTTACCCTTTCATAATATTTTAAGGAAACCTTCATTCACTATTTCTTGTGTATTTCAAAAGGACACGTAAGTAACATTAACTGACAATATCAACTCTATTGACTAAATAAAAAAAAACCGCATCGTAATATTGTTTTATTATATTGAATATTATAGCGTTACCGGGGCTGCTGGTACAGCACGCGAGTACCGGATTGCGGTCAAAGGGAGCCGAGTCTGCTATTTCAATCGTGTCGAAATCCTAGCTCAATAGAAAGCCATCGATACAATTTTGACAGATTTTCCTATTACAATCGTACTCCAAAAGACTTCTATCGGTCGGCGGATAGAATTCTTCTAACACGCACCGCGCCAGTGGCCGCTAGTCAGTTGCATTTTTGATAGTCTAGTAACATTTTGACAGCTAAAACAGCGATTCTGGTTCTATTCTACGGCTTGTCAATAGTAGACTCGGGCCCCCAGATCAAGCACCCATGCATTCCTAAAATTGCCAGACGTGTAGAGCTTAACTACAGCAGCTACACTAATTAAGCACTCCGCCATGACTTAAAGCAGAAGATCCTTGCTAAAGATGCGAAGATGTGTGTCCAATAATCAGACAATCAAGTACGTATCAAATACAATTAAAACTTTCACTAGTCCTGGAATCGCGAGCTATAGATTTTATCCATGGCTTACGAAAGTTTTTACATGAAAAGTTTGTTTTAAACTTGGATGGATCCAAAAAACACTCTTTATCCGACGCACCGATTTTCCACGGTAAGAATCGCTGATTGCATTGGACTCCTACATACCCAACTGACAGGCACCCGTAGCACCAAGCTGGCCGAGGCCGCAGGAACCCCACCTGCACCTTAACGAAGCTTAACTTTACCGAGGCACCTTCGGCTGCCTTCTAGGCAGCCTTCTTCACCTATTTCTGGCCTCTTGCCACCTTCCAGTCCCTAAAAGCGCAAATCTGTTTAGTTAGTTCATTTTAGTCCATCCTCTCCACCGTTTTAAACTTTATAGCATGTAATTTTGATAAGAATAATGGATGAAAGCTCCTGCATGACGTGGACTTCAGTTATGAAGAAACTTGAACGTAGAAAACCTGTGGCAAGTGGCAAACTTAACTAACGTGTTGTGTGCCCCCAGCTTATCCTTCATTATAATAATAATGGAGGGTAGTTACACATAAAAGTAACTTCATGTACACTCTTAATCACAGTCCAAAGAGAGTCGGTTTTCTCTCTTGATTATGTGTTCTTGAGCTTCACCATCACCGCCAGTGCAGCTGTGATCACGGGCGTTGCGTGCAACGCGTTCGAAACGCCGGTGTAAGTATGTTAATATTATTACTATAGTCCTGAATAATATATGAACTATAAATTTGTATATAATTAGAAGATTAAAATGTGTTGTGCAGTAGAGCTGATATCAACTCTATAAATAGCTTTATCAACCGCAAATTAATTGATTTAGTCAGTGCCATAGGCAACATGGATTCTGAGAAACAATGGTGTTCTGTGTAAACCGATTTGTGTTGTATGTGTCTGTGTAACCTATGTGAGATTTAAAAAAATATTGATCCGATTTTCATGAAACCAAAAAACCTATTTCCGTAATTTTTATCACAGTACATATAATAATAGATACCTATAATTATATGTTCTGTGATTTTAATACTGAATTAGGAATCAGAGATTGTATTTTCAGCTGCTAGTCTTGTTTATTAATCACGCCTTATCCCCGAAGGAGGCAGAGGCATTTTATTCGCTGACTTTTTCTCGTGTGCGTTCCTGGCCCACGTAAAAGGGTGGTGAGCCCATAACCGTGTTGAACTAGACAGACTCAGGTTGTGACCTGCTGTTGAAAGTTTTCAAGCCTTCAACTTCAAGTTAGCTTACTGCTATAGCTTACTGACTCGCAAATGTAAATGCCACAAAGTGTTCACCCATCCGTGAGGAGCCATAGCGAAAGTTGCTTAATGCAGTGATGGTTTACAGAACGCTGAGTCAGCGGGGCCACGAGCGCTTTCTATTCCTTATGGGTGCGATAGCACCCTTGCGAGATCTTCTTAGAGGCCCAATCCAGCCCCACTAGCCAATGTATGAGGTTATGGCGAAGATAACAAAAACTCCAAACTAAACCCTGTACCTAACCATCTGGCCAGCGTGGAACAACTAGAAGTGTAAAGCCGATTGGCTTTACACTTCACAGGGTGATTACCCTTCCATAATGAAATCGAAAGAGGTCTAGCAGTAGACTGCGGTAGGCTCATTTGATTGATGGATTGACTCCTTACTCATAGGTATTTTTTAGAAATAGTATAGAAATATAAATATATTAGGAACACTGCAGACTAAATACTTTTAGCATCGTCGATCAGTGATCGTAGTATCGATTGGTAGTCGCTTTTCAGGAGGCCAAGTCTACTGTTTCGACTACTGACAGAATAGAATCGAAATCGTCGTTCAATAGAAAGCCGACGGAAAAATTTGGCAGTTTTTCGTAGTCCAATATTACAATCGCACTCCAATGGAATTCCATCGGCCGGCCGATAGAATTCTAATAACACGTAAGTTGCATTTTTGGTAGTCTACTAATATTTTGCCAGCCAAAAACAGCGATTCCGGTCCTATTTTGCGATTTTGTGCAATATAATAATTGATTTAGTAGACTACCTAGTTTTGTTTCAATCGCAATTGAAAAGGCACAGAATAGAAATAGAACGGCTTTTTTTTCTAAAATAATAGACTCGGCCACCTGAAGTTAGATGTAACGATCGTGCGCTCTATACCGCAAACTTAAAAACGCCAGTACGAGTACTTTGTTTCTAAGCGTACCTAAGGGCCGTATTCGAGAACGTTTGATAATACTCAAGAAACACTTGAGAGTAAATTTTAAAAGGCAAAAACTAGCCTTAAACGTCGATTGAGGATTGAGAAACGTTCTGGAATACGGACCTAAAACTTTTTACTAAGGCGCCTGATATTTGACTATGAGCAATGTTTTGCTCGACAACTTACTGCCGACCATATTGGGAAATATCGACTGTAATTGCTAGAAGTCTCTGAGCCTCGTCCGATAATTATCAGGTGTACCAGCATGCAGATGATGTAGGGATGAGCCCTGCAGAACATGGTCGAAACCCTCGGTATTATTCTGACATTTAGAGCGATTATAAGGGGCAACACCAATATGGGTGTAAGCTATAAGGGCCCCGTCAAATAGAGAGAGGCCTCCACTGATGAAAGACACAAGTTTTACCTAATACGGTAAGTTGTAAGATGTAAGGTAAGGTAATTCTAAGGGCCCACCAATACAAAAACTATATTCTCTGGCAGAAAAATTAAAAAGAATAGCATAAAATTGTATTGATCTTGATTTAAGCGACACTCATACGGCAAAAATGCAATTGCATTACTGTAAAGTAAAATATTACCTATTAAATAGGGATAAATAAGTGTTCGATATAGCTTGATTTTTACCATTAGAGTTGCGAATCCATAAAGAATAGATTAGTTTACCAAGCCTTTTTTTAATAACTTGAAAGTGAGAAAAAGCATTTCGAAGAAAATCGTGGTGATGGATAATCTATGGATAAGGAGTTTGGCGCTATCGATTGCGATATTTGCAAAGTATGAACGCGTTAGAGTTGAAATATTAGGTGAAAGTTTGGTACTTAGTTACCGCCGCTTGTTTTACTTTCAATTTGATTTGTAAAGTAAAGCGTTCACAAATACATAGTTAGTCAGAAATGAAAAAATATTGAAAGCAGCCACATAAAATACGGCACAGATATTAGAAAATTTGCAGTATATTTCTGAAAGAATTTTATTGCTGTTGTTCTTTTACAATCGAAATGAAAAATTATGTGAACAACTCCGGAAAATAAAATTATTTGACATTCTTAAACGTCTCTTTGTTACCAAAAAGCTTTATTTTGCTACCAAAGCTCTAACAATAAACTGTCCTTTGGGATCGGTGCTAGGTCCATGCCGAACATAGAATTAAACATATTCACTTTCTGACGACTTTTCGACAAATTATAAGGGAAGGTTTTGTAAGCTTAACTGATATAAACCATAAAAATAGTTATACAAACCGATTATAAAATGACTGAATTATAAGTTAAACCTATTAATTAATAAATTACAAGTCAAACTTAGTAGGGCTTCCTCTTTTTTGTGGTTGCATAAAAATATAATTTGGGTTGCATAAAGTATAAAACTACAGTCTACAGTTTAATATAATAAAAATAATCCTAAACTAAAGGGACTAAATAAAAAAAAAATTATCTTACTATATTATTTATTGATATTGTTAGTCCTAAAATTATTTAAATAAGAAAGCTTGATTAGAATAGACGGCTATTTGTTTTGCAATGATACAATAACGGGTAAACCTGCAATAATGGGTGATTTTACTTTTTTATACTTTGGAACATTTCTTTTACACAGCGCTGTCTAGCACAAAGTAAGCTAATATAAGCTTGTGTTATGGGATCTAGACCACTGATATACATACTTAAATATTTCTAAATACAAACATATTATACATAGGAATCACCCTAACTCCGAAACAAACATATGTAGATAACACAAATATTTTTTCCGACCCTGGAATCAAACCCGGGACCTCAGTCGCGGCAGTCACATGCATTACTACTGCGCCACCGAGGCGAGTTTATTGAGCTGGTGAAGTATTTGTATGGGAACTGAACTAACTAAACTCTGACGGATACCCGCAGTTTTATTGTTTGATATCTACTACTAGATGATCCCCACAGTTTCGCCCGTGGAATATTTCGACCTCCCGTCGCACCTATTTAATCCCGTCGCTTATAAATTCTACAATGAATAAAAAAATTTGCCCGATTTGTCGACATTTATGACTACTGCTCTGCTCCCCAGAGTAGTAGCGTAATGATATATAGCCTATAGCCTCCCTCGATAAATGGGCTATCTAACACAAAAAGAATTTTTCAAGTCCTACCAGTAGTTACTGAGATTAGCGCGTTCAACCAAACAAACAAACAAACTCTTCAGCTTTATAATATTAGTATAGATTTTGAGCAATAAGCGCGAATCTAAATACCATAAATAAAATAATAACTGTTCTAATTATTTACGTTCATTACGTTCATGGTGTAATTAAGGGGAACGCAAAAGAAAGTGTGTATTAAACAAAATATTCTAGATATTTGCGTCAATTGATTTCATTAAATTGGGTTTGAAAAAGAAATTGGTATCTAATCTAAATAATAATTTATTTTACATTTTTTTTTTCATTCAAGATAATATAAAATAATTTAAAAAAATCTACTTTTTCTATCGTTGTGCTAAATTTGTCCAATTCTTCATTCTTACAATGTAAAAATTATATGAAAATTGCTTATAAAGTCTCCAAGGCATATATTTTCTTGCTGGATGTTATTAATGGCACTAATAATAAAGTTTGTGTCAGCGAGAAAAGAAGTTTACTTTGAAAGAATTAATCTACTTTTATGTGTTACGAGAGACTGTAATGCAGTGTGCTCAAGAATAACTAGTCTAAGTTAGGTAAATAATAATACTTTTAGGTAGTCTTTGGGTGTCAGCGTACAAGGAGCCATATGATAATAAGCAGCTGAATTACACATGGGATTGTCACTTGAAGAACTTGAGAACTGTGGAACTGTAATCCTACTAATATTATAAACGCAAAAGTTTGTAAGAATGGATGTTTGTTACTCTTTCACGCAAAATCTACTGAATGGATTTAGATGAAACTTTACAATAATATAAGCTATAATATTGTAAAGTTTTACACATCGGAGTAAGACATAGGCTACTTTTTATCCCGGGTACAAGTTCCTGTGGGAAACGGGAACAGGAAAACTTTATATGCGTGCGGAGCCGCGGGCGTCAACTAGTATTATAATAACTAGGTGACCCCCACGGCAAAGTCCGTGACATATTTCGAGCATTCCCCTTTTCAATCCCCTCGCTTATAAATTCTACAATAATGTATTAAAATTTGCCCGATTTTTCGTAAGCCTTCTTCGATAAAGGGCTATCCTACACAAAAATATTTTTTATAATTAAACCAGTTTATTACCTTATTACAGTACCTTTATTTTATAATTAACAACCATTTGCGGATATTACGGATAGTGTCTATTGACCTGAAATTTTATAACCTGTGTAAATCCGATAGCAATACTAGTCCAGCGAAGATCGTCATACGCATGAAGAAACTCTTCAACAGTTTATGCCATCGACTTCAACAGCAGTTGTTTCGTTAAATAATTTTGGAGCAATAGAAACATGGTAATGAAAGCTCAATAATTGATCTTAGGGCTTTTATGCATAAGTTTTTTTACTTGAATTTTCTCATTTTTCTACCTATTGCATTGTGAATCAAGCAGTAAATGTATATTCTGACCATAATAAATGTGGTTATTTATCCTCTATAATACATTTTTCACACGACGTACTTAAGGCCGAAAGGGAATTACAGTACTAATTACAGTACCGTAACAATACTAATGTGTATCCCAAAAATATTCAATCTTAAAGATTTATTAATAACGGAATAGTAGGTAATATATTAAAACCTTCTTCATACTCAACTCATTGAAATCTTACAATTTATGATATAATCTTTATGTTAAACGTTGACATTTAAGAAAAATAAAAATATGTTTCTTGGTTTTCTTGAATAATATTTCAAAATTGAATGCTTTTTGTGGTGTTGTACGTATTTTGTATTTCTCTTTTCTTTAGTGTTTTGTTTCTTGTTCGAGTTTACAATTATAATGTTTCATTTGTTTTAGAATATATGTCAACAACTTATAAATGTACTTATCATTCACACACACCTTCATTTAATTGTCCAATGTCAATATTTTTCTTTTTTATACAGTCAGACACATGCACCTCGAACTTGATGGTCTGACACGAAGAAGCAGATTACATAATATAATAAAATTCTCTAGCATACAGAAATTCCATGTTTGATACTAAATAGCAGAAATACAAAATTATAAAAAATATTCATCATCATAAATTATTTTTATATAGAAGTTCTGCTTAGAAGGTGTATAAAGGGGCGGCTGCGCGAGTGCTGCACCTCTGGTGTTGCAAACGTCCATAGGCTACGGTGCCCAATTTCCATCAGGTACGAAAAACATTTTTAACTACTGTGGATATTTTATTCATTGAATACGGCAGTCAATAAAACAGCAAATAACTATTTCTAAGAGATATTACAAATATACATATTGTCACGTCTTTATCCCCAAAGGGGTAGGCAGAGGCATATTAAACGTCCACATTTCACCGCATGCATGGGTTGTTGTAACAGGATCTGATACGAAAATCATGAAAAATATTTATTTGTTAATCAAGATAATTTATAAAGTGATATTGGGAATCCTCCAAGTGTTACTGGAAATAACGGTGACTACTATACTATATGAATTAGCTTATGAAGCAATGCGATTTTGGTAGTTTTAAAACCAAAAGAGATTTGTATGTCTAGTCCTACCACTGTGCTTACTGTAATAGAATTTTTACAAATGTAAACAAAAATACAAAATATTGATAGTGATTTTGAATTTGTCACGAGGTACAATGATAAAGTAGACATTTTTTGACAAACGCCCTCTTTGCTGTAGTAATATGTTTTTTGTTATTTAAAACACACAAAATTGTTGTGATGAAATACCTATCAAGTGTCAACATGCTCCTACAGAGCGCACTATAAGTTTCATGAATTTCACAATACAAGGGTGACATTGTGGGACACTAAAAAAAAATAAACAAAGCTTTATTATAAATTTTGTAAAATATATTTTTGAGTATTATTTGTTTTTTTTTTCACTTGTTCATGGTCAGATATCTGTCCTTTAGTCTTTATTTTCTTTTATTTGGTTAACCATATTTTACATTTAGCACATATTTAATTTTGAAACATTAGGATTTCTTTGCAAAAATATTGCTTTACTTTCTAAAAATGAAAAATATCTCTTCACTTGTAAAATTCGCTGCTGTTTTTATCATTTTAATCCTACGATTCCGTATGAGAGGCTGATTTGAAAGATTAATTGATTAGTCATTGTCATAATATCCGAAAAATTATTGAAAAAAAAAATCACTAAGTACAGTTTTTGTCTGCCACAGTGCCTGACAACGTGACTCTGCAATGCAGGTGTCTGTTTATTATGATATTGATGGCACTTGGTGAAAGTTTACTCTACTACTTGTACTACTTGTACTTATTGAATAACACTAATTGTACTTTTCAAAACATTACTACATTGTAAAATTGATCGGTTTAACCAGGCGCTATTCTCAAAGTATATTGAGATAAACATTCTGCTTATAAGCTTCAAAATATGGATCTACGGTGTTGCAATATGGATAACAGTGAAACTAATTGGTAACCACAAAGTTGCACAGTGATTTTTTTGAGACAGCTATATTCATTCTCTTTGAAGTAGACTCCGAAATGAGGTTATATTATTCGTCAATAAAATTATTTTGAAAATATGTGTGCTCGTGTAAGCTACAACGCCTACAACTAAAACAAATATCTTCTTAAGTCGGTTTTTATTCAGTGTCTAGTTGAATTAATAAAATATTTCATTTCAGACACAAAATACTAGACGAACCGTGATTTATTGGTGTAAAACTCACTCGAGCTGAATATAATACAAATTTCATTTCAATATGCGAATATTTTCTCGAATAGGAAGATTCTAGACAGTCTTGATATGTAAAAAAATTTCATTAAGAGTCAGAAAGGTTAAGTTGAAGTGTATTTTGGGGTCAGTTCAGGTCTTTGACTGTCTGACTGGTAACCGAACTGTACTGTGGCTGGACTTGTGACTCTGGTATTTTATTATTGTCAGAATCACTGATACCAATTACTCTACAGATGTTCTTGATATGTCAAAGATCTCGCTTCATACCTTTCAAATTATTCAAATACTTTGCACTTTCTTGTCAGGTATGTCATCCGTAATCATATTGATATATTTTACGTTGGTTACTCTGTCTAAGATTTTATGTCTTCCATGAAGTATAAACTAAAGGTATTTTCTAAATAACTGTCATAGTGGACTAACCAGTAATGTTTTTAAACTTTCCCAACCTTTACTGATATCAGGGCCAAATCCTAAACTATAAGGAATAGTGAAAAATTCTGGAAAGGGTCGCGAGTAAAGTCGCGATAAAAACTGCACAATTATATTTAAAAAAAATCAAAATCCTAGCCAGGAATCGAAACCAAATGATTTTAGAAATAAAAAAAACGGCCTGTATTATTACACCATTCTATAGTGTTATACAGCAGTCCGAACCATGGAATCGAAGTCGCGATACATGTCCCGGATAGTGTCAATATAAGCCTCTGGAACCCCTTTGGACCGCAGTGCCCAACAGATCATCGCTCGAAAAAACACAGTCGAAGGCCTTCTGCATGCCTAGGAACAGACAATGCAGAGCCGTTTTCTTCGTCTTGTATCCATGATCCCATAACCAGTTCGAAACCCATATTAACACTCCGAGTGAGTACACTCCTGCCGGATCCGGGAGTCCATGATCCTCTCGAAGATCTGCATGGTGTGGGATATAACCTTTATACCGCAGTAGTCCCGTACTCCTGCACTGACCCCTTACCTCTGAAGACTGGAATTATAATAATCAGTCTCCATTGGTTTGGGATCTGCCCGCTGAGTAGTACGCGGTTGAAAAGGTTTACTGGGTATCTAAACCTTTTCAACCGCGTACTCCTCCGCGGGCAGATCCCATTTGGATCCCAGGATCTTATTTGTATGTTGCCGCATTTTAATAGCTGTATAAATCTACATCATATGGTCACTTTCCCATTATTTTAACAAATGTACAAGTATAAGACTCACCTGCTGGAAAGTGGTTATCCAATTTACAATACCAGATATAGGTACCGTAAGTCGACAACCGCCCCGAGTCTGCGCTAAGTCTACCTTTGTATGAATTTATGTTTAAAGTTGCTTTAAATAAAATAACCATACTTAAATTCTACAGAAAGAATAATATTATTTACCTACAGATTTCCACTCTGATATTGCAATATTATTTCGTATATTATTTTCTTTCTGTGTACTCCAAAAAACGTCAATATTTGTTGAAGAAAAATGTAGGATTGAATGGCAGTTGTTGAGTGCACATCACGTATAGCAAGCAATGTGTGGGATGCTTCTAGACCGAGCGATGAACCGGTAGAATAAAATAACGGAAATTGCTGGTTTCAATGAAATATGTCGAGGCAGCTATACTTAGTAATGTAACTTGCAAGTGACGCACAAATTATTTAAAATATTTAAGTATAGCTTCGAAATTTTACAAACACATAGAGACGTCTTCTTCATCTTATTGTATTCCTAGCTGCTTTTAAACCCTAGCTGGATTTGGAGCCTGGGATTAACTTTTATCATTTGGTTTTCGGCATTGTTGGGAGCAACTGCCACGTGACCGCCCAACTCCTTAACCCCAACCAGCGAGCGCCGCTAACAGATGAGGTCACTTGGCACTGGTGATAGCTATGTCAGAGGTAAATAAACTGAGGGGGTTTCTTGTCTTCCCCCTCTCCTTCCCTTCCGCCTCAAGGTGTTCCGCCTCAGACGGAAAAAAGCGAGCAGTGTTGTTATAGAACTCATAGAGAATTAGAAGGTGTGACTTGAATAACCAAGATGGAGAAACTCCAAAATCTGGGCGATCAGATTCATCATGGATGAGTGGCTGAAAAGGAGACATGGCAACTTCTACCATCGGACGTCACAGATAATTACCGGGCACGAGTGCTTCTGTGAATGTAAGTGTGAGTGAGTGTGAGTAAATCTGCGGCGTAAATATAAATAAAAAACAAATAAAACCAGCAAACACGCCAGGAGACCACAGCCTGTTCGCGCAGCAAACGCAGTGATAGTGCCAACGTTGCTTTTCGGTAGCGAAACCTGGGTATGTCAAAAGATGCATGAAAGTAAGTCGAATGCTGTGGAGATGCGATCACTTCGAAAATTCTGTGGCGTTACATTGGTCGACCGAATACGCAACGAAATATGGCAGATTTTAAAGACAGCGTCAGCGTTAAGCCTTTAAAGGGCGTGCTCCGTTGGTTTGGACACGTCCAACGAATGAATAAGGAACAATTGACGAAGAATATATATTGTGCGAAGGTAGAGGGTATAAGGAGTCAGGGTAGGCCGAGACTTACATAATATGATGCGGATTGTTCAAAAATGGAAAAGTCCAAAGTACTCGGATACCCAGATGTGCATGCACGTAAGCAGCGAGGACGCAGCGAGGACACAGCGCTGCACACATTGGTGGAGTGCTCAGTGTTGGCGCGGCAGCGCCAAAATCTTGTGCCAGCGCCGAGTTTGGACATGGACATTTTCTCGTTGGAAAATAACCCGAAAATACCCAAAACGAACTCCCGTCTTAGCTTAAAATCTCTTGCGTACTGCAGGCAGTGCCTCCTTTTTGTGGTCATACTATTTCCAAAAAAAATGGGCGTTCTGGGATGACTTGTTATTAGCACTTCAAAGAAGGTTCAGTCATTTACAATTAATTTATTTGGCTTTTCATCTAGAATGTTGACCGGCTGTATGCTAATTTAAATTACAAAGTCTTATTGGTACTACAGTGTCTTGTCATAACTTATTTTCAAGTGTATTTTCTGATGAAAATTATATAATTTTCGTAGCATATAGAAGAGAAAAAAGCAGACAGAACTTTTTTAAATCAACTTATTAAATGGACAATTACCATTTTTAACTACATACGTGATATTTATTTCCAGATAAGCTTTTCGAAATTCTCAGAATAACATTCACTTGATTGGTTCTAAACTTTAGGCACACCCAGAATAAGTAAAGATAATTCTGTTACTATCAAATGGCTCGTTTAACATAACATCAGAGTTCGGATTACAACATCAAAGCGAATTACATGCTCACAAAATTCAGTGAAGCTTTACAAAGTTGGCTTACATTGATGGATGGCAGGATATTGATGCAAGCTTGTAATTGAAACGCGCCTGTGAATTTATAGACACATCGAATTTCCGTGTTGCGTCTTGCGATTATTTAAACCCTAGAGAAAAAAAATTATAGTATTAATACAATGCCGAACCTTGATCTTTGGGACCTAATAGATAACAAGTATTTTTATTGAAATAAAAGGCTAAACACAATACAAAATAAACTACATATATTATTCGGTAAAAAAATTAACATGACACGTTCAACGCACGGAGTATCGAGCAGAGAGAACAATAAAACACAATGTTACCATAGATAAAGTTTTTGTCGTTCAAAAACATAGTAAGTGCATAACAAGCTTATGTTTAATATTCCAACAATTTTTTACCTACAAAATAATATTATTCATTTAATGATAAAATATGGTTCTTGTTACGAAATATGAAAAGCTTAATTTTTTGTGTCAAAAGGAAAGAAGCCACCGTTATGGCGACATTCAAAGATTGTAATTGCCTTGCAATAACACTAGATTAAAAAACTAGATTTATGAAAATGTTGTACTTGTTTTATTTTTTATTTATTTATCTATCATACCTTATCCCCGCAGAGGCATACATATTGTATGCCCACTTTTCACCATGTGTACCTATTCCTGTCCCACGTAATAGGTCGTGAGCCTATTACCGTGCTGAAATTGACAGTCGCAGGTTGTGGCTACCTGCTGTTGAAATTTTTCAAGCCGCCCATAAGGCCTTCAATTTGACTTAGCGACTGCCATGTTACTGGCAACCGGGTCCAACGGCTTAACGTGCCTTCCGAAGCACGGAAGCGCTCGCAAATGTAAATGCCACAAAGTGGTCACCCATCCGAGTACCAGCCATAGTATAAAGTATAAGTAAGTATAAAGTATAATATAGAACAAAGTAGATCGTTTACAAAAGCAACATTATAGGTATCTATTAGATAAAGGATGTCGTTAGTTACTGTCATTAGCCGAAGTAATTTATATTCAGTTGAGGGTCTTCAAAGGGACTAAAGAGGTCAAAATGATACAGCGTCTGTAACGTTTTAAAGGGCCAAATTCTACTTGCATAATATATAAGGTTAAAATATTTTGTGTTTGACATTTTATATGGAGAATTAAAAAAAAAACAATATATATTTGCTTTAGACTGTTTACACTGTTGATTGATGGCACTTGGTGGAACTTACTACACATCTTGAACAAAAACACTGTTCCACTTATTTATTATTTAAACCTGACGGGTTTTGCCTTACGGCATTTTCAAAGGTTAGCACATATTTAATGAGTTCATTATATATGTGCTAACCTATAAGATATATGCTGTATATATAAGATAGTATGCTTTACTTTAACCTTTATGCTCCCAGCTTGTCCAATATATGGTACCTGTATCAGTTTCAATTGAATTATCAACAAGGTCAATATTTGATACAAATGTAGTACTTGTGTCTAATAAAAAAAAAAACCATACCTCAAGCTTAGTAAGCTTAATTTGGATTAAATGGCGCTGTGTAAAAGAGTATCCCACAATATTTTTTTATTATTTCCGCCTGTTTAAGCGTTGTAATAGATTCTCGGGTTTTAATCCCGGTCAGAACAGATATCGCCGCAAATGTTTGTTTCGGAGTGAAGGTGTTCCCTATGTATGTATTTATAAATTTATAAGTTGGTTTATCATTTGTCTAGATTCTATACCACAAGTTTACCTATTTGCTTATATTCGGCTAGATGACACTGATGACACTGAATTTTAGATAAAATATGCTCTAACTAAGGAATTGTTTGATAGGTGCCCACTGCTATCTATCGTTGTATCGTCACACTTTGCGTATCCAGAACTTCTACAGTATAGGGTTCTACAAAAAGGGTCTTAGAATGGTTTTAGAGGAGCCGTTTGCTTGTAACTGGCAACTAGAAACGCTGTCATTTTGATTTGATTTGGTTTCTTTTGTAAAGACTCATTACTATATAATTTGTTCAAATATCATGTAAATAAAACTAATGTAATTACTGGCAGTTAGAAAAGAGTGGCCATGAGTTTTATTGCCAGGTTCTTCCTCAGGCTCTACCTATTGCATTGCGAATCTGGCAGTAAATGTAAATGTAGAAGCAATAATCTTGACGTTTATAAGTGTTACTTTGTGACCTACATGAATAAAGATTTTTCACTTTTCACTTGTCTGTTACCTTAGTGATTAAAAATAAATAGGTTTTACGTCTGCACGCAAAACAACAAATTCGATAGTACTTATTTTATTTTCTGACAAACCTCATCATGAACTACGTTTATTGCTAGTTAGAAAACAAATTGATACACTTGGTTATCTAACCCGAGACATTATGTAGGTCCATAAAATAAGCAATAAAACCAAGAAGCTCGGTAACAGCCGACAGTAAGTATCACAGACACATTGTATAATTTTAGGCAGAAATAAATAGTATCGTATATCAGACAATGCCTTTGTAAATGATAGCGTTTGAGTGCCCAGTCAAATAGTATAAGAAACAATAAAGTACCCTGTGTATTTTTCGTTTCATTGTCTGTTAGATTTTCCATAATACATTATGAATTTATAGTAATTTTGTCAATAATAGAATATAGACTTTCATTTTAAAAAAAATATTTACTTTGAGATATTTGTAGTTTGCACATTACTGAATAGAACATTCACAATTGCGTTTAGTAATTCGCCCTTTAAAAACTGCCCAAATTATAGAACTCAGAATATAGTATTCATAGTGTAAGGACACATGGTGTCAGGAGTTCGCGTATCAAAACATAATACGAATATAATATACAAGCTGAACTCTCTTGCTATCTCACTCTTGCCATCCATTTAATCACGTTGTATATTCTTTTTACAATAATGTATGAAAGTCTTCCCGATTTGGATTACTGCTCCACTCTCTTAGGTAATTTTTTTTTGACGCAGGCAATGCATTATCGCGCTGTCATTCCTACTGCAAGGACAGCAGGAACTGTGTGTGGGACTTCTTGTGGGGCCCTTGAGCCCTACCCTGGGCTTAACGACTGCCATTTTAGTGGCGACCAACAGCTTAACGTGCCTTCCGAAGCACGGAAACGCTCGTAAATGTAAATGCCATAAAGCGGTCGCCCATCCGATTATTAGTTATAGCGAAGTTACTTAACGCAGTGATCGTTTTTGTAGAACACTGAGTTAGCGGGGTTACGAGCGCTTCTTACTGGCAGCCAGTAAAGAGCTAACCCTGTCTTCCGATGGTTATGGTGCGTCCTGGCGGCCGAGTCTACTATTTTACAATAGAAAGCCGTTCTACTTCTATTCTATAGCGGTTCTATTGCGATTAGTCCAAAACTCGGTAGTCTACTAAAACTATTATATATTTCATAATCACACTTCTCAAGCTGCAGAATAGAGACAAAATTGCTGTTTTAAGCTATCAAAATATTAATATAGACTACCAAAAATGCAAATTAAGAGCTACTTACAAAACTTTCAAATTCATATAGAAAGGATGTACAAAAAGCAGTTATTCTAATTTCGACCAATGCGCGACGACTGGTCATACAAAAACGTGGGGTGGGTTCGATTCACACCACCGATACACCCAGGATAAAACTTTGTGTGATGAGCACGATGGTTTATTCTGTGTCTGGGTGTTGTTAAATATTAAATGCTAAATATTTTTCAAAACAATTTTATTTTAAAAACCAATAAACGCCATTCGCTGTCATAAATAATATGCCATATTTTAAAATTAAAAGGTACTTTGTTTGGTGCAATTTAATTGAGAAAAATAAACATTACGGAAAAATAAACATTCTTGAATTCATGGTGACTAAAACAAATTAAACATTTTAATTTCATTGGAATAAAGGATAAATCAGTATGGAGTATTTCCTCCACGTGCCTTTATCAAAGTTTCTACCTGTCTTGGCATGCTAAGAATGATGTTGTCTATCGTTTCTTGGGAAAGTGTGTGCCATTCCTCCTATACGACATTTCGCAGTTCATTCAAAGTCACAGGAGTGGGTATTCTGGATTTCATCCCACGTTTTAGTAAGTGCCAGACATGTTCAATCGGATTCATGTCTGGTGACCTTGCTGGCCACTCCATTACTGCGATGTTCACATAATAAAGGTACTCGCGAGTTCGCAGTGCGGTATGAGGCCGAGCATTATCCTGCATCAACACAAAGCCGTCACCGATAAAGGGGGCAAAATGGACCACGTTTTCTTCAAGAACCTCCCTTATGGATCGATCAGCAGTCAGACTCCTTCTATCGAACACCACTAAGTCCGTACGAGCTCCCAAACATATCCCCCCCAAACCATTGTGGACCCTCCGCCGTATGCTACCGTAGTTTCAATATTTAACTGATTGTATCGTTCCCCTTCACGTCTCCATAATCTATGACGTCCATAAATTTGATTTAAAAGAATTCTACACTCATCACTGAACAAAACTTTACTCTATTGGTACGTGGTCCAAAGACAAATATTTAGCATTTTTTTATGTTCCGTTAATTGTGCCGGTGTGTGTATGTATGTATTTAGAAATATATAAGTATGTTTATCAGTTATCTGGTTACCATAGTACATGCTCTGCTTAGTTTGGAATCAGATATCGTTGTGTGAGTTGTCCCAACGATATTTATATAAGACTTCCCTGGCCGTCTATCTGTCTGTCATCAGGCCGAATCTCTTGAATCGTGATAGTTGAAATTTTCACAAAAGATGAGTTTCTGTTACCGCTATAACAAGAAATTCTAAAAACAGAATAAAATAAATACTAAATGGGTGCTCCCAAACAACAAACGTGACTTTTTTTCTTTTTTGGCTCGATATTTATAACGGTAAAAGTTAGAATTGAAATACTCATACAATATTATACAACATATTCACTTTAAAATAAAAAAATGTGTTGCACTCCAGACGCAGCTATAGTGTGTGCATACATGCATGTACATATAGCAGACCGCGAACGCGTTTAGGTAAATAAATTATTAATAAAATAAATTTTCACTTCTGTCGGTACTCCCGGAGTGCAACACATTTTTTTCTTTTAAAGTGAATATGTTGTATAATATTGTATGAATATTTCAATTCTAACTTTTACCGTTATAAATATCGAGCCAAAAAAGAAAAAAAGTCACGTTTGTTGTTTGGGAGCACCCATTTAGTATTTATTTTATTCTGTTTTTAGAATTTCTTGTTATAGCGGTAACAGAAACTCATCTTTTGTGAAAATTTCAACTATCACGATTCAAGAGATTCGGCCTGATGACAGACAGATAGACGGCCAGGGAAGTCTTATATAAATATCGTTGGGACAACTCACACAACGATATCTGATTCCAAACTAAGCAGAGCATGTACTATGGTAACCAGATAACTGATAAACATACTTATATATTTCTAAATACATACATACACACACCGGCACAATTAACGGAACATAAAAAAATGCTAAATATTTGTCTTTGGACCACGTACCAATAGAGTAAAGTTTTGTTCAGTGATGAGTGTAGAATTCTTTTAAATCAAATTTATGGACGTCATAGATTATGGAGACGTGAAGGGGAACGATACAATCAGTTAAATATTGAAACTACGGTAGCATACGGCGGAGGGTCCACAATGGTTTGGGGGGGATATGTTTGGGAGCTCGTACGGACTTAGTGGTGTTCGATAGAAGGAGTCTGACTGCTGATCGATCCATAAGGGAGGTTCTTGAAGAAAACGTGGTCCATTTTGCCCCCTTTATCGGTGACGGCTTTGTGTTGATGCAGGATAATGCTCGGCCTCATACCGCACTGCGAACTCGCGAGTACCTTTATTATGTGAACATCGCAGTAATGGAGTGGCCAGCAAGGTCACCAGACATGAATCCGATTGAACATGTCTGGCACTTACTAAAACGTGGGATGAAATCCAGAATACCCACTCCTGTGACTTTGAATGAACTGCGAAATGTCGTATAGGAGGAATGGCACACACTTTCCCAAGAAACGATAGACAACATCATTCTTAGCATGCCAAGACAGGTAGAAACTTTGATAAGGGCACGTGGAGGAAATACTCCATACTGATTTATCCTTTATTCCAATGAAATTAAAATGTTTAATTTGTTTTAGTCACCATGAATTCAAGAATGTTTATTTTTCCGTAATGTTTATTTTTCTCAATTAAATTGCACCAAACAAAGTACCTTTTAATTTTAAAATATGGCATATTATTTATGACAGCGAATGGCGTTTATTGGTTTTTAAAATAAAATTGTTTTGAAAAATATTTAGCATTTAATATTTAACAACACCCAGACACAGAATAAACCATCGTGCTCATCACACAAAGTTTTATCCTGGGTGTATCGGTGGTGTGAATCGAACCCACCCCACGTTTTTGTATGACCAGTCGTCGCGCATTGGTCGAAATTAGAATAACTGCTTTTTGTACATCCTTTCTATATGAATTTGAAAGTTTTGTAAGTAGCTCTTAATTTGCATTTTTGGTAGTCTATATTAATATTTTGATAGCTTAAAACAGCAATTTTGTCTCTATTCTGCAGCTTGAGAAGTGTGATTATGAAATATATAATAGTTTTAGTAGACTACCGAGTTTTGGACTAATCGCAATAGAACCGCTATAGAATAAAAGTAGAACGGCTTTCTATTGTAAAATAGTAGACTCGGCCGCCAGGACGCACCATAACCATCGGAAGACAGGGTTAGCTCTTTACTGGCTGCCAGTAAGAAGCGCTCGTAACCCCGCTAACTCAGTGTTCTACAAAAACGATCACTGCGTTAAGTAACTTCGCTATAACTAATAATCGGATGGGCGACCGCTTTATGGCATTTACATTTACGAGCGTTTCCGTGCTTCGGAAGGCACGTTAAGCTGTTGGTCGCCACTAAAATGGCAGTCGTTAAGCCCAGGGTAGGGCTCAAGGGCCCCACAAGAAGTCCCACACACAGTTCCTGCTGTCCTTGCAGTAGGAATGACAGCGCGATAATGCATTGCCTGCGTCAAAAAAAAAATTACCTAAGAGAGTGGAGCAGTAATCCAAATCGGGAAGACTTTCACACATTATTGTAAAAAGAATATACAACGTGATTAAATGGATGGCAAGAGAGAGATAGCAAGAGAGTTCAGCTTGTATATTATATTCGTATTATGTTTTGATCCGCGAACTCCTGACACCATGTGTCCTTACACTATGAATACTATATTCTGAGTTCTATAATTTGGGCAGTTTTTAAAGGGCGAATTACTAAACGCAATTGTGAATGTTCTATTCAGTAATGTGCAAACTACAAATATCTCAAAGTAAATATTTTTTTTAAAATGAAAGTCTATATTCTATTATTGACAAAATGACTATAAATTCATAATGTATTATGGAAAATCTAACAGACAATGAAACGAAAAATAAACAGGGTACTTTATTGTTTCTTATACTATTTCACTGGGCACTCAAACGCTATCATTTACAAAGGCATTGTCATACCTGTCTTATTAATTTCACAATGATGTATGAACATTTTTCAAATTCGTTGATTACTTTTCCACTCTCCAGTACCTGGGCGTAGGTACTGGAGAGAGAGGCACGGCCCGGTCGAATTATGCTTTCACGAAATTAATTTCTTAGCGCATTATTTTGAATTTTTATAACTTGTAGGATATTCATTTAATTTGCAAAGGTGTAAAGGGACAAAATAATCTTTATGAAATTCTTAACGTAGTAAAGTAATTAAAAACCTTCCTTATGAATCACTCTAACTATTAAAAATACCGCATCTTAATTCGTTGCGTAGTTTTAAAGATCTAAGCATACATAGGGACAGACAACGATAAGCGACTTTGTTTTATAATATGTAGTGATGATTCGGAACCCTTCGTGTGCTACTCCGACTCTCACATGCCGGTTTTTTAGGTAATTGAGCGACTGAAATTACAAGTACCTACGCTAATTTTAATTACAAAGCTAGTTCAGAATTTTCCTTTAATTAATCGCACAAGTAAATTCATCACTTAATTCCTTTAGCCATTAATTACTAGCCACAGTAAAAAAAAAAATGTTTGATGAATTAGTCACGAGATGAATTATTAAATAACAAGTAAATGAATTTAGAACAAAGATATGCAAAAGATGTGGACGTATAGTATGATTCTGCCTACCTCTTCGGGGATAAAGGCGTGACAATATGTATGTATGTTTATTAAAATTACGGCAGAACATACACATTTCACCGTATGCATTTTTATCCCACGTAACACCTGGTGAGCCCATTGCCGTGATTGAGTAAAAAAAAGAAACTATTTTTATTTAATGTTTAACTTTTATGCTGTAAATGAAATTAATTTAAAATTTAGAAATGCTGAAAAATACATTAATTATGTGACATACAAACACAAGTTTCTCAATTCAGTTTGTCAGCAATGGTTGTCAGTTACAGCTTTCTCAATTTTCAATTAAATATTTACTGATTTGAATAATCCCAATTATTGAAGATTAAGTAAGGACGACTGAAGTCTGTAGAGCTATCAACCAATCAAATGGGTCGTTTAACATGACATCAGAGCTTGAATAACAAAACTATTTACATAACTACAAATTCAATAACGCTTTAGGGAGGTAGCTTTGTATTGATATATTTACTGATGTGTGTGAAGATTATGAGTTTATGTGAAAAACATACTAATCATTCACACCTTAATCCCCGAAAGGGTGGCTGAGGCATATTATACGCACACATGTTTCCGTGTGCATTTTTGTACCACGTAACAGATAGTGAGCCCATTGTCGTGTTGATATGGACAAACACAGGCTGTAGCGACCTGCAGTTGAAATTTTTGAAACCGCCCATAAGGACTTTAATTTGGTTTAACGACTACCAATTTTATGGTAACCGGGACCAACGGCTTAACGTATCTTCCTAAGCACGGAAACTTTAAAAAAATCTATAATTATTTTTGTTTTTAACTGTTATTTTTGCAATATTCCGGTTTTTTAGAATGTCGTACGATGTCGACACGTGTTTCGCCTACACACGAGGCATTATCAAGACTGTTTGGCAGCAAAAGCTTTGGCTAAAGCGGAATATTGCAAAAATAACAGTTAAATACAAAAATAATTATAGATTTTTTTAAAATGGATTTCCGCCATGTAACGCCTGATTCAATTAGTTACGGAAACTTTAGTCAATAGAATTACCACAAAATGGTCACCCATCCGATGCGTAGCGAAAGTTGCTTGACGCAGTGATCGTTTACAGAACACTGAGAGCGGGGCTCCATAAAAGATAAAAAAATAACGTTGTAGGTATGCAATTTTGGTTAGAGTTAATCACGGTTACATCTGAAGCCCTCACTTTGGAGCTATTGGTCCGCTTTTCTATTCTTCTCCTTCCAATACGCACGGAATTTTTAGCCCATTTATCCTACGACATTAGGTCAAACCCTATCACCGCCACATTTAATATCTATAATATAATTTTCAGCATATCTTTTAGTGAGGTCAACTACATACATATTTATGATATAGCCGTCAACTTGTTACCACGGCTGGTGTAATTCGGTCGAAACATGGGGAAGTATAAGGTAGCCTATGTACCTAATAATATACGTCGCGAATAAGACCTGAAATATCATAAATATGTGTGAAAATCGTGAAAGTTTAAAAACATTAACTACCTACAAACATGTAATCCGCTATTACATCGAATCATAAATTTTCGCTTCAACCTCCTTCAAGGATCTGGCAGAGGCGGTATGGTCAGACACTTGATCCCTTGTCCAATATTCTTCTTAAAACGTGATTAAACCACCAAACGCAACTCTCTTTCAGTTTGTTCGCATGAGTCTGCCACTATGGACATTGGTTTCACGTTTCTCTTTCACACAAATACTAAGAAATGGATTTTGATGAAACTATACAATAATATAGCTTACGCAACAGAATACCACATAGGCCATTTTTTATCCCGGGAACAAGTTCCTGTGGAAAACGGGAACGGGAGATCTTCACGACGTGGGCGGACGTCAATTAGTAATATTATAAACCTAAAAACTAAGGTATGTATAATCTGGCAGTTGGCAAATGACCCATTTTGGTGTCATTCACTGAAAATGGCACATATTTGCCTAGTTTTCACGCTAAATTTACACAATCAGGTTCGAAGTGAAAATCTATTTGTGTGTTCGATACCCCATTTAACAAAAAAAAAAACGTGTGGCATCGGGGACAGCCGCGGTAAAGCTATTGCATAAAATTTTTTATCAACTTATGTAATTATAATTCATTATTTTTTTTCATTTATCCAGTGTTTTGTTAACTTTCATTATAATTCAAGTTTTTTCTTGACAAACGATTAAAAAAATTAAGAACAAAAAAATAAAAACAATTTCTTTTTAAACGTTATTGATGATAAAAAAAAGAAAATAATAATTAAAAAAATAAAAAAACAATAAAGAATAATTTAAAACTCACCCTCACCCTCACTCTCACTCTCACTCTCAATCTCACCCTCACCCTCACACTCACTATCGTCACGTCTCGCTCCGTGCGAGATTCGTACAGTTATACCATATACATACACGTTAAGCGAACGATCGACCGAGCTCGGTGAAGCTCGTGTGAGGTGTTGGGTTTTTTTCGTTACGGAATTCCTTGATTCGGTCGCCGCGCTCAAAGCCCGCGATAAAAGCTATGCAATAGCTTAAAACGCTATAGGTTATATTTATATCGTCACTCTAATACCCTGGAAAGCGGAACAGTAATCATAAATGTCAACTAATCAGGCAAATTATTATGGATAATTGTAATATTAATTAACGACAAGATTAAATAGGTGCCATAGGGGTTCGAAGTATGTCATGGGTGAAGCCGTGGGGCTCAGATAGTTTTTTACATATGTGGGTTGACGTGTTGATGTGTGGTTAACATTGACGCCTGTGTTTGTTAGTGTTTATGTTTTTATGAGTCGTCAACTGCCACACGCCTGATGAAAAGTCAAGGGGACAAATAAACTACATTTCGTTTTCAAAATGAGTTCCGACGGAGAATCGTGGCTGCTGTTGTAGTTTTAGTAGATTTAGTTCTTCAAAGAGGAAACATGAATAGATTCCGGGTCAGGCCCGACCTAAACTCACATTTCTTTAAAAATTGTCTTTTAGTTAGAAAAGTAAAAAACAAACAAACATATATTAGAACTTATAATGCAAAATAGAAAACATTAATAATTTTGATAGGGATAAGTCTAAAGTACGCGGATACCCTGACGTGTATGTATGAAGCAATTAATGAATCTGTATTAAGAAGCGAAAGAAGTATGCATGGATCACAAAGCCTGGCGATCTATCCTCTACAACTACCTAAATATACCTAAAGATATTAAAGTATCAACAAATATTAGTTTGTGAGTGTACTCAAGTTCAGATCTTTACCAAATCATAGCGCTCAGTGCTTAGTACGTTAATACGTTGCGAGTGAGCGCTAACATAAAAGTGTTTAACTAACCCGCACCCTAAATAAAATCCCACGCGGGGGATTTTATCCATTCGTCGCGGGTAATATTTTAAGGTGTTTATGTTAGCAAAAACTGTTAAGCCACGACCCTATCGTGTTAATAAAACATGTTAGTGTGTTACCTAACTCGAAATCACGTTCAGCGGACGCGGCTTTAGTGATTAAAGTTAGAGGTTGTTATTAAAGTTTTGACGTTCGAACCACTACAATGATCGGCAGACTTTATAAAGAAAATATATTTGTTGTTTACAAAATACGGTTTTCGAGTTAGCTAACCAGGATATATTATTTACAAGGTGTCCCGGGTAGTTGACTTCGTAAGAAACTTTCAAGGATTGAATTGTCGAAAACATGATACCTTGTTATTTGATAGGCACAGGAATATTATGTTACAAGACGAGCTAACAAAAATATCTGATAACGTGAAAATACACAATACTTATTCGATTTCCTTGATCGACGTTTTCATAAAATAGAACTGTTATTTGTGTTGGGTTCGACGCAGTGAGTTTTTCTTATAATATACCTACTTATGTAGACAATAATAAATTATATATGTTTATCAATCACGCCTTATACCTGAAGGCAGAGGCTTATTATATGCTCATTTTTCCCCGTGTGTATTTCTGTCGTAAAAAAAAAATGTTTTTAAATGGCCAGTATGTACTGCAGAACGGCAATTTTATTATTAGTAGGATAAGTAATTGTTTATTAATACGTAAGTAGGTATTCTAAAATATTAAATACAATTACAAAAGTCAAGCACCTTATAATGCACTTTCATTTAAACACAAGATCAAAATTTCTTCACACTTTCCAATTCCTCTACGCGCACACAATGTCACAAACTATTTTACTTTATTTAAATACTTCACCACGCAGATTAGGTTAGCCTGTGTACTATTCAAATCATGCAAAATGCATACATACATTGGTAAATAGTCATGCCACATTTCACCAGTTATGTTTTTGTCCCATGTAAATAAGTGGTGAGCCTATTGCGACGTTAAAATGGACAGAGGAAGGTTCAACTTGGTGATTACCGTGTTACTAGCAGCAGGCACCAAACGGCATAACGTGCCTTCCGAAGCACGACTCTGATCGTAAATGAAATTGACATACGCCGTCATTCATCTCAAGATCGCAGTTTAATCATCGCTTCAGCTGACAAAGGGATACTGTAATACAATAGCACAGCTGAAAGATCATAGTTCGTAGGTTTTCTCTCTTTTTGTAGGTTTTCTCTCGAAAGATCGTAGGTTTTCTCTCTTTATACTGTGACAACAGTATGCCCAAAATAATGCGTACAAAGAAACGGACATATATACTTTATAATGTGATTCATTTCTCCAAATGTTTTATCGGCAACCGAACTTTACAAAAGAGTTTAGAATCAAGGTACATTATTATCTAGAGACAATGATTATTATCTGGAGAGTGAGTGTGAAAGGTAAACTCGATTTAAAATAAATTTCACTTATCATATCCGTACCTTATACGATATATTATACCTGCCAGAAAGGATAATTTTACACGATGTGTAAGAAGAGGACTTGTGACAGGGATTAAAGCATATATTTAGGGACTCAGGTCGTGGGGTAATTGACACCGCTGTGCCCTACGATCCTTCTGCGTCACTTTTCATTTCTCACAAGCCACACATTACTCACGGGCATATAAGGGACTAAAAGCTTTATTTTATGACGGTTTTATTTTTCATTGCGCTTCATTTGAGATTAATAGTTTCAGTAATATAAACTCCAAAGAATAAATACGTTTTTATGTTTAGTTTCGCTTGCAGAATACCTTAGTTCTTTTTAGTGTCAAGAAATCCCCACGAATGTAATGCCGAACAGAACCGACGTACACATGGTCTCTGCCCATTTATTCCAGCGTCGGCCGCTTCTAGAAACGATGTCCCAGGGCTCTCAGCACTCACAAGGCAGCTCATATAACCGGTATCAATATTCCAGCGGCCATAGACCATGACTTAAATATCCTGGGTGGATAGACTACGACATGGTTAACCTAATATCACAGTATAAAGAGAGAAAAATGATCTTTAGACTGTGCTTACAAGTTAGAATGATAGAGTACCTATTTATTAATAATTTTCAGAGATGCTTCTAAGTCATAAATAGGAACTGCGTGTTTTAGATGTAAATAATGCTGCTGTAAATTTGCAGGCCCCGTGGACGTGCGGCAGAAACTTGTGCGTTGATGGTGGTCGTTGTTTCAGACCTTACGGGCAAATTGTACGAGAATTGCTTTCACTGGGTAGGTCACACAATAGTTCGTAAGCTTTCTAGTTCACTTTTATTTCGTCTTTAAATACACATCTTACTTTTATGCACCGTACTATAATATCACTCTATATATATTTTTATTACAATATGCAATATATAATGCTCACTCTATGGTTGCCGGAACAAGAAGGCCGAACGGGGCTCGTGCTACACCTTTTATAACTTTATCAGCAAGTGGGGGGCAAAATGTTGCCAGCCTGAGTTCGACACTTCTAGTTTACCAGATTAAATATTACCAAAATTATTACAACTAGATTACATATAGAATAACTGTGATTATACAGACATGACGGATTCAATGTTCTGTAAACGATCACTGCGTTAAGCAACTTTCACTATGGCTGGTACTAGGATGGATGACCACTTTGTGAAATTACATTTGCGAGCGTTTCCGTGTTTCGGAAGGCACGTTGATCCCGGTTGCCAGTAAAATGTCAGTCGTTAAGTCTGGTTCAAGGCATTATGGGCGGCTAGAAAAATTTCAACTACAAGTCGCCACAGCCTGCGCCTGTCCATTTCAACACGGCAATGGGCTGAAAATGCATACGGTGAAGTGCGGGCGTATAGTATGCCTCTGCCTATCCCTTCGGGGATAAAGGCGTGACAATATGTGTGTATGTATATATGTATGTATTAAAAGGATGCTCACATTATAGAGACAAGTTTGCGTGAGTTCTACTAAATCATATACGAAGCGAAAAATGTACAAAGTTCTGCGAAACGCTTCTTATATCAGTCATAATGTTTTTCAAAACTTTTCTTAAATGTTAAATGTAAAGATGGCGACCAATATCGAATATTGTCATCAGTATTGTGGGTATAGAGTATAGTAACAGACGTAGGTAAAATATGCTAAACTTTCTACATATAAAGAAACTTGGCGAGAGAAATTGTCAAAACTATTCGTAAAGAATACCAAAGTTCATACATAAGTTTAAATGAACGTAGTTTGTCAGCGATTGTACCCAGTCAGTTGAATTATTATTATTTGAAATTTAGTAACTTTTTTCGAATATTTTATCGTCAATCAAGTTCATTGATAACAGTGATTTAAAGTTATAATTCATTTCGGTATATCAAATGTTGTAGCCTACGGTATCCTCTAAATCTACAACGATCTCCCTTACAAAAATCACATGGGTGATTTTATTATTGAATATTATTTGATTCATGTTGTACAGAATTCATTAAATCAAAACATTTCAAATGGTAGTTTGAAAAAATGTACTCTTTCGGAAACATTCAAAGATACAGTTTCATGTTAATTTTATCAGTTGCAATAACTTTTCGATTGACCTTTTTATAGCTACTTACATACATACATACATACATACATACATATTGTTACGCCTTTATCCCCGAAGGGCAAAGCAGAGGCATACTATATATATATATTATAGCGTTATAGATCATAGCTACTTGAATGTAAAATAACTAATTTTCAGAATACGTACCACCTTTTTAGTCGACTGAACAAATATTATGATTATCTCTACGATGCCCTAATAACTTTTTAGTTTTTATATCACTGAGGTGGCAGACACGCATACGACCCACCTGATGGAAAGTGGTCACCGTAGCTTATGGAAGTTTACAACACCAGAGCTGCGGCACTCGCGCTGGTGACCCTGTAAAAATCTTCTAAGACCTCTTTTGAAGAACCCCATACTGTAGACGTTAGGGAAAACTCAGACTGGGAGCTTATTCCACAATCTACAGTCAATTTATCAGCCTTTGAACTTATCATAAAACAAATATCAACCAATAAAATAAGAACGATCAACAAAAAGCTTCAAGCGACACTTCTCACTTTTAGGTTGTTGACGGTAATAGGGGTGGCCTATAAAAGCAATTTTCTCGCGAGTGCTCTGAGTACAAAAGAAAGTTGGTTTATAACGAGATGACTCGAAGTAAAATATTTGCACAATGGTGACAAGCGCCTCCGTGGTTTACTCTCGGCTTACGTAGTTCGATTGGAAGGGACAAACGCAAACAAAGCGAATTTTTGCTGCCGGTCGTTCCCTTACAAGGTTAATATATTCTGTTATTTAGAAGCAATTTCTGGCCTGTGCCTTTGAATAGATTTTTATTCTAATGTTCTGTTATTTTTCATAAAGTTTGAAGGCCATTTCGTTTTTTTTTTCTGATTTTCACAGAAAACCCAAAACAGATTAGGTGGAAGAAAATTGAGCAGGTTTTTCTTTGTTGTTCATCTGGTAATAAGTCACGAAAAGTAACAATAAGTCATGTTTCAGTCAGATATTTGATATTCTTAAAGAGCGCTGCGTAGATCTTGCCTGTCTTGCTCTACATGAGTGAACCTTATTTAATGTATTTATTTATTTAACAAATTTTAATACTATCATTACTGGATATTTTCCTTATGTTATGTTGTGTGGATATACAGTCAGTCAAAAATATGTTCTACCACCTTGATTTGAAGTTCATTTGAAGGCCATTATTATGTCGATTATTTAACCTTGCAATATTATTATAACAGTGACTACAGCTGTCGTAGTCATCCCTTTCCTTAAATAATTATAAATCTAACATCATTCACTGCGTCTGTCTGTCTGTTTGCGATTAATTTTAAAACTAATGAAAAGAAAAAGAAAGTATTTCATGCAAATTTTTAAAATAGATAGTCTGTATCATGAAATGGTCTTTTAATTGGTTAAGGTTTCCGTTCGGTATTTAAGTGCTAAACGCTGCTGAAACCCATTACATTATATCAAAACATATTATATCGTTTCCTAGGTCCAGAGAAAATTGCGCAGTGACATACCTCTTTTGCTTAAACATAACCTGCAAGAAAAGGGTACATATTTAAAACGGGAGACGGCTGCAGGCATCAACTAGTGTATTAATATACGTCATGCTGTTAAGTTTTAATTTTAATAGTAAACAACAACTTACTTCTATTAGAAGAGGCAATCTTAGCCACAATCTTATGTTGCAGAAACCTTTGTCAAAACTGGTAGTACAGTCATAAGTTGACTATTTTAATTTATTTATTTATCTATCATATTATATGCACATTTTTCACCATGTATATTACCGACCCATGTAATAGGTGGTGAGCCCATTGCCGTGTTGAAATAGACAGACGCAGGTTGTGACTACCTGCTGATAAAAATTTGAAAGGCCTTCAACTTGACCAACTTGATATAGTTATTTAGTTTGGTCACCCATCCTTGACCAGCCTTAGCGAAAGTTGCGTAACGCAGTGATCGTTTACAGAACACTGAGACCGCGGGACCACTAGCGCTTCAAAGTTATGAATTAGATTTTCTGAATGAAAATTTGAACATTTGTTCATATTTAGGTATGTCAAATTATTTAAGAACAGTGTACACTTGTTTAAAATAGAAAACAATAGAAAACATGATATACTGAATATTTTAATTCGATTTGTAGAAAATGTTGCGTTGTGCTAAGCACCTTTCGTTGCTGATAGTGCCTAAACAGTCTTGGCTGACTTTATTTATATATATTACTAGCTGACCTGCCCGGCTTCGTCCGTGACATACTTCCACCCCGTAGCACCCATTTAATCCCGTCGCTTATTACTTTTCCAAAAATGTATGAAAGTTACCCCGATTTGTTAACATTTATGATTACTGGTCCGCTCTCCTGTGTAGTGGTGTGATGATATATACCTAAGAACCTTTCTCAATAAATGGGCTATCAAAAACAAAAATAATTTTTCTAATCGGTCCAGCCGTTCACGCGTGATGGCGTGACCAAGGGAAATAGGGATTCATTTTTATATATATAAGATTTATAGTGTAACTACAGTACGAGTACAGAGTTTTATTTACAAACTGTTTTAAACCACAACGATAACATATAAAGGGCGATGTTTACAAAATTTTTTTAAGGCTTAAGTAGGAAATGAATTAATTGAGTTAAAACAGAAGCTAGAGACACCTCAGTTGTTTAATGTTTCGCCTCACCTTGATTGGTCAAAGGTTAATTCACTGCAAATGTACGGATGAAGTGATTCAGTCAAGTAACAGTCAGGACTGAGTATAAAATGAAATTAGATCCGAGGCTACTTAAAATAAAAAAATGGCCTAAATGCATTCCACCACAACCTACGATATACGTAAAGATATTTTTATTAAAACTCCCGCACATTGTAACTTATTAAGGCTTTGTATTCCTGCCGAGGCCACGATTTTGAGTTTTTTAAAACAATGCTAATCGTAGAAAAAAGGGTTTTTGATTCTGAAAAAATATAAATGATAGTTAAGGATTTAATCTAGTCAAAATGGCTTTCTGTTACAAAATCTAAAAAACTTTACTTGATAGAAAAACATTCCAAATTTGCCTCCTTTCGAAATGTTTTTTTAATGCCAAATCTAAACTACAGGTAATTTTCATGAAATTTTTATACCCAACTATAGCTACTAAATATTTATAAACATAATGGCTTACTTTGACTATATACAGTGATTTTTATAGTACGAATGTTTAAATAATACCAGATTCGCGCCGCTGACGCCTGATCAGTCGCGCGCTGGCGGTTACTGAGGTAGGACCTGTGTCAGGTTTTTTCGTTGCTCACCCCTTGTTATTCCTTCGCAATGGCACAGTATATTTATCAGAGCAGTAAGCTTTCCATCATCACCCGAGCGTCTGGCCCAGCTACATCTCGCGACCCCCGGAGTTCGCTTTGTGTAGTGTATAATTATGAGAGTTTCAATATAAAATGAGCTACGTACACTTCTCAGAAGCGTTAGAATTATCTCTGTAAGTAGTATAAAATTGAACCCGATACCCACAGGTTAGAAGGCAGTTATATCATCATCATCCTCTTGCCCTTGTCCCAATTTACTTGGGGTCGGCGCAGTATGTTTTCTTCTTCCGTTCATCCCTGTTATTCGTCATCTGATCATTCACTCCTTTCATATTCATATCACTCCTTACACAGTCCATCCATTTTTTCTTTGGCCTTCCTCTAGCTCTCCATCCATCAACTTTCATATTCATGGTTCTTTTAGTGACATGACTTTCATCCCTTCTCATCACATGCCCATACCAAGAGAAACGGTTTCCTCTCATTTTTTCAGTCACAGGCGCCACTCTCAAACTCCCTCTAATATACTCATTTCGTATTTTATCCATTCTAGTCACACCGTGTGGTGTATTTGGATGTGTATCCACCATAACATTTTCATTTCAGTTACATGCACTCTTCTTTCATCCAACTTCTTAACGGCCCAACATTCTGATCCATATAATACCACAGGTCTTATAATGGTTTTATATATTTTGCCCTTCCGCTTGAGGGGCAATCGTGGATCGCATGTTGTAGCCGTGACCTGTCGCCATTTCATCCATCCAGTATTGAACCGATGTGTAATGTCACGGTCGATTTCCCCATTGCTCTGGATAAGTGACCCCAGGTACCTACACTGGGAGCATACCGATAACGGTCTACCGTCAACAGATACGGCGACAAAACTGGAGAGACCGCCAAAATCACAAAACAGATACTCTGTCTTGGACTTACTCATTTTGAGGCCAACACTCTCCAGTCTTTGTCGCCACATCTCCAGTCTGCTCTGGATCTCAAGGCCTTCGTCGGCTACTAGTACGATGTCATCTGCAAACAGCATGCACCAGGGAGCCTCTTCCTGTATGTCCGCCGTAAGGGCGTCCATGACTATGAGGAAGAGGTATGGGCTAAGAGCTGACCCCTGGTGCAAGCCTACATTGACACCGAAACCACTAGTAGTACCTGCTACAGACCGAACTTGGGTACTACATCGACTTTCTCGGACCAACCGCACATACTTCTCAGGCACTCCTTTCTTCTCCAGGGCCCACCTTTCGCGGTATTCGGTCGTATGCCTTTTCGAGGTCAACAAACACCATGTGCAAATTTTACATGCACTTCTGTATTTCTTGCACTATTGGCGAATACTAAAAATGGCGTCCGCTGTTCCCCGACCTGGCATAAAACCGAACTGGCTCTGAGAAATTTCACTCTCTTCTCTCAGTCGTCGCTCAATTACTTTTTCCCACACTTTCATACTATGTGACATTAGCTTTATTCCTCGATAACTATTGCAGTCCTGTACATCCCCCTTATTTTTAAAAATGGGCACCAGCAAGCTGGTGCACCATTTATCGGGTACCTCTTCTTCCTGCATTAGCTTATTAAAGAATAAAGCCAGCCACTTCCATGCATCCCCTTTTAACAACTTCCAGACTTCCACTGGTATTCCATCTGGCCCTGTCGCTTTCCCATTCTTCGTTCCATTTACAGCTTCTTTCACTTCATCTATACTTACCATTCTTACTAATCCCACATTTACTGCAATATTTTCTGCCTGTCCACTCCAATCGTTTTCCTCATTTAATAGTCTTTTAAAATTACTTTTCCATCGTCCTGTAATTTTTTCATCACTAAACAACACCTCACCTCCTTTGCTCTTAATGCATTTTATTATAGATACATCCCTCGTCTTCCGTTCCCTCGCCTTGGCCATTCGATAAAGTCGTTTTTGGCCTTCTGGGCTGTCTAGCGAGTTATATATCTGCTCTTGGCCTTGTGCTTTTGCTATAGCTATGACTTTTTTGGCTTTCTTCTTGCATTCATCGTACTCTACCTTTCTTTCCGCTTTCAAAATACCGTTGTCTTCCTTAACGCTCTGCCATTCTTTAAATTTCCTCTTTTTCTCCTTCAATATTTTTTGGACTTCATCTGACCACCACCATGTATCCTTGTCTATCTTACCTTTACCTTTCGTTTCTCCCAATACATTCTTCGCCGCCTCCCTGATACATCTTGCCATTTCATTCCACCAATCATTGACGCTTCTGTTTAGCATTTTTTTATTTTAAAATTTTTTATATATTGTTGGGACAACTCACACATCGCCATCTGATTCCACACTAAGCAGAGCTTGTACTATGGTAACCAGAATAACTGATAAACATACTTATATATTTCTAAATACATACATATCATAGATAAATAACACCCAGACACAGAATAAACCATCGTGCTCATCACACAAAGTTTTATCCTGGGTGGGAATCGAACCCACGACCTCTTGCGTAGCAGTCAGATGCACTCCCACCGCGCCACAGAGGCAGTCAACCCATGTCTATTCATTGCACGTTCATTCTTTTCTAACATATACCATTTAATATTTGGAGGTGGTCGCTCTTTGTTCTTAAAAAAATTTTAAACTATTGAGTTGTCCATAATAAGGGGTCGGCTTCTCCCGGCATCACCTTACAGTCTTTTACATGTTTCTGTTTAGCATTTCACCCATGTCTATTCATTGCACGCTCATTCTTTTCTAACATATACCATTTAATTTTTGGAGGTGGTCGCTCTTTGTTCTTACAAAATTTTAAAACTATTGAGTTGTCCATAATAAGGGGTCGGCTTCTCCCGGCATCACCTTACAGTCTTTTACATGTTTAAGATTAAGCTTCGCTTCGCTTCGCATAAATTATTTAAATTGTATCCAAGAACTTTGTTTTATTCTTGAAGTATAAATTATTTAAGTATATTTATAAATTTATTAGTCACGAATTTATCCCCGAAGGTGTGGCAGAGGCATATTGTGGTGAGCCCAATGCCTGTGTTCAAATGGATAGGCTCAGATTGTGACGACTCGCTGTTGTAATTTTTAGGTCGCTGAAAGGGTATTCACTTGACTTAACGAGAGCCGATTGCAACGTTACTAGCAACGGGGACAAACAGCTTAACGTGTCCTTCGAAGGACGAAATCGCTGGTAAATGAAAATGCTACAAAGCGGTCATCCCTCCAAAGTCCGAGATAGTTTCTTAAACCAGTGTTGAGATGAACCAGTGATGGTAGCCCCACTAACTCAGATGAGACAAAGATCTGAGTTAGTGGGGCTACCAGCGCTATTATATTTATATAATATAAATATGAAATAAATATAAAAATAAATGAAATATAAAAATAACAAAGTAAAAATATAAATATTATATTTATATTTTTACTTTATGTTAGTAGCCTTAAAAAATTTATAACATTTCATGTAACTAATAATTAATAATCCCAACATTTTAACCCGAAGGCTTTTTGCGCTTTAGTGGATCTGGAGAGAGCATTGGATAACGTTGTGAGAGAAACTCCGTGGTACTCCTCCGTGTGGCGTGGCTGGCCGTCCACACCATATCCGGGCCGGATATGGTGTGGAAGGCCAGCTGATGCAGGCGATACAGTCACTTTATACGGACTGTAAAGCTTGTGAGCTACCAAGGGGGATGTTTACCTGGCGCCTCTCTCTGACTTCTGTTCGGGCGTCAAACGGGGTTGTGTTATGTCCGCCTTGGTTGTGTTTTTCATAGTGTATCTAATTGTTGGCTGCAAAAGTTAAAAGATTATGATGTGTTGTAAAATTGGAAACTTTACAGTACATTGTCTGTGGTACGCGGATGATGCGGTAGTGATGGTCTCATCAGAAGCCGAGCTTCAGGCATTAGTCTCTTAATTGTTATTAAATATATCATCATTAACTCTTACTAATATTATAAACGCGAAAGTTTGTAAGTATGAATGTTTGATGATACTTACATATGAACACTACTGAATGGAATTTAAATAAACTTTACAATAATATAGCTTATCTATCAGAATAACACATAGGCTACTTTTTATCCCGGGAACAAGTTCCTTTAAATAACGGGAACGATAAAACTTCATCACGCGGGCGGAGTCGCGGGCGTCAACTAGTATACCATTAACTTATAATAAAATCCAACACAATAACTGCCAATCATTTCTACTGTGGCGTGCCAGCGGAAAATACATCGTCAATCGATCTTGGCGGGGGCCGAGGAAGCGTTTTGGGGTCTACGCGACTTGGCCTACCTGCCCTTAAACAAAAACGGGATTTTGCGCAAAAACACTTACGTGTTGTCGATCGTATCTAACGTAGGCTTCCAGATAAAGCCAAAACAATTGTCAATCGACATCGAAAACACGTGTTTCGCAAAATCCCGTAAAAAGGTGCCTATTTTTTTCTGCATTGAATATTATAATATTTACGATATTTCTCATAACTTTCTTTTCTTTCAGTCTCCTACCTTTTTAGTTGGATTTTATTTGGTAAACATTTTTTTTCAAATTGACTTCGGTGTCAAAGCCGCCCCAGTTCCAATCATCTTGCGCCGCAGTCATGGTGATTGCTATGCTGTTAAGCGACGGCGCAGTAGTCAATATCGCGCACACAATAGCATACCATAATTGTGTTATGTATTTATTTATTTATCTATAACGCCTTATCCCCGAAGGGGTGGCAGAGGCATATTATATGCCAACTTTAAATAGACAGACGCAGGTTGTGGCTACCTGCTGTTCAAATTTTTCAAGCCGCCCATAAGGCCTTCAACTTGACTTAACGACTGCCATATTACTGGCAACCGGGACCAACGGCTTAACGTGTTTTCCGAAGCACGGTATTATGTATTACTTTTATAATAAAATATTAATACTATATTTTGTGTGAAATTCTTTTTTTACACAGTGACATATAGTCGAAAGTAAACTATTGTAAAGTATATGGATTTTAGAAAACTGATAAACATACCTACTTCTATATTTCAAAATACATACATATTATACATAGCAAACGCCCAAACTGAATAAATAAACAAAGTATTCTTAAAACTTCTTATTTTCTGAGCGATTTTATTATTTTTTTCTTTCACAAGATTCTTATCCTGACAATAATAAAAAAAAAAAAATTTGCAAACCGTTCAAGCGTGATGCCCTGACCAAGAGAAATTGAGAAATAGTAATTCATTTTGATATTGAACTACATTATAATATTGAAATTAAATTGTCCTATACTTAGGTTTAATATCTTTGATGAATGTGTCAATTGTTGTTGTTTTAACTATAAACGAGTACGTCTGACCACAATTGACTCGTAAAGGTATATTGGCGTTGTTTTCCATAACATCACGGCACCCGAATATGTTTATAAACATATCCCATAGTTCAGATATCAACAATAACTGATCGATAGAAGATCGCAAAAGAAGCTTCGATCTATCTCAGAAACAATTTTGAAAAGCAAGCTATATCCTTAATTATAAATTGAAAATATTTTTTTTTTTCGTATAAACGTCGCTTTAAGACGGATAGAGGTACATTAATTCGTAAAATTTGATTATACGTAAATAAAATAATACACACATATCTCCGGAGCCCAAGCGCTACTCACTAACGGAAGAGGCAGCAATGCAGGCGTCACACTCTGTGGATAGAATTTAAGCAGAACGAATTCAAAATAACGACGGCCCAAACAAACAAAGACGTAAAAATCTTTACATTACTTTTAATATTATCGCAGATTAGCAATCTAAAGGTGAAAATACATCTTACATTTTTTTTTATTTTATTCTTTTTTGAGTTAGCAGTAGACGTCTTTATCCTTCCAAAAAAATAGTTTGTTTTTAACGCAGAATACAATCATAACGATGTTTTATATCAATAATTTAATTCAATTATTTTACGAACACTGGTGCTAAAGCATATTACGTCTTTATTCGTGTACATTTTTTCTTACGGCTATTATGTACTAAGGTTTCACCACTTAATTCTTTTTAGTTAAATAACTATTTATATGCGTAAATTTTTTTACAGATTTATCTAAATTGCATTATTAACGCATTACATGTTTACATTCTTTGGATAATATGAATACTCTGCTCGTGTAGTGGCCTGCCAGGCTGATCATTAATCCCCATGTCATTTTTTAAAGTCCACTTAGCATGCGACTTTGTCAAACAAATCGGAGGTCTACAGTTTGTTTACGTGAGATTCTAATTCCAGGCAAATATTTGAGATAAATTTGTTTTTATCTCCGCGATAACTCCTCTTGATGACTGTGCTAAGTCTCGGGTACTCCTCTTGCACATGATGATTTTGGAGTCCTTTTGTTTTAAGATCTTTCCTCTGTTGAATGAGTTTTTCTTTATACCACTAAGGTGGCAGACATACATACCCACTTGATGGGAAGTGGTCACCGTAGCCTATGGACGTTAGCAACTAACATTTTATAAATGATAAGTATTAATAATGTATTTGTGTAAATAGCCTTTAAATAACCGCTTTATTATTGCTGTTTTTTTAAGTATTAGTACGGTATCCTTAAGAGATAGACATATACCGTCGCGGATTTTTTTGTAGACCTATATTAGGAACATAATACCACAATACATTATTTTGTTATATCTTAAAGGGTTTAGGCAGCGTTTTCGTGAAAAGCTCCCAGACAGCTAATTTTTTCCGACACTGCTAACATATATCGTTATAATTAAGTTAATGTATACAAAAACTTAACAAAATATACATAAAAACCTTTTATAAGAATCACTCTATCTATTTAAAAAACTGCATCGAAATTCGTTGCGTAGTTTTAAAGATCTAAGCATACATAGGGACAGACAGCGAAAAACGACTTTGTTTTATAATATACTAGCTGTCCCGCCCGGCTTTGCCCGTGACATACTTCGAACCCCGTGGCACCCATTTAATCCCGTAGTTTATTAATTTCACATTCACAATAATGTATGAACATTTTCCAAATTCATTGATTACTTCTCTGCTCTCCAGTACCAACCTACCTACGCCCGCACGGCCGGTCGAGATGGTTACACGAAATTATTTTCTTTTCGTTTTATTTTGAATTTGCGATAACTCGTAAGATATTCATTTAATTTGCAAGGTGTAAAGGGACAAAATAATCTTTATAAAATGCTGAAGCCAACTAACGTAGTTTAAATATGAAAAGGATTAATAGCAAATTTGTGTGCCTTCAAATTACCGCTTAATAATTGATGGTTTTTTAAAGTATTAAAATTGTTATAGTATGTTATTCTTATGAGATAGACATATATCGTCGCGGACTTTTTTGTAGACCTACATAATATACACAATTGCTCCATACATTATTTTGTTATAACTTAAAGGGTTTAGGCAGCGTTTTTGTTAAAAGCTCCCAGACGGCTTATTTTTTCCGACATCTATATATAATATGGCCAATGTATACAAAAACTCAACAAATTATACATAAAAACCTTCTAAAAGAATCATTCTAACTATTTACAAAAACCGCATCGTAATTCGTTGCGTAGTTTTAAAGATCTAAGCATACATAGGGACAGACAGCGAAAAGCGACTTTGTTTTATAAAATGTCGTGATAGTGATTAGCCTAAAATTTTAAAGGCAAACGGATTCTCCGGTTAAAACTAACAAGCAGATCGAGAAAGAAAAAAACACTTAATACATCCACTTCAGTAAGTCTGAAATTTATACATGTTATTCTTAATAGTAATATAAGCTTATATTTGTAAAGGCAGACGTTTTCTCCGCATAAAACTATCCGGTAGACAGTAAGAAAATATTATTCAGTACATCCACTTTAGTTAGTTTGAAACTTAAATATGCTGTTCTTTATACTATCATTAGCGTTAAGTTTTAAAGGCAGACGGATTCTCCGATTAAAACTTACAAGCAGATTGAGAAAGAGAGGAGAATCCGTCAGCCTTTAAAATTTTACGCTAATGATAGTATAAAGTACAGCATATATAAGTTTCAAACTTACTAAAGTGGATGTACTGAATAATGTTTTATCCAGAGAAAACGTCTGCCTTTACAAATATAAGCTTATAATAGTTTTAAGAATAGCATGTGTAAATTTTACGCTAATGATAGAGATAAAGAATAGCATATATAAGTTTCAAAATTTACTAAAGTGGATGTACTGAATATTTTTTTCTTACTGTCTGCCGGATACTTTCAACCGGAGAAAATGCTTGCCTTTAAAAATATAAGCTAATGATAGTATAAAGAACAGCATATTTAAGTTTCAAACTTACTCAAGTGGATGTACTGAATAATATTTTCTTACTGTCTGCTGGATAGTTTTATCCGGAGAAAATGTCTGCCTTTACAAATATAAGCTTATAATAGTATTAAGAATAGTATGTGTAAATTTTACGCTAATGATAGTATAAAGAATAGCATATATAAGTTTCAAAATTTACTAAAGTGGATGTACTTAATATTTTTTTCTTACTGTCTGCCGGATACTTTCAACCGGAGAAACGCTTGCCTTTAAAAATATAAGCTAATGATAGTAACAAGCATAACATATATCAATTTCAGGTTTACTGAAATACTTTTAAAATACTTTTTTTTTAAGTTTTCCAAAGTGTTTGCCATGATGTTGTAACCGTTATAACTGTCTGCCCTTTTGAATTTGCAATTAATTTATTAATATAAACAAGATATCCAAATAGCAGCTTTACTGATATATGTTTGAAATTCATTAATCTCTGTACCTGCTACTCCCGCGTACCGCTTAACGAACTGGAATCGGGCAAAGTTAATCTCCATCTCATATACAGTAGACATAAGACAGTCACTGGACAAAATTCTGAGCTTACTGAAATATATCATGTCTACCGTTCACTCGCTCTCTAACTATAAGTGTTGTTTTTATTCTATTTATGGTTCTTAGTTGGTGTAACATACCTTTTTCAGTGCCTTTGTATTTAAATATTTTTGAATACAAAAAGGTAATATGATTTATTTACAATCACTAAATTGACATTGTTATAGATGAATAAAGACGTTATAGATTAATACATTTTAACAATTAATTGAAACATGCGAAAATTTAGCGGGTAAACATTTTATGCAAAATAAACATGTAGATGATTATAGACGAATAAAGGCGTACACAATCATACGAAAAAATGTGGGATAAATGTTAGTCTAACAAAAAATATAATGTAGTTTTTTAAATTTTTATGAAAAATCTAAGTTTTTATTTTATTCTCATTTTATCTTTTTCATATTATATAAAGGTTATATAACATACATAATAGTTGGTTAAAAATAATAAAAATTACAGACATAATTCCGTTTTTTTGCTCTCCTGTAAAGTTGTACTTTTGATATTACTGCTTTATTCGTTTGGGCCGTCGATATAGTTTTTCTGTTGAACCATAGAAACTTAGAACGCTATGCCACCGCACGTATTTCCCTCATCCTTAATCCTCGGGTTCTGCAAGCAAAGTATGTCGAGGCGGTTCATTGGGTCGTTATCTTGGGGGCCGTTGGCCGAGGAGGCTTATGTGTATTTAAAAAAAAATAACAATAAATTAATGTGTAGTACATTCATTTATAGTTATTTTTTTTTTACTTTTTTCTTCTTATCATTCACGCTTTTATCTCCGAAGCAGTAGCAGCGGCATACTATACGCCCACATTTCACCATAAGCATTTCCTGTTTCACGAAGCAGGTGGTGTAGGCTTAAGTTAGGTTGAAATGAATAGGCATATAGCTTGTGCCGCTTGCTATTGAAATTATAAATATTAAAAAAAGGATACTGGTGTGGCCAGGCAGGAAGAATGTAGTTAAACACTACAGTTCTAAAGACAGAATTTCACAAGTAGGTACAAATCTTAGAAAATACCTTAACTTAAACCAACAAAAATAAGTACGATCAGCTCTAAAGAAATCTACTGGGGGTGAGGTTTCTCTAGAGCTGACTGTACCTACATTTGATAGGCTTCTATCGTTTCTTGGCTCTAGCTTTTCTTTGCATTCAATGGACCCGTGCCCTGTGAACTTTTATGATTTCATTCAAAGAACCTAAGAACATCAAATGAATGAAAAGACTTAAATTTCCTGTGTACCAAATCCTATTTCTTTTAAGAGAATATTAATTCTTGTTACATCTAATGAATTTTGCTTTAAAATTAAGATTAAACAATGGGAGCATTGATACGGGTGCGTGATAAATGTAGATACTATACAGTACAATATTCTAGTAAATCTATAAATATAAAAATCAATGCCCCTTTTCGTTGTAATTGTATAACTTAAGAACGGGTTCACCTATCCAAACCAAATGTTTAGGCTTTGTTCGGACTATTTAGTAGATGGTTTATGTGAAGTTTCAACAAAATCAGTTGAGAGGCTCTTCATTTATCACATTTTAATTGATTTGATTTTTGTTTTATTTTTGACTGTAATAAATTATATCATTTATAAATTATATATAACAGTTGTTGAAAAATTCATAGGTACATAACACTACATAACCTATGAATTATTCAACAACTGTTAAATATTCTTATTTTCCCAACAAATTTCATTCTAAAGCAGTAGCAGTAATAATAAGCAGCCTCTATTGTTTAAAGCGATTTAATAGCTTTATTGTTAGATAACTCAATATTGAGTTAAACTTGCCTATGTACACTAATTTTCCCCCTGGTCTCTTGATCTAGGAAAGAGAAATAGGCTACGAAAATGAAGTCAGTTTCAAGTTCCACTCAAACAAATATCTTTGTGAGACGAAAACATTTATTTGTTCTGTGTTTGAGTGTAATTTGTATATATTATTGTGCATTAAAAATATATAAGTATATTTATCAGTTGTCTAGAATCCACAGTAATTTATATCTAATATATATCCAAGACCATTTTCTCCACTTGTTCTTTATTTAAATAATTTGCCATGACTTTACATAGGTTTTTAGGTTCGTTTGGTGTGTACAAACATAAATTAAAATGTAAAGATGCCTTCTAACTGTCCCTCCTGGCTATTTCCGTCCAACGCTGCTCCAATTATGGCTACCTACGCGAGTTCTAAATATTTTTATCAAATCAACAACAAATGATTTGACGAAATGAAGAATCACTGTTTTTTCGCAATTATTGGAGCGGAGCTCCCATGGATCGACTTCAATGATGAAATCTATGCAACGCCATAACTCATAGTTTTAAACCAATTTTCATAATTGATGTGTGATTTAATTCGAATTAAAAAGTCGAGGACCAGATCGTAACGGAGCCTAAAGTAAAATTTCACAAAAATAAAAAACTTATTAATGAAATGGGCTGTTACGTGGGACAAAAAAAGAGAGTTGAAGCGATGTGCAGCTGCCGCCTATGCTTCATCTTAAATTTATATTTAGGCCTTATCCACGAAGGGGTGGTGGTAGAGGCATTATATGCCCACTTTTCACCTTGTGTAGTCCTGTCCCACGTAATAGGTGGTGAGCCCATTGCCGTGTTGAATTAGACAATAGTTGAAATTTTTCAAGCCGCCCATAAGGCCTTTAACCAGGCTTAACGACTGCCATTTTACTGGCAACTGGGACCAATGGCTCAACGTGCCTTCCGAAGCACGTTAAGCCGTGTCACATGACTTCTAGATGGAATATTGTAACAAAATCTTGCCAATGCATTTTGCACTCGATTTCTATTTATTCTGCATTTTATAGTTCTATTAAAAAGTACTTCGTAGCATATGTTTTTCTACAAACGACAACAGCTAGTAATAACATAATTGGTAGAATATTTCAGAACCACACCAAACTTATTATGATAAACTGCCGTAATCTGTATAATCATTGTTATAAAAGCAAATGTGTCAACATTATGTGGATACTTTCAACTTTCCGACACAGCCACAGTTAAACTTTGTAATGATAATTTCTTATGTCGTTAGCATAAGCCTACGTGACGCCATTATTATACCGGGTACCATAAACTTCATATAACGGTATTCATTTAAAACTTAAAAGATAAACATTAGTTTAAGAATGAAAGGGTCAAATACCGGAAAGCAGAGACGATCCGTAACTGAGGGCCCTTTATTGCGGCCGGTAGGGCCCCGATGGCGACCCTCAGGTTGACGGCCCAGAAATATGCCTTTTCACGCTTCTCTTAAAGAACCCAGGATTGTAAAAGGAGGTAAACACGTGCGCTGGCAGAGAGTTCCATGCTTTTATAGTGCGACACAAGAAAGACCTGCGGAATCTTTTTTTTTTGCTTTTGCTCAATGTTAGGAATGACTGCAGTTTGACCTCCCACTTCCGTAAGGGCGTCTGCGTCGCTGTCATTGGCTCGTCGAATAGTCAGCTGGTGCACCGCTAGCAGGTAAGGTCGTTTGGGCCCCGTAAATCATAGTACATCCAAGTTATATGTGTCTGAATTTAAAGTACATTATTCCACTTCTCATTAGGAATTTTTTTTGTATTACTCTTTGCATAAGTTTTATGTTCTATAAATAGGGTCCATTATATGCTAACCTGTTACTTTGATCTGCGCCGTACTAAAGCGATACGATTGTTATGAAATAGTTTCCTTGAATGATTTATAGTCAAAGTTATTAGTGAAACGTCCAAATCTTGATGAAGGTAGAGAAATCTAGTCTTCACTGTATTCCATTAATCTAAATTAACGGCCCCACTTTCCTTTCGCAGCAGTATCATAATGGTTTTGTTACTAACGGACTTAATCAAGAAGGTTATAGGTAAATTTATACTTAACTTGTCACTCAATCAGTATTAATAATATTCCACGTGAAAACATCAAAGATGTGACAATAAGGTCTCTATAAACAGAATTATTTATAAGTGTATTTATATATATGCCGCATTTATCTATATTTTTACATATTTCTGTATTTATATATATCTATATAGCTAGTATATTTATTTGTTCTGAGCTCTGAGTATTTTGTATGCGTGTTTATTTAGTTCTTATCTGCCTTTTTTTAGTTACACACTTTTACTTGTTCTTTTCCTACTTATTCACGTTCTCCTTTCGCCGGTCTGCTGACAGATATTTCTTATAGAAATAAGCAGTACTATTTTACCTATGACTCCTCATATTCTTATTGTTGTATTCTTAGTGTGTACATAAATAAATAAATAAATTTCCAATATAATTCCCAAGGCAATACTTACGAGTATAGACTACTAGTTGATGACTGCAGCTTCGCCAGCGTTGTGAAGTTTTCCTGTACCTGTTTCCCCTAGTATAGGAAACTAGTATGTTATCCATAAGAGACAAAGATATACCTTAACGTTCTTTCTGTAGACATATAAGATACACAATTCCACCATACATTATTTTGATATACCTCAAAGGGGTTTTTGTTACAAGCTCCCAGACTGCTAATTTTTTCCGATGTTTTGTATACATTGGCTGAAATATAACGATGGTTTTGGAGGTTCAAGCATCGTTATATTTCAGCCAATGTGTACAAAACGTTAACAAATTTTAATATTAAAATTCGAGAACCACTCTATACATTGGTGCAAACAGCATGAAAATCGTAGTTGTTAAGTTTATTGCGAACAGACAGACAGACCGACGCGGCAAAGAACCTTGTTTTATAATGTAGTTATTAAATAATCATATAATTTGAAAGGGGTTCACCAAATTTAATCATTTATTTTTGAGTTTGTAATGGTCATAAAAGATTCTTCTTCATCTTATTGTATTCCCAGTTGCTTCCAATCCCCCTCTGGATTTGGAGTCTGGAGTTCAGTTTTATTTGGCTGCAGTAGGACCTACCGTTTGACGTTTATGTAAATGTACGTTAAATATTGAAAGCCATACCTACATTTTAAAAGAGCATCCATGGAGTTTTTGAGGGTAGGCTGCCCTTAGAACTGGCAACTAGAATCGCTCTCATTTTGATTTGATTTTGTTTGTTTTGTATAAACTCATTACCATATAATTTTTTTTAAATATTATGTAAATAAAACTAATGTAATTACTGGCGGTTAGAAAAGAGTGGCCATGAGTTTTATTGCCAGGTTTATCCTTAGGCTCTACCTATTGCTTTGCGAATCTGGCAATAAATGTAAATGTAGAAGCAATAGTCTTGACATTCATAAATAAGCCTACATAGTTCCTTCGTCCGTAAGTCAGCAGGTACACCGCTAGCAGATGATGGATCTGGCGGATAATTCATCGTGATCAAGAAGATTAGCAAGTACAGTTGTCTCAGCGTCCAATATGAATTCGTTTCATTTGGTATTGAGACACTAGGTCCATAGGGTCGCGGTGAACATGGCCTTTTCACGGCATTAAGTAAGCGTCTGAACAGCAGTAAAATAGAACCAGAATCGCTGTTTTTAGCTGTCAAAATGTTAGTAGACTATCATAAATGCAACTGATTTGCGGCCACTGGGGCGGTATGTGCTAGTAGAATTTTATCGGCCCACCGATAGAAGTCTATTGGAGTACGATTGTAATAGTAGACTACGAAAAACTGACAAAATTGTAACGGTGGCTTTCTATTGAACGACGATTTCGATTCTTTTCTGACGCGATTGAAATAGTAGACTTTTTCTTTCTCGCGCAAAGGCTTTCTATAGCTATTCATAATGCTGAATACATCATGGGTAGTCTACCGAAGAGACTTAGCTTATATTTTGATAAATAAGTAGTATTTATTTAGGTACTTTTATTTTTGTTTTAACAGAGATTAATGTAAAATTCCTTGTTTTTGTAATTGACTTTTGAATACACATATATAATACTTAAATTCCATACAAATACAATCTTCTGACATATATGTATAACATTTATTTTTTAAGGGGTATAAAATACACAAACAAATTTTCTCGTAAACATTATTTACCACCACTTTACATGGTATCTACTATAATTGGCATAAACAAACTTGAACGGCCTACTGTCACGTTTTAGACTCAACTTACGGAGTCACAACTAAAATATATTATCATAATCAACGTCGACCCTAAGAATAGACAATAGGTTTAGGTCTTTGGTCCTAGCTTTACTTCTCTTGTTGTGTAATAAATACACAACAAGAGAGGTTTATTACTGTCTGTCATCATTAGATAAACATAAGTTTAAACTTTTAGGTCTCACAATAAGCAATCAAAACTGTCAGAAAGTTTATAAATAAATCAATATTTCCCAAACTTTTTTTAACCTTGAAAGCGTCGCGTCTGTCGCGCTGAATAATTTTCCTTTTTTTCTGACACTACATTCTAAGTGTCATGTAAATTCCAGTTTCTAAAACTTTTACCATAAATTTACTAAACTTACACTATAAATCTAGTCTCAATCAAACTTGGGTGTCTGGTTTAGGCATTCCTTATAGACTGACTATACTTCTAAATCAGGGAGCGCTAAATCATTTTAGAGACGGATTTCCTCTGACATGCCTATGTCAGATTCAGGTGTTGTTCAACTTTGAAATGGTAATACGAGGGCGGCACTGAAAATTTCAGGAATTAAGGAAGTGACACAATATTACTATTTAAAAATGTATTTATTGCTTTTCGAAGTATTCTCCGCGAAATTAGACACATTTTCCATACGATAGAACCAATCATTGAAGCAACCATTCCATTCGGAAGTTGGGGTATCCAAAATGGCCGTTTTGTAGGCGTCCACAGCTTCTTCAGGTGATGAAAATCTCTGACCACGCAATTTATTCTTTATTTTAGGGAAAGTAGTAGAAATCATTAGGGCTTAGGTTGGGGCTGTACGGCGGATGGTCTAATAATTCTGTTTTCTTGCTCTAAAAACTCTTTTGTTCTGTGCGCGGTGTGAGAACTCGCATTGTCGTGATGGAAGATGATGCGGCGGTTGCAGTTCTCTTTACGGAGTTCAGAAACAACCTGTGGCAAACAAATGCTAGCATACCATTCTGCATTAACCGTTCTTTGTCCCTCAAGAGGAATAGTCGCAACATGGCCCGTTTTGGAGACAAACGTGGCCACCATTTTTTTTGCAACACTCCGTGAACGAACAATTTTTGTTGGCTTAAACTCATTTTCGAACACCGAAACTCGTGACTGGTTTTTTGTTTCGGGCTTGTACGCGTATATCCAGGATTCGTCACCTAATACGATGTTGTATACAGCATTTGAGGATCCTGTGTGGAATCTTTCGAGGGTTCTGACGCACCAAGTAACGCGAGCCGCTTTTTGCTTTTCACAGAGCGAATGCGGTATCCATCGGGAAAACAACTTTTTTACACCTAATTGTTCATGCAAGATTATTTGTATTTGACTCATGCCAATGACTAAAGTTTCTGAATTTCGCGGTATGTCAAATATCGATCTTCCTCAATCAGTTTACGCACAGCATCAACGTTTTCTTGGGTGACTGCAGTTTTTGGACGACCTTGACGGGGATCATCACTGAGCTTGACACGTCCACGTTGAAATTCAGCAAATCAGCGATAAATTGTGGTTTTGGATGGGGCTTCATCCCCAAATGCAGAAATCATCCGGTCAACACACTGTTTTTGTGTTAAACCACTTCCAAAGTCATAATAACCATTGCTCTTAAATTTTCTCGAGTCAATTCCATTTTCTCAACGACTAAACAAGTTTGACAAAACTTGTGACAAGACCGAGAATCTTTTTTTTAAATAAATAAATGGTATTCGATTTTTAAAACCAAGGAGTTTTCAATTAAAAAGATTTTAATATGACAGGAACAGTGGAAATGTTCCATTCCCGATACTTTTAGTGCAGCCCTCGTATACTTAGCGGCGGCACTCAGTTGATCATTGAAAACAAACTCTTTAAATGTGATTGCTAACTATTGGCATGATTTACTTTAGTTGAGTTTAAACTTTATTGTTATTGTTCATACTATCATGAACGAATACTATATACTATCATGCTATCATGAATGTCATTCTATCTTTATAATGGAAATATTAAAGATAGAATGACGTGACATGTTTTTAAGATTTACTATCGAAACACTAGTAGGTAGCGTTATCTTTTGCCACAAGGGAATATCTTCTTTATTGTACCCAACTTAGTACAACGAGGGTAGTCTTACGATGAAATACTAAACTAACATTTAATTTATGTTATGTATTGAAGACAAGCATAGGTTTTGCGAAAGAATATTCCTTTATAGAGCAACAATATAAGTAATTTAATCTAATATTTTTTGAAGTTATATTTCTTTAGGCGCGTTAGGGAATAATGATGAGAGTAAACTTTTAGGATGCGCGCGCAGGCCGTCGCAAGAAACTGACACCATGAAGTTAGCTGATAAGTGTTTCCATGACAACTTATAACTAAATTCAAAGTAGTTTTCAAACACCCATAAGTTAGCTAAAGTCAACATAAAAACGTAGGACAAGCTAAAGATATTTTTTTTTATAAAGATTATTATCTTATTACGCCGAAGAAGTATAACTTCTAACGCTTGTACATAGGTACACACACACACTGTTTTATTTAATATACTCTTCTCGTATATGCATGACATTTATTATGTTTCGTACAGTTTGCTCTAGTCTATTTTATTCAACAGAAATAAGACAGTGGTGATGAATGTAATTCCGAACGTACAAAGCTACAATAGTTCATTAAAGTTATAATTAAGTTTTAAACGTTCGCCTAAATTTTAAACAAACTTCTAATTTAAATTGTCTGTTGGACTAATTATAACAATCGAGGGTCGATTAGATTGTAAGTGTGCTATTATTGTGAATGTGCCGACGAGCGACGTCTCTTGAAGCAAGGTACCACGTAAAAAGCTACTCACGAACCCGTCTGCCGAATATTAATTGACTGAGTACATAATTTGGAATGCAAGACGCATCAGCGGAACTTTAAATTTCTATGGCTATTCACAAGAGGAAATAGCGAATACAGTTAGACTTATAAGATGATTTATGACGTATTGCGAATTGATTTAGTCTTTTCGATATCCTTTATTTATAATTATGTTTCGTCATTGCGTTAATTTGAATTTAGAAGATTAACACCTTACTGTTCAGTTGTAACCTAAGTTATAATATAATATAAATATTATGTACATTTTTTTTTTGTGTGATGAGCACGATGGTTTATTCTGTGTCTGGGTGTTATTTATCTATAATATGTATGTATTTATAAATATATAAGTATGTTTATCAGTTATCTTGTTACCATAGTACAAGCTCTGCTTAGTTTGGAATCAGATGGCGTTGTGTGAGTTGTCCAAACAATAAACAATATTTAGTAAACCTAACCTAAACATTTTTAAATTCATAGTAAAACAAAAATATGGAGTGGGTTTAGTGAATGTTTTTGATATTTTGTTGACTTTGTTTCTGTTTATCTTATTGATTAGAGATGTAACATCTTTCGAAGTATTTGCTTCATAGGCTGGACTCTTTTCAACTATTACGTAAAGAATACCTGATGAATGGTGAGAGATCATTGGCACTTTCTTCATTGTCTCTTTTTCACCACGCTTTTTTACCAACCTTGTTTCTAAGAAAATATTATCTACTTCACCTTTATTTACATTTACTAATGTGTCCAAATTACTGGTTAACTGATTATCCATGCTTTGAATTTCATTATAATTCTGTTGGTAAGTAAGATAGTCGTCAAGTAAAATTACGTGGAATAGAATAAACTTAAGTAACATATTTCACTCACTCGATTCTTTTTTAAATATTGATAGCATAGCAAATGTTTATTTAAAACGCTGTAACAGTCTAAGCGATTCAAGTACTTAAATTGTTTTTTTCTGTTCTTAAAGAATTAGCTTTCAGTTTAATCCAGTTTTTGGTGATCCTTATCTACTTACCTAGACACCATCACGTTTTAATATGGAAAATGTTCTTTTTATTGAATTAAAATTTAAAGAATCGTAGTTCAGGTATCTGTTTTGCAAGAAAATTTGAATATCACTACATGTTATAAAATAAAGTCGTTTTTCGCTGTCTGTCCCTATGTATGCTTAGATCTTCAAACCTACGCAACTAATTTATAGAGTAAGAAATAATAGATAGAGTGATTCATAGGAAAGGTTTCTATGTATAGTTTGTTAAGATTTTGTATACATTAACTTAATAATAACGTAATATGTAGGGGGAATCGGAAAAAATAAGCCATCTGGGAGCTTTTAACAAAACGCTATATGAGTTATAACAAAATAATGCATTGTAGAATTGTGTACCTTATTTAGGTCTACAAAAAAGTCCGCGACGGTATATGTCTATCTCTTAAGGATAACATACGATAACACACTATATCTATTTTAATACTTTATAAACACAGCAATTATAAAGCGGTAATTTGAAGGCTATTTACACAAATACAGTATTAATCCTTATCATTTTTAATATGTTAGTTGGCTTCAGCATTTTAAAAAGATTATTTGTCCCTTAACATCTTGCAAATTAAATGAATATCTTAGGAGATATAAAAAAGAAATCACCAAGAAATTTATTTCGTGTAACCATAATTCCACCGTGCCGCGCGGTTGTAGGTAGGTACTTGAGAGCAGATAAGTAATTAAGTAATTTGGAAAATGTTCAAACATTATTGTAAACACAATAAACGACGGGATTAAATGGGTGCCACGGGGTTTGAAATTTATAATTATCTATTTTAGACTTCAAAACCCAAAATTTTAGAGAAGTCTTATAAAGCGGCTCAGCCTATCCGTCCGTCTGTGCGCATCTAATTTTCAGGAACCATGAATACGTGTGCATGCTAAGATTTTGAAGTTTTTACCACCTCCGGTTTCAAAATAGGTTTCGGTTTAGAAGTTGTCTGAGTCGTTGGTTACGATAGTAAAAGGCGCGTTATTTCTTTGGCTAACATGACAGTTCGGTCTACCAGTAGACTTATACGATATAAAAATAAAAAGTTAGTTCCTACCTTTATATTTTTTTTCTATCCAAAGGTTGCCTGGCAGAAATTGCTTTTAGCGATAAGGCCTCCAACTGTATTGCTAATTTGTATCTAATTTCTTCTTTATAGTACGGTCTTGCCGTACAATAAAGTGTATAATCTATATTAATAAAATCACGTGTGACTTCAGTAAGTCACACGTGATTTTAAATTAAGGGTTTCGGCTGGGCGGTGATAGATCAGTATCTATCACCGCCCAGCCGAAACCCCTGCACCTAGGAACTTAACCCTATATAACACCCACTAAGATAAGAATTTTTAAAATTCCACCTCCAAATGGGTAATATAAGGCATAAACGGTTGTATGAAAGTTCGTCGTATTTGAAGTTAGAGACATGAAATTACGTATACCTATTCCTCGATACAAATGAATAGACAAGTGTATCGCGGTTTTGCTAGTTTTTACCTTTAAAGAGGTAAAATGGAGGGTGTCTTTTATTGATAAAATTAGTGGGTGACTCATTCTTATAATCGACGTCCTGACTAAGTTCTTGGACCAGCAAACTTTAAATTTTGATAGCAAGCTACCCTTATATAGTACGTCCCCACTAAGAAAGGGTTTTTTGAAATTCCATCCCTAAAGGGTAAAATGTTTTTGGACACAAATAAATGGGTACGTGTTTCGCGGTTTTGCCTAATTTTACCTATTAAGGGGTAATACATGGGTTCTAAGTTTCTATGGGATATCTTAATTTTCAAAGATAGCAACACCATACCTACTACTGATTAAAAATAAATAAACACGTGTATCAGGATTTTCCAAAATTCTACCCTTCAGGGTGTAAAATAGGAGATTAAGTTTATATCAAAGTAATTGAAAATTTATAAGGAGCATGGGTCAAGTGTACTGTGTATGAGGTGCAACGGGTGTTTAAAGAATTTCACAAGCGAAGCCGGGGGGCACAGCTAGTAAATAAATAAAACCGATAACTAAGTCGGTACTTTCTAATGAAAATCCATTCGTTTATTTTATATTTTATCCAAACAGAGGCTTGAAAGGATTACATTTATCAGCCTTATTGTTTTATGTTCTGATTGCTACCGAATGTACATAATAACATATACAATGCCTCCAACCCCTCGATGTTATATCGAGATATTACAAGCAGGTATTATAAGCATCAATAAGAATTAATAAACCAATATAATAATGGAATTGTAATATCGAGATAACATTTACCTATAACATTGCTGTATGATGAGATGTTTATTAAATTTACGTTTGTATTCAAGGGTACTCGTAAACTTACTCGTGTGTTATTAGGTTTTCGTTATATTTGTGGAATCATACGAGAAAGGAAATTAGTTACATATTATGACTGATATGAAGCACATATGTATAAGACCTGCGGTTGTTATGTCTGAATCCAACCGATTAAAACCACACGATCTTTACCTATCTGTCCAGTTTTAAGCTAACACGCTTTGAACGCATATTTTTGTATGGAATGGGATATGGGATATTCGCGCGGCATTATATTATATTAAAAGGTTAGAATACCTTTTGTTCCTCGACGTTTCGATAGGGTTGCACCTGTCTTGGTCACCTCAGGACCACGCGAAATCTCGTTCCATACAAAAGTATATCTGTCTAGTGTCGGCTGTCTTGGATAAATTCTCGGGAAATCATCTCAGTGCTCCTGGCAGAGTTTGGCTACCACCGTTGCCACACCTAAGGTATCGGGTGGTATTCTGCTTTTTGGGGGTTGGTTCTAGTGTTATCCCGCTTCATGGGGCATGAGATGTACCTGAAATTTTCAACAGCCAACTCGCCATACGCCGGATTTTTTCTTATTGGAGACCATGGCTCACAACATGCTCTCCAACGAGAGAATGTCCACGTCCAGCCTCGCCACGAAGAGTTTACCCCTACAACATCACAAACTTCAACTCTTTATAATATTTTATCAATAAATCACGCCTTTATCCTCAAAGGGGTAGCAGAGACATATTATACGCCCACTTTTTACAATGTGCATTTCTGAGCCACGTAACAGGTGGTGAGCCCATTGCCATGTATAAATAGACAAACATAGGTTATGGCGACCAGCTGTTGAATTTTTTTAACCCAACCATAAGGTTTTCACTTTGGTTTAAAGACTGTCATGTTAATGGCAACCGGGACCATGGTGCCGTGACCAACGTGCCTTCCGAAAACTCGTAAGTGGAAATACCACAAATCAGTAAGTATACGTAACCAGCAAGCAGTAGCGTAAGTTCCTTAACGCAGTGATCGTTGACAGAACACTGAGTCAGCGGGGCCACGAGCGCTTCTACATTTTAATATTGCTACTTTTTAATATTAATATAGAGATGTATCGTTTAATATGTATATAATGTATTAATTAATATGATAATTTATTTGGCATAAAGTATATGCAGAGAATAGAAAATATAAATTAGCAAATTAATTAGACATTGTTGTAATCAAAAGAGAGAGAATAAAGATTCGAATGTATTGTTTATTAGTGTTTCGCTAGTGCCTTATGTTTTTAAATAATAAAGTCAACCTAATGTTTTAATAATTACATAGAACGAAGTGTTTGTAATTTATTTAAAATAAAAAAAAAAGAATGTATCATAACACGTAATTAATGAACTACAATCTGCTGTCGGTTTGCTGTCCCTCAATTACAATATTATCTTTTCTAAAAAAAAACACTTTTCAATTTCCCCACAGGTAAAGTCACTTTACTATTAATTTATGCCCCTCAAGATGAGGTAGGGATGTGAGTGCTGATTCAGATACTTGAGATGGTGAGAGTAGAATCCGTCCTGTCAGTAGACATTTTTTAACATATTTAGCTCTGGGAAATGACACCGTCCTCCTAATGGACAGTCATGTGTACCCTACATGACTACGACAGCGTCCCTCAAGCGTCCGAATAATATGCCTCTTCAGGCTCCGCTTGAAAAACCCTGTATTGGCCGACAGAATAAGTAACGAAGCGATACGCAATATGGCAGGTTTGAATGATAGTGTCAGCGTTAAGCTGGAAAAAGGCGTGCTCTGTTGGTTTTGGACACGTCAAACGAATGAATGAGCATCGGTTGACGAAAAATATATATTATATGGTGTAAAAGTAGAGGGTAGAAGGAGTCAGGGTAGGCCCAGGCTTACATATGAAGACCACGTGAGCATTTGCTCAAAAACCGAAAATTCAAAAGTACTCGGATACCCAGTCGTGCATGTATGAAGCGATTGATTAATCTGCAGGAAGCGAAAAAGCTATACATGGATCGCAAAGCCTGGCGATCTGTCCATGCTGACTACCCTGTCAGGGATTGTAGGGGGGGTAGGAAATCCGTGCGCTGGCAGAGCGTTCCAAGTTTCAATAGTTTGACAGAGAAACGATCCTTAGAATCGTTCCGTTGTGCACTGTATGAGAGTGGCGCTTCTGCTCGGCACGCATTGTAGGGGAACGGGCAGGAGATCGGAGAATGGAGGAGTATTTTTTTTAAATTATGTATTCCGATAAAATTTTATAACCATTATTACGTAGGTACGATCAGTCTTAGAAGCAAATAACATACATATATATTGTCACGCCTTTATCCCCAAAGTGATCGTTTACAGAACACTGAGTCCGCGGGGCCACGAGAATTCAAAGTTACAGAATAGAGTTTGATACAGTAATGAAATCGTTCGTGTTTGTTCTTAATTAAGTCAAATTATTTAGGAACTGTGTACACTTGTTCCTGAAATACAGAATGTTAGGAATTTGTACATTATTTTCTGCTATGCTAAGCGATTTTCTTTGCTGACGGTACATAATAGGTGTATTCCGCAGCTTTGCTCACGTAAGAGATAATACTAGATCTGCTATTTTGGAATAAACTCTTCGCACAGAGAAATTGTGCTATTGCGAAAGTCTGTAAGAATGGATGGATGTATATTTGATACTCTTTCACGCAGAAACGACTAAAATGATTTCGATGAAATCTTACAACAAGATACAAATCAGAATAACACAGAAGCTACTTTATATCCCAGGAACAAGTTCCTGTGGGAAATGTGATCAGGAAAAATAAAACACGCGGGCGGAGCCGCGTGCGTCAACTAGTGTTTTGATAATTATTACCTGAATCCCAAAAAAAATAAACAAAATGTCAGACAGCCAGGTCATATACTTTAGACTTATAGGGTTCAACTAAAGTACGACCATGTTAGGGCTAGTGCTAACATACAACTTGTAGCTGAACAACTATTTAGTTGTGTATCATAATAATGTCTATAGGATTATATTGAAGCGCACATACTATCAACTCGATAGGTGTTCAACAAAAAAGTCAAAAAGCTGTATCGATCAACGTTTGATTAAACAGTTAGACAACTATCGACTAGACGTTTAATTCATATTGCATTGTATTGATGTGCACATACCATCGACTAAATAGTCGTTCCGCGACTGTCAGTCTCGCAAAAGCATTTGAAGCGTATGATATTATTACATTAAACATTTCTTCATTTATTCTATAATATTTAAAAAAACTTGTGTTAGCGGCTCTTCAATAAAATACTTGCTTTAACTCTTTCACTTTTATTTCGTGTTTAAATACACATTTTACTTTTATGCACTATACTATGGTATCAATTTATTTCTATTTTTATCACAATATGCAATAGTAATGCTCACTCTACGGTTGCCGCAACAAGAAGGCCGAACCTTTATCAGCAAGTGGGGGTAAAATGTTGCCAGCCTGAGTTCGACACTTAAAAAAAATAAAATAAATAAATATCCATCACGCCTTATCCCCGAAGGGGTGGCAGAGGCATATTATATGCCCACTTTTCACCGTGTGGATTCCTGTTCGACACTTCACATTTATTTATTTATTTATTTGGACAACCAGTAGCTGTTACATTATTATATAACTCAAATTATACATTATTAATATATCGTTTTATGCACAACATTTTAAGGTGTCACATCATGCATAGAAGTGTAACACTATTGCGGAAATATTATAAAATAATAACTAAATTAAATTTTAAATATTAACTAAATTATTACAACTAGATTACATATATTATAAGTATGATTATACAGACATATTTACTATATTTATTAAATATTATGGGACACTTTTCACACAGCGCCATCTAGCCCAAAGTAAGCTAATATTAGCTTGTGTTATGGGATCTAGATAACGGATAAACATACTTATAAATTTCTAAATACATACATAGGAAACACCCAAAACTTCGAAACACACATTTGTGGATCACACAAATATTTATTCCGATCCGGGAATCGAACCCGGGACCTCTTTCGTAGCAGTCGGATACACTCCCACCGCGCCACAGAGGCAGTCAAAGACAGTCAAGGCAGTCAAAGACATTAAAAGGTTGCTAAGACTTGGTGCTCTTTTAGCTTAGAATGTAACGTATGAAATATTCCACTAGATAATCTGTCAGAGTATAGGATGTACACAGTTTTTTTTTATCTTTTAAAATGCTAAATTGGACATTCTTGTTTATTGACATTGATTGTAACACCATGACTCGAGCGTTGCTGTATAAAGACTGGTTGATTTGAGGATCGAAGCGTCGAACCACTTCAAAAAAGATGGTGGCCACGTTTGTTGAAAAAACCGGCCATGTTGCGACTATTGCACTTGAAGATCGTAGAACGGTTAATGCAGAGTGGTATACCACAGTTTGTTTACCACAAGTCATCGCCGAACTTCGAAAATCTAACTTAAAGCGACGCATCATCCTGCACCACCGTAACACAAGCTCACACAGCGCTCGTCAAAGATTGAGTATTTGAAGCAGGAAAAAGTAGAAATTCTTGACCATCCTCCATACAGTCCTGATCTAAGCCCTAACGATTTCTTTACATTTACTAAAATTAAGAAAAGTCTTCGTGGTCAAAGGTTCCAGTCCGATAAAGAAGCAGTCGACGCTTTCAACTCAGCCATTTCGAACAACCCTTACTTTAGAGTGGAATAAATGTTAGAATAACTAGTTTGAGCAAAACTTAAAAGGCATGCCTCGTATGAAGTGAAAGTGTATGGAGAAAAGTATAAAATTTTATAAAACTCTCCAGTGTAGTTTATGACGTCATAAACTAACTTCTTAGAGCTGAACTTTAGGTAATTGATCTCTTGATCCTCCACGTGACCCGCACATTTATATCAATTCAGTGAACGAATATTTAGAAGATAATATTATCTTCCTATATTTCGTTCCCAATATCTTCCTGTATCTCTCCTCTCAATCAAAAACCGCCAGCGGCAAAAAGAAACCATACCACACCAAACCATATTTGCCAAAATTTTAAATAATACATAATATAATTATATTTTTAAAATACATAATATACCTAGTACAACCTACAATATCTACCCATAACAACACAAACCAAAATCATTGAAGGTACATTGTCGGACGTATAAAATTACTTTATTTTGTACCTTTCAAGGTAAAACTTAAAAATCAATTGAAAAATGTTTACAGACTGATTGCATCATGTTTTTAGAATGAATGCTTTATTCACTTATTAAGCAGTAGATACCTACTGCTAAATAAGTGAATAATGCGACCCCAAAATAGGTACTATCAGTCTATAAACATTTTTCAATTGATTTTTATGTTTTACCTCGAAAGATTCTACAAGTATACACTTGTAGTGATCATTGCCTTAAGAGACATTCGTCGCGTTGTAGTCACCGAACTCCGTAGAGGATAAAACGAACACTAACATTATTTATTTAGTTATCAGATAAATAAATAATGTCTAGTCTTTTACTGATGTTACGTCGTTAGTTTTTCGATTAATGGTTGCTAGATTAGTGTAAGGGCATCACTCTTACACCAACCTAGCAACCATTAATCGAAAAACTGCCAGCACAATTTATATTAAAAGTAAAGCAAATTTATAAAAATCGTATGATTTCTACCTTCTTTATCTAGTCGTCAGTCCATCTGACGGGGGTAGTCCTACATTACGTTTGCCGAATACAATTTATGCCGAATATAGGTAATCGGAAAATTTCGTTGTTAATAAGTTATCAGTGGAATCGAAACTTCAGTTTTGCCTAAAATATTCAACCTAAAAAGCTAATTTCCGAAGATAAAATACTTTATGTTCAGCATAAAGAATTGAGACAGTTCGATTTAACCGTAATGCAATTAAATTTGTCCCAGTAATTTTACCTTCCATGTCTTCGCTCAGAGAGAACTCGGTCGAAGCACTTAGCAATCAAACCTCATCCCTCTAGAGTTGGTTGACCCCGTGCGCAACTGCGTTTGATAAAAACGCCGAGAGTTTCTGCCATGTGTTTGTATTTTCAGTGCTACTGAAAGAAAATAGCAGTCGGCATCGAGCCACCATCGCTGTAAGACGTGCTCATGTTAGCACTCCAAGTGCTCCACGCCGCGTAAATAACATCGATAGACGAACTAAAAAAAATTGTATTGCTTTATTAAATTTCTATTGTTTATGACGGTTTTTATTATAAACTGTGTATAAAGTGGTTTATAATAAAATAACATTTTCGTACATAAATATTTACGTGTGTGTTTTATAGACAGCGAAAGCTTAGATGTTAAATTGTGCATAAGTGATAAAATTAAAACTTAAAGATTCTGTCGTAAAAACGGCTAGGTATGTGTTACAATTAAATTTATAATACACTATCACCATAGAAATGTAAACGATTGAGCGAGAACATAATAGTAAACCTAATGTTGATACAGTTGCAAACAATTGACCAGCAATCGTGAACGTGACTCAATTTTCGCTTCGACTGACGGCTTCCTGCAAGTTGCATCGACGGGAAGTCAACGATAGAAAGACCGAACTGCAAGTCAAAAATAGAAGTTTGGTTCATCAACGGAACGGTAACAAACGTTTGTTTCTAATGAAAATGTTTGTTGTTGTAACATTCCCCATTAAGATTAGGTACATGAACAATGTGTATATCCAATTTTAAGCGCATATTTATGAATGAAATGAAAACAAACTAGAGCTGCATATTTGATGTTATTATTTCATTTCAAGATATTTATTTTAGGAATGAACAATTTATTATGTCATAGGTACGTTATGCAATTATTAACTGACGTAACGTTAATGGCGCCGCAGAGCCAAGAAAATGTGGCTTCGGAATAAATGATTTCATAATTACAAAATCAGTCACGGAGTAATCAGGAATTCAATTAGACACATTTTTGAGGTCGATGGCGCTATAAAGACTAGCGTAAAGCATGTGTTCGATAAATGTTGAAGACTAGATAACTTATATATTTACTTGAATTCTCAAAGTGATTTTTTTTTATTTGTACTTTCGATTTTAGTATTATTATCGTGTGATTCACTCATTTATCAACGCTCAAACGAAACCTAGAATTTGAAAAAAAAAGTGGATAAGTTTCTCTAGACATCAACGCGGGTGCCTACGCAAAGATAGGTTTTTTTCAAAATTCCACTCCTAAGAGGTGAAATATAGGGTGGAAATTTTAGTAATTTCAACTACTGTTAATAATATATAAATTTGACATTGAAGTCAAATTGAACAAAAACTTATGATGATTTGTATAAATACCCTTCCAAATTAATAAATCGGGCCTCGTAGTTTAGTTAATTGTTTGATCCAACAAAAACTACCTCCATGAATTTCATTGAGACTGAGAAGATATCAAATTTTTAAATTTAGTTTAGTGTATCAATCACACTTTATCCCCGAAGGGGTGGCAGAGGCAATACGCCCACTTTTCACCGTGTGTATTCCAGTCCCATGTGTGGTGAGCCCATTGCCGTGTTGAAATAGACAGAGGCAGGTTGTGACTGCTGTTGAAATTTTTAACAACATCACGTAGCCACAACCTGCGTCTTGATATATAAGTTCCTGTACGATAATCAAATTTAATCTAAAAATACAAAATAAAATCTTAACATAAAATTACGTGTCACGATGTTTGTTCGAGATGGACTCCTAAACTACTTAACCGATTTTAATCAAATTTGCACACCGTGTGCAGTTGGATCCAACTTAAAAGATAGGCTATATAATGGAAAACGGAGCAGTAGTCATAAATGTCGACAAATCGGGCAAATTTTTATGCATTATTCTTTTATTGTAGAATTTATAAGCGACGGGAGTTCAAACTATGCGGCGGGCGAAGCCGTGGGGGTCATCTAGTGTTTTATAAAAATGTCTCAATTAAATCAATATTGTGTAAGTACAATACTTCACTTGCATGTGTAATTACATCTTATTTGAAACGACGTGGCTGATCTCACAATTACGAACACTATCTCACGCGGTACGAGTATGTCTTCATCTGGACGTACATGTTTATTTTTAGAGTCCCTTATTTTTAAAGGAGTATGCATTGTGTATTTATAAATCAGTGTTGATAGAACTTAGATTTTGATTATTATTATTATACACTCATATAACTCTTGTTATATGTATTGTACTTCCAGCTATGTAAGTATCGATATATTTATTGTATTTTTAGCGTACGTAGGTACTGAATAGTAATATCATTAGATAATAAATTTGAAGTATAAAATTATGTATAAAACATTAGAGAAACTAATAAAAATAACATGCAGAATTATTTCACAGATATCGACAAGAATTAAAAACAAGTTTTCATTTATATGCGCTAAAAATATTTTTAAGATGATGCTGGCTGGTGATAGTCAGCTTGGTCACAAGCTGAGTGACTCCAGCCTGTGAACACGCTGACTGTCACCAGCCTGTGGCCACGGCGGGTGCAAACTGGTTGAAACGTTAGTCAACAAAAGGTATGTGAAATAACCTCGTTTAGCCTCGGTAAAGCCAATGTAATAAAAATAATAAATCCACAATCTTAGGTATTCTAAAATGTTGGATGTAGAATGTCGTCACTCAACTGACCAAACACGCATAGTTGCATCCAAAATTTCAGCTCAATCGCATGAATGATAAACTTGAGTTGCCAGATTTCACCAGAACAAACATACATACATTGGAATTTAAAATACAGCTTGTAAAAAATACTTTGTGAAACCAATAGTTATCTGTGTAATACTTGACGTCTCCTGACGAAGTGGCAGATGCGTAAATTTACCAAGCTAATGTATGAACCGAAATAAAACATACACTAAAAATATGTTTTAACGAAAATTAGTTTCTCACGGTTAATTGTAAGCGAAGCACAAGATAAAGACATCTTCGGATTTTTTATTACAAATATCGTTGATTTGCTTAGCTCAAGGTTTGACTAATTAAAAGATGTATTATAGCCGGTTGTAACGAATATATTCATTACTTAAAAATATATAAGTATTTTTAACAAATTAAAATTTTACATTTTTACAGAAAACAATACAAAAAGAAGGGGGGCGGGTGGTGGGAATTATTACAAGACTGACAATGATGCCCCGACTAGGTGTCGAAGAATTCCTCCCCATCAAAATCAACCGGCAAGGTTCCCATAAGGCTGGCCGCATTGCCACGTTGATGATTATTCTCTGAGCGAGAAAGAGGTCAACCCTATGGTCACGAGAAGAATCGACCAGTCGCTTTGCGATATCACTATACAGCGAACGAGCACTTGGGCCCCACGAGCCCAGTGTCTCGACCCCAAACGGCTCAAAAATATAATTACCTATTAAATTATTATATTGGCGCCGCTTGAGAGTCTCAACTCTGCAGCAGCAGAACAAGCGCAACCCGCCGTGCTAAGAAGATGAGATGGAGCCAGGGTGTCAACACAAGTTGCATCCCAAACTAAAGGCTTTCCCATCTTCCATGGCACCAATGACACACCGCCCGGACTCTTGCCATCGCCACGCGCCAAACCATTAGGTTCTAGAACGGCTGGAACACCGGCGGTGACAAGAGTCCGACAGATACTGTCATTAAGGTATGCATGACGTGACCTGCGACCTGCACTCCTGCATTACTTTGTTTAAAAAAATATATTGAGTTATTACCCAAGAGAAGAAACTAACAGCTACTGAAGAAGTACGAAGTAATACGGACGTTCAAACTCTTGAAAATATGATAATTGAAAAGTGTCCAGCACACAGTCTGCTATTTCCAAGCCATCTATATCAACCGACGCGTTGAATTGCACAGCGCCATGACGAGTCATGTCACGGTGTTGTGATTTGCGCCGCTACGTATGTATTCGCCCTAATGGGCTCCAATACATTTAAAAAACTTATTAAGATTATCAGAGTTTTTATAATTATTAATGGACGTCTGAAAAAGTTACTCAACTGTTTTGAATATTTTTAATTAAAATGTTTGTAAACTGTCATTACGCTGCCAATTTACATTTTAAATCTAAAAAATATTATCACTTTGTAACTTAATATATATACAATTCCGAAATATGTTGTATATATTTATGTTATAGTTGCAATAAGGTTTTAGGAATTAAATATTAAAATTAAAAAAAAAACTTGATTAAGAACTGCTGAATCCAATAAAACTTATATTACACAATCACACTTCTCAGCTGCAGAATAGACACAAAATAGGTGTTTTAAGCTAGTTTTATGATATCAAAATATTATTTTAGTCTACTTAAATGCAAATTAAGAGCTACTTACAGGCGCTACACGTGTTAATAACATTCTATCGGCCGGCCAATAGAACTCTGTTGGAGCGCAATTGTAATAGAAGACTAAGAAATCTGTATTTTTTTTGCTGGCGGCTCTCTATTGAGCTACGATTTCAATCTCGTCTGACGCGATTGAATTAGTAGACTTGACCTCCAGGTAGGTAGCCAACGCCTGCTTCTGAAAAACTCATTCACATACGATTGGCTTGGTGAAATGGAAACGTTTAATAATATTATTGTATGCATGATTATGTCAAAGTTTTTAAGAAATGTTACCTAAATTTTATGGAGTATCTAAATATTTCTTTTAAAATTTTCTGGAAACCTGTGATTGATCGTCTTCCAGTTCAATCATAGTTCCATTTTGCGGTTAAACTCGATGAGCAATATGAACATGCCCCAGATATTATTTGATTTATTGTCGTCCCTATACGTGATGAAATGGAATTTATGGGAAAATAAATAACGCCTTATTGTGCTTCATTTTTTACGTAACAATATAACATTTATTTTGATTATGATAGATAAAAATTTAATTTTTAATATATTTTTAAAGATTTGTTTTTATAACTAATTGAATCAGGCGTTACATGGCGGAAATCCATTTCAAAACTATTACTATTTATCTGTTTTATTTTATTTTGCAATATTCCGCTTTTTTATATTTCGTATGATTTCGATTCGTGTTTCGCCTACACACGAGGCATTATCAAGAATGTTTGGCAGCAAAAAAACTTGCGCGTTTATTATAGCTTTAATTTGTTTTCAAGATGATTCAAGTTGCTTCCCATGTCTTTCAATCCCGAATCCTTCATGCGATGTGTAAAAAGGAGGGAAAGTAACAGAACAGCTAACAGAGGTCAGGAGGTATGATGCAGATGCACAGATGTCTTTCAATCTCAGGCGACAAATAAATAAGCTTTGTTTTTGATGTATTAGAAACACGTTTTACGAAATCTAAATAAAACCATCTTGATATCAACATAGAAATCATATAGTGAAGTTATTAAGTCAATTATTCTGTTGTTTTCTATTTGCCATAGTCAAAATAATACAAAAAATAAGCATGTCAAGAATGGCGATCCTTATCCAACATAAGGGCAGGCCACACCTTCAGCTAGCGAGTGAGAGAGCGAACTGGCAGGCAAGGAAAACTATCGAATTAAGCTAAACTTTGGCGATCTAAACTATGTGCGTGCACAGCAAAAACAAAACGGACGACGCATCATTTTATCCCTGATGTAGCTTATCTCAGTAGATCGTAGTGAGTAAAAGTAAATTATGTGCTCGGCTCGCTTGCTCGCTAGCTGCCGGTGTGGTCTGCGCTTAACAGAGCCTTGAACTTTACTACTAATAACCGCTGCCAAAGTTACGTAGCCTACATAAGGACTCGTAGCCCTGGTATGTCAGTGTTTTATAAACGATCACTGCGTTAAGCAACTTTCGCTATGGCTGATCTTCGGATGGTTGACCGCTTTGTGACCATTTTCATTTACGAGCGTTTCCGTGCTTCGTTGGTCCCAGTTACCAGTTACAAGGCAGTCGTTAAGGCGAGTCACAAGCTACAGGCCTTTTAGGCGGCTTGAAAAATATCAACAGTAGGTCGCCAAAACCTGTGCTTGTCCATTTCAACACGACAATGGGCTCACTACATGTTACATGGGACAAAATGCACCAATTTAGCAGACACCGGTTGTCGCGAGACACATCTTGAACAGACGCTCGGATCTTGATGATGATGATACCATTGGAAGTGGATTGGATTTGGATTTGATGAAACTTTTGAGGAATTTCGACAATTCTGCCCCTATTTATACTATTGAGGTGCTTTGTCACAAGCATACGGCCAACCTGATAGTAAAGACATTTGCAACACCAGAGGTGTTACTCTAGTGCTACACAGAATGAACAGAAACAGGCTGTGGCTATGAATGCTGTTGAAATTTACTAGCGCCCGCCTTTCAAAACAACCGGCAAACGGAAACATTGGCGTAACGCGTCTTCCGAAGCACAGAAACGCTCGTGGGTGGAAATTACATGCACGGTATCGTAGATGAAAATTTCATGCTCATGATATGAATCGTAGCTTAAGATGTTTGATTGTTTACATAACACTGAGCTAGCAAGGGTACAAGTGCTTAATTTGCTATTAATATCTCGTTAAAACTATAGAAGCCTTTAAGTCATTAAGTTCAGCAGAAATGCCAAACAGGAACATTTGTGTGTAGCTGCAAAACGCTCAACAATCAAGTACGTATCAAGTACAAACTAAAACGTTTCTAGTCCTGACACCGCGTATGTTTTTTTGTAATTATTTTATGGCCTGGTTACTAAGACCTTTTAGCCAAATCTTAATTCAAATTTCCTTAATCTTCTTTCTTATTATCTAAAATGTTCCCGTCCTGTCTATTCTTAAGTCAAGGTCAGTCTCACCTCAGTATAATGGTAGTTGTTATACTAAGGTTTTCAGTGGATTTTACACCGCAGGATAGAAACTAGCATTTCACTGCATAATATATCATTGTCTTTCACTATAGCACGTTCACACAATTTTTATGTCCAAGAAACCACCACCCCCGAACATAAAGCAAAATAAATGTACTAGTTTTAGAAAATAATATACAGCAATCGTCCGCACTTGTTAATTTTCCCGCGTAGAATCTGAAACCGCGTACCATAGATATTTTCCATGGCTAACAAAGACTTACATTTAGTGTGTACATGAATTTACTGTATTTTAAGTTAGTTTCGACGTAGATATAAAAAGAACCATCTTTGTCCGACGCAACGTTTGCGAATAATTTTGAGCACGTTGTGCACCTCGCGGCGACAAACAAATGTTCCCGCATGCCATTTCTCCTATGTTTTCCATTTATATGGTTAGAACTATATATTTTATGTCCTATACTATGGCATCCTCTGTTTTAAATTATGATCGAGGTTCTTCCTTACCCGAGTTTAATCTATCTTTAATAAACTACATCTGTCTCCTTGCTCTTTGTGGAGCTGAACGCGGTGAAGGCACGGCGCAACTTGATGTTTGATTTTACGTTCGTTCGACACGTGTATTTGTCACAACCTATAGTAATAAAACTGTCGTAAATTGTCGTAGTGTTAGAGTTTCAAGATGGTTTCTGAACCCTTTCAAGTACTATTGTAAACTAACTTTGTTTTGTTATATTCGCTTTAGTTACACGGTGACATTTTCGATGCCTACGAAAATATTATTATTAACACGATCACGCTGGATTACCTTAAATAATGTTGACGATTCAACTGCGTTGTACCAACCATAATTATAAGCAGGGTGAGATTGTATATACTAGTGGTCGCCCATTAGTCGAAATTCGACCAAATTAAAAAAAATAGTTATGTGCACTTCTTCTCCACATATACTTTAACTCTTTCAAACTGGAAGCTCAACCGTACGCGCGTTTTTTGAAAAAGGGTACACAAATTTCGCTTCACGTATAAATAATATAGATCATGAAGTGCGAGATTTTAAAAGTTAGTACCTACTAGGTACTTATTTTTGTAGAAGTAGCGAGCTAAGATGCAAGGTCACATAATGAAAACTTGTTTTTTTTTTTCAGATTTTCACTATGTCACCTTGCACATAATGAAAAGCTGGAAAATAAAACAATTTTTAATGTACAAATTAATTTATTAAATTTGATGTACAAACATCTAACACCTCGGATTAATACAGGCTACTTTATATTTCTAAAAAAATCTCGATGGATAACAGGTACAGGTAAACTCACTACACCAGTGCAGCAGCGGCAATTAACTAGTGCTCCAAAATTTCACCACATCCATATTACATTATATTGTGTGTTACGCAACCTGAATATACAAGGTGTTTCACAAACACGCAATAAGGGCAATTGCTCACATAACATCACTAATACAATCCGTCGGAATATTAATATTTGCCGCTCGTACGTAGTGTTGTTATGAAGGGATATATCACAAGTAGGTAGCGTGTGTGACTATGCCGCATTTTCCATATGTTTTCTAGAACTTATTACATAACATACCGACATACTATTATGTAAGCAACCTTGTCTGGTATTGGTGTACTTACCTACTTGATAACCTGATCCTGTACAAAAAACATAAAAAGAATAACTAAAATGTAATTAATTTTACTAGAAATAAAATAAATAAATAAGATACAACGGTACACAGAAATAAAAATAAAATTGTTGACGCCGGACCTTCATACGTCCGTGCTCTTCAGCACTAGATCTTGGATATCTGGATCACTAAGCGCTGATCTCTGCAGCGCTGGATCCCTAGAGCGCTGGAAGTGGAGAATGATCTTCCATGTGAATAGCGAGCAGATTTCTAGACCGCTAAACAACACTTTCTAAATTGGATGTTGCATCATCAGGTTTGGGAGATCAGACGGCAGTCGCTTCCAATGATACCGAAAATCAAAAACCAATCTATAGCTACTCCTAGCAGCCATTTAAAAGTGAACCTACCCACTAAATTCAGGTAAGGCTTGAAAGTAACTATGAATACGCTATAAGATGAAGTAGGCTTTCCTTTCCCCGAAGGATAGAATCATACTAAGCGCTCTTATTGTAACCAGTGTAGTATAGTATAGTTGGGACAACTCACTCAATCGCCATTTGATTCCAAACTAAGCAGAGCTTATACTATGGTAACTAGATAACTGATACACATACTTAATATATTTCTAAATACATACAATTTATAGCTAAATAACACCCAGACACAGAATAAACTATCGTGCTCATCACACATAGTTTTAACCTGGGCGGGAATGGACCTCTTGCGTAGCAGTCGGATACACTCCCACCGCGCCACAGAGGCTGTCAGGCACACAAGGCAGTATATTTTAGCCCCACGTATTGAGTGGTCATAGGTTGTCGTTTCCTACTTTTGAAAACGTTCAAACACAAGGCTTTCAATTTGTTTTAACGACTTCCATGTTGCCAATAAGTAGGAAAAACGGCTTAATGTGCCAACCGTAGCACGGAAATACTTGTTAATGGAAATGCAAAAAATGGGGACTCATCTTAGGACTGACTGTAGCGTAAAATGCTTTTAACGCAGTGCATAGAATACTGAGCTAGCGGCGCTACGAGCGCATAACATCAATCGAGAAATAAATACTGTAAACAAAAAAATTATTTCAACACATGCGCCTGTGTGACTACATTATGTGCGCAGATGTGTGATATAAAATGGAACACGTTTTTTGAAGACTGACATACATTTTTAATAACTACTTAAGAATATTTATTGTTAAAACATCGTATAGAAATACTAGCTAACCCCCGCGACTTCACCCGTGGCATACTTTGAACCCCATGACATCTAGTTTATCGTTTATTAGTTTTTCAATATCTGCTGAAAATTTGCCTAATTTGTTGACATTTATGCTTGTATTTTCGCTCTCCTGGGTAGTAGCGAGATGATATAAGACTATAGCCTTCCTCGATAAATAAACTATCCAACACAAAAAGGTTTTTTCAAATCGAATAAGTATCTACATTAGTGTGTTCATCCAAACAAACAAAGCCTTTCAGCTTTGTTTGATTAGTATAAATACATTCCTACACTGTGATATATGAGACAGTAGTCCAAAAAGGTGTTACACAATCCAACAACAAGCACAACTATTTTTCAAGATGATCTTGTTCAACCGATGTCCTAACACCAAAACAGGATAAAGGATTAACAAACACCCAACGTGAAGGGTATGCTGCTAGGGTTTGTGGTTTATGTCTGCGAGATTTTAGAGAAGCCCTTTCAACTTGAACTTTAGAAAGTGGAGCTGGTAACAGGATTGTGGGACATTTTATTGATGGACATTTTTTTTACACACTGCCGTCTAGCTCAAAGTAAGTTAATAACCTTGTGTTATGAGATATAGAAGACTATTTCCAAATACATACATATTTTACATCGGAAACACTCAAACTCCGAAAGAAACATTAGTGGATCACACAATGGATTTTTTCCGACCCGGGAATCGAACCCGGGACCTCAGTCGCGGCAGTCGCATACACTACCACTGCGCCACCGGGGCAATCCGAGGATTATATATTTATATTATAGTAGCTGGACTATAGTTGGTAGGTGGTCCTACTACTATAGTAGTAGGACCATATTTTATTCTCTCTCGTACGCTCGGGGCCCCGCTAACTCAATGTTCTGTAAACGATCTTTATGGATGGTTACGGATGTGTGATAGCTCTGTGGGTTTGCATACTTCAGAAGGTACGTTAAGCCGTTGGCCCCAGTTGCCAGGTTACATGCCAGTCGAAAAGCTATGGTAGACTCGAAAAATTTCAACAGCAGGTAGCCAGGCAATGGCTCATCACCTATCACATGAGACATGAATCACAGAATACACACTGTGAAATGTGGGCGTATAATGTGTCCCTGCCATCCCTTCGGGGATAAGGTGTGATTGATAAATATAAACTAGTGATTTTTTCTTTCTACCATAATGGATAGCACGTTTATTGAGGAATGCAATATGCTATAAATCATCACGCCACTACCCAGAAAAGCGAAGTATTATTAATAAATGTCAAAAAATCGGGCAAATTATACATTATTGAAAAAAAATTTACTGACGGGAATAAATGAGTGCCAGAAGTTCGAAATATAGACAGTACAGGGGTTCGAAATATGTCACTGGTGACGCCACGGGGCTCAGCTATTTTCTTATAATACTTATTTTTCTTTAACTTTTTTACCGATTGTTTCCTGATCCTTTGATATGTATTTTGGGGTCTCCTTTATCGGTATCAACGATTTGACTTTTTACTGTCGGCTTCTTTGGTATCGGTTGGTCAGTTGTTCAGCCGGTGCACCGCGATCAACTTAGGTTGTCTTTCTGGACGTTAGTGAATCTCCAATACCCTATATAACAATTTCCTAAATCTAAGTCATCTTACCAAACTAATGCTGTTGACATCAGAATATCAAAAAAGTAAATTGATATTATAATATTGATGTAGGTAAGTGGATTAGTGAATAAGAGATGACTGCCAGAAATACGGATATCAAATTTATTATTAATAGTTGACGCGCGCTGCTTCTCCCGCGTAGAGAAGATTTCCCGTTCCCGTTTCCCACAGGAACTTGTTCCCGGGATAAAAAGTAGCCTATGTCCGTCTCCTGGCTCTAAGCTACCTCCCCCTACCCACCAATTTTCAGTCAAATCTTTACCGCCGTTGTTTAGTTATAAATAGTGTAACTAACACGACTTTCTTTTATATATATACTTTTATTAAATAATGATTAAACAATGAAATAATAATTACATGGTTATTAACAAATTAAAATTTAACATATTTACAGAAAACAATACAAAAAGAAGGGGGCGGGTGGTGGGAATTATTACAAGACTGACAATGATGCCCCGACTAGGTGTCGAAGAATTCCTCCCCATCAAAATCAACCGGTAAGGTTCCCATAAGGCTGGCCGCATTGCCACGTTGTATGGCAATGCTTATTCTCTGAGCGAGAAAGAGGCCAGCCCTATGGTCACGAGAAGAATCGACCAGTCGCTTTGCGATATCACTATACAGTGAACGAGCACTTGGGCCCCACGAGCCCAGTGTCTCGACCCCAAACGGCTCAAAAATATAATTACCTATTAAATTATTATATTTGCGCCGCTTGAGAGTCTCGGCGGATGCAGCAGCAGCACAAGCGCAACTCGCCGTGCTATGAAGATGAGAAGGCGCCAGGGTGTCAACACAAGTTGCATCCCAAACTAAAGGCTTTCCCATCTTCCATGGCACCAATGACATATAGATGACTGACTTAAATTATTTTATCAATTCATGTTTATTTCAAGGTATATTTACTTATTAATATACTTATCTTAAATAGAAATAAAACAAGGTCGTGTTAGTTACAATGAGCTTCATACCTCGACAATAGGTAGGCTGATATTTATGTTATATATATTGTAATTAGATTGAACGCTAGCATAGGCCTCTCCCAAAGATATCTGCGCGGCCCCCATCAAACCCGTCTTCAGTGACCTTAATGCATTTGTCATCATCAGTCCACATTGTGGGATACCAGTCAAAACATTAGTCTTATAAATTATGGCGCAATACTGACCCATTTCCTACTTTAAGAATTTAATACTTAGCCTTTATTATAAAACTTGCCTGTCTTTGATAAACAACAACGATAAACTTAGGGATTTTCGTTCGAAAAACATTTCTGCCTTACATATCAGATAACATAATTACAGAACTTTGTCTATTTTCTTGCAACATAATTGTTGGAAGTAAGATCGTAGATATCTCTTCCACGATTGCTATGTGATCTGAATTAGTTACAGCTTTAGGAGTAATAAAACTTTTCGGTTCTAAAACTAGTCGCTGCTTGCAACTTCGCTCTCGTAAGCATATTGAATCTTTACGAAGCCTGTTTAGATTCTTGTGGGCAGATATATAAAATAGTTTCATATTAAAATTCTGCCCTGCTAAGTCAGCGTTCGGTAAACGATCACTGCGTTAAGTAACTAACGGTATTGCTGGTCACGGATGGGTGACCACTTTGTGGCATTAACATTTGGGAGCATTTCCGTGCTTCGAAAGTCACGTATGACCGTTGGTCCCGGTTGCCAGTAACATGGTAGTCGTTAAGCCAAGTTAAAGGCTTTAAAATTTTTCACAGCGGGTAGCCACAACCTGCGTCTGTCTTTTACAACACTATGTTTACCGTGAAGATATGTTACTAGGTTGCACATTTATTCTTTTGCTGTGTAAACACATTCATCTGTATTAAATACGTTTTAATGAACAAATTGCACGGTGATCGGGAAATTTTTGATTTTGAACGTTTTCAGTTATGTGAACGTTGCAGGAATGGAGTCCGTAAATTTCTAGATTTGGAGCGAAAGATTTGGGAATAATAATATAAAATAGAATCCGTTAGCTGTATTAATTTGCACCAAGTTGTAAACATATTAAAAATCGTGTCATTAAAAACATACAAACATGTAGTACCATACCACCTTTTTTATATGTATCTATAATAATGATAAATAATGGCATTTGATTGCGTTCAACATGAAACACTGTGCAAAAAATTACACCACTATGGAATAAGAGGCAAAGCTCTCGACCTTCTGTCGTCATATTTGAACAATAGAATACAGAGGGTCGATATTAATGGTACACGTACTGTAGGATCCATGGTTACTATGGGTGTGCCGCAGGCTCGATACTTGGGCCATTCTTGTTCCTCATTTATATTAATGATTTACCATTTTATGTAGGGGACAGGAATAGGATTGTTTTGTTTGCAGATGACACCTCATTAATTTTTAAAATTAAAAGACAATTAGATAACTATGACGATGTAAACAATGCAATTGCAAGAGTAGTTCATTGGTTCAGCTCAAATAATCTTTGCCTTAATGAAAATAAAACTAAATGTATAAAATTTACTCTACCAAATGTAAAACAAGTTGCGGCCAATGTTCAACTGAATGGACAAGTGTTAGAGTTTGTAGAATCAACTGTGTTCCTCGGTATAACTATTGATGCCAATTTGCAGTGGGGCCCACACATAGAAAAGACAGCCTCTAGGTTAAGTTCGGCTGCATACGCTGTAAAAAAGATCAGGACTCTAACAGATGTGGATACGGCTAGAATGGTTTACTTCAGCTATTTTCATAGTATTATGTCTTACGGTATTCTCCTTTGGGGGAGTGCTGCAGATTTAAATATTATTTTTGTTCTACAAAAGCGGGCTGTACGCGCTATTTATAATTTGGGCCCCAGAGTTTCTCTCCGAGAAAAATTCAAAGAAGTAAATATTCTAACCGTACCATAACAATACATTTTTGCCAATCTTATGTATGTCCAGAAAAACCTATCACAATTTTCTAAACTCTGTGATAAACATAATATAAAAACTAGAAATAAAAATAATCTTTCAGTCCACCACAGTCGACTAAATAAGATTGGCGATTCTTTCCAGGGTAACTGTATACGCTTTTACAACAAGCTTCCCTGTGACCTGAAAAATTTACCATTAAATAAATTTAAAAAGTTAATTAAATACAAGCTTTGTGAAAAAGGTTATTACTCCGTTAAAGACTATTTGCAGGACAGGGACGCCTGGAAATGATCTGCTGGCAAAGTGAAATAATATTAAATTGTAAATAGGCCATAAAAAAAAAGCCTTCCTAAGTTTCTTGCCGGTTCTTCTCAGGTGGGTCGCGTTCCGAACCGGTGGTCGCTTTAAATATTTTAAATAGTGTATGACATTTTGTAAGCGCCGTTAAAATGGTCTATGCAAAATAAAGATATTTTATTTTATTTATTTTGTCTAGCCCCAATTACAGAATAAGTTAGTTTATTTTTTCATACAAATTGTAATGGAGAAAGATTCTAATCAATCATTTTTATTAACGCCTTATCACCAAAGGGGTGGCAGAGGCATTTTACACGTCGACTTTTCATTGTGTGTATTTCTGCCCCAAGTAATAGGTGGTAAGCCTATTGCTGTGACAGATTTTAAGGCGGTACAAAATTCTCCAGAACAACGAATTCTACTAATATTATAAACGCGAAAGTTTGCAAGTATGGATGTTTGTTACCGGAGGTTGCCCTGCACAAATCCGAGGCTCTGTGCTTTTACGGGCCTAGGAAGCGGCCTCGTCCAGGACCCAGCATAACAGGGCGTTAGCATCGGTATCGAGCCCTCGATGAAATATCTGGGGCTCGTACTCGATAGCCGATGGAACTTCGGACATCATTTTCGAAGTTTGGTCACAAAACTGAGGAGGGCAACAGCTGCGTTATTGCGGTTGTTGCCCAACATAAGGGGACCTAACGCTCCCTGCAGGAGACTGTACCTCGGGATCGTGCGGAGCATGGCCCTATACAGGGCCCCCATATGGGCCCCCCATATGGGCGGAGACCCTGACGGCATGCAATGCGGCTATATTACATACCCCGCTAAAGGCGATGGCCGTCAGGGTGATAAGAGGGTACCGCACGATCTCCGTCGAGGCGGCATGTCTCCTTGCCGGGACCCCTCCATGGGACCTGGAAGCGAGAGCCCTTGCGTCATTGTTTAAATGGCGTAAGGAGGCGCGGGAGCAGGGCCATAGACCTACGCCCCGAGAAATCGAGGCTCAGCGGTCCCAGCTCCGACAGGAACTCATGGAGACATGGAAGGTGCGACTTGAGCATTCAAGGTGCGGAAACGCCACAATCGGGGCGGTCAGACCGGTCATGGATGAGTGGTTGGAGAGGAGCCATGGCAACCTCTCCTACCGGTTGTCACAGATACTTACCGGGCACGGGTGCTTCGGTAAGTATCTGTGGCGTATACACCGGGAGACCACAGCTGAGTGTCAGCACTGCGTAGAACGCAGCGAGGACACAGCGCTCCACACATTGGTGGAGTGCTCAGCGTGGGCGCAGCAGCGCCAAGACCTCGTGGCGAGTCTGGGCGTAGACGTTCTCTCGTTGGAAACTATGGTGCAAGCCATGGTCTCCAGCGGGAGCAAGTGGGACGCCGCTGCGTCTTTCTGCGAGCAGGTCATGCTCGCGAAAGAGGTGGCGGAGACGGAACGGGAGAGGACTCTCCCGCCCGAGTTCCGCAGTCTGCGGCGGCAACGCCGCAGACTTGTCTTCGCCCAAGACTACCGGCCTCCATGACCGGGGGCCTGAGGACGGCGGGTGGGCTGCTCGCCGTCCTTACAGAAGCAGGCCCAAGACGTCGGCATGACGTGAAAATGTCACACATGCCTCATGCCCCAAGAAGCGGCATAGTACCCGAACCAACCCCCCAAAGAAGCGGGATAAACCCGAACCCCAGGTGAGGCAGCGGTGGTAGCCAAAGTCTGCCGGGAGCTCTGGGACATCTTTCCGAAGAGTTACCCGGGGCGTCCGGCAATAGACAGTTAGGCGGGGACTGTGTGGTTTTAGACGGTTCGAGTCCGGCATGACATCCGAGGGGATTTACACAAGTTAAACAAAAATGGATGTTTGTTACTCTTTCATGCAAAATCTACTGAATCGATTTTGACTTTAGAATAATATAGCTCACACACCAGAAAACACATGCTACTTTTTATCCCGGGGACAAGTTCCTGTGGGAAACGGCAACTTCATCATGCGTGCGGAGCCGCTGGCGTCAACTAGTTTATCATAAAGCATTACGTTAGTGGATACTAGAACCATCATATCCATTATATTATATCCATCGTATCCATTATCCATTATCTATATATTGACTGCCTCTGTGGCGTGGTGGGAGTGCATCCGACTGCTACGCAAGAGGTCGTGGGTTCAATTCCCACCCAGGATAAAACTTTGTGTGATGAGCACGATGGTTTATTCTGTGTCTGGGTGTTATTTATCTATAATATGTATGTATTTAGAAATATATAAGTATGTTTATCAGTTATCTAGATCCCATAACACAAGCTAATATTAGCTTACTTTGGACTAGATGGCGCTGTGTGAAAAGTGTCCCATAATATTTATTTATTTATTTATAACAATATAATATTGTATATATAAATAAATAAATAAATAAATAAATATCCATCACGCCTTATCCCCGAAGGGGTGGCAGAGGCATATTATATGCCCACTTTTCACCGTATGGATTCCTGTCCCACGTAATAGGTGGTGAGCCCATCGCCGTGTTGAAATAGACAGACAGCTTGTGGCTACCTGCAGTTGAAAATTTTCAAGCCGCTCATAAGGCCTTCAACTTGACTTAACGACTGCCATGTTACTGGCAACCGGGACCAACGGCTTAACGTGCCTTCCGAAGCACGGAAACGTTCGGAAATGTAAATGCCACAAAGTGGTCACCCATCCGAGGACCAGCCATAGTGATAGTTGCGTAACTCAGTGATCGTTTACAGAACACTGAGACCGCGGGGCCACGAGCGCTTCTAATGATATTGTAAAAGAAAGTATATAAAACTAAAATATCTTTATTTTGCATAGACCATTTCAACAGCACTTACAAAATGTCATACATTTACTAAAGAAAACTTATTATATTACTAACTTGACAACAGGAGTACAGGTGTCAGGGTAGGAGTGAGACTTACATACGAAGACTACGTGAGCAGATTGCTCAAAAACCGAAAGAACAAAAGTACTCAGATACCCAGAAGCGATTAATGAATCTGCAGGAAGTGAACGAAAACTGCATGGATCGCAATGCCTGGCGATCTGTCCTCTCTGATCCACGCGTGAGGATAGTTAAGTTAACTTGACCATCGGTTCGGAACGCGGCCAACCTGAATTTCTTCTCAGAGATTCTTCAGCGAGAAATTCAGAAGGCTTTTTTGGATGACTGCGATAAAGTTATATCCGACGAGACGACTTATATCCTTTTACAAAGCCAACCCTTATCTGTTAGGTCACCAGGGCTAAACATTAAGATTACAATCTCAATAGGAAATCCGGTGATCCTTTAAAGAATGGGCCGACTTTTGGAATCCTCAAGGGAATTTGTCTAACAAATTTTCATTTAAATGTTGCCTTATTTCATAAATCTTCTTTTAGTTCATGTATTTCATAGATTTTCAAATATATGTTATTATTTGATTTTCAAATATTGGTGAGTTTTCACGAATAAGTTTATTTTTTGTTAGAAAAAATCAATATAGGCTATCAATAAGGCTTAAAAAAGGTTAAATGTAGAAAATTGGTCAGAATTGCGACCATAATTTATAAGAGTAATATTGGACTGGTATTCCGCAATGTGGACTGGTTATGACGACTGCACGAAGATCACTGGAGACGGTTCGAAACGGGCTGCGCAGATATCTTTGGCGGAGGTCTATGCTAACATTGGGCTTCAATTAGCTCGGATGATGATAATCTAACATATTTCATCTACCGTCTTAAAACCTTATGACCTAGAAACATGATATGTTTAGGGTAAGCTCATCTTATAATGTCACCCCTGAAATCCTTTGAGACAGTTGGAATCTTACCGACTCCTCTTCCTTCCTTGAAGGCAAATAAGTTTAGGTACATTCTATAGAAAAATTGGAAGCACCAGGATAATAGTATACTACCGGTTCTATGTAAGCTATGTTTGATTCCAGTAGGGCAGAAACGTCTAAAGCGCGAATATTCACCCCAGAAGCCACGAGATCCGCATAGTAAACTATTATCGATGTTATTTGTAAAGTGCTTCGCAGTACTCACACAGTATGTGATGAGCAGTTTGATCATATTCGAAATCAGCCACAGAACTGTGACTCGACTAGCTAAAATGAATGTAGTTTGCTCCTAAAGTTACCATGTAAGAAATTGAGTAAAGCAATCCACCTCCTAGCTTGACATCCTCTACACTCCCGAACGTCTGGGAAAAAACTGGTGGAGATGACGCCTTTTACAGTAAGTATTCCAACGCAGCTGTCATATAGCTTCTTAATATTGTTGAATGATCTCACAATAAAAAATGACAAAAAACTTGACAATTCCATTATATTACCTACTCATGATATGACCTAAATCAAAGGTGCCTAAAATCTTTTCACCTATTTTCCTCTCTGAGATAATAATGGCGATACTGTACAAACAAGAATTTGACTCTTAAATCAACAAAAAGGGACGTAATAATAATGAGATGAAAGCTGCTGTTACATAGTAAGTACCTACGACTTTATTTCTAGTTTCGCATAAGGAGAATACCGTTGTTTTGGCAAAGTGCCAACACAATTAGTTACATTCAACGCTTTTACCGTACGTGCTATCGTTGACATGATACAGTGATATAAAATGAAATATAATGCAGTGATTTTTTTTCATTTATTAGGTGGTTGTACACTGCCCAGTTTTAATTTTAAGATTCATCTTTAATATTAGTAAGATTCTCACGGTGAGACACTGCGCGGTAGGGTGATAAAAATGAAGATTAATAATTTAATTTAATGTTTTAACGGAACAAATTGAGATTTTATTTTTTATGGTTCCCGAGTCTATTTCACTTAGAAAACTTTGTTCATCTCTCGACGTTTCGACTTTATTGCAATATGTCCTATCAATAAAGATCTTGAAAACATTTAAATAAACATCATTAAAATGTTCAGGTCAAACTTTGAAAGTCAAACGATTTTTTTATTGTATTATTTAAATCGATATTTCATCCTATCAATTGGACTGAGATCCTTGTTTAATACAGTTTGTATATTTTCCCAATTTCCGTATAGAAAGGAGACGTTTATTAAAAACACAATGGGAAAAATATACGAATGGAATTCTCAAAATCTGTTACACGTTCGCACAGAATACGCAAATTATATTTGTAACAAAATAATACCGCGCCGCATCGTTTTGTTTTGGTGACGGTCTTTTAAAGAAACAAAATAGATGAAGCATTCTGATCACTATATCCATAATTTTTATTTATGATAATAAATTGGGAACCTCTTTTTTGAAGTCAGTCATCATAATAAACCTTTGTGCTACTACCTACTCCACTTAGTCTATATTCTGCAATTCTTGAGAAATTTTAAGTTCTTGCCGGTGCAGATAGAAGCATACTTCTAATGCTCTCTGCTACGGGATTATATATTCACGCGTAATAACAGGTAGTGACCATGTAACAGTTTTGAAACGAACATAGGTAGGTTATCTACGTGATGTTGAGACTTTTCAAGTCGCTCTGGAAAGCCGTCGAGTTAGCTTATCAACTACCATATTACTGGCAGCCGAGACCAAGAGCATAACAATTTTGACGTACGACGACACTAGAAAATGGAAAAATGCCTGACTGGTCACAGTTTGTTATTTTCAGACAGATCACTGTCTCACAACTGATTGTAGCATACGCAATGATCGCTTGATTTCTGTAGAACACGGGGTTACGAGTGCTATGTACCTATAACTTCGTATTCCAAGAAATGGCCTATTTAAATTTTCTAGAAACTTTAATTCTTTTATGCAAATCTTTCTATTTGTCAATATTAATTTGTCACGAGTAAAAAGTGTTACACGTGTCTGACATAGTTTTGATTCTTAGAATTTTCACTAGATGTTAACAATTTATTATTCGTAGTATTATTTAAATAAAATTCTCAACATTTCCAGTCCGAGACTACCAGCACTTTAATTGGTCGTGCTAATCAGTGTATAGCACATAAGACTTTTTAGCCTTTTTGTTACCACCTCACTAAAAAGGAAACGGGTTCAAAATTTCATCCAAATTTAACATCTAAAATAGACACATTTTATTTTATTAAATTTATTTAGCCCTTTAGACCCAACCCAGTTCCGTGCTTCGGAAGGCACGTTAAGCCGTTGGTCCCGGTTGCCAATAAAATGGCAGTCGTTAAGCCAAGTTGAATGCCTTATGGGCGGCTTAAAAAATTTCAACAGCAGGTCACCACAGCCTGCGCCTGTCCATTTCAACACGGCAATGGGCTCACCACCTGTTACGTGGGACAAAAATGCATACGGTGAAATGTGGGCGTCCAATATGCCTCTGCCTACCCCTTCGGGGATAAAGGCGTGACAATATGTATGTATGTATTTTACTTTTTTCCATTAATTATTAGAAGTGTTATAATTCAATGATTGGTTAAGCAAACGTACAGTTTTTACACGCAAGTCGCCGAAGTGATATTGCATACCTAGGCAACTTGCGTGTATTTGTTTGAAGTGTGACACATGGAAAGTTCTATAAATGATGGGTATGTCAAAAGACTCAAATTGAAGTTGATAACGTCAAAAATGGGGTACAACTTGAGGGTGTTTGAAGCTCGAGCTGGACAATCCTTTACCAAGTTGATGTGCTGTAACTTAAACTCTGGAGTCTTCTGCGGCTCGGTGTGGAGAGAGAGACCTGCTGCAATTTCTCGGGGTCTCTCGACTATCCAGCAACCAAGCCTTTCAGAGTTCTGGGGGTCTACGAGAACTCGGCAAAAAGAAGACATCGTGGGTTATGGTTACCGGTAGTAGTGGGACATCTCCGATAATTTGCGGAGATATGAAGTCCATGCGGATACTGCCTGCAAAAGTGATATTATGGCAAAGATAATATAATAGTAAGTTCGACATAGAAGTGTTTTGATAGATACATATGTACCTAAGTTAGTAAACAAATTTACACTAATAAGTTTTTATAGTATTGTTTTGTACTATTTTTATTGTTTATTTGATACGCCAAACGAAAAAAAGATTACTATCATTTTATTGGACGATAAGAGCATAAAAAGATTCAAAGATATTTGTTCGAATATCATAAACCCAATATAATAAAATCGACGAAAAAACAAAGTAATTTAAGGCTTCTAAAATGGTAGGTGCTGTCGATCCTTCCGGCGCGTTCCTAAAATCGTAATAAGCTCAAATTTCTTTAATACTCTGATATAACCTCGAACCTTTTGCTCTTTTTTTATTCAATAATATAAATAAATATCCATCACGCCATATCCCCGAAGGGGTGGCAGAGGCATATTATATGCCCACTTTTCACCGTGTGGATTCCTGTCCCACGTAATAGGTGGTGAGCCCATTGCCGTGTTGAAATAGACAGACGCAGGTTGTGGCTACCTGCTGTTGAAATTTTTAAGCCGCCTATAAGGCCTTCAACCAGGCTTAACGACTGCCATTTTACTGGCAACCGGGACCAACGGCTTAACGTGCCTTCCGAAGCACGGAAACGCTCGCAAATGTAAATGCCACAAAGTGGTCACCCATCCGACGACCAGCCATAGTGAAAGTTGCGTACCTCAGTGATCGTTTACCGAACATTCAACTTCATTATATAATTCAATAATATCAGACTAGTGATTTCTAAAAAAGGTGCACAGATAATTAATCATAAGTAGTGTATGTAAATTTAGTGTTTCATATAATAACCCGCCCGAGACCGCTTCAATAACACCAAAATAAAAGATAATATGAATACGAATTTTCCTTAAAATATAAGTTTAGTAAAATAAATGACATCCTGTTCATTGAATTTCTATACAGCGCTTTTGAGTTATACAGATATTTTTATACTTTCGCAGTGTATACTCAATATACTCATTCTATAACAAAATGATATAGTGCGTATTTTGTGTAGACTAAGTCTAATTCTGTCATTATAAAAGTGTCACCAGGCATCTTGTCAAAATTCAACGTCGTCCAGCCATGACTACAGGCGCTTAATCACGCCCTAAACGTCGGTGTCTGTAAATAAAGTTAAGTGCCGTATAGTTTATAAAATTTGAGAATCAGATATTGACAAAGTTGCGGGATTGACTCATCACTCTTCGTAATGTGTGCACACATAATTATAATTATGCCATTTTCAAAGAAAAAGTACCAACTTTACGTTAAGTGAAGAGAAAGCAAATACCAGTCCACTGCTGGACGTAGGCCTCTTCCAATTTTGTTGCTGTGGTACATGAGGTTTTGGTAACTGTATCACACTGGCCACACAGATTTGTTTCGAGTATTTCTTCTGCTGACCATGAGAACAACTCCGGAGTAATAGAAAAATATTACTTTGTTAGTTTCGTTTACCTGTTTTCAAAATATTTTTTGACTACTTTTTCGGGACAATAAATTGTGAAACACAATGACAGTCTTTGATGTTGCTATGTAAACACAAATTCACAGTCAAAGAGCACAAATAATGAGAGATGTGAAGTGGGCTTATCTTTTGTCTAGAACTAGAGCAAACGTAACCTAATATTTCTATTACATCTTGTGAACTGGTAGTACCCAACTACATTCACAACAAACCTAAACACATTGCACTAATATCAAAAAGTACTTATATCTTTTATTTATATCAAACTAGATAACCCGCCCGGCTTCGCCCGTGACATACTTCGAACCCCGTAGCACCCATTTAATTACATTATTGTGAAATAAATTAATTTCACAATAATGTACCTATGTATGAACATTTAATAAATTATTTGATTACTTCTCCGTTCTCAAGTAGGTACCTACCTACGCCCGGCCCGGCCCGGTCGAATTTTGTTTACACGAAATTAATTTCTTTGCGCTTTTTTTGATATAGCCATATCTCCTAAGATATTCATTTAATTTGCAAGGTGGAAAGGGACAAAATAATCTTCATCTAATGCTAAAACAAACTAACATATTAAAAATGATAAAGATATTAATAATGTATTGGTGTAGATAGCCTTCAAATTACCGCTTTTTAATTGCTGATTATTTTAAAGTATTAAAATGGATATAGTATGTTATCCCTAAGAGATAGACATATACCGTCGCGGACTTTTTTGTAGACCTATATTAGATACACAATTCCACAATATACTATTTTGTTATATCTCAAAGGGTTTAGGCAGCGTTTTCGTTAAAAGCTCCCATATGGCTTTTTTTTTAAACCCCTAACATATATCGTTATAATTAAGTTAATGCGTGCAAATCCTTCACAAATTATACTTAAAAACCTTCCCTACGAATCACTCTATCAATTAAAAACATCTGCATTGAAAGTTGTTGCGTAGTTTTAAAGATCTAAGCATACATAAACATTATTTAAAAATACTCTAAAATTTTTTTGTGTGCATACATTTTCGTTCCTTTTAATTTCATAATTTCCGTAGCAAATAGGTTGAAATTTGACATTTGTCAGTTATCTCTTTCTATCTTATAATATTGAATACAAAACTGTCGACTATGCAGCTTCTAAAAAACTGTAATACGATGTTAATAATATTACATTATTAGAAAACACATTTATTTTGTTCTATTAGATAGACATAACATTAAGGATAAAATTTTATCAGCCCTATTACACGACCCTATTACAAGTTAATATTCAAATTCTTTAATGAAGCATGAGTATCCCTTTTCAATATCCATGGATAATATTAACCGTAAAATAATGCTATCGTTCATGAAATTTTATAAGGCTCATGTATCAAAGATCCCAAATTTAATTTTATGCTGTAACCCACATTTGCGGTTTAAACAAATGGGCAAGAACAATTTTGAGTTTGTGGTTTGCATTTGATTAGGCACTACGCCGCTTTTGAGAAATGAAATAAATTTATTTTAGACAAACGCTCGCACCATTAATACACGTATTCCCACGGGAACAGGTAACGCACGGGTGAACAAGTTTCACTCGTGCGTTACCCGTTCCCGTGGGAATACGGGTATTAAATGTAGCGTAGTTTAATGTTTTGTTTTTTTTTATGTAAGTACCGTATAACCTTTCATAATATGCATTCAGTGAAAAGCTGTTTGTTTGGAATTGCAAACAGACACTTCAATTTAATTACCAAAGATTGTCAAAATATAGGTATATTAAATAAACCCTTTAGCAAAGTATTTGATGGTTTTTTCTATTGTTTCAAAAAAGAATCAGGCTCAGAACTATCGACTTAACCCTTGCAACTGAGTCAAAGTGCAGATCTATGTGATGATTGTAATTATTCATTCTGGTGATGTTCAATCGTAAAATTAGAATGATTATATAATCATTCTAATTTTACGATTGAACATCACCAGAATATATCTGCATATATATGCAGATTCACAAAACGTTCTAATATCTAAATAAATAGATAATAACATTAAGTGTCTAAAGTGTCTAAAATTCCAAATTAACAGTTTTTTACTAAATGTATAATTTGAGAATATAATTCTATTTAATTATTATTTAATTATTTTTATGGCCTTAGTGCTATAAATATGAAAATATATACGGTACTTTCACAATTATGTTTTTCTGTCAGCCTTTCTGTCTGTTTGATTCACCAAATGATACTTTCACTGGCAGATAGCTGATAATATTATGTATAAGGTGTTTATACAAACAAATTAAGTAGCTCCCGCAATCAACGCCGCACTCAATACCAGCTGCATCCCCTCTTCTATGCATTCATCGATTGGTCGTGTTATACTTACTTGCACTTCTCTTACGTTGAAACACCTACATCATTATATATTATATTATTCTAAAGTATCTAGTAATAAATTCCATTTATTATCAAGAATTCTTTATACTTGAATGTGATCACCTTAATAAAAGGAGTAATTTAGACTACATTATCCCCGTATTGACATGAGAACGTAGGTGCGAAGTACGAATATACATACAACGGTATAAAGTTCATGAACTGTTTTTTTTTTTCTATTTTTGAATTTTTTTTGTGTTATTTTAGAATTATTTTTTTCATATTCAGCTTTATTTTAATATACTGATTAATCTACTACTAATTACGTTTGTAGACGACAAAAGTTCAACAGTGAACTTTACTGTTGCCGATATAGTTATGAGTAATTTAATTTCTGAAATGGGACATTGAGTAACCCAAAAATAACGGTTTCAAGCTTGTAATACTTAATGTCGTGAGTTCAATGTTGTTTCTTGCGACACTTGGATGCGTCCCAACTGCCGGGGCATTATCCCGCCACTAAGAAAGGAATATTTATTGTTATTGTTATATACTCTCTCGCTGATCAATTTCTGAGGCAATTCACGCTGGAATATCTTAATATTCACATTTTTCTTCCTACGTTCCGTTCCAATTGAAGGATATATTTTTTTGCACGCGCCATCTAGCTAATATAAGCGTATGGTATGGGATCTAGATAACAGATTAACATACTTATGTAATTATAAATAAATACATATTATACATAGGAATCACAGTATACTTAGAAATAAACATTTTTGGACTTCTCAAATATTTGTTCCAATCCAGAAATCGAACCCGTGACTTCAGCGCGGCAGTCGCCTACACTAACACTAACACTACTGAGGCAGTTGGCATAATTGAGTGGTCGCAGACTGGATTACCGATTCTAAATTATATTAATAGTAAACATTATACAGTCCGAGACTACCAGGACTTTAATTGGTCGTGCTAATTAGTGTCTAGCACATAAGACCTTTTAGCCTTTTTGTTACCACCCCACTAAAAAGGCAACGGTTTCAAAATTTCTTCCAAATTTTATCTAAAATAGACACATTTTATTTTTTATTAAATTTCGTTTCGCAGTTCCGTGCTTCGGAAGGTACGTGAAGCCGTTGGCCCCGGTTGCCAATAAAATGGCAGTCGTTAAGCCAAGTTGTAGGCATTAGGGGCGGCTTAAAAAAATTCAACAGCAGGTCGCCGCAGCCTGCGCCTGTCCATTTCAACACACACATAGTCGGGCTGTCTCAAAATTAACACATGAGTAAAATCGTTTGTTTAGTAATACAACAATGCATCATACAATTTACCATTGGCATAATGGAAATTAATTATATTAAACCATCTGTATCACCAGCATCTCTCATGGTCTATCTACTTTGATAGCCTTTAAACACGTATTTATTTCCTGAATGTAGCAATTTGAAAAATCTTTTTTAAAATTTGTGTAAACTAAAAGAAAGCGCTATCATGCATACCTTAAATAGATTGACGTTTCAATCGCACCAGCCGTGGTCACAAGGAGACTAGTCTGTAATACGTGTATTTTAATAATGCAACGCGTAATTATAAAAATTAGAAAAGACAATCATTTTTAGTTGGCACATACATTATAAATTCAGCAAAAAAATCGAACTTTCTAGGTCCAAGAGTTTTATCTGGGCGTTAATAGATGAGTGAATCAACTGGTAATTATATTAATATACATGGATAGATAGAATAAAAGTATATCTTTCCCATTTTCACTCATCTGTTTAATTTAAAAACATCATCCGATCCTTCAATAACTTCTCACAGCGCTCTAACGATCATAAGTCTATGGAAGATAATCAAAAATAACCCAACTCGGCTTAGCCGTTTATCATAAAACCGACTAAGTTATGACCGGGCCTAAAATAGCTGGTCGAAACGTATCGTGTCCATTGTAGATTTAACTTCTCATGTCGTTGTAATGTTGCTTTAATAAAGTTACTTACTAATCAACCTGGTAACTAGATTAGCTTAGATATTCAAGGGACGATTATTATTAACATTTGAATAACTTAAATGGTAAATCTGTAAGCAAGTTTCTTATTTGTAGTTTGAATATAAGGATACTTATATTCGTCAGTAATATTCACATAATTATTATTATTATTCACATAAATTTGGGCACCCTTTTCGATTTTTATTTGCCCCGTATCTATAAGTACGATAGTCGCTACAGATGCCATAAGTGTCCTATGAGTCTAATACTACATAGTTAGTAGCAATAATATACCTATAGGCAATAATTGAGTAAGCAGTTTGAATATACAGTAATTACGGCAGTTCAAATGTTCAGCCAAACTAAAAAGACATGTCTGCATCAGCTCAAATGTGTTGTAAAATATAAGTATGGGATAACAAAAGAAAGAAATATGCATGGATCGTGAAGCCTGACGATTTGTCCTCTCTGGCTACCCTGTCAGGGATACAGCGTGAAGATAACATTTTCCAGTTTTAAATAAACTGTCGGTGAAAGATAAGCATACGGCCACCTGATCGAAGAGGTTAACGGAGCCTATAAGAATATAGACGTCTGCAACAACGAAAGTGCTACCTCAAAATATATATTTCAAATTGAAATGTTACAGTAGAATTTTTTTCTGTCACAAGTTGGACTCGAACCAGCGTCTTCTGGTTCAATGCACCAGACGCGTTTACCAACTACACCACCGTAAAATGTTCTAAATTATATTTGGTCTAATTTACATGGCTTTTTACATTAATGATATTAAATGTAAATTCCCAAGGAGGGTTGGTGTCAGGCTGGCGGCCGACCATAAAAACCAAGCCAAAATATTTTGCAGTATGGAACTTAGTCATACTGCGCCGACCCCAAGTAAATTGGGACAAGGGCAAGAGGATGATGATGATATTAAATGTAAATTCAGTAAGTAATTAATTTCTTTCAAAACGGCTAATTGTGGTGTCAACCACGATTCGTTTTACAATCTTTTCAAATCTAAAACACTGGACTCGTCGTTTATAATAAAATTCAGGATTTTTACGAGGGCCACTGAGTTTATCATAAAATCAGCTTTAAATTAATGTACAAGATGTTTTGTGTATGCAGGTCGGGTATTTTCCTCACGAATTTGATGATGCATTTCTAATTAATAGACTAACTGTGTCCCGCAGATCCGCTGGTTTGTGTTTGTGTGTGAAATGAATTAATTAACTTCGATACACTATGAGCCGTATTACAGAACATTTTTTAATGCTCAAGAAACGCTTAAGGCTTGTTGTCGCTTTAAAATACTACTCTCAAGTGTTTCTTGAGTATTGAGAAACGTTCTGTAATACGGCCCTATGTACACCCTGCTATAGTACGCTGGTAAATCCCATCTGTTTTATACTTTTTCACTCACTACTTAGTAGTGGTAATCACAATAACGTCCTAAAAACGAAATTGATAACAAAATCCCTCAGGCGAAATGTACAGTTACGTTCACATAATAAGTCATGTGAAATACTGTAACTGACTCTCAGCCACTTGGGAAAATGCTACGACAAATAAATGTTGGCAATAAATCTATGGAGCTTTCAGTACAGTCAGACAAAAATGTGGTTTATCGTCCCACTGTTGAGGTTCATTTGAACATCACGAACAACAAAATCGATTACTCTAACAATAACATTATGACAGTGATAATTGCTCTGTTTTTTATGTACTAGCGGACGGTGCGAGGTTTCACACGCGTAGTTCCTGTTTTCATGGGATTTTGGGAATAAAGTGTAACCTAAGTTACTGAAATGCAATGAAAAATCTTTATTCATATCGCAAAGTAACACTTATGAACGTCAAGATTATTGCTTCTACATTTACTGCCATATTCGCAAAGCAATCGGTAGAGGCTGAAGAAGAACCTGATAATAAAATGACCACTCTTTTCTAACCGCCGGTAATTACATTAGTTTTATTTACCTGATATTTGAACAAATTCTCTATTAATGAGTTCATACAAATGAAACGAAATCAAACTAAAATGAGAGCGAATCATGTTACCAGTTACAAGGGCAGCTAACCCTTAATGGAGTATATGGATATACCATAGCTCACCTCCGTTAAATATCCATCACGCCCTAACCCCGAAGGGGTGGCAGAGGCATATTATATGCCCACTTTTCCTTTCTCACTTCACTTCACTTTGGATTTCTGTCCCACGTAATAGGTGGTGAGCCCATTGCCGTGTTGAAATAGACAGACGCAGGTTGTGGCTACCTGCTGTTGAATTTTATCAAGCCGCCCATAAGGCCTTCAACCAGGCTTAACGACTGCCATTTTACTGGCAACCGGGACCAACGGCTTAACGTGCCTTCCGAAGCACGGAAACGCTCGCAAATAAATTAACCTCCGTTAAAAACCGTTTTATAACTTAAATTAGATAAATTTTAATACGTAAGCGATAATTTCCTACATCTTTTGTCAAAATTAGTAGACCACTTTCTTGACTGACTGTACCAGTAGCAAAGGTAATGTAATAATAGTTCCTAGTACGTAGTAGTAGTAGTAGATATCAAATTAGACTTTTATGTGATAATGAATGTATCATAATGTTTTAATAAATAATTTCAGTAAATTTCAGTCCAATCTAATCCAACCTAAGCTAATAGCTTGTGTGTGTCATGAATCTTAACAATTGATAAACATACTTATATATATATATATATATATATATATATATATATATATATATATATATATATATATATATATATATATATATATTTATACATATTATATGAAGCGCTCGTAGCTTCACTAAATCCGTAAACGATCATTGCTTTAAGCAACTTTAGCTGGTTACGAATGGATACGCTTTGTGTCCTTTTTAATAAACGAACATTTTCGTGCATCGGAAGACACGTTAAGTCCTGGTTGCCAGTAACTTGGCAGTCATTAAGTCAAGTTCAAGGCCTTATGAATGGCCTGAAAAAAAAACATATGCATATCGCCACCAGCTGCGCCTTTCCATTTGACATAAACATGGAAATTTCACTAACAGTCACCCATAAATATTGTAAGACATTATTTTTTTTACACAGCGCCGTCTAACCTAAGGTAAGCTAATATAAGCTTGTGTTATGGGATCTAGTCAGCTGATATACATTCTTATATATTTCTAAATACATACATGTTATACATAGAAAACACCCAAACGCCGAAAAAAACATTTGTAGATCACACAAATATTTGATCCGACCCGGGTTACGATACCGGGACCTCAGTCGCGGCAGTCGCATGCACTGCCACTGCGCCATCGAGACAGTCACCCATCTCAGTATTGATCGTAGCTTAAAATGCTTAACCCCGTGTTCATTAATGGAACACTGAGCAAATAACACTTCAAGCAAGCGCGAACAAACAATGGCATTTGTTTTTATTATATTTTGTATATAAAACAATATAAGAATAATAGTTCTGTGACTAAAGTGTTTACTATGCCATATTTTACCTATAGGCTTTTGTGTAGAATGCGTGAACAGTATGTTTATGGGAAAAGGAAGCGCTTCCTGTAAGGCAAGGTGTTAAACTGACCGCAACAGACCGTTTGATGTAAGATTTTGTACGTATTTATAGTTTTTCTTAGTAGTAATTCGGGCTTGTTTATTGGAGATGTTTAAATTATTATAAATTAGAAATATATTGTCATAATTACCTGTTGATAATTTTTTAACACTTATAATTGAGACATGTGATAGTGTCTATATAAATGTTGTTAAATCATTGATTTTATATTATTTCCTTACTAAATTTTAACACCCTTTCAACTATAAGTTAGAAAAAAGAAATAGGGGTACTGTTATTTGTAAAATGTTATGTACTTCCTTGGGCTCATATTTATCAAACGTATCGTTTTGGTCCTAAAATTTGTCGATTCTCCAGTATATAATGTGGTTTTTAAATTTCGGTGCATTCCAAGACATTTTAATTTTTCCAGGGACTTAACCGAGGCCGAGCTCGGTGTATTTTTCTGGTCGTGGTCATTGCTAAAGATCCTGGTTTACAGGAGTCATAGTAATAGGAATGAATGCGGGATTAGTCCCAAAAATAGATATATGTGAGTGTCAATTAAAACATTCACTTTTTTTGTTATACAACTAAGGTGGCACACCAGCATACGGCCCACCTGATTGAACGTGGACACCGTAGCCTATGAAAGCTTGCAACACCAGAAGTGCAGCACTCGCGTTGCCAACCCTAAAACTAAAACACTTGTAATTGATTCATTATTTCAAAATACTAGTCTATATTGTGGGATAATACTAGGCATGACACAATTATTTGAATGGATGATTACCTTGACGATACAGCAGAATAACAGGATATAGTCCCAATGGAGGGTTTACAGTAAAATATAGGTGCCCATTAGTTGCGGTTGGAAACAATTCGCAGTTCTCGTTCCTGATTAGCTTCGTAACAGACTGTAACTATCAATATTGTGTTGTTTCAGTTAAACACGACGATACTGCAAAACTGTGAGTATACCCAATCACTTTTTTATTTATTTAAATTTACAACAAGTAGTTCATTTTAAAATCAAACCTTAAGCCTATTTAATCAATAGTTAAAAATAATGCCTATTGATGATTTTAATATCGTATTTCAATCTATACTAACATTATAAAGCTGAAGAGTTTATTTATTGCTCATGAACCATTAGTTTGAATTTTATTTTATACCTACTAGTTGACGCCCGCGGCTCCGCACGCGTGGTGAAGTTTTGCGTTCCTGTTTCCCACAGAAACTTGTTCCCGGGATAAAAAAGTAGCCTATTTGTTATTCTGAAGTGTAAACTATGTTATTGTAAAGTATCATTAAAATATATTACGTAGATTTTGCGTGAAAGATAACATCCATCCATACATCCAAACTTTCGCGTTAATAATATTAGTAGGATTTTGTATTAAATAGCCCATTTATCTCTAAAGACGATGGGGTATATATCATCACGCTACTACCTAGGAGAGCAAAAAAGAACCATAGATGTGAAAAAAACGGGCAAATTCTCATACATTATTATAAATTAATAAATGAGCGACGGGATTAACTGGATGCCAAGGGGTTTGACGTCTGTCACGAGCAAAGCTGCGGGGGTCAGCTAGTTCATGAATAAATTAAGCTAAATTTTGTGACGTGGCGATGTTTTACAAAGTTGGCAACAAACAAAATCTCGAACTAATTGAATACGTAAATATGTGATTTGGCACATGGCATGACGATACCAACTGGAGCGCATCGAATTCGAAACATTTATTATACCGTGTCTTCGCTCTCATTAGCATCTCACGTGTAAAGTAACTTATGAAAAGGTAGAAAAGGTCATGACTTCTTCAGTTTGTGTATTAAAACGGCATTAACATGAAAATTTTATGGGATGATAAATGTTTGATCTGATTTCTTACACATAAAATATGACAAATATTGAACTAAAATTTGGTATCTGTAAAATGTTTTGTGGCTAATGGACTCCAATAGTGTCAAATACTCTTGATTTTTAAATATTATTAAATTCAATGTTGGAATTTTTGATGATGTATAGTCCGAGACTACCAGGACTTTAATTGGTCGTGCTAATTAGTGTCTAGCACATAAGACATTTTAGCCTTTTTGTTACCACCTCACTAAAAAGGCAACGGGTCCAAAATGTCTTCCAAATTTAACATCTAAAATAGACACATTTTATTAAATTAATTAGGCCCTTTAGACCCACCCAAGTTCCGTGCTTCGGAAGGCACGTTAAGCCGTTGGTCCCGGTTGCCAATAAAATGGCAGTCGTTAAGCCAGGTTGAAGGCATTATGAGCGGCTTAAAAAATTTCAATAGCAGGTCGACACAGCCTGCGCCTTAAAGGCGTGACAATACGTATGTATGTATGTATAGATAGAATTAGTAAAAGCTTGTATGAAGATCTGAAGCGTCAGCAAGTGAGTTGAAACATTTACAGTTTATCAATTCATTTAAGTCAAACTTCTAATTAGTTGTACTAATTAGAAGTTTAGAACGGTAGAAGAAATTAGAACAATAAGATCAAGAGATGAATATAAACTAGAAGAAAATATAAACATTTTACCACTTTTTGTTTTTGTAAAAAACATCATTTGATTTTTCGGGTCAGAAAATGTTTCTTCTTGTATTATTGTAAGGTATAAGTAGTAAGTGCTATCTGTTGCTCAAGTCCAGAGGTAGAAAAATGAATGAGTTTATTCATATCAAATCAATGATATATATTTACAACCCATTTTTTCATTACTAGTTTTAGATTGACTGCTCTCCAAGGTAGGTGTCACATAAATTTATCGCATTGAAATTTGCTCAAAATTGCAGGAAAACCAAACCATCCTCAAATAATCGTTAGCGTTTTTAGAATAGGTAAGATCATTATTACAAAAGTAGAGGCTAAAATGAGCCAGGATAGACTAAGACTTACATACAAATTACTATACCGGGTGAAGAAAAGGTAGGAAACCCTGTAAAATTTGGAAAACCGCACGAGGTTAATCATGAAACAAAGTCATACCCTAGGTAACTTTCAATGATGACCTCTGATTTGAACTTCATTTTCAAGGTTTTTTTCAAGGTCAACCGCATTTTTTAAATAGGAATCCCAATTTTTATTTCGGAATCAAAAAGAACAAAAATTGTTCGTCCGGATACGTGTTTAAGTATGAGGTTAAAATAAACCCAGAAGGTCAAATAAAAGTCAAATTTACTTGACTTTTATTTGACCTTCTGGGTTTATTTACTTACAAAACAGATGATTCAGAAAATCGCACGAGGTTAGTCGTGAAAAATGTCATACCCTAGGTACCTTTCAAAGAAGAATCCAACGGTGACCTCTGACGTGACCTTGAACATCATTTTCAAGGTTATTTTAAGGTCTGCCTCATTTTTTATTGAATGAAGTTTATTTTTCGTAAAGGAAATTTGAACACTGTAAGTTATCAACAACTTTTGTGAAATCAGATCGTTCCAGCTATCCAGGCCTTAAGAGGTGATGAATTTCAAAACACATGGTTTTAAGGAATTTCAAACACACATGATTTCAAGAAGGATTAGGGATCATGCTATCTTCGGACTTGAATCGTTTTTACCCGTAAAATTTCTTACTCTTTTCGATTCCGGTGTAAAAAATAGGGCCATCCTATAAAAAAAAACGAGGTTATGACTTTGTTTCACGACTAACCTCGTACGGTTTTCTGAATTTTTCGGGGTTTCCACACTTTTTCCTCACCCGGTATAATAACTGCAGGAAGTGAAAGAATTACCTATACATGGATCGTAAAATCTGGCGATCGGTCCTCTTTGAGTACTCTGTCAGATATACAGCGTGAAGATAGATAGCAGGCAGCATTTTATAATTTTTACTGCACATATCTCAAGTTGGGACAAGGGCAAGAGAACGACGACGATATCGCAAGTAGCAGCTTTTAGCTTAACTTACCCAAGAAAACTAGAATTATTTAAGGAACCTTTTACTTAAAACTGTGCAAAGCCGAGTGCTCTCATTACACAGTAACTCAAATTTAGTATTAAGAGCTTTACGCAGAAAGTGGGTACTAGAAAATGCTAATTTGTAATGCAACATCTTATAATTTCGGTGAAAAAGCCCGAGAAAAATGAGCGAACAAATTTTTAAATTTCCCTGTGAATATTTTCTTTTTAGTTTTGTACATGAATTTCTAATTTCTTGAACCATTTTTTTAATATCTCGGTAAATTTTGAGTTCTGGTTATGCTAATTATCTAATAATTAAGATAAAGGAATGATCGTGTCAGATTTATTGACACGCATGATACGTAACGTAACAGCCCATCTAAAATATAAGAGTTCTTCTCACACGTCCGAAAGATATAATTTAAATAAAAATCATTTAGGTCTAGACAAAGTGACAAGACCTAATGTTACATAGGAAGTTTTATTCACGCTGTATCCCTGACGGGATAGTCAGAGAGGCCAGACCATTAAACTTCGCGATCTCTGCATACTTCTTTCATTACCTACAGATTCATTAATCGTTCTGATTATTTTAACCTTCCCATTTTTGAGCAATCTGCTGACGTAGTCTTCGTATTTAAGTCTCGGTATACCATGATTCCTTCTAGCATTCAATTCACTTGTATGTCTATATCCAGTTGTCACTACCAAAAAGCAACGTGGGCGCAAGCACTGTGTTGTCAATCGCGAGGCGTGCTACTTTTACATTGCTTTGTTTCTTTAATTAGTACAAAGCACCGTTAACTTATTAAATATGTTAACCCAATCTACTAATTGCGCCTATACGCCAGATTATTAATTTTATATTATCATCTTTGAACTTAACAACAAAGAACAAAGTGACGTCCTGCAGAGATGGAGTGAATATTATGGAAAGATGTAAGCAAGAAAAGACACATCGGGAAGTGGAGCTCACTTCGATGCTCCGGATCCCGATGTCATTGAAGTCATTAGTATGAAAGAAATAGAACAAGCGATAAGAAGTATGAAATGTGGTAAGGCTGCGGGAAAAGACAGAGTTACTGCTGAGATGATCAAGTACGGTGGGTCACGTGTCTGGGACACACTATGTCTGTTATGCAACTTGTGCTGGCGGACAGGTGAGGTCCCGGATGACTGGCGAGTAGCAGTTGTAGTACCTATTTACGGGAAAGGGAAAGGCTCGCGCCTAAACTGCTCCAGCTACAGGGCGATCAGCTTGGTCAGCTTAGCTAGTAAGGTGTATGCAAAGGTTATAACGGCACGAATGCAAGAAAAGTCTGAAAGGTATTTATGGGAGGCTCAATGCGGATTCCGACGTGGAAGAGGTTGCATGGATCAAGTGTTTTCTCTCCGCATGATCGCGGAAAAGTTTCTGGCTCTTAGCCAGAAGGTTTTCTGCGCTTTTGTGGATCTAGAGAAAGCATTTGATAACGTTGTGAGAGAAACGCTGTGGGACTTGCTGCCAGGATATGGTGTGGACGGCTCGCTACTGCGGGCAATACAGTCGCTTTATAGGGACTGTAAGGCTTGCGTGCGAGTAGGGGGGGATGTGTCACCTCTTTTTGATGTCTGTACAGGCGTCAAACAGGGATGTGTAATGTCCGCCTGGCTGTTCATGGTGTATCTGGACAGTTGCCTGCAGAAGTTGAAAGATTTTAATATGGGTGTGAATTTGGGTGACTTTACAGTAAACTGTCTGCTGTACGCTGATGATGCGGTGCTCATGGCCTCGTCAGAAGCCGACCTACAGGCATTAGTCACTAATATGAAAGAGGGGTGTGAAAGTAAGGGTCTCCGCTTGAATGCAAGTAAAACTAAGGTTCTAGTATTTGAAAGAGGTGACGTAAGAACTAAATGCGAGATTAGGGTAAACCAGGAACGTCTAGAGCAAGTGAATGAAATTGTGTATTTAGGAAGTATGTTTAGCGCGGATGGAAGATGTGATTCGGATGTAGAACGGCGAGTAGCTGCCGGAAACAAGGTTAACGGTGCTTTGTCCCAGTTAGTAAAGCGACAAAGCATCGTAAAAGAAGCACGACTGGCGATTCATAACGCAGTGCTAGTGCCAACTTTGCTTTACGGTAGTGAAACCTGGGTATGTCAGCAGATGCATGAAAGTAAATTGAATGCTGTGGAGATGCGATCTCTTCGAAAATTGTGCGGCGTTACCTTGGCCGACCGAATACGTAACGAAGTGATACGCAATATGGCAGGTTTGAATGAAAGTGTCAGCGTTAAGCTGGAAAAGGGCGTGCTCCGTTGGTTTGGACACGTCCAACGAATGAGTGAGGAACGATTGACGAAGAATATATATTGTTCAAAAGTAGAGGGTAGAAGGAGTCAGGGAAGGCCGAGACTTACATATGAAGACCACGTGAGCAGATTGCTCAAAAACGGAAAGGTCAAAAGTACTCGGATACCCAGACGTGCGTGTATGAAGCGATTGATGAATCTCGAAGAAGCGAAAGAAGTATGCATGGATCGCGAAGCCTGGCGATCTGTCCTCTCTGACTACCCCGTCAGGGATACAGCGTGAAGATAGTTTTTTTTTTTTTCTAGTTTTTTTTTTTTATCTTTGAACTTGTACACACACACACACACACATATTATATAAGTATTGCACGAAAAAACACAGTACACAAACAGTGTAAATGACAAACGAATAAATACTCGGTTCAGTAAGTATAATAAATACTCGAGAGGAAGTATTCATTCGAATCAGTATTCAAGACAAAGAACATAATAAAACACACAGCTAGTCAATGTGTACCGCCTTTATTACGTTACTAGGTGACCCTCACGGCTTCGCCTGTGATATACTTCAAGCCCCAGTCGCATCCATTTAACACCGTCGTTTATTACATTATTACAAAAATGTATGAAAATTTGCCTAACTTGTTCACATTTATGATTACTACTCCGTTCTACTGGGTAGTGGCGCGATGAAATACAGCCTATAGCCTTCTTCGATAAATGGGCTAAACAACACAAAAATAATTTTAAAATCCGACTAGTAGTTCCTGTGATTAGCGCATTCAACCAACCAAACATACAAACAAACTCTTCAGTTTTTTATATTAGTATTTTATATTGAGTAGAGAAGAATTGGCACACGTCCTTTCGACGATATTTAGCGACATAACGCTATCACTGTCTTTATATGGTCGTAAAGTTGTTAGTACCTCTGTTAATGATAGGAGTTTCTGAGTACGTTAATTAACAATGTGTTTGTTTTGTTGAGACAATGTTTTAGTAACAGTCTCTATGCCTATTGATAAAGTTAGATCATCAATCAAATGATCAAATCAGCATATACAGTCCACTGTTGGTAGCAGGGCTTTCAAATTTTCGCCATATTACCTAATATGGTTGATAGATTTTACTGTAAGTACATAGGTACTATGCTGGCCATTATTCAAAATACACTATATTTCTGTGGCTCTTTTCAATAAAGAGTACTTTCATAAAAGTTAAATATTAAAAAAATAAGCTTAACATAAAAAGCTATGCTAAACTCGTATTTTTATAATCGTAAAAACGCCCCGCTGATCAAGCACTGCTTAAAATAATATGGCTGAAACAATAATACGCAACGTTTATATAAATTTAATAATTTAATGGAAGCTTTTTATTATACTACTGAGATGGCAAACAAGCAGACGGTCAAGTGGTTACCGAAGCTGACTGCATAGAAATAATTTATTGTTTGGTTATTTCAAGAAGACGTGTGCAAGTAATATGCTTCATAAGATACATAACTAAAGGAGTTGACGTCGCTTCGGTCGATTATATAAAGCTACTGTTACGAGTACATGTCAAACGTTATTGTTTCGATGCATACACTCTTTAAAATCCGTGTTGCTGTACGAATGTGAGACGTGTATGGTCACAAAACTAATCTCGCGTTGGCTTCAAATTTTTATCATCTACTGTCTTCGCCATGTTCTCGGAATATACAGGCACGAAAAATATCCAACATATATCTTTGGGAGCGCTGCGGTGAGATTCCGATTGACCAGCAGATGAAATGCCGTAAGTGGAATTATATAGGCCACAAGCTCCAAAGGGACACCGATCACATACCGAGGCAAGCCTGGACTGGAATCCCCAAGGAAAGCGAAATTGCGGCTGCCCTATGCAATCCTGGCGGACGATCACTGCAGAAGCGAGTGCTATAGAAATGACCTGAAGCGAAATAAAACGCGAAGTTCAAGACCGTTAGACGACGCACGATGCCCTATCCAGGGGACATAGGATGTTAAGTCAAAGTCGAGTTACATACACTCGCAGGCTCATAGGGTATATGGGGCCCCACCAAAATTTCGGGGGCCCAAACGACCTCCCCTGCAAGCGGTGCATTTGATGACTAACAGACGATGCAATGGGCTCCACCCGGCAGTCACTCCAAAAAAGCCTAAAAACCTAGGCCAAACGCTTGCTGCACATAGCAATGAAAAGAATTCGCGGTAGAATGCTGAAACAACTGGAAATACACTAAGATAAAGAGAGACCACGCACTTGTAGTCTATAATCACAAAAATATGGAAAAAAAGATTATTTCCTATACATAGGAGAGCTTACCACTAACACAAAAAAAAAATATGACGCAATTAGCAAAATCCATTTATAGAATTTATTACTGAGGGACAAACAAATTAATAATACTGGGATAACACAGTAAGCAATTTGTATAATTTATTATTTAATATCTGTGCTATCATTTAATACAGATACTGGGTCCTTTGTTAAGCACCTGCAACTTGCCTGGAGTAGATATTCGTAGCTGAGGTCAAAACGAACAACGTTTATTCTACGTCTTTTAACAATTCGTTGATACAAGTATCTCATGTCACATACATTGAACTGATCGAGCAACGCCATAAGTTCTCACAGCACATCTGACCCGAAGAGAGCCTCACCTCAGGGCATTCTCTCGTCCGGGTCCCAGGTCACGGGGCTTAGTGGGTAGGACGGCTTCTGAAAGGTCAGTCGTCCCACACACCGTCCCTGCTACCCCCACATCGAAAATGTCGGTGCGAAACTATTCCCCGCTTAAACAAAACAAAAACACAATTTAAAACAAAATTATTTATCTTCCGGTGTTTTCATTGAAGAATATAATTAAAATAAATGTTATTAAAATTACAAAATAGCCATATAAAATTAATTTCGAGCAGGTTACACCGACCGATACAATCTGGTCGAAACATCAGGCAACAAGGTACATTTTGAAATAACTGTAATTAAAGGTGTAATCTTCTTATACTCGTATATATAAAAAATGAATCCCTATTTCCCTTGGTCACGCCATCACGCGTGAACGGCTGAACCGATTTGAAAAATTCTTTTTGCATTGGATAGCCCATTTATTGAGGAAGGTTTTAAGTTATATATCACCACGCCACTACAAAGGAGAGGGGAGCAGTAATCATAAATGTCGACAAATCGGGGAAACTGTCATACATTTTTGGATTAAATGGGTGCCACGTGGTTGGCAGTATGTCACGGACGAAGCCGGGCAGGTCAGTTAGTACGTAATATCAACACAACATTTACCATATTAACGCGGCGGGCATTGATATTCTCTAACAACTGACACTGTGTGTAATAATTACTGACTACCTCGGTAACGTAGTGGTTTTTTTCTGTGTGGAAATCCTCAAGGATTTTATGCCGGACTCCTACCGACTAAAACCACACGTTTCCCTTCCATCTGTCTATAGCCAAGCTCCTGACAGACTTTGTCCGTAACCGCAGGCTCGTTCAGGAGGGGTTTGGGTGTTATCCTGCCTCTTTTGGGAGTTCGAGTGTTATCTCGCTTTTTTGGGAGGTGTGGGTGTTATACCACTTCCTTGAGAGGATGAAGAGTGTGCGTGTAACCCTCACGCTGCGCCATTTTCCATGGCCTGCTTCTGTAAGAACGGCGAGGAGCCCGCCCGCATTACTCAGGCCCCCGGTCACGGAGGCCGGTAGTCTTGGGCGAAAACAAGTCTGCGGCGCCCTCGCCCCAGACTGCGGAACTCGAGAGATAGAGTTTTCTCACGCTCTCTCTCCGCCGCCTCTTTTGCGGGCATGACTTTCTCGCAAAAAGACGCAGCGGCGTCCCACTTGCGCCCGCTGGATTTCATGGCTCTCACCATGGTCTCCAGCGTGAAGATGTCCACGCCCAGACCCGCAATGAGGTCCCGGCGCTGCAACTCCCACGCTGAACACTCCGCCAGTGTATGCAACTCGGTGACGTAGTGGTAGTGTATGCAACTGCCGCGCTGAGGTGCGATTTCCCGGTAGGAACTAAATATTTGTCTAGGTCCCATATAACAACCTTATATTAGTTTACTTTGAGCCTAGATAGAGCTGGGTCAATTTTCTAGATAAAGCTGTGTCAAAAAATTTACCCAAAAAATTGTTTTATAAATAAATAAAAAGCTATTCATGTCGATCTTCAGATATATTTGTTGGAAAATATCTGCTAAGTACTAAAGGTTTTTAGAAAGATTCCTTACTCTTTAAATTATAGAGAAAACGTTTTTCTAAAATATTTCCATTTCTGTGATCTGAAATCTAAAACTTTTCATTATTTTCAAAAGATTGGCACAGATATAAAAATCTTACCATAAAATAAAGGTTTGGAATTGCAAATAAAAATATATCTAAAAATGCACATTAAAGCCAGGACAGATATTTGGTTTTATACCTATCGTATCAGACTAAATTTAATCAATATCCAAGCTTTCAAATATCCAATTCCAATTAATATAAAGTTTGTAATTTGAATCTGTCTGAAGGTTAAGGTTTAAATTTGTTGAAGTTCGATTTTAAATATTGAATAAATTTAAGAAACTTCTGCATCACTCTTGACAAGTTTGCAAAATAAAGATATGTTCACAATGAAACAGATCCATGAGAATTTCCACATGAAAAAAAAAATCATACTAATAGAATTCCTAGAATGCATCCTGGAAAAATTGGAACTTATTCAACCACTGAGTTTCCTCAAAGAAAAAAAAATTACCGAATACATTGACTGGTGAAAATAGGTAAGTTCTATTCAACCTCTTTATATGACAGGGACAGTTTTTTTTGATGTTGTTTCTTTTACTGTATGGGATTTATTTCCAACAATTTTATTTTGCGACTCCTTTTGAGTAAAACATAAAAATAAATTAAGGTTCACCATGAAACGGGGCTGCCATAAAATTCTGACAATATCCCTAAAATGTAAAAGTGTTTTACGAATAATATAAGTGCACTGTAGACTTTTTAGCAACATATAGTCCTGAACTTGTATTGTGAACCAAATATCAATAAATAATTGAGTAGACAATAATTAAAAAAAAACAACAAAAGATTATTTTTTGTAATATATAAGTAAATGTATTGTAACTTACTGTTGTCTAAATATATAATACGTCTGCTTTGCGACGGCGACGTCAGATGTTGTATGGGTGAACGGAAGATCAGTGCTGTGATGGACAAGTGCCATCTTACAGTGTTTACTGAGTGTCATCCATATTGCAGGCACAGCACGCTTATATATTCGCATTTCCTTAATATGTTTAAATATTGAAAATTACTACGTGGCAGCCAGCCAGTAATTTTCAATATTTAAAATATTTACTGGTAGGTATTTATTTGACACTTGGCACATTTGGTGACAAAGACATTACATTACATGGTGGTTTAGGGATTCGAAAAATTTCCAGTGTCGATTTACCAGCCTTTCTATCTTCTGTCCATAGTTCTCATAAGTAAAATTTTAAGGGCATTCCCTTCAAACTTTGAGATTGCTGGCTTGGAAGAAGCTAGAAACGCTTTCTTAATTGCTTGCCCAGGTCAAAATTTTCCAGTTTCTCAAAATTCACAGAGGAGCTGGGACGACATAAACTGCAAATTGACTTATGACAATCTTTGGAGCTGTAGTACAGTTTCGGCACGTGCTAGGCTTTTGGCCGTGGGTGCGCATGAGGCCGGCTACTGGCTTCACGCGTACCCTTCGTCAAATACAGGAACTTTTCTTGAGCCTGACACGCTCCGAATCGCAACCTGTCTACGGCTTGGGGTTCCGGTCTGCGCTCCTCATAAATGTCCCTGTGCCAGTGATGTCGACAAGTTAGGACATCACGGACTGTCATGCCAAAAAAGTGCGGGCCGCTTCTCGAGACATGCCGCACTTAACGATATCTTACGCCGGTCCCTTGCCACCGTCAACGTGCCAAGTTTACTGGAGCCAACTGCAATTGACGATTGCAAGAGAGCGATTGAGAGAGAGATTATTGCAAGAGACGATGGCAAGAGACCGGACGGTATGAATTTGATTCCATGGAAGATGGGCCGGGTGCTGGTATGGGATGCAACCTGTTCAGACACGCTGGCCCCTTTCCATCTACATGGAACCAACAACAGAGCTGGTGCGGTTTGTGAAGCGGCTGAAAAAGCTAAAGCATTCAAATACAGGGGTCTTGGCTCCGAATATGATTTTGTCCCGTTCGGTGTCGAGACTCTTGGTCCGTGGGGTCCCAGCGCTATAAGGCTTTTTAAGGAAATTGCGAAAAGGTTAGTCGACATCACAGGAGACCGAAGAGCTGGCAGCTACCTCGGACAAAGAATTAGTATAGCTATTCAAAGGGGGAACGCTGCCAGTATCTTCGGAACCTTGCCTAAAGTAGGTAGGCCGAGGTAGGCCGCGGGGTTTAGTGGGTGTACCAGAATATCGGGAGTTCCACACACGCTCTCTGTTTTCGCAACAGAGAGAAAGGAGCGAAAAAAAATTCCGCGCTAAAAAAAAAAGGTCGTAGTACAGTCATTCTCAACTAGCTGGAAATCAAAAGTCTAACGATTGCCGCTCATAAAATTCAATTAAAAGTGACATTTGTGCTCAAAATCCAGGTAGAGTATGGAAACAACTGGGAATATACAAAGATAAAGAAAAATACAATTAACTATATGTAATTAATTAACTACTTGCTGATTTCCCATTCGAGATTTTGTACGGAACCCTAAACTTTTTGAATACCCAGTATAGTCTAAAAATCGGACCAATAGTTTCTGAGCCTATTTATTACAAATAAAATTACAAATCTTTTCTCTTTTTAATATAGAAAATTAAATAAGCAATTGAAGAGCAACAGGGAAATCTTTTTATTTGTCCGTGTAAAATTACTTATATCGCATCAGACTCGTAAATATAATTGAAATTTCATCTATACCCGTAAAATTATAAGGATCACCTTCACAGAACAGAAACAGTTTACCTTTAATGTGTAAATCCAATAAAAATATGTTCTATGAAAGTGTTCAAAAGTATTTGGCTAGATGCAGTTGTTTATCACAATATAGCTATTATTTGTAAAATAAATCAAGCGTAATAATACAAATTTGCTTGGAACGTTCCCTTAACGTGACTGGAAACCCTAGTAATAATACCCTAAGGAAATAAAACACCTCATAAAAATATACGCGTATTTCTAAAATCATTCGCACGTTTATTAGCACAGGGCAAACGTTCGTCGGTGCTGTTGTAACACTCATTAGTGGCAACAGGTTTTAGCGTATATTATCTAGGTAATTCGGAAATAGGTATTCATTTACTTGAACGCCCTAATTCTATACTACGATGCGTATTGGTGATTGTTTTTTTTTATACTGTTAATCTCTCCTACTAAAAAAAATGCGTCTTCAGCATCACCATTACAGCCGATGTATTTCTACGGGAGCCCTTTCGATCGCATAATCTTTTTCAGCATAGTGTAGTTTGGCATAAAGTTTTCTCGCATAAATTATGATCCCCTAACTCTTACTAGACTGTCATTTCACCGTGAGGTTTAGGTACACAAACATCATTGGCACCATCAGCCTTCACTCTACGTACTATATAATCAACACTCTTTCTGGGATTTGTTGCAACGTCATCAGAATTATTACATACATATATATTGTCACGACATTATCCATGAAGGGGTAGAATTATTATTTAAACTAAACCATTCACTACCATCAAAGTGAAAGATAGTAGGAACTAGAAAATAATCGTCAATTGATTACTTGAAATAACGTGCTTAGCTACACATGATTGATTTTATATACAGTTTTTGAAGTAAAAACTTCTTTTGGCGCACCGCACACAGATCTTTTCGTAGGTAGTAACATAGGCCGATCAGTCACGCTCTGAGGTGAAAGGCACTCTCACTCACTCACTACAGTCAGCTGCATTTTGCTGTTGTGTCAATGTGTTTAGTATATTTAATTCATACGTAATAATTGATTGCGATTGCCAATGAAGTTTTCACTTCTGCCGTGCGGTTTTAAGCACACACTCTTAATTTTTTTGTGTACATATTTAAATTAAAAGGTTAGGTCAATTATAACTCTTAATTTTGTTGTATATTTATACTCTCGAGCCGTAAACAGTCCTTACCTTGTAGATAACGAAGCTTTAACAAGGTTGTAACACCATAAACAACCATAACTACGCTCATAAGGCGCAAATAGTTTTACAGCTAGTATAAAATTAAAACTAATTTGTAAGTTTTATAGCCTATTCCGTTCTAACTGGAGTAATAAAATCATCCCTACTAAAATAACTATGAATTTAACTAAGCAATAACTTTAAGAAATAAATAAACATGTGGTGGTTGCTACGGTAGCCACAATAAAAACAAAAGTTCAGGTTGATCTCACACGAAGTTCGACAGATCTGACAATAAAAGGAATAGAACTTAAATAAAGCAAAGTTCAGACAGACGGAAATGAAATGTGCACATGTGCTCGTGTAGAATGTTGATGGTTTTAAAATTGATTGCGCTTAGTTAAAAAAATTAAAGACACAAAGCTGCTTAATATTTTTTTTTTATTTGCTTACCTTATGACAATCAATAATGTGAACATTACGTCGCTTGCTGCATAACAGGCACCGTGTCTGAAAAGTACTCGCCGAGTCAACCCAGAGATAAGAGCAATATTCGACGCAGGGACGAATCTGTGTCTTATACAAACATATTTCTCTGGTGCGACGCAGTACAAAGAAGTAAACAACTGATCGCAAACTTTTTTGAAATAAAATTACAGAATTTCCATATTAAACTGTTATCTCTTATTTTGTGAAATAAAAAACAAATCTAGTTACGAAAACAAACGGCACAATCGAGTGAAATGTTTCCAAATCATGAAAATAGTGAGTTAAGAGGTCAATCAGTCTGTTAAGTAGACTCAACGTCACAAAAGTTTTAATTAAAAGTGACCATTAAAAGAGATAACCCAATTTATTTAGTTAATTAGGTCATCATAATTAGGCATGACCGTTGGTTTTATTAGTAGGAAAGAAAAAGAACTAGCCCATAGCAATAAACTAACAGAGTTCACGATGTTAGATCTTGTAATTTATTGAAGGACCTTGGGTATGTTAGCTTTCCAACACGAGTCTACGAACGCGTCATGGCACATTCTTATTTCATAATGCGGAATAATTGTGACATTGCTCATGAACCTTAATTTACGGAGAATAATATTGGTATTTCAGTAGCGAAACTATAACAATGTATGGATAATTAGATACGAATAAAAATTTTACCATTATTTGAAGATTGCTATAACAGGGTCCACCTGTTATAGCAATCTTCAAATCGTCTTCAGATTCAAGGTGCTTCCTTGATGATTTCGGCAATAAATCAAAATTCAAAACCACATTAAATAATAAGTACCGCAGAAATGCAATTTGATATACTTAATTATCTTTATGTTACGTATGTAACCCCCTCGGACTCGCAGTACCCGAGCTAACGATTCTGTATTTTCTCAACATCTGTTTATTTTTATTGCAGCTATAGTTCCAAAGACTTATATAATTTCATGGAATTGTTAGTGTGG